>CM062807.1:430603268-431203268 GCA_031772625.1 Pinus tabuliformis
GGTATCCTGATAAACCATTTGTGAATGCGTAAGCTTCCTATCCTTTGACATTCTCTAAGAATTCATTTGTAAAAGGTGTGGGGAACGAATCATGAACACAAGCATTGTTCTATTTGCCATGGTATACACGAATTTAGATATCACCTTTTTGCTTTTGTTTTTGTTTTTAGTTTCACAACTATTGAACTAACCCACTCAGGCTTCTCGACAGGTTCTATTATACCCGCCTTCAACATCCTATCAATCTCCTCTTTGACCTTCTATTTGTATATGGTGTTGAGGTGGTATGGTCTCTATTGTACTGGCTTCACACCTAGTTTCAAAGTAATCTTCATCTCCCCTAACTCACTCACTATGGCCTTCATCTCTACAAAAGTGTTGGGGAATAAGTCTTAGTACTCGTGTAGTAAGTCAGAGATCTGTTCAACTATTTCCTCCTCCCAGTAGTCTTAAATCACTGAGAACTTAGACTGTCTTCTGTACGAATGTTCACTTTCCATGTTTTAATGGGTTTTGTGTAGTCTGATGCAGTGGAGTCCAGTTGTGGTCCAATTTCCCTACATTCCCATTCAAACACTGAAATATGCAGATCCATAGGATCTTCATAATCATTAATTTCTTCTACCATGCTATAATACTCTACCAGCTTCTTTGTGTTATGACAATTTTGGTGAAATGTGTGGAGTGGCACCTCCTTCAACATAGTCCATAGTCCTAGTGCAAATATGTTATCCTTTATACTATGTAGTGCTTCATATATCAACGGACCATCAAATTCAAAATTGAAAGTTAATATAAAACTCTCTATTATTGCTACCCAATCTGCAATACCTCGTTGTAGCTCCAACTGCATATACCAATTTCAGGGCACATCGTCTAAGGTATGCACAAAGTGGTGTACCCACTCAACCTCTGGAATGTCTTCCTCTATCATATGATACATGTATCCAAGTGACCAATTGGGGATTCCTCACAAGTGTACCATTCTTCGCAATCCCCAATGCCCATTCCAAGATGGATCCATAACAGGTGCCTGAACTGCTGCCAAGTTTTTGTTTTCCCCTTATGCATTACCCACCAGTGTGTGGGAGTAGTTTTGAAAGAAATATCTAGAGTTTGCAATCGAAGGTGATATGACACTTGAACTTCAAATTCTTTAACAAAAGAAAAAACATCCATCAACCCATCAAAATGTGGAGGTTCCTAAACTTTTGTGTTGATCCACTGCATTGAAGTAATTATATTGCACATCTTGTCATGGAAACCTCATGGAGGTGCTACTGCTAATTCTTTAACGACTCTTATAAGTCCGACGAATATGAATTGATACTTCCCCACCTCAACATACCATTTTATGTCGGGTTGCATATTTGTCAAGTTGAGTTATTATGTTATAAACGTTATCGAGGTCTTTTGCATCAAGTTCATCTTTCATAGGTTAAACGTAGCGATCCCCTTCCTTAGGGTCGAATGGCATGACTACTCGCATAGCTCCAGATTCAAAGATCATCTGTCATTTCTTCAAGTTGATAATGGCTTGATTTTCAAAATCCCACTCAATACAAAGAAATGTCGAATAATGGTTTGTGTCATCCACAATTTCAATGAATTCAACTTCTGCCAGACTATCTACTTTGTCAATGTTAACTGCAACATTTACTAACCATCCAATAGGAGATATTTATATTGATTGGTAACATGCAACTGAGTTGACAAGAATAAGCTTTGGCTTTTCCTTCAGTTCCCATGTCTTCTTAGTTAGTATATTTACATTAGGTCCAAATCTAATATAGTATTATCAACATCATATTTAGCAATATGGGCATTGAATTGGAATTCTCTATGTGTGCGCCTCCTACACAACACTTGATTTACTATCATTGGGGGTACCTGTGTGGACCTCGATTCCTTCTCCTACGTGTAGTGGTCAATCATCCTATGCAATTTCTCAAAAGCATGTTCATCCTTTATCAAATCTAAAAAACTTCACAAAAAGTTTTGAATGGGGCTTACCTCCCCTGGAGTCACTTCAGTTGGAGGTTCGTCATAGATCGATAATCATAAACTAGTGGCCCCTTTGACTATCTTGTCGAGCTTGAGGCACCCTATTTAGCTACAATGAAATCTCTTCTTGCCTCCTTATAGGTTTGTTTTTCTCTGGTGGATTTGAACATCAAATTTGTCTTTGTAGCCTTCTGGACCTACTACTGAGGCTGCTTAGGTGGATTTACGAGATCCATGATTTGGTTCCTCCCCTTATCACTATGCACACTTGAGGGTAGTCTTGTCAAACTTCTGCTATAACCAATTGTACATTTGGTCCTCGTTTCTCCTTCCACATTGCTGATAGCTATGAATGATCCACTATAGCATGGTCTAGCATCCTATAGTATGTGAAAGTAGTATAGGGGTTCAAACAGTCCCTTACTAGATGTCCCAGTTGGACACACTTATAGCAGATCACTGACCCTCTTCCGTGTGCAAAGCCTCCTTGCACTCTTGCAAGTGGGCCATATCCTCTCCTTTGTGGTCCTTGTCCTTGGGATGGTGCATGGTAATCTCTAGCTTGATATTGTTGTGTGCTACCATTGGCTCCCTCCATCTCCTAAACGCGTTGAGCATCAGAGGTCCTCTCATATATCAACTCAAGTGCACAGCGAGAATGAATGTCATCTCTAATCGATTTGTAGGAATCACAAAAGGGAGTCCATGCCAAACTTTGGTATTTCTGTGTCATGGGGCAGTGGATAAGCAAGTGCCCCCACAATCGGAAAACCTTGCACTATAATCCCCTTCATTGGGCTAAGGGGTTCACTTCCCCTATAGCCACATAGTACATCGCTGTCGGGCATTCATTGCAAGGTTGTCCTACTCTCCTGCATATCATACACCACACCTCCTCATGCTTTTCTTTACCCTTTTCCAGGATCTGTAACTGTAGTGTAAGGTTAGCCAACTGTGACTGTACCTGCACCATGCTTGTGCCGCTCTCCCCACCTGTTTTTGTTGCTTCTAATTCCATGGATATCACTAATTCCTTTGGCCAGGAAGTCACCTTCTGCTGTGTTAACGGGTTTCAAATACGTGATAACAACCATGCTATGAACCATTATTGATGTTGTGCGACGAGAATCTCTAACATCAACCTAACCAAAAAAATTTGAAAGCATTGGTCATAATACCATACTAAATCGCCATTATTTTGCTTGATTTCCTTGATCTCTATTATGCACTATGATTCAAACTTTAGCTTCTGAAGTTATTTCAATGGTGCCTGCTTGATGTCCACCAATTTCCTAGGTTATCCCAGGGGCATGGTAGCCTTATACTTCATGTACCATGCCAATGCTGATCTAGGTGGATATTGGTGGCCACCCGCCTATTCCACCTAGACCACCCAATCAGTTTCATATGTTTCCTTAATTGTAGCACAATTTACTATTTTTGGCAGTTTTGCGAGTCTTGAACTTCCGGAGCCATTTTGAGGCTCTAAACAACTTTTTTTTTAGAAAAATTGCTCGAAAATTGGTATGGAAATCATGTCAACAGTCATAATCCTCGGAGAGATATTTCCAACGAGGTATCATACACGTCAAATGGAGATAATATGACCAAGTTATGACCTTGGGAAGTTGGCTGCCCAACTAAACCCAACGGGGCCCATAAACTCTTGGTGTTACATCTCCTCAGGTTAGGGTTTTCTCTTATTGTTCAATAATAACTCAACCTCATTGTAACTCAGTTCAGAGGCATGTAGCTGCCACATCTCTTCTCAAAGATAAGCTACCATCACCCGAGCTATCTTATTTCCATTCTGTTTGTAATCATAGTTCAATATTTTTCTATTAATGAAATGAAGTGTTTTTCTACTGCATCTCTGTGTTTATAATCATAGCCTATAATTTGTTGCATTCCTGTTTAAGTTCGGTTCAGTGCTATAAGAGCGGTCTGCTCTTTCTCTGTTTTTCTTTGCATGTCCCCAACGAGGTCATGGTATAAGGAGTTAGGGCTTGATCTGGTTGATCCATTGTAGGATCAACCTCGCAAACCCTGACAACCTCCCATGGTGGAAGAAAAGAAAGATGAGGGGGCAGGAGATCCTTTCAAAATGTTGAGGAAGCCCTCGAGTGACAGAGGGACACGATGATGGATAACTTTGCCCAGATCCTTCGACGACTACCCACATGCGATGCATCTTCATCCAATAGCCACTCTGGAGGCACCAATCCTTTTAAGGTACAAGTTAACTTCGATATTCCCATATTCGAAGGTCTGATAGATGCAAATGTTGTAGATAAATGGTTAAATCTATTAGAAGGATATTTTTCAGTTCATGACTTTTCCAATTGGGAAAATATTATGTTTTCACTTCTCAAAGCCGCCCCACACATCAAGGACTGGTGGGAAACCTACTGTGAACAAAAGGATGAGAGTGAACCCTCATTGTTTTCAGCTGCACCCACTTGGAATTATTTCTGAGATGCCATCAAGGAACAATATTACCCTGTTGGGAGCTATGAAGATAAATACATAAAGTGGACCACGCTATGGCAGGGAAGGGACCAAGATGTGCCAGAGTTTAGAAATACTTTCCATACCCTTCGCATGAAATTGGGGATCAAGGATACTGAGTGGCATTTGGTGCTCAAGTATCATGACTATCTACACAAATACATCCAGGACAAGATGGAGTTCTTGGACATTTCCTCGCTCGACACGACATATCGGTACATTGTAAAGATTGAGCAGAAGTTTAAACAGAAGAAGCGAGACTTTGGATCTGTGAATCCAAAGCAAGGAAAAGGTGCCCCCAAACCACAGAAAAAGGGGCCAAGCCAAGGTAGGGATACCCAGGATAGCTCGCTGAAGCCGCAAGCAAAGAACAACACCTCGAAGACAAAGAAGGACACGAGAAAATGGTGTGAGGTCCATAAGATATCCACTCACAATACAAGTGAGTGTCGAGCCAAGCAGTCACTGGTGGCCAAGCTTAAGGCTTGCGAGCCAGACGCAGGTTCCAACTCTGAATCAGAACCCGATAAGGGGACTGACAAAGGGAAGCAGATCATTGATGTAGAGCCTAGTGCCACTGTGGCCACCACAAAGATCCATAAAATTGAGCCTGAAGATCCAGAGGAGGGGGAATGCCTCTTCCACTCACAGATGTAGGTGAAGGGTTCTCTGCTGCAGTTCATTGTCGATAGTGGGTGCCAAAAGAACCTCATTTCAACAGAAGTCGTGAAGCGACTAAGCCTAAAGACTACATCACATCCACAACTGCACACCATCAGGTGGCTTCACCAAGGACGAGATCTTTGCGTCAGCCTACAGTGCTGCCTTCCCTATAGCATCAAGCCTTTCACGGATGAGGTAATGTGTGATGTTGCTCCTCTTGAAGTTTCTGATGTATTGTTAGGACAATCATATTTGTGGAAGTGACATGCTGTATATGAGTCTAGACCTCACTATGTGATTATTACTTTGGCTAATAAGTTGTACAGGATACCAGAGGTAGCCTCGCCTATCGCCATCTCTTTGATCACTGCAAAGCAATGTAGTAAGATAATTTCCTAGACCAGGAAATTCATTTTCCTTATGATTCGCCCCTAAGGCAAGAAGAAGGTTGTGGCCACGATTTCCAGGCAGGGCTCCTTTGCACAACAACAATAGATGGACAAGGTAGTGGAGGAGTACAGGGATATTTTCGCCTCACCCACAGGGGTAGCTCTGCACTATTAGTTCAAGCACTCCATCGATCTAACCTCGGGTGCGCCGCTACCCAATGAACCGATCTATCTATGCTCTGTTATGGAGAATGATGAGATCAAGAGGTAGATTCAAGAACAACTACAGAAAGGGCACATCAGGCCAAGCTCATCACGCTGTGGGAGCCCGATTGTATTGGTACAGAAGAAGGTGTTGGCATTATGATGCATGTGTTGTACTTGATGGCAACCCATTTGTAGCAGAACACGTATATGGTAACTAGATGAATCTATAGGACAAATCAGAAGTGACAAAATGATGATGGTCAAAGGTTTGATATAGGGAGATTATTAGAGTTGTTCTTTGATGAATGAACTAATTGATAAAAGTATAAACATGATGTGACAGAATGCATGGCAGTTGCGTTTACATATGTGACAAAATGCAGGGCAGTTCAAAGGAATCAGTTCAAAAGTAATATGCAATGGAAAATCATAGGTCTATTCAGAGGTAACAGAGTAATGGTACAGAAGAACATGATGATGGAACAAAGGACTACAGATCAGAATCAAGCATTTTAGGAAAAATAATGTTTTCAAGTATGTTAAGTTGTATTTGCGGGTTCACTATACAAAAAGAGTGTATACAAGCGGGTTCACTGTACAAAAATAGCATATACGTATGCACGCACTTTCACAAGAGGAAAAGCGCGTATGGGATGGAAAATTAAGGAAATTAAGGTGAAAGAATACCAAGGGTCCATACCATGGTATTAGCCCACAATATTGAGCGGAATAATGGTTACTTGATCCCGTCTAAGAATACCACATGTTCTAAGTGTTGTTTTGGTTCGAGGAATTGAGAAAGGCTAAAACTATATAAGGAGGAGAAGATCAAAGGGTTAAGTGCACAAGTAATGAATATCTTATGAAGTGTTAGATCAAAAGAAATTATGCATGTTATGGGTTTCTGATGCTTTGCTTGATTTGGACTAAGTATGCACCTGAGTGTTTGATGGTGATTGAGATCTAATGATGGATCAGGATCATAATGACTTATCATTATGTGATCTGATAATGGATAGGCTAGATCTGAGTGTTAAAAAATGTTTTTTCCTTTAAAAAGCTATGATATGGGTATATCTAAAGTCTGGAATAGTTGCGAAGTTATAAGTTTTTATTTGTAGATCTATACACTGGTTCGCCTTGGTGAAGGCGTGTATATACGTTGGTTCGACACTTCCAAGTAGCGTATGCAGAAGAAAAGCTTATTGTTTAGGGATGACTGATCTATCTGATTAGTGCTGCTATTTTACTGTTGTTTGTCAATGATGTCTTCATTAGATCTGAAAGTAAAATTGATTGTATAAGGAGATTGAGTCTGGTTGATTGATTGATTGAGTAAGAAGGGTGATCCTTACGACTATCTGTTTAGAACACTGTAAATTGACAATAGATCTTCATAATGTCACTGATTGATACAGGTTGTGATTCAGAGGTTTTATGATTCAATATCTTTAGAGGTATACGTAAGTTGGGCTAAAGGAAGTAGTGTATACATGCAGGTTGGCTTCATTGATGTAGCATATGCATTCTGACATATGATTTTTTAGGTTACAATTGGTTCTGGTTGTTGATGCAGTGTTCTGGGTTCAGATCTGTGTATTGGTTACAATGATCTATCTGCTCCATTTGATTAGTTGATTTTTTGATTAAGTGTTGGTTGATTCAGTTTTCAGTGATTGATTGATTTAGTTGTGATTGATTCAGAAATTGATGATTGGGTGATTGAGATATGTCAGAGGTTTAGGTGATTGATTGATTCAGCTGTGGTTGATTTAGAGATTAATGATTGGGTTTTAGTTATATCAGAGATTAGTGATTGGGTTTCAATGATTGGTTGATGCAGATGTATTTGTTGGATGTATTGCAGTGGTGATTGATTTTGAGCTTCAGTGTTACTGATGGGTCCAATATGAAAATTTGATGAAACGTGGCCTTCATAGTGTGTTGTTGTGTACCAGGAGTATCCATTCTGAAAATTTACGAAACGTGGTCCTTGGAGGGTGTTGAAGGTTGGAGCCTTCAGTGAGGAAGTCAAAGCTTCCTGCCAGTAGTGGCTGGTGATTATATGAGGGGGTTGGAGCTCCCTTCCAATAGCATCTGGAGAATGAGTGAAGATGGTAGGTTGATGCCTACATACTGGTAAACATATCAGCCAATACAAGAGCTAGGGGGTTGTAGCTCCCTTCCAGTAGAAGCTGGAGAATGAGACATTAGGGACTTTTGAGGTCTAAAATGGCCTCCTAAGAAAAATGTACAACATAAATAAACTTTATAAGAACCAATAGGTTTCAAGATGATGATGTCAACCATGGGGGATGATTCACCATTTTTGTAGTAAAAAAGTAAAAATATTAAAAAATAATAAAATAATAAAACTACTTTTTCAACTTGTATTTTTAACTTATCTCCCTAAGGTTTTACTGAAATTCCGAGCGGGAGTACTCCTTGGTTGCCAAATTTAATTCCTCATCCAAGGAGTACCCATGTTTCATACTTTCGATGGACCTTGCTACATGAAAAATGAGAAATACATGAAAACATGTTATTACAATAAGGCTTTTCATGTATTTCTCATTTTTCATGTAGTAGGGTCCATC
This sequence comes from Pinus tabuliformis, assembly GCA_031772625.1. Lineage (NCBI taxonomy): Eukaryota > Viridiplantae > Streptophyta > Pinopsida > Pinales > Pinaceae > Pinus > Pinus tabuliformis. The sequence continues at coordinate 430,611,637 of CM062807.1, forward strand.
AAAAGTATGAAGCATGAGTACTCCTAGGACGAGGAATCAATTTTTTCATCCAATGAGTGTTTTTGCTCGAAATTTGAGTAAACCCATAGGGAGATAAGTTGAAAATACGAGTTGAAAAAATAGTTTTTATTTTTATTTTTATTATTTCCTTCTAAAATTTGATGATGTTATCTAATATTATTTTATTATTTCCACTATTATTTTATAATTTCCTTAGGAGGCCCATTTTAGACCTCAAAATTCCCCTAATGGAAGGTTGTAGCCTTCTGTAGGTGATTGCCTGCATACTGGTATGAGTTTGCACTAGTACAAGATTGCAAACATGTTATTATTTATATTAAAAGAAGACAAAGACAACAACAACACGTGGCTTTTCTCTTGCATTTCGTTTCCACCTTAAATCTTGGTGTTCATGTGTGTTGCTTATGTGTGATGTTTTATTATGTTATTACTGCACATGGTTACTGTTTAATGTTTAATAAAGTACTGATGCACTGGTTAAAGATCAACATATGATGAATTAACCGAATCATAATTTTACTGGATATACGCTGGTTGCCTTAAGAACAGTTGCGTGCACACGCAAGTTCCCTTCACTAAAGTAGCATATATCAATCTGATTATGAAATGAAAAAGTTATTGATTTGTAAATACTGATTCACCCCCTCCCCCCCCTCTGAGCATTATTCCCAACAATTGGTATCAGAGCAGGTCCTTTGGTAGAAGCTTGATCGCTTGAAGGAGATCCGTAGTAACAATGGGAAAGAAGCAAAAGAAGAAAACAACTCAAAATAAGAAGACGTTTCAAAGGAACTGTGACAATGGGAGAGAGGATTGGCCATCATGTGGAAGCAACTCTTCAGATTCAGAATCACCTCAGAATGAAGATGAACAAGCAAAATAATTATCAGGTACAAATTTGTTGTCCTCTGGTGATACATTTCTCTGTTCATTTGAAGATAATGAATGTGACAACGAAACAACTGAATTTGCTCTTATGGGTGAAAGAGAAAGAAATCAAATAGAGGTAGAATTTAAAAAGCTCACAGACATAATTAGAGATAAAAAAGATCTAATTGATAAAAGGGAATGTGCCTACAAATAAGAAGTTACTAGGTTAAAAGCTCAGTTGGAGGAAGGAAACAAAGTAAGGAAGCAGTACAAGGAAAAGGAATATCAATGTCAAAGGTTGTAGGATGAAGTGACATCATTTAGAAATGAAGTAGATGAAAAGGATACAACAATCAAGAAAATTATAGAAAGATCCAGTTATTATAAAAGTCTTGAACCTGAGATGGTCTCTCTAAAAGAAGATCTTGAAAATTCAAATAAGCAGAATGAAGAACTACCTCAAGCAGATGAAGAACAAGAAAACGAGATTCTCAAATTAAGGCAACAAGTGGACAAAGGAAGAAAGACTGAAGAAATCATGAAGAAGCAATATTTGGAAAAGGAAGAGCAATATTAGGTTTAAGTAAATATCTTAAAAGGTAAATTAGAAGAAAAAGATAATCTGTTACGATTTCAAGATAGTACTAAGATTTTAGATAATATTCTTAGTAGTCAAAGGTCTCCTACCATCAAAACTGGTCTTGGTTTTCATGAAATTGTTAAAGGTGAATCTAGCTCACAAGCTGAAGCAAGGAACTCTAATGCAAAATCTGAAATGCTCAACAAGGAGATAAGAGGTCAACCCCATCAACAACCAAGGAAAGAAAGTCTTCAAAGAAAATCATTTACTCCTAACTATGGAAGTGTTAATCGATTCTTTCCTATGATGAATAATGTTGAATGTTTTAGATGTCATAATTTTGGGCATGTTTCAGCGAGATGCAGAAGTAGAATGGTTCAAGCTAATAACCGTCACATAAAAAGATCATCAGCTTCCAGGTACTTTAAGGGATATTGTTTTTCTTGCAATATGTTTGGTCACAAAGACATTGATTTCTTTAGAAGGAATATGAAACATATAAGATGTTATGCTTGTAACAAGTTTGGGCATATAGCAAAAGAATGTAGGAGCAAATTTCGGCCAACATACCAAAAGGAGCAAACATCATCACACTCCAAGGTATGGAAGAAGAAGGAATTACAGTCAGAAAAATGTGGCATAACTCAGTATACATACAAAATGGACTCAGGAGGAACTGAAAGTATGAAATTTCAGTGTTCTAATTCTCATACGTAGTTATCATAAATACAACTCATGTATATACGCGAGTTAGAAGATGCACAATCATGTATATGTTGGTTTGATGAAGATGAAGTGGGCAGACTCAGAGAGAAAGGGTCTGATATTGTTCAGACAATTATCAATTATCTTTTTTGTCTAGATGATTGATGGCTACAATATGTGGATGTTACTTAGAAGTTATTTTGACCCTCATAAGTTGTTGATGACTTGATGTATAACTAGTTGATGATGATACCTTGATGATTCTTACTGATATATGCAATGATTAGATTTGACAGTGAACAGTTGGCATAGGTTCAGGGGGATAATATGCTATGCTTCTAATAATGCATTGTTGGCATTATATTTAGAAGTATTCGGTACATAACGATTCTTATCAATGGTGAGGATGCTTATGTTGTTGAAGTTCTTAAATGATACATCATGTTATGCTGCAGTCATGAGTTGTCTATGATAAAATCTCAGATGATACTTATATTGCTTGAGCCACATAGTTTTTATTCAGATCAGATTTATGGATGATTGTGGATGACTATTTTGATGATGCATATAGTTCATATGGTATGTTGCTTACATGGTGATCTTCATAAGGACAAGGAGAAGAACAAAGCTTGAGTACACAACTTCATTATTTGATAAGTGTCATTTCTTTTATGCTGTTGTCATCATGCCTTCAAAGATGCATAAAATTCATATGGTGCAGTTATGGATGAGGATTCCTACAATTCTTGGCTCTCACATGGTTGAGGATTGCTGCTGTTGATGGTATCAAGAAAGTTTGACAAATGACTATTAGCTCATGGTTTGTTAGATACATATTGCTATCTCTAAGATGGATACATATTATGCTGATACATGAATGATTACTTAAATTACACATTAGTAAATATTGTTGGTTGGCCAAGAGAATGGTGTTATTGCAGGTTTCTGAAGACATGGATACATGGCTTACTTAGTCACATAATGATGATGACTTCTTACTTTATGATGATAGGTTTGATACTCACATATGTTGCTTATCAGATGTGGTATTTAGAAAATTCTCTAGTGAAGATAAATGGTTGATATATTGAGGGATGTTATGGAAAGATCATACAATTCTTGGTACGATGATGATGGTATAGTCATGGATGATGACTATGGTGTTTTCAAATACATATGATATGATGTGAATGATTTTATGTTACTACTTGGAGATATGACATATGCTTAGTTGATTCATGGAAGGTTATGATAAGGCTCTTTCTACTAAGGAAATGGAGCAAGGTGATCTTGATAATATCAAGAAGATGAGTTGATGTCTATATGAGGCATACTTTGTCACAGGTTGATGATATTAAAGGTACATTGTCTTATCTTGCAAATTGATGATGGAAATATACAGGTTGTTGTTCTTGATGTTGCAGACAGATGCTTATGGTGCAAATCATATATGGTGTATGATAGTTGTTGATGACTATCATGGTCTTGTTTAGATATTTGGTCTTTGTTATAAATGTCATGTATATCATTTGATTTAAAGGTCATGTAAAGACCTATGATGTAATAATTGTATATTCAGTCATGTATGAACTTTTGAGATCATATCAAATATGTAATCCCACTTGGTTGAGTGGTCGAGTCAATTGGAGTATCCCCACTTGGCTGGGTGATCGATGTATGTATGAGTCATTGGCGATAGGAAGGTCATACTCACATAGTTGAGTTATAAAGTCATGTTATTCGTTCAAAAATTATTTCTATAGACTCTACATATGATCAGGGGGAGCATGGACAGTATAATGCATCTCAGCATGTACTAAGTTTGATAAGATAATTCAACATGTGCCTAGGGGGAGCATGATTAATGTTCATATTCAACAGTTCAGATGTGGAAGTCTTCATTTAACATTGGCCAGTCAACCCTTTTCCCTTGATGTCAAAGGGGGAGATTAGCTTGGTGTTTGGACAGTTGTGTTTGGAGAGTAGCTAGATGTTTAGAACAACTTGGTGTTATTTACAGGTTGTGGTGACCAAACACCAAAGTAGTTGCCATCAAGTCCAAAGGGGGAGGTTTTTGGCAATATGATGCATGTGTTGTACTTGATGGAAACCAAATTGTAGCAGAACAAGTATATGGTAACTAGATGAATCTACAGGACATATCAAAAGTGACAAAATGATGATGGTCAAAGGTTTGATACAGGAAGATTGTTAGTGTGTGTTGTCCTTGATAACAATTGTTCTTTGATGAATTAACTAATTGATAAAAGTATAAATAGGATGTGACAGAATGCATGACAGTTGTGTTTACAGATGTGACAAAATGCAGGGCAGTTCAAAGGAATCAGTTCAGAAGTAATATACAATGGCAAATCATAGGCCTATTTAGAGGTAACAGAGTAATGGTACAGAAGAACAGGATGATGGAACAAAGGACTACAGATCAGAATCAAGCATTTTAGGAAAAATAATGTTTTCAAGTATGTTAAGTTGTATTTGCGGGTTCACTCTACAAAAAGAGTGTATACAAGCGGGTTCACTGTACAAAAAGAGCATATACGTATGCACGCACTTTCACAAGAGGAAAAGCGCGTATGGGATGGAAAATTAAGGAAATTAAGGTGAAAGAATACCAAGGGTCCATACCATGGTATTAGCCCACAATATTGAGCAGAATAACGGTTACTTGATCTCGTCTAAGAATACCAGAGGTTCTAAGTGTTGTTTTAGTCTGAGGTATTGAGAAAGGCTAAAACTATATAAGGAGGATAAGATCAAATGGCTAAGTGCACAAGTAATTAATATCTTATTAAGTGTTAGATCAAAAGAAATTATGCATGTTATGGGTTTCTGATGCTTTGCTTGATCTAGACTAAGTATGCACCTGAGTGTTTGATGATGGATGAGATCTAATGATGGATCAGGATCATAATGACTTATCATTATGTGATCTGATAATGGATAGGCTAGATCTGAGTGCTAACAAATGTTTTTTCCTTTAAATGCTATGATATGGGTATATCTAAAGTCTGGAATAGCTGCAAAGTTATAAGTTTTTATTTGCAGATCTATACGTTGGTTCACCTTGGTGAAGGCGCGTATACATGCTGGTTTGGCACTTCCAAGTAGCGTATGTAGAAGAAAAGCTTGCTGTTCAGGGATGACTGATCTATCTGATCAATGTTGTTGTTTTATTACTATTTGTCAATGATGTCTTCATTAGATCTGAAAGTAAAATTGATTATATAAGGAGATTGAGTCTGGTTGATTGATTGATTGAGTAAGAAGGGTGATCCTTGCTGCTCTCTATTTAGAACACTGTAAATTGACAGTAGATCTTCAAAAATGTCACTGATTGATACAGGTTGTGGTTTAGAGGTTTTATGATTCAGTATCTTTAGAGTTATATGCAGGTTGGGCTAAAGGAAGTAGCGTATACATGCAGGTTGGCTTGATTGAAGTAGCTTATGCATTCTGACATATGATTTTTGAGGCCGCAGTTGGTTCTGGTTGTTGATGCAGTGTTCTGCGTTCAGATCTGTGTATTGGTTACAATGATTTGTTTTTTTTCATTTGATTAGTTGAATTTTTGTTTAAGTGTTGGTTGATTGAGTTTTCAGTGATTGATTGATTTAGTTGTGATTGACTCAGAAATTGATGATTGGGTGATTTAGTTATGTCAGAGGATTAGGTGATTGATTGATTCAGTTGTGGTTGATTTAGAGATTGATGATTGGGTTTCAGTGATTGGTTGATGCAAATGTATTTTTTGGATGTATTGTAGTGGAGATTGATTTTGAGCTTCAATGTTATTGATGGGTCTAGTATGAAAATTTGATGAAACACGTCCTTCATAGCGTGTTGTTTTGTACCAGGAGTATCTAGTCTGGAAATTTATGAAACGTGGTCCTTGGAGGATGCTGAGGGTTGGAGCCTTCAGTGAGGAAGTCGAAGAATCCTTCCAGTAGTGGCTGGTGATTAGATCAAGGGGTTGGAGCTCCCTTCCAGTAGCATCTGGAGAATGAGTGAAGATGGTAGGCCGACGCCTACGTATTGGTAAACATATCATCCAGTACAAGAGCTAAGGGGTTGTAGCTCCCTTCCAGTAGAATATGGAGAATGAGAGAAGGTTGTAGCCTTCTGCAGGTGGGTGCCTACGTACTAGTATGAGTCTGCACCAATACAAGATTGTAAACAGGTTATTATTTATATTAAAAGAAGACAAAGACAACAACAACAGGTGGTTTTTCTCCCGCATTGGTTTTCCACCTTAAATCTTGGTGTTCATGTGTGTTTCTTATGTTTGATGGTTTATTATGTTATTACTGCACATGGTTACTGTTTAATGTTTAATAAAGTACTGATGCATTGATTAGAGATCAACATACGATGAATTAACTGAATCATAATTTCACTGGATATACGCTGGTTTCCTTAAGAACAGTTGCGTGCACACATGAGTTCCCTTCACTGAAGTAACGTATATATATGATTATGAAATGAAAAAGTTATTGATTTGTAAATACTGATTCACCCCCCCCCTCAGTATTATTCCCAACTTAAGGATGGGACTGGGAGGCTCTGTATTGACTATCGGGTGCTGAACAAGACCACTATCCGGAATAGGTACCCAATCCCGCGGATTGATGACCTTCTGGACCAGCTCAAGGGGCCAAATATTTCACCAAGATTGACTTGAAGTTAGGTTATCATCAGGTGCTTATCGAGCCCTACGATGTGTGGAAGACTGCCTTCAAATCCAAGGAGGTCCTTTTCGAATGGTTGGTCATGCCGTTTGGATTGACAAACACCCCTGAAACCTTCATGAGACTGATGGACAACAACTTGCGACCCTTCACCAATGCATTCGTGGTGGTGTATTTAGATGACATATTAATCTTCAACTAGAGTTGGGAAGAGCACCTCCACCATATTCGACAGGTCCTTCAAACCCTTCGACAACATAAGCTGTGTGCTAACTTGGAGAAATGCAACTTTTACCTCACCCAGGTTCAATATTTGGGGTACATCATTGATGAGAAGGGTGTACATGTGGACCCATCCAAGATACAAGTCATTCGGGATTAGCCAACCCCAACCACTCTAATAGAGCTCCACAAATTTTTAGGTCTTGCCAATATCTACGGTAGGTTTGTGTTGGGGTTCTTTAATATCACTTGGCCTTTAAGTCAAGTCACCAAGGGCGGAGTGAAAGCAAATTTATTTTGGTCAGAAAGCCAACAACGAGCATTCTTCGAGTTGAAGAATCACCTCCGTTCTGCACTAGTGATCACATTACCAGACTTGCAACAACCATTTGAGGTTGAGACAGATGCCTCCGACTATGCTATTGGTGCAGTTCTTACTCAACATGGGCATCCAGTGGTTTAACACAGTGAGATACTTTCAGACACAGTCTGAAAGAACCCCACTTATGACAAAGAAATGTATTCCATTGTGCAGGCCTACCGTCAATGGAAGCATTACATTCTGGGGAGGAAACGATCATCCACACAGATCACTGGCCTCTACAGTTCATACATACACAAGGGAAGTTGCAGAACGATCGCCATCATAAATGGTCCACCTATCTGCAACAGTTCCATTTGAACATTAAGTATAAGAAGGGAAACACTAATAATGTAGCTGATTGCCTTAGTCGACCACCGGTCATGGCACTAATCATTGTGCTTGACTCCTATGGGCACGAGACATTAGGGTGGTCGCATATTTACAAGAGCGATCTAGAATTTGACCAAACACTCCTGGAAGGGAAACAAGTTCCAAATTTTCACCTTCAGGATGCACTGTTATGCCACTTGGGACACATATGTGTTCCTTCAAGTGAGCGTGCCAAGATGATTTGGGAGGTGCACTACAGTCGGGTCATTGGACATTTTGGAGTAGAGAAAATAGTGGTAGTATTGTAGAAGTATTTTTATTGGCCAAAACTTCGTCAGGATGTTGGGAAGTACATTAGTTTCTACACCACTTGTGCCATTGCCAAACCAACCATCAAGAAGAAAGTCCTGTTTACTCCTCTACCTACTCCTAGTCGGCCTTGGGAATCTGTCTTCATAGATGATATGTTGGGCCTTCCTTCTACTAAGCACGACAACGATTTCATTTTCGTGGTCATCGACAAATTCTCTAAGATGGCCATCATGGCGGCTTGCAAGAAGAGTATCACAACAGAGGCCACTACTAAGCTCTTCTTTGAGCGAGTGTGGGTACACTTTGGGATCCCATAGTCCATTATCTCAGATCGGGATAGCAGATTCCTGAGTGCATTTTGGTCAAGTCTCTGGTCGATGCTGGATACAAAACTTACTAAGTCCACGAATTTCCATCCCCAAACTGATGGCCAAACAGAGGTTTTCAACAAGATGATCATACACATTCTGCGCATGTACAACTCGAAGCATCCATGCACATGGGATGAAAGTATCCCCTATGTCCAACACAGCTACAACAGAGCTCTCCACAGCTCAACATGCCACAACCCCTTTCAGGTAGGGCTGGGATTTCAGCCATTATGCCCCATTGATGTGGCCATACCATTTGCAGCCACTCAGGTAGATTCGGCTCACGTGTAGTCTGAAGCTGAAAGGGATAACAACTTCATTGAGCGCATTCAACACATCCACCAACAGGTCCACGATTTATTGGATAGAGACAATACTAAGTACAAGCAACACCATGATCAGAATCGAGTGCCGCACAAGTTCTAGGTGGGCGACAAAGTTTGGCTTCATTTGCCGAAGGAGTGCCTTGTTGGACCCCACCGCAAGCTTCGCCCACTTTGATATGGTCCATACACCATCACCAAGGCCGGTGACAATTACTTAGAGCTCAACATCCCACCGTTCCTTGGTCTGCACCCAGTGTTCAATGTAGATCGCCTTTGGCCTTACTTTCCACCACTGTTGGACACATCTGACATTGTAGAACAAATCACACCAACAGAGCTCAACCCGGACTGCATGGAATAGGCCACAACTGATCAGATCATGGAAACATAGATCAAGAACACTCGGAAATAGATAATACAACTATATCGAGTTGTCAAAGCAGGCCAACTCCTTCACCAGGTTAAGTGGTTCACCAGGGACCAGGTTCAACAAAAATTTCCCCACCTCATGGAGGCTCTGCACGCAATGGGGACCATTGCTTCCTAAGGGGGGAGGAATGATCTAGGTGTATATTGATGGCCACCCACCTATTCCACATAGACCCTCTAGTCAATTTCATCTGTTTCCTTAATTGTAGCACAATTTGCTATTTTTGGCAGTTTTTCGGGTCCTGAACTTCTGGAGCCGTTTTGAGGCCCTAAACGACATTTTTTTTGCAAAATTGCTTAGCAATTTCTATAGCAATCGCATTAATAGCCATAATCCTTGGAGAGATATTTCCAAAGAGGTATCATACCCGTCAAACGAAGATAATATGACCAAGTTATGACCCTGGGAAGTTGGCTGCCCAACTAACCCCGACGGAGCCCATAAACTCTTGGTGTTACATCTCCTCGAGTTAGGGTTTTCTCTTATTATTCAATAATAAAAAGGCCCTTGAGCCTCATTGTAACTCAGTTCAGAGGCATGTAGCCGCCACATCTCTTCTCAGAGATAAGCTACCATCGCCCAAGCTATCTTATTTCCATTATGTTTGTAAGCATAGTTCAATATTTTTCTATTAATGAAATGAAGTGTTTTTCTGCTTCATCTCTGTGTTTATAATTATATCTGTAAGTTGTTGCATTCCTGTTTAAGTTCAGATCAAATGAAAAATCACAAAAGTTGATTTCTAATTGAGTGATATTTGTCGCCTCATCTGGAATTTTTTTGACAATCCAAATTATCTCACAAACAAATCAATGTTGTTTGGGATCTTTAGTCTCAGTCCCATTGAACACTAGTAGACTCAGTGTAGAATCAACACCAACCATGGTTTGTCGTTTGGTGTCACCCTACTTAGAATTCATGTCTCTACTGTGGGTGGAATAACTTCAATTGCTTCTACCTATACTCCCTTTTCTCCTCCTTCAATTTCTACTTCTCCTTCCCTACGATCACTTTCACTATCCAACTATCTATGGTGTAGTGATACATATAATGAGAAAATTCAACAAACAATGAAGAATTTACCTTGGATTTTGAAGTTGCGTGTAGGGTCATTGGTTCGATCTAGGGAATGGCCATGGATTGGATAATGGGATGCAACATATCTTTTGCATTGAGTTTATCTTCTTCCTCCTCTATTCCTTCTCTGCTGACACTTAGAAAATTTACTTCCCCACCTTCTCTTCAATCGCGGTAACCTTCTCCTCTACCTTGGGTGCAGAACCCTCTCCATGGCACAATGCTCCACTCCTTGTACAAGCACTCCTCCTCTGCACCACTCTCTACTCTCTCTTCCTCTCAATCTTCATGTCAACCTGAATCTTCTCTAATATGCATACTTTGATTTTGTGTAACATGCCTCCTTTTGAGTCATAACTTGTCCCACTATGCAGAGTGCCAACCACACTGCTAGCCTTGTCCACTCTCGGCAACGTTGTGTAGCTCTCCACTGTGCCTAGGTTGATCGCACCACTGACACTCCTCTGCCTTTCGGGAGATATCTGCCCCCTCTACAAATTCTCTTCTAGTGCCAAATCAACTACATCTCCCATCACTTATATCTTTCTCAACATTCTTCCTGGTCCTTCCTCCGAACCCTCATGTCTTCTACTACATGCTTCTATGTGTCTCTATCGCTCTCTACATCCCTTATCCATTTACTACGTTAGGTCATCCTTGAATCAGTTCTTGAGTTCCCTCCATGGCATAATAATTTAGACACTCATTGTGTCAGATTCCAGTGACATGGCAACTTTGTTTTAGAGTAGCGTTTTTATCCAAGTTAATAATATCCTTAAATAACTTCCCTGTGGTTTCTGAAAGAAGTATCATTCAACCGTACTGAAGGACTGGGTGGACTCTACTGCAAAGTCAACTATGTAGCCTTCTAGTACACTTGATAATAGCAAATTAATGACTCTAGATATTGAGTTACTTACCATATTTACTCTTTTTATAAACTATGGTTTCCAATCATACGACTCTTTTTTAGTCCACAACCCGCATTACTCTACTTGTCACTTCATCCACTCCCAAAAGATGACAGGGATATCCACAAATAAAATCTTGTCGAAATCAGAAAACCTCCGCAACCATTCTTCTGGACTAATGTGAACTTTTTTGGATTGTTCTGCCACAAACTCGTACTATCTTTGGTCCAACCACCACTCTACTTCTTCACTGGTTGAACTCCACATCACCTCTCTAACATAGATATTCAGTTCCCAACAATGAAACCAATAGTTGGTGCAAAGGGAGGTTAAACAGGGTTAAGGAGTATGCCAACAAATCCCCCTCGGATACTCACATTTTCAACATCTACGAGTAGGCGAGGTATCATGCTAGGTATATTGTTGAGTTTGTAGAACCTTTGAAGGTTATGCAAGGAAACTGTTAGGCCCCTATAATACTAGTGATTCCCCCATTACTATTGTCATTATATCTCTTATTGTTATTATTGTGCCCCTATTGACCCCATATTGTTATTAGTATGCCCCATAGAAACCCACTATTGTTATTTTTGTGCCCTTATGTTATTACTGTTATGTCGGCTTGATTATATTGTGACCCCTTAGACTCCTATATATATAAGGGAGGTTTAGCCATTTGTATCATCCAAGAATTGTTCATTTGTGTAATGTAAAGGAGGTTTCCCCCTTGAAGAGGCTGAATTCTAAGGTGTTGATCTATCTTTTCTATCTTTTTGCGAGCCAGTGTCCTAACATTTGGTATCAGAGCTTTGGATTCTAGGGTTTTACTGCTCCAAACATGTCATTGTGGAATTTTCACTATAACTTTTTTTCTGCAACATTTTAGAATCTACAAGAAAAAACCCATTTGATCCAAAATCGTTCTGAACTTCGCGTCCAAATTTCAGAGCTTGTCTCGCTATATTTGTAGAAATATGATCAGAGGAAGTTAGGGTTTTTGCAGACTCTTGAATTACATTCCAAATAGGTGACATGGGGAAATTTGTCATAACTTTTGTTTTGAGCATCAGATTGAAATTTCGTAAGAAGTTTCAGAAAGAGGATGGCCTATAATTTTCTGTGTATCCGTTTTAGGTACTAAGGTTGAAACAATGACATGTGGCACATCGTACACGTTCGCTCTATTGAACAAGTCTATAATCAGGTCACCGTGGGAGATTTGACATAACTCTTCCTTGGAGAATCCAATATTGATCAGACTTGTAGGGTTAGAAAGAGGACTAAAAGGGATACTGTAGGATGAGATTTCAGATATTCGAGGTCCACAGTTATAGACATACAACAAATTCAATATCGAGCTCTTACAAAGCGAAAAAAAGGTGTGTAGTTTTTTTAAATTTTGCATAAGATTGGTTTGAAAAATTAGTTTGAAGGAATTAAAAGGGAATAGTGAAGAATTATTAGCATTAATTAATTCCCAAAAGAAAGAACATGGAAACACCTAGTAAGCAACCTGAAAGCTCTAGCATGACTCGTGAAGAAGAGGAAGAAATGCAACATGATATATCAAAATTACAAGACCAAGTACAACAAATTTCACTCTCACTAAAGCTAAATGAAGCCAAGATGAATGGCGTGGAAGCTAATATGAATGGAATGCAAGCTAAGATGGATGGAGTGGAAGCTAAGATGGATGGCATGGAAGCTAAGATGAATGACATGGACGCTAAGATGAATGGCACGGACGATAAGATGGAAGAATTGAAGATAAATTTGAAGAAGTTGCTACAAGAAATGGTCACTAAGGGTGAAAGGTTAGTAAAGGAAACTCATGATGAGAACAAAAGAAATATTAATCATGATTTCATAGACTGTAATGTTGGATTGAAGACCCACCATTTTCCGAAAATCAATATGAGGAAGTTTGATGGCAAGGATCCCAGAACATGGATACTATAGATGGAGGAATTTTTCTATCTCCATAATGTGCAAAACACACAAAAGGGACGTATTGTAACTTTATATTTGGAACCAAATCAGTTTGTATGGTATCGATGGCTTTGCTCTCATAAAAAAATTGTCACTTGGGCAATTTTTATGGAAGAACTGATAGCACATTATGAGGATACAAAAAGAAACACCTTTTTTAGCCAATTGATAAATCTCAAACAAAAGGGTTCAGTGATGGAGCATATTGAGGACTTCCAAAAATTGAACATAAGGGTAAAAGTCGTGGATAATCATTCCAAGGTATTTGAGACTCCCAAAGGTCTCCCACCTATTCGTGATCATGATCATGCTATTCATTTGATTCCAGGAAGTGTTCCTCCAAACATCAGGCCGTACAGATATCCCTATGCCCAAAAGAGTGAAATTGAACATATGGTTGCAGAAATTCTAGAGGCTAGTATAATTCAACCTAGTCAAAGTTCTTTCTCTACTCCAGTAGTATTAGTGCATAAGAAGGATGGATCATGGTGCATGTGTTTGGATTATAGGGAGCTCAACAAGCTCACTATTAAAGATAAATTTCCCATTCCTGTCATTGATGAATTATTGGACGAATTGCATGGATTAATTTACTTCACCAAGTTGGATCTTCATTCAAGATATCATCAAATTAGAATGAACACTGAAGACATTCCGAAAACAACATTTAGAACTCATGAGGGTCATTATGAATTTTTGGTCCTGCCTTTTGGCCTTACCAATGCATCTTCTACATCTCAAGGTTTGATGAATTCTATTTTCAAACCCTTCCTTATAAAATTTGTGTTAGTGTTTTTTGATGATATACTAATCTACAACAAGTCTAGGAAGGATCATGTTCAACATGTTGACAGGGTGCTCAAACTATTGGAGGAGAAACAATTATATGCAAAAAGCTCCAAATATTTCTTTGGAGTACAAGAGGTGGAATATATGGGTCATATTGTATCTCATGAAGGTGTTAAGGTAGACCCTAGCAAAATTCAAGCCACTAAGGAATGGAAAATCCCCACATCCATAAAGCATCTGCGAGGATTTCTCGGGTTGACAGGGTATTATCACAAGTTTGTTAAGAATTATGGGAGAATAGCAGCACCTCTAACAACATTATTGAAGAAAGATGCATTTTCATGGACTCCAGAAGCAACAAAGGCCTTTGAACATCTTAAAGAGGAAATGTGCCAATCACCGGTCTTAGCTATGCCGAACTTCACAAAAACCTTTATTGTGGAATGTGATGCTTCAAGAAATGGAATTGGTGCTGTTTTAATGCAAGATGAAAGACCCATTGCTTTTGAAAGTCGTCCAATCAAGGGAAAGTATTTACAAAAAGCTATTTATGAGAAGGAAATGTTGGCAATACTACATGCACTTAAGAAATGGTGACCCTACCTAATGGGAAGACACTTCAAGGTAAAAGCGGATCATGATAGTCTTAAATACTTTTTAGAACAAAGATTATCCTCTAAAGAGCAACAAAAATGGGTCACAAAGATGTTGGGTTATGACTTTGAAGTCATCTACAAAAAAGGGAAGCAAAATGTTGTGGTAGATGCACTCTCAAGCAAGGATGAGGATGTGGAAGCATTGTTGTGCGCCATTTCTATTATCCAACCAGATTGGATAAATGAAGCAAGGGAGGAATGGAAGAATGACGAAGAAGTGTGGGCACTCATTCGAAAGTTACAACAAGATCCTAGTACATCTGATACATTTAGCTGGAAAAATGATTCGTTATGGTACAAAGATCGCTTATACCTATGTAAGAATTCCCAACTCAAACAAAATATTCTTATGGAATTGCACACTTGTCCCTTAGGAGGGCACTCAGGATTTTTAAAAAATTACCACAGGGTTAAGAAGGATTTTTTTGGGATGGCCTTAAATCGGATATTCAAAAGTTTGTGGTGGAATGTTTGTTTTGCCAACAAAATAAAATTGAAACAATTAATACCCCGGGTCTATTACAACCTTTATCCATTCCAAGCCAACATTGGGTGGAGGTTTCAATGGATTTTATCACAAGTTTACCCAAGTTTGAAGGAAAGAATGTCATCATGTGGGTAGTTGACAGACTTACCAAGTATGCACACTTTTGTGCATTATCACATCCATTTAAAGCTAGTACAATTTCTACTGGAAACAATTCAAAAGCTACATGGAAACCAAAAGATTATTGTAAGCGACAGAGATCCCATTTTCACTATAAATTTTTGGACAAAATTATTTTCTTGTCTTGGTACTCAGTTAGCTCATAGCTCATCTTATCATCCTCAATATGATGGGAAAACTGAGATAGTAAACAAGTGTTTGGAAGGATATCTTCGTTGCTTTGTATCTGATAAACAAACACAATGGGTCAAATGGTTGCCTCTGGCTGAATGGTGGTATAACACTTCCTTCCATATTGCAGCAAAAATGACCCCATTTATGGCATGGATATCATCCACCATCCATCATATCATATTTAAGAGAAAATTCTAAGGTTCAAGCAGTGGAACATCACATCGAGCATCAACAACAAGTTCTCCAACTCTTAAAGGATAAACTCACATTGGCGCATAATAGAATGAAACAACAGGCATATCAACATCGTAGCGAAAGATGTTTTGATGTAGGTGATTGGGTATTCCTACGACTATAACCATATAAACAAATGTCCCTCAAGCAAGCTACGAAGGATAATAAATTATCACCAAAGTATTATGGTCTGTACAAGGTGTTGCAGAAGATTGGTACTATGACATACAAATTGGAGCTTCCTGCAGTTTCCCGAGTGCACCCATTTTTCCTTGTTTCATGTTTAAATAAGGCTATAGGTGACAAGCTCCCAGTTCAAACAATATTGCCAGAACTTGATGAGGAAGGAAAAATCATATTGGAACTAGAAGCAGTCACAGAAACAAGAACTCAACAACTACAAAATCGATCAATTTCGAAGTATCTCATCAAGTGGAAGAACTTATCCGCTGAAAATTCCACATGGGAGGATGAGAATTTTATATAGAAGCATCCAAAACTACTCAAGCATTGAGGACAATGCTTTTCAGAAGGAGAGGAGCATGTTAGGCCCCTATAATACCAGTGATTCCCCCATTACTATTGTCATTGTATCCCTTATTGTTATTATTGTGCCCCTATTGTCCCCATATTGTTATCAATATGCCCCATAGAAACCCACTATTGTTATTATTGTGCCCTTATGCTATCATTGTTATGTCAGCCAGATTATATTGTGACCCCTTAGACTCCTATATATAGAAGGGAGGTTTAATCAATTGTATCATCCAAGAATTGTTCATTTGTGTAATGTAACGGAGGTTTCCCCTCGAAGAGGCTAAATTCTAAGGCGTTGATCTATCTTTTCTATCTTTTTGTGAGCTGGTTTACGAACATTTGGTATCAGGGCTTTGGATTCTAGGGTTTCGCTGCTCCAAAGAGGTCATCATGGCATTTTCGCTATAACTTTTTTCTGCGATGTTTCAGAAGCTATAAAAAAAACCTATTTAAGCCGAAATCATTCTGAACTTTGGGTCCGAATTTTAGATCTCGTATTGCTATATTTGCAGAGATACGATCCGAGGAAGTTAGAGTTTTTGTAGACTCCCGAATTACATTCCAAACAGGTGACCTTGGGAAAATTGTCATAACTTTTGTTTTGAGCATCAGATTGAAATTTCATAAGGAGTTTCAGAAAGAGGACGGCTTGTAGTTTTATGTGTATCAGTTTCAAGTACTAGGGTCGAAACAATAGGTGAGGTCTCATGCTAGGTATATTGATGGGTTTGTGGAACCTTTGAAGGTTATGCAAGGAAACATGGGAAATTGATATAACTCTAGTTCAAAGTAACCCACCCCAACTAGTGGAATTGCCATATATCGCAAATATACGCATTAAATATAGATATATTCATACGCCTTTACTACATAAATTAAAACATTCCTAGCATCTACGATAGGTATTGGTCGAGCATGAGATATGGTTTAATAAAAAAACTAAACATTCTATAAGCATTCATTCTACGAGTGCAGGACTAACTCTGACGTAAAATAGAAGAAGAAAAGTTCATTAATTTTTACAATGACATATTAATTACATACATAAACTATTCACGAAGAACATTTGTCAAACACCTTACAAAAGATGTGTAAATCATTCATTTATTCCACTATTAACACAAAACATATAAGCAACATAACCATGGAACTAAAACAAAATCGATTTGTATTTCATATATGTATTAAGAATCAAAAGTACAAGTTATACATAAGCTCCATATACACGAATGCGGGAACTTAGACTATGATCATTCATATTACACTTATGGCCTACGCCATTACATTACTCAGAGTGGATATTAACAACACATTGACAGACCAATAGAGTCCACAACAAAATTATAGATCAAACAACAAAACTATCATCCACAATGTCAAAAGGTAGAACCATGGATCATGGGTAGAAACTCCTTATGTAGCTTTTGAATTTAGCATATGGCTCCAAGGAATCTCCAGCCAATTGAACGGGATGATTTTTACTCATACATGTAGAGCTACAACCATTCGTTGGATCATACCAAGCTGAATTTCCACCACTGCCCATGTTTAACCAACTAACACAATTAGAGGATACATTACCAGTCGAGGAATCTTTTAGTTATAACTTATCCATCTCTGCCTCTGTCGCACATTTGCGCAATTTGTTGGGAATTTGCACATGGTGTAAAGCATACTCTACCTAGTATCCCCACACTTAGTCAAAATTAAAAAAAAATCCCCCTTTTCTCCTTAGCCCCAACAGTGATTAATGGAAACCCTTATTCAATTAGAAAATGATATTGTAGCAATACCTATCCTTTAGTTTGGCATCCATCTTGGTCTTTCCATTTTTCATTCATGGCAACCCTAGACATTTGAGCACTGCTACTGAAGAATTCCACCTATTTGCAATTTTCCCTTTAACATCAAAGGTGAAAGGCTACTCTCCTTTTTTGAAACTTCTCCCTTTATATGAAACTTCCCCCCTTTGAAATTATTGGAAAAGGGATACTCCCCTCGAGCTTACTCTTTCATTTACTGATGATTTGAGAGGGATATCACGACAATTTTTTCTTTTGACTTCATCAAGGACATATAGATTACTTGAGGTCTTGGTTGATTTTTCCACCAATGTTCTTGAACTTGCTTTCCTTATTTCACATCCTTTGGAATTAAATGTGATATCATATCCTTGATCACACATTTTACTTATATTTATAAGAATGTGTTTTAGACCTTAAACACACAAAACATTTTGAGTTTTGATCTTTCCATGGTCAAGACTAACTGCACCCTTTCCAACTATCCTTGCTCATGCATTTTCTCCAAAGGTAACATTGCCTCCTTTTCCTTTGTTTAAATAATTTTACTTTGACCTCTTTTCATGTGTTCTTAACATCTATTATCAATAGATCATTTTCTTGCTTTGCTTTGAACTTATAGAGCAAGTCCACATTCCTCTTGTTTTTCTTGCTTCATTTTTCACACCTTTATGCATTGTTCTCTATGCTTGGTAATATTTTGTTCCTTGCTTTTCTTAGGAAACCTTAATGTGCTACTTCTACAATCGCATGGCTTGTGCCCATAGTTATCGCACTTATAACATTCAACGTGATCCAAAAGGGGAACAAATGAGTTATATCTTCTTACACTACCTTCATCAGTTTTGTTTCTCATGAAACCATTCTTTGAGGCATTATAAGATCCTTTGTTTCTATTTATTACATAATCTCTACAATTTGTTTCTTTATGTCCAAAATTATTACAGGAAAATCAATAGCTAAAGAAAATATTTTTATACTAAGATGTGAAAGGCCTTTTTGGTGGGGCAAATCTTCTAATTTCATTCCTCATCTTGTTAGAAAAATTAGGTCTCTACCAGTATTCATCTCCTTTCTTGGTGTTTATTTCATTGTTGAACAAGATCTCGAGGGCATTGGCATTGGTTTTTGGATTTTCTTCATTTTCCTTTTTTTATATCTTTGTGCTTGATTCTCCCTTGGAGGTCTTATGATTTTCCTTGTAGCCAAGACCTATTTTGACGAAAGTTAACCTTTGAAGCTGAAAATATCATCTAATACTTTGGTATTCTTTATAAACTTCAAGCTTTAATTCAATTGAGCATTTTCTGTCTCTAGTTCCTTTCTGAAGGAAATAACTTCTGCTCCTAGATTTTGACAATCTTCTTCCTTTTATTTCAAATGGCTTCTCACTGCTTCTTTTATCCTCTTTGCCTCTTTTAGTTGTGTCTTTGTGATGAAAACTATTGTTTCATGAAGATAGTGATCCTTTTCCTTATGATATTTTTGTAATAGCTCCTTCTAATCTTTTATCTTGCCCCTAAGTCTATCTATTTCTTCTAAGGCACTAACAAGTTCTACTTCAACATTTTGTTCCCCATTGATATCACTGTCCTCTGAATTTGATTTCTCTTCTTGATTATCTTCATCTTCTTTATTAATAGTATTTGCATCAATGAATATGAATATAAGTTTTTCTTTGTTAATATTAGACGCATATTCATCATTCTATTTTAAGGAGCTACTATCTTCTTTGGAATAAAAACCTTTCTTCTTAGAATACTTTCCTTTGTTGTGTCTATAAGACTTGCTTCTATTTTCACACTCTTCTTCATCATCACTCTCCCCACAATTGAGATATGAACATTAAGCAGAAAAATGCCCTATTCTACCACAATTAAAACATTTGAATGGTAGCTTATCACTGGATTTGTTATATCCTCTTTTCAAGTTTCTCACAAGCTGTGCTTCTTCTACATTTGATTAATTGCTAGAATTATCACTAGATTTAAGTTCTTTTGTCTTCTTTGAAATTTTGAAAGTTGCTTCCTTTAAATTTGATTTTCCTTTTTTGTCTTCATTTCATATGTAGCAATAATCCCATGTTACTCATATATTTTCATATTTTCCATGTTCTTCATTTCTTCAAGCTGAGACCTTTGCATCAAATATTAAGGGGATATATCTCAACACATTTTGTACAATCATTGATTCCTTAATTTATTCACCAGGTCCTCTAATAATATTGACATCCTCAACCACACGAAAGAAGTAGGTTGCAATGTATTCTTCATTCATCTCCAAGTTCTCAAATTGTCTTATATGGGCTCGAAGTTTTTCTCTCCTCACCTTGTCATCTCCTTCATAGCTATTTTGAAGTTTGTCCCAAATGTCTTTTGTAGATTGACAATGCATTGCTTTGACAAACTTTGATTATGATAGGCCACATAAGATGGCATTCATGAATTTCTCATTATTTACACAAGCTTTCTTACATCTTGATTAGATGGGGGAATTTCTAGAGCTTTATAACTATCAACTACATATTTCCAAATGTAAAAAGCAAGAGAAATTATATAAGTTCTCACCCTTACCTTCCAAAAGGCATAATTTGTTCCATCAAATAATGGAGGTCTACTTGTGAAAGAATCTTCATAACTGGTCATGGTTCCTCTGAGATCTTCCTTCCAGTGGTTTGGTTGCCTATGAAGAAACTTGTTCTTATACCGATTGTTAGATTCACATTTTTACTTTTTTTGGGGGCGTGAATCAATATAAGACAATTTCTTACTTTTTTAAACATTCATGAATCATGGCCAAATAATCTCACATATGGAAAATAAGATATAAACTAAATATTCTTTATAATATATTTTTGTAGGCATTAATCTATAGGATGCACTAATCCCCCTACAAAAAGATTTGTAGGCAACAACCTAAAAGAGACATGAATCCCCTATGCTACAATATTTATAGGAACCAACCTATAGGAGACACCAATCCCCTTCACTGCAAGATTTGTAAGAACCAACATAGAAGGGACACCAATACTCTCTGATGTAATATTTATAGGGACCAACCTACATGAGACACTATTCCTCTTTGTTGCAAGATTTGTACACACCAACATATAGGAGACACCAATCCCCTTTGTTGAAAATATTCATAGGCACCAACCTACTTCATAGAGTTTTCTTGCTACTTCTACCTTCATCAGGTTTTTTAATTGTTTTTTCCTTTACCAAGTCTGCATGTTGCTTCAACCTTCATTAGGTCTACTTATTGCTTCTGCCTTCACCAGGTTTGCTTCTCCCAAAACATGGTTTTTTGGGCCTCTTCCCAAGAGAAAACTTGTACAACATGCCACATATCCAAATTTACAAATTTGTTTCTAAATTTTGTACCAGAGGCACTTACGTATGTGCCCTTATATATTTGAAATTTTCATAGTCTAGAAAGTCCCAGAAAATAAGTTATAATAAAAAGGTCAGACTGACCTGTTTGAAATTGATTTTGAGACTATTTAGTAACCTTAATTTCCACAGGTCATATCTCCAAAATGATAGCAAAGCAAAATTTGAAATTTATATCATAGGTACATAGAGATCTCACCTCTATCTCCTTAAGATTTCTTAGTTTGAAACATCTTAAAAAAAGGTTATAGCGAAAATGCCAAGTTGACTTGTTTGAAACAAATTTCAGGATCATTCAGGAACCCTAAATTCCATAGTTCATATCTTTGAAATTACAATGAAACATAATACAAAATTATACCATAGGTACACAAAGATATCCATTATATCTCCTCCAAGTTCATGGCCCAAAACATCCTAGAAGAAAAGTTATAAAAAAATGCCAAGATGACTTGTTTGACATAGATTTTAGGGGCATTCAAGAACCCTATCTTCCTCGGATCATATCTTTGAAATTACATTGAACCAAAGTCTAAAATTTGGATCGAAGGTACATGAATATCTCCCCTCTTTCTCCTCCAATTTTCACAGTTTGAAACATCCCAAACAAAATGTTCTAGCCAAAATTCGAAGCTAACGTATTTGAAGTAGATTTAAAGAGCATTCAAGAACCCTAAATTCCTTAGATGATATATTTGAAATTATAGCAAACCAAATTCTGAAATTTCTACCATAGCTACATGAATATCTCCACTCTTTCTCATTTAATTTTCATAGTCTAAAACATCTTAGAAGAAAATTTATAGCAAAAATTCCAATATGACTTGTTCACTCCACAAATCACATTTTTGTTATCGAATTGCTATTGAAAGGGTGAAAAGTTATCGAAGACCAGAGCTAGGGTTGTTGTGGAGATGATCTATGATGATTTGACCCCTAATGCAAGGTTTGGTTAGAGTGATATGGATCTCAAGCATGAGCCCCATCATATTTTTGGGTTGGCAGTTTGTTATGTGGAAAATTATTTCTCTTTGAAGGGCTATGTTGGGCTAATATGAGTTCTACATGGTTACAGGATCTGCCCCTTTCATGCCTCCATTTTCTCAGTTTGGTTCTTGCGGTGAGGAGGGTGACCAATCCTTTCTACATAGGATGCCCATTACAAGATCAAACTAGATTTCGGTGGTTTTCATTGTTTTTGTGGAACGACATGCCTTCCATTTTTTGTTTTGAGCCTTTGGTTGGGTTTTCAAGGGCCCAACTCCCTCTCTTTGGATTTCTAGGCTCGTATGTGAACATATACGAGATTTTATTTTCTGTATAGAGTCATGCCTCCTCAGTATATGCAGATCCACTCAGAAATAAGCATATTTGTAGAAGATCCATCCAAATCCCCCTTCCATGGGGGCGATGGACAACGTAGTGAGCCCAAAATCCATGAAAGGGTTCCAATTTTTTGTTAAAACCCTGAGGGAACAATCTATATTGTTCTAGGTTCATGCAAAAGCAAGGGTGGAGTATTTAAAACAAATATTGGAACAACATATTGGAATTCGTGTAGCCTTTCAATGCCTTATTTATGAGGGAAAACAATTGTTGGAATCTTGCTATCTAGGTGCATACAACATCTCCAGGAATTCAAATTTGTTTTTAGTCTTGAGACTACATGAGGAAGAAATGAGTTCTAGAGGGTCTTCTACTTCAACCTCATACAAAGATGTTATGAGTGGTAAATATCCCACCTCAACGATCCAGTCTCAAGCTCCTCTAGGACTACGCATTGTAGAGAAGAAGAAGGAAATTCCTGCTATGGAAATAAACAATGCAAAGGTAAAACATCTCTTCACATTCCTACAAGATAGGGATATAATCTGCAAATTCAATAGATTCTGGCCAAATTAAGAAGTATTGCATTAGTGGATCTTTACAACCTGGACAAAAAATTGTGATATTCATTTATGCTCCAAAGGGTTTTTCATTGTACAGTTTGATTCCTAGGAATACTATGAAAAATATTTTGCAGATGGGCCCTAGTTTTGGGATAAATTGGGGCTCTTCCTCATTCCATGGTTTCCAGAGTTTAATCCCTCTTACATGGTTGTAACAAAAATGGTCGATTGGGTTATATTTCCACATATCCCTCTTAATTTTTGGAATCAAAAGGTCATTGAGGACATTGGGAATACTCTAGGAAAGTTCATAAAAATGGATAGCGAATGATTACAACGAGGATTATTTACCTTTGCTATTCTATGTGTGGGAATAGATCTGAGTAAAGGTATAAAAGATCATATTGATGAGCCCCAAAAATGTACAATTATTTGGGCTCATTCAACCTCCTAATTTGGCTTAGTCCACCATTCTCATTTGTTTATTGCATGTTTTTGATTATTTTTATGTTAATAGAGTGAATTTGGTTAGTCATTATGCCAACAAGTCTAATGGGTGCTTTGTGTAGCCTTGTTGGTCAACTTGGAGACAAAATTGAAGGTCTTAATGAGCACTTGGCAGCCAAATTCGTGGGAGAACAAGCTAGAGGATTTGTAGGAAGGTGTCCCCCTCATTTATGGACCCTTACCTCGAATTCTCCACCATCAGCTCGGAGTTCAAAGGCCACCAAATCAATGAGCTCAAGGGCAGCCAAGCAAGTCAAGTTGGACTGCTGTTAACTACAAGTCTTGGGCAGCCAAGTCCCTAACTTTTAGGAGGACTGTTGGGTCCTCAAATTGTATAAATAAGAAGGCTTGGGGCCTCATTTTGGTTAGCTAGTGGGTAGTCATTTTGTAACTAGTTAGTCATTTCGTTTTAGCCATTAGTTAGCTAGTTTGTAGTTCGATTTTTATGCAATAGAGTAGCTTTGCTTTCAGCTCATGTTCAAGCTCTCCTTGTGGACAGTTTTGATGTACTTTTCATTTCTTGATTAATAAAGATGGATCCAGCTTTGCACCAGCTCTAAATCTCTCTTGGGAGGCTGTAGTTCTTGGGGTTGGGCCCATCTCAAGCGTCCAGTACCTCCCTTGTTTATCTTTATGTGTTTGCTGCGTTCTTGAAATAAAATCTGCTCTTTAGATCTTGCTTTGTTATGGTAGTTGGTTTTGATGGGTAACGTAGCTTTTTATGCTTAGAATCGATTGGTAGGAGTTTGTTATGCATTTAGATCTTTTGGAATGCTCTTTCTCACGTGAAGTACATGGTTCTCTTTCCAAACAAAGCTGCTGTTCATTTATTTCATTGACAATTAGATTAAGTTAGCTAGGACTTGGTTTGTTTGCAAGAATTCATTGATTCGTTTAAATGAGCATTGTGCAGGGCATCTCTATCATCTTCATCACCTCCTCAAGTTCTATTTAACCTCTGTCTCACTCATTCACCCTCCAAACCTCTCATTTCCCACCTAGCTCCATCTCCTTCAACTTTCGTTGACACAGCCCTTTATCTTCCAACCTACTCCCTACACTCATTTCCCATCCTATTCCTTCACTTCTAAAGCCATCACCAGCCTTATTCCTACCTTACACATCTCCCCCTACCATTCCATTACTCCTCCATCACTCCAAACACTCACGGTAGGTCATCCTGTAGCCATTTGTAGACATCATGTAGAAAACAGAGTATCCTGTAGGATCCTCCACAGCCATCCTGTAGGAGGCCACTCTCTCGGTTGCTGAGCATCTGAATGCGAGGAACCTCTGTGGATGGATGCTAAGGATCCCTAGGGACCTCTCCTAGCCTCCCCAACCTGTCCCACGCTTTCCTTCCTTCTCCATCCCATCTGCACCACCAAACCCTAGTTAGCACAAGATCACAATCATTCCATTCACTTAAAGGAAAAATACAAAAACATAACTTTCATGATGCAAGTAGTTTAGATCCATGCATTTTCACTTATTAGAGGTAATGACAGCATTGGTAGAAGTTGCATTCACATTCTTTGCATTGTAGAGGTTAGACTAGTTAAATTAGGGTTTCCTAGGTTTACATGCTTTGATTTGCTTTCAGTTCAGTTTGTCAAGTAGAGTAGCTTTCCTTTGAGAATAGCTTTCGTCCATCAGTTAGCAAGCTTCTTCTGAGAGCCTATAGAAGTTGGCTTGAGCCCTAGCGGACTTGTGCCAGTTGACCGAGTGACAGCTGCGACAAGAGCTAGTACTTGTGCATATAGCACCGCCGCTTCCAAGTTTGTACGAACTACCGGGTTGATAAAATTAAGAGACAGGAAGCCCCAGGAGTTGTAGCATTATTGCTACAATACTGGAGCTCACCACATATTTATAAATCATATATATTTATGATGGTTCTAGACTTTAGATTATGAAAACATGGCCTTTAGATTTCATTCATGTTTTTCAAACAAGGCATATCTATGAAAAACTTCCAAAAAAGAAAAAGGGGCAAGTTCGTAAATCCAAAAACTGGCAGCCATATGAATCCATTTTCTTGGAGGATGAGGAAGATGAGATCCAATAAGATCCTCTCTCTAAAGATGATACGAACACCCTTAATCCAATTTCAAATTCACAACATATGCAAAAATTGCAAGATACAAAGACAACTCTTGTTCCTATTACAAAAGGAAAACTAATACAAAGATTATGAGATGACAAGAACAAAAAGGGAGCATGTGTTAGAAAGTTTTGATTCTGATAAAGAACAACCCCCTTTGGTGAATGTGACAGATTTGGGATTAATACATATCGATACATCATGAGGGGGTTGGTAGAAAGTTCAAAGAAAGAAGGGCTTGGAGAAGTTAAGTGATTTTTCACTACAAGGAAAAGACCTTCCAGTGAAGTTTTTTCGGAGGACACTATAAAACTAGCCCAAAAATCCATTTGCAGTGGAGTTCACTAGCGAAGGTGGGTGGGCATATGTTTTAGTAGATGTTTCTTTGACGGTGTGTCTAAATTATTCAAGCACACCGATGATTTATTATCAAGACACGCATCGGGGCTGCATATAACATGGTGCACTGTAGATTTAAAAAAAATAAAAAATAAAAAACCATTGTGCGCTAAATACCCAAACGCATTGGCACTTGAAAAATCGCTAGGACCAGACTCCTCCATATAGTAAAACATACAGGTGATATTAGATAATGACGTCTTGGTGTGGTAAACATTTAATAATGCCCTGAGGCATCTTATAAAGCGCATCGATAGACAATTTATAATTTCTAAGAAAATCCCTCGATTGGGGTGATGAAGGGGGGGCGTACGAGTAGGAGGATAGTGCATGGAAGAGGACGGCCAGGATGGCCACCTACTGCCTTTAATCAGGATTAACCGAACGTGGTGGCACCCTGCATGACTGTGGGAATTTCAAGGAAGAAAAGGGGTAGGAGTGTGGTGGGAGAGGTAGGAAGAAACGACGGCGGTAGTGGGATGGGACATAGGGTAGATGGGAAGGGGTACATGAGGGTGGCAAGGGTAGGAAGAGAGCCCAGATTGCAGTGAAGGAAGGAGGGGAACAGGGCAGCGCGAGCGACGAGATCTTCTGTGGCCGAGCTCAATTCCGGGTATGTTTCCTTTGGCTTACCTCCTGCAATTTACTCTGTTACGCATAGTATGTTGGAGAAGGGGGGAAAGATGGGACACGCAGGGGAGGGGTTGTGTCTGGGCAGGTCTGAGGACTGCGTTGTGAGGCAGCGAGAGGAACAGAGCATAGGCATGCCTAGGGAATGTATTAGCAGGGCAAAGGGCCAGCCCTGGAAAACTAAGGCTGAAATCCATGAGAGGGACAGGATGGCAGAGGGTGTGACCACCAACCTCAGTCCAGGGGGGAAGAGACTATCGATTCTCCAGAGTGACGAGGGAGGCTGGAGTGGGGAAGGAATACTAAGAGGCAAGGACATGTTGGGTTATGAGAAGATCGAAGCTCCTAGAAAGCTAACATTTGTTGTTGACAATTGTAAGCAAGAGTCAGTAAAGGAAAAGATGGCACACCTGGGTAGAGGCCGGGGTCGTGGGGGCAGAGGACGCCAGAGCCAGCCGTTTAAAAGCGATCCTTCAACTTTGACACCGGCAGGTCAGA
Source organism: Pinus tabuliformis (assembly GCA_031772625.1). Classification (NCBI taxonomy): domain Eukaryota; kingdom Viridiplantae; phylum Streptophyta; class Pinopsida; order Pinales; family Pinaceae; genus Pinus; species Pinus tabuliformis. Next base: position 430,639,129 of record CM062807.1, read on the forward strand.
GAAGAGGCAGGAAATCTATCAAGACGACTGTCCATGAAGCCGCTCACGCATACAGAGAAGGGACGGATGCTGACATTCGTCAGCTCATCCAGGAGATGGAGGATAGCGTCATGGAAGAAGATTCTGAGCTAGAGATTGAAGAATGGGGGGATATTGTCCCAGACCCAGGGCACACCAGAGGCAGGATGACGCTATACAGACAAGCATTGCACGTGTACTGGGTTATGAAGTGTTTACTGGCCAGAGCCCTGGAGCAGGTGGCGGGGGAAATGGCAGAAATAGCACAAGGTATGCCCAATATTAAGAAGGACATGAAAAATCTGCAAATTATCATGATTATGCAAGACAGTAAGCTCGAGGAGATCCAACAACGTTTGATGAAGCTGTCTCAAGCACCAGGCGACTCTGCTGCTGCACCGGCTATTGTGGAATCTGATAAAGATGATAGAAAGGAATAGTTTTTTAGTTTCTAGTTTTGGGTTTTTAGCGGATAACATTCTCTTTTCCTATGTTTTATGTTAGTTCGGAACCTGAATAGTGTTTCTAGATGTGAAGTTTATTTAGCTTGGATTAAAAGACTGGTAAAATTTTGTTACTAGATGGCATATAACAGACTCAGGTGGCCAACAGACTTGGTTTCCCATTTGGGCAAGTTGAGGCCACCATATTGCTGTACATGGAACAACTTGTTTTATAAATAGAAAAAGAAGGAACTACCGCAGCTTACAAAAAAAAAAAAAATTCTAAAAAAATACCGGTGCTATTGTAAAACCATAACACTGGTGTGTTACAAGTAATGTAAAGCCTCGATGCATCTCGATAAAACACTGTGATAATTTTAAATAATAATAAAAACACAGGGCTTTTGGATATAGCCCGCCTTGGTGTGCTTTGCGAAACACACTGGAGGAAGGTTAAATAAAAAAAACCTCGTGTCCATAATTTTCATTTTTACCATCTATAGTGTGGGAGATCTCTAAAGCACTAGTGCCACTCTTGCGATGTGCCAGCGCCATGACGTCAGTGCTTCTCTTGCTCACCACATTTCAATATTGTGCTCACTGTTTGAGTTTCCAGTTTTTTCAAATGGTATGAAAATTCAGTTTTCTCCATTACATGTCCACAATGTCTTCCTGACGACCAAATGTCCATCTAATCTCTATGTTTCTTCCTAATTTAGGTTTTTAGTGGATTATAATTACAAATTAGGTTGATTTTGTCATTGTTTTTTCAAAAAAGAAAACTTCGACACACTTTGCGCTCGATATGTTCAGCTCGCACCTGGCATGGTGCGCCTTGTAAATTTACAGGGTCCACAGTGTTTCGGTGCGTGAACATAACACACCACTATTGTGGCGGTGCATTTTGTAACAATAAACACACCAGGAAAGATGCAACATATTGTGTATTAGTGTGTCACTCCGGGTGCATTTATATTTACCAAACACGCCGCAAATAAATATTTTAAAATATTCCTATAACTCGGTGCGTTCGATAACCTGAATGTACCATTCCGATGCCAACAAGTTATACATGCGCACTGGTGCAGAAGTATGCCGCATCGCTATGAAAAATTAAATTTATGAAACACCCACAGTGCGTCATACTTATATGCGCACTAATACTGGTGCGGTTATAGTTGAAAGCGCACAAGAGACGATGCATGATTGTGTTTTGAGCGCACTAGTAATTTTTTTAGTTTTATTTTTTAGATTGAAATTTATGTTTTCATGGTTATAAAGACATGTTTTATTTAATTAAAAAAGCTATATTTTATTGTAACAACCCTGGTAAAAAATCCATGTAATAACGTTAATAAAGGCAAAATAATAACCAAAGTCATGGGACATATATTCCAAGTTGAATGCTGGGCAAAAACATAGTGATTGGGATCACTTGTGATTAATTAATGGCTATGGAAATTGGTAAAGGCAATGATAAAGGCTTGGAAAGGCATGAGACATTTATTGGCATTTTATTTATGAAAATAATGGAAAATAGGAGAAAAGGAAGGTGAAAGGTCGCATGTTGCTTGTGCGGAGGAAAATGAAGGAAAATAACGGAAAAATGAAGAAAATATAGGTCTCATTGATAAAAAGGCTTATGAGGACCAGTTCATAGTTTTTTGTTATTTTTAGCTTGGAGCTCTCTCTTCTATTCTCTCTCTCATACTCTTGAACACTTAGAGTTTTCTTGGAGAACTCTTGGAAGAGTGTGGCATACTTAAGATTTGGAGAAAGAAGGAAAAAGAAGAGAAAGAAAGTGCAAGAGGACATCAAAATCATTAACGACAACGAGTTTTTCTTGTAGGTACTAAGTTGCATGTATAATTTCCTTGCTAGTTTTGGCATGCATGGCACATGCATGTGGTTTCGTGGTCATGATCTGTCATTGGCATGGAGGGTTGCTTGGATTGAAAATGGTTTTGGCTACCCTTTCCATTTCTTGGATAACCATGGTGTTGCGGGTTTCTTTCCTTTTTTTTTCTTGTCGGTTCTCATGTTCCTTATGGTTGTGAGTTCAGTTACTCGTTCCTGGAGCCTTGGTTGGACAAATGCTCTGGAAGCCTTGTAATAGCTTGGGTTGAGTTACTAGTCCTGGAAGCCTTGGTTGGAAAAATGCTTTGGAGACCTTGGTGGGTTGAGTTACTACTCCTGGAAGCCCTGGTTGGAAAAATGATCTAGAGCCCCGCAAAAACTATGGGTTGAGTTACTAGTCCTAGAAGCCTTGGTTGGAACAAACGCTCTGGAGCCCTCGACGTGATGTCCAACCTTGAGGTGGAAACACTGGTTAAGGATTGAGGTGGTTTAGCCTCTGGAAGCCCTGGTTTGGTTTTGTTTGATTTGTTTAATGAGATCTCACATTCATGCTTGGAATATGGCATGGGGGTGATTGGAAGAAAGAGAGATTTGGTTCAGCCCAATCTGTGGTCAGGTGGTATGTGGAAGTCCCTAACTTGGTTGTATTTGCATACGTTAATAGGAGATTCTTTTTCCTTTGGTATTTTCATGAGAAAATGTGCTTGTCATTATGTGGCTTTAATAGTTGTTTCATCATTGATATGTCTATGGTTATTCGTTGATTATAAGCATGTTTTATGATAATATTGATGAATGAATCTCATCATGTTTTGGTTAGTAGATGAAATAATAATGAATGAATGACCTAATAGATAACAATGCAACTATTGGGAGGAGATATAAATCCTCCTTGATGATTCTAAAATAAATATGAGATCCCTATGTTTAGATCTGTTGTTATGACATGTAGATTTCATGTGTACGATATGTTGGACGAAATGCCTGTCATGGCCAGTAGAGGTTAGGTTAAGAACTTGGTAAAGTGCTTGCATTAATAACCTTATCTGAGTGTTAATTATCTTTTCTGGAAGTTTAATGAAGTTTTGGGCAGTGGCTTGAGCCCTGGCCATGGAAAAGTGGCACAAAATCTGGGGTCGGTGGCACAAAATTGCTTGAAAAAGGACATAGTCGCATGCATGGCTTATCATGGTGGCGACTGGGGGTCTAGGGTAGCAAAACATCAAGTTTTCTCAGGGGTTGGGAATCTAGAAGGGTTAGTTTCCCTCTGAAGGTTCTGTAGCTCCTGAGAATGGTTAGATTGGTCTTGTCATGTCAGCATCACTTCCTTAACTGTACTCGGGGAGTTGAATCATATCATACTAACTCTTTGTCACATGTTTACCCCGGTGGAACGATTAGCTTGGGTAAATGTGGGAGGAGGTGGTCACATTTGTGTATGAGGATAATGTACCTTATATGTCAATCATGTAGCAAAGGCATTAGCAAAGGGAGGAATAGTAGGAGTAGGAGCAACAGACGAACCCATACAATATGGTCTGACCATGTTAGGCAAGAGACAAGGATATGGATTTATACCCTCACCCTATTACTACAGTGACACGAGCGCTCTTGAGGAATGTAGGCCTCCTCAACTACTATGAGGAGGGTACATCCCTGAAGGTGAAATTTGTCCTAATGGTGCATTTGATCCGCTGATGGAATATCCAACAACAAGCTTTCCATGTTGGTCCTAAGTTGTGGTATAGGTCCACTGAGGAGGGAATTTAATTTATCATTGGACTATCTAGGAGAGGGTAGGATTTTCCCTAGTTCCTTGATATCCCCCATGGTGTTGGAGCTGAGAGTCAGCTTGCATACACTTTGAGATATGCTAGGCCTCATGCAGTCTGTCCATCTGATTTTCAGTTCCGTGGTGGACAACTACGAATTTCTTCTTTTTCTATAGAGGAGGCTAGGTGCCTCTCATTATTAGTCAACACCATTTCACATTCTTGTGGTGATGGGAAGCGCATTAGTTTCCCTCTTTTGTATTATGTTGATTCTTTGATTCAAGGGCCACGTTGCATCAAATGGTCTGCCATTTTTTTGAGGCAGTTTTGCATGACTTTAGATAGATGTTGTGCATTGTTGAGACAGGGGAAAAATACCTTCACTCTTGCTTCTGAGATTTTTTGTTAAATTTTTGAGAGGTTTCTGAAGACGAGGCCTACGTTTGATCGTCTCCCTCCTAGGCTGATCACTGAGGCCCGAATGCACATGTGGGGGCAGATCATGCCCAATAGGGGCATGCCAAAGCTTTTGGCCAAGATTTCGAGTGAGGTGTTAGAGCTACTGCCTAGTATGGATGACCATGCGTTTGTCTTGTTGGGGTATTCATATGCGGGGATTGATTGGAGAGGGTTTACAAACATTTTCTTCACAATAGAAGATCCTCCATATGATAGAGGTAATATTATTGTTTTCTTTAAATTAATCAAGTTTCATTTTCTTTATTTGATGAATTAGAATAAAATTTATTCTAGCACGTTATTTAACTTGTTTTAATAATTTGTTTACTAAAATTGTCTAATTATTTTTGTGTACTATATATTTTGTAGACATCGACTCATATGATGAGGACTTGCTTGCTCCCTACCAGATGGAGTAGATGAGGAGATGGGTAAGGCCTAAGAGGGTGAGAGTGAGGCACATTGTAACGATGCCTCGCCTCATATCTACCCACTTTCACCAGCTTACCCAGGGTAAACATGATATGAGGGGTTACTATAACAAGACTCGACCTCCTAAGTGACCTTAAGGAAGTGGAATCGACAAAAAACCACAACACAGACCTTATATACCTGCTACAAGACTCCTATAAGCCTTCCCAGTCATTCCCATGAGCAGTCCTTGGGTCCCATTGAGTTTTAGACTATTAAACCCATGGACGCTCCCTTGATATGGAAAAGGATGTGTCTGGGAGGCTCTAGACGCTCACACAACAAGGCATGGGTGCGTATGGGGATTTTTCTCCTTAGACTTGTACCTGCAACTCTGAGATTTGTGCCACTTTTCAAGTACAGAATCTAGGTCACTACCCATAAACCCCTGTAGCTTTCAAAATCCATAATTTACATAATGACAAGACTTACAAACCAAAAACTGGCTCTAGACTAGGCCTGACCATCCCCATCTGAGACTAACATTCTGTCAAACACTTGGCATCAATGTAATCTACATGACATGAATACAAGACATAGCATAAATGACTGATAAATTATATGAGACTTGACAAGAAGGATCACTATCCTCTTCCCTTAACTCTTTTTACATCAATTAGGTCTTGCATCCATTATTCTTTCAGTTACAAATAAATACATGAAATAACCATGACTATAACCAGTCATATAACCATGCTTATAACCAACATTAAACCATATAAGTAAAAATGAGATAACATCCATTAGGGCCACATAATAACAAGTACAAAAGCAAGAGAACTTAGCTTTTATTAAAGATAGGCAATATCTAACCAGGTTCGGGACTTCCACGTACCACCTGACCATATACATGGCTGAACCAAATATTTCTTTTAGCCAGTCTCCCCCATTCCATATTCCAAGCATGAATGTGGGATCTCATGGATAAACCAATCCAAAAACAACCAAGAGAATCCAGAGGTTAAACCACCTCCACCCTCACCAAACCGCGATCTCACTAAAACTGACATCGAGATAAAAGAACCAAACCGAGCTTGGAATGTCTCCGAACATAACTATCCTTAAGGAATTTTCCATCTCCTTGTCTCTAAGGCTTTATCACAATCCACACCAGATCACTAGGCCCTAAATTGAGACTCCACCCTCAGGATTTACCATGTATCTCGCCAAAATAGGTCAAGGGATGCCTAGGCCTTTAGGAATTTTCTTGAGACCACCTCCGCCCTAGATTCCAAAACCATTAAGCAATTCCAAATCTTAAAACCGAGAAACAATCCCATTGCACCATGGCTATCTAGAAAAAGGCAAGGCAGGACTGAAAACCACTATCATAACCCGACAAGGCTATGCCACTGACATCTAGAGAACCAAATATCAACATGTAAAACCATGCATGTCAAAACCATCTAGGAAATCACACATGCAATATGTTACCTACAAGTATTCATGTTGAAGCTGCTTAATCATGCTCCTCCTTACTTGATCTTTTCTTTCCTTTCTTTTCCTTGCTTTTCCCTTCCTCTCTCCAAAGATAGAATGCTCCAAGAAAACTCTAAGTGTCCTAGAGTTTGAGAGAGAGAATTAATGAGAGAGCTCAACAACTGAGTAGATCAAAAGCTACGCTAACCAAGCCTTGAGCCAAAAACTTTCCAACTGATTGTCAGAATCCTTTTTATCAATGAGGCCTCTATTTTCTTCAATTTCCATTATTTTCATTCATTTTCATCCTCACATGAAACTTGTGACATTTCACCTTCCTTTTCTCCTAATTTCCATTATTTTCATAAATAAATGTGCCAAAAATGCCATTTTTCCTTTCCAAAGCCTTTACCATTCCTTTTGCCAATTTCCTTAGCCATAATAAACCAATGAACACCCACACTAGGATGTCTTCCCCACCATTCAACTTGGAATACTTGTCCCATGACCTTGGTATTATTTTTCCTTTATTAACTTTTACATGGAATTTTGACTAGGATTGTTATAGAACCCTCCCCCCTGGGGGAACACCATCCTTGGCATTCAATGACACTTATAATCAGAAAGACCGTTGCAACCGAACATACTGCCCATGGAGCTTTATAACTTAGCTCATTGCAGTATTTACAATGACCACTGCTGAAACATGACAAGAATACTGCTTAATGGAGCTTTATAACATAACTTATTATGATATTTACAATAACCACATATACACATATGCACATTTTCTAAAACAACAAATAAAAGGATACAATAATCGCATCAACAACAAGGGAATCCATAGGCTTACACCTCCACCCTCAAAAGTAATGCTAGGATTCACTTCCTTATCAGGAAGTCCAAAATCCACTGCCAAAGTAAAGCTGCTTCCAATGTCCAACACTACAATCCCATGCCACTTGTCCTCTCAACGAACAATTATTGGCTCATTGTTCCAGGCCGCACTCCCAATGTGCATTTGATTCCATCTGGCAATGCTAATTACCAAAACAAATCAATCCCCTGCCTTCCCTTCTCTGCTACACAGTACCTCAGGCAATCTGGTGACCCTATTCTGTGTAGTCACACACCTTCCAAGTTCCGCTGGCACCCCCATCCCGCACACTCCATCCCTTGGCAAGGCTTCCTCACATTGGAAGGTCAAACAACCAAGGCATATACCTACCTCAAAACCATCATACCGGTCATAACATGCTCATGGAAATCAATGGATACTATTGGGTACCAGTGTCCCACAATGGCCCTTTTCGTGAATGCTTTACCAACATACTGTTGCCCGTTCTTATTTATTTCAATGCTACTGCTGATTCTTTTAGTCGGTTTCAACCACCCAACCTGGGCATTTCCTATGCTTTCCTGTACCAAGCACATAATTACCATTAGATTTAAAATAAATTGAATAACTTCAAATCATACCTCATTGGTGGCCCATCAATAAGGTACACTTTCAATTCTATTCGCTCACTGTCACAATAAGTCAAACTAGAAGCTTTGACCGAATCATCATGTGTAAACGCATCACATTAGGTTAGCTCAAAACACAACCATCATAATCAAAATCATAAATCACATGTAACCATCATAAACCAGAATCATAGATCGCATGTAATCATCATAAAGCAGAATCATAGATCACATATAACCATCATAAATCAGAATCATAGGTCATATGTATAATAAAATTGAAATAAAATACTAATACTTATCCTTCATTGATCCTTACATGTGCCTTTTTTCTTATTCCATACGCACTCTAGATCGGTTGCCACACCCGAAAAATACCCAGTGCCTTCTCCTCAACCATGTGCACATACACATAGTGTACATCCCACACATACAACCACACGTGGCATATAACATCATGCAATACATGCACCTACACCTGACATACAACACATACACCTACACCCAATGTACAACACAATAAAATACATATGCCTAGATCCGGTGTACACCACCACACAATACATACATACACCTACACCCGATATACGACACAGCACATATACGTACACAAAGTACAACACAATGAATACACATGTCATGATACCATGATTACACAATGCACATACATAGTACCACATGCCCGCAACACAACATGTATGACATGCACACAATACCACATGTACATCAATACCATATGTACAAAATGTACATAGTACCACTTGTACACAACACCACTTGCACAAAGTGTGCACATCATCACATGTACATGACACCATTTGCACGTCGTGTATACAACGCCATATGTACACTACACCACCTATACAATGTGTACACAATACCACATATACACAACTCCATATGCACGACATGTACATGACACCACATGTACACAACACCATATGCACCACATGCACACAACACCACCTACACAAGACACCACATGTACAATCATGCACACAACACCATATGTACATAGTACCATATCTACAACATGCACACAACACCATATGTACATAACACTACATATACAATATGTACATAACATCATATGTATACAAAACTGCATATCCAACATGCACACAACACCATATGTACACAACACCACATATCCAACATGCACACAATACGATATGTACACAACACCGCATATCCAACATATACATAGCACCATCTATATCCAACACTGCATATGTAATATATATACAACACCATATATAGAATAGGCATACAATATCATATGTACACAATACTACATATACAACATTACACATCACCATAGGTACAATCACTGAATATACAACATGCACAACATATACACAACATATACACAACAATAACACTGCACATCCAAAATCACATTATCTCTACCAAGCAACCTTGCTTCAAGTGTATCTCCACCATCAATGCTTATCCTAGCATGCCGCAAAGTAGATTGTTTTCATTCCACTAATGTATCCTGCAACATTACCTGTCATAACATAAACATAGGCATAATACAAGCATATAATATCAACTCATATCCACATCATATTGACCTCATATATTTGTGATGACTACTCTTCTCACTTGATTCCTCATAAACCAGGAACCTCTTCATGCCATTCACCTGCATAAGCAATCATTCCTCCACAAGAATGATCCCTAGGGACCTTGTTAGACAACGTCATACATACATACATGCATATAAGCATTAGCATAAATAAATCATGATCACAACATAATTACTAGATCTCAAGGTCAAGGTTAAGATAACTTCCTTTATTCATGCACAACATGCACAACATTGAGAACAACAGTTCCCAAGATAGCCAAGGCATATGTTACCTTAAGCCCATTTACTTTACCCTTCATGATTACTTTTCTCATGATTGTCCTGCCATCATCCATTTACACAAATGGACCCAACCAATCGAACTAGTTGTCATACGCTTTCCTTCAGATGCCCTTATACATGCACTGAGCTTCATCCAGGCCTTACATCACCTATTGGATTTCATTCAGCTCTCCCCGAGCTCGACTAACTTTCCTATTTCCCAAATAAATTCCCAAGACTCCACTAACTTTCCTCTTTCCCAAACAAATTCCCAAGACCCTCAAACATAAAGGGAAAGAAAAAGAAATAAACAAGAAGCAAACCATGAAAACCAATAGCAATACGACACCATAAACAAAGTGGCAAGGTCTTGCACCAAACATAAACAAAACTGAAAATCAAGCTCAACATATCACAAAAGACCAAAAACACAAGACTAGCAACAAACACCATGAATCCATCCCCATGGTTCGTAGTGCCTCCAAGTGAAAGCTCAACTCGAGCCTTCTTTAAGATGGCAATCTCTTTTGCCATGCAATCCCCTGCATCATACTGCTATAAACACATAAATGTCAGTGCATAAGTAAACATAACAATATACTAGTTACCTTACCTTGTCATACTAATGCTAAGCATGTTACCCTGCAACTGCACACACATGTCAACCACATGTTCCAAATATCAAGACAATCATATCTATCAATTTTAAATCAACCTTTACCAATACTAACAATCATATCATAATCCATAGTCAACTCATAGTCATTAGACATAGTGCTACAATTGTCATATATTATACTTAAGTACATGTCAATTGTCTCAACACATATGTGTTAGTACAACCATCTTAAAACAAGATCATTTATTCATGCAATCTTACAGACACATACTCATATCATGCAATTAATCAAACATTCAAACAAACTATAAATGTACCATATTAGATAAATCAACTAGATGACATAATCAAACACTCAAACACCAAATAAATGACATAATCAAACTCATACCTTGATGCATCTCAAGGGAGGCTATCTTGTCTGCACAATCAATCCGGTTAGCATGATATAACTTCACAAAACATCAAATCAAACACAAATAAGGTCATTATATCCATAGCAGTAACTAACTAACATGTTCACGTCATAAGCAATTATCATTCATACATAATAATCACATCTGCACAGTCAGTCTAGATTAGTATGATATAATATCATAACATATTAGCACATACAAGAATGTCACAACCATAACCATCTGCATAGGTCAATCCAAAATAGCAAAAAACATAATAACATGCTCATCAATAACATATAACATAATCATCGAGCTAACTACAAGTTAACATATAACATATTCATCAATGACATATAACATAATCATCAAGTTATCTAACATAAAACAACAATAGCAATGCATACAACCACATGTTACTATCATTCATGACTATCCGACACATGTGCATATGACTACACTGATCAACTAACATTTATCATATATGTAACCATAATAATAATAGAATGACAAACATATAAGTAACCCTAATGCTTACAACAACCATTAACCACATACCTGCATACCAAACATACAATACCTATATGACGATCTTCTCTTACCCCAAAGTCTAGTGCTGCAACCTCACTTTGATGGTCTGCATCTCTTGCTTCACCTCAGTCAACACATCAACAAAATAACATACCAACAACATCATGATGACCTGAAATGCCTACAATGGCCTCATGCATGACAACCATGCCCATAATAATGCATGCATAACAACATATCGACACTGACATGCATAATGAATGCATATACAACTGACATGCATTCATGACTAATGCATCCCAACAACAACATCATCAACTTCCACATGGCGACACAAAGACAACAATGACCACCACCATGCATACACAACAAGCACATAATCCAAAAAGATAAATAACACATACGCAATTAACACTCATGCATGACAAACACATAACATACCAACAACATCATGATGACCTGAAATGCCTACAATGGCCTCATGCATGAAAACCATGCCCATAATAATGCATGCATAACAACATATAGACACTGACATGCATAACAAATGCATATACAACCGACATGCATTCATGACTAATGCATCCCAACAACAACATCATCAACTTCCACATGGCGACACAACGACAACAATGACCACCACCATGCATACATAACAAGCACATAATCCACAAACATAAATAACACATACGCAACTGACACTCATGCATGACAAACACATTCTGCCCATCCAGTCCAAGGGGTTAACCATGCTCTGATACCACTACATGGTATCAGATATCACCCAAAGAGAATGGAAAACATGCTTTGATACCACCCTGTGGTATCAGATATGACCCAAAGAGAGCACAACCTGCTCTGATACCACCCTGTAACGATGCCTCCCCTCATATCTACCCACTTTCACCGACTTACCTGGGGTAAACATGAGATGAGGGGTTACTATGACAAGACTCGACCTCCTAGGTGACCTTAAGGAAGTGGAATCAATGGAAACCCACAACACAAACCTTTTATACCTGCTACAAGACTCCCATAAGCCTTCCCAGTCATCCCAATGACCAGTACTTGGGTCCCACTTAGTTTTATACCATTAAACCCCTGGATGCTCCCTTAATATGGACAAGGGTGCATTTGGGAGGCTACAGACACTCACATAACAAGGCATGGGTGCGTCTGGGGACTTTTCTCCTCAGAGTTGTGCCTGCAACTCCGGGATTTGTGCCACTATTCAAGCCTAGAATCCAGTTCACTGCCCAGAAACCCTTGTATCTTTCACAATCCATAATTTACATAATGACAAGACTTACAAACCAAAAACTGGCCCCAGTTCTAGGCCTGACCATCCCCAACTAGGACTGAAATTTTTTCAAACACTTGGCATCAATGCAATGTACAAGAAATGAATACAAGACAGAGCATAAATGACTAATAACTCATATGAGACTTGACAAGAAGGATCACCACCCTCTTCACTTTACCATTTTGACATCAATTAGGTCTTGCATCCCTTATCCATTCAGTTACAAATAAATACATGAAATAACCATGACTGTAACCAATCATATAACCATGCTTATAACCATCATTAAATCATGTAAATAACAATGAGATAACAACCATTAGGGCCACATAATCACAAGGACAAAAACAAGAGAACTTAGCTTTTACTAAACATAGGCAAGAGCCAACCAGCTTTGGGACTTCCACGTACCACCCAAATGTAGACATGGCTGAAGCAAATATTTCTTTCAGTCAGTCACATTTGTGCCATATTCCAATCATGAATGTGGGATCTCATACATAAGCCAATCCAAAAACAACAAATGGAATACAGAGGTTAAACCACCTCCACCCTTACCAAATCGTGATCTCACAAAAATCGGCACCGAGATCACAAAACCAAACCGAGCTTGGAATGCCTCCGAACTCCATCACTATCCTTGAAGAATTTTCATCTCCTTGCCTCTCAGGATTTACCGCAATCCACACTCGATCACTAAGACCTGACCCGAGACTCCACCGTCAGGTTTTATTGTGTATCCCACCAAAACTGGTCAAGGGATTCTTATTCCTTTGGGAATTTTCTGGAGACCAACTCCGCCCCAGATTCCGAAACCATATGAAAATTCCAAATCTCAACACTGAGAAACAATCCCATCACACCATGGCTATTCAGAAAAAGGCAAGGCAAGGATGAAAACCATTGTCATAACCCGACAAGTCCATGCCCCCGACAGCTAGAGAACCAAATACCAACACGAAAAGCCATGCATGTCAAAACCAGTTAGGAAATCACACATGCAATATGTTACCTACAAGTATTCATGCTAAAGCTGCTTGATCCTCCTCCTCCTTACTTGATCTTTTCTTTGCTTTCTTTTCCTTGTCCTTCCTTTGCTTGCTTTTCCCTTCCTTTCTCCAAAACTAAAATGCTCCAAGAAAACTCTAAGTGTCCAAAAGTGTGAGAGTGTGAGAATAATGAGAGAGCTCCAAAATTGAACTGACCAAAAACTACATTGATGAAGCCTTGAGCCAAAAACTTACTAACTGATCCTCATAAGCCTTTTTATCAATGAGGCCTCTATTTTCTTCAATTTCCATTATTTTCCTTCGTTTTCCTCCTCACCTGCAACCTGTGACCTTTCACCTTCCTTTTCTCCTAATTTCCATTATTTTCATAAATAAATGTGCCAAAAATGCCATTTTGTCTTTCCAAAGCCTTTTCCATTGCATTTTCCAATTTTCTTAGTCATAATAAACCAATGAACACCCACACTAGGATGTCTTGCCCACCATTTAGATTGGAATACATGTCCCATGACCTTGGTATTATTTTTCCTTATTTAACTTTTACATGGAATTTTGACCAGGGCTATTACACACATCCTAAGGGGGGCGTGGGCGTCCGGGGGCGGGGGCATGCTATGCTATGTCATATGGACTATTGTGATAGATTGGTTAGTGTTTTGGTTTGGTAGGGAGTCCTCTCTGCAAGGCCTGAAGATATCAACAAAGATTCGATGTTCGTGGATCTCTACAGGACCTATCCGCGGGATTTGATGTCTCTTATGTGGCATGTCATCGAAGCTTGTAGGGCACTGGCAACGTTGAGGGCTGCAAGACATCATGCAACATCACATCCATCAAATGATGAGGGTGGTCATGATGATGATGAGGGTGATGATGATGACCATGATGATGAGGGTGATGATGATGATGATGATGATGAGGATGGTGATGATGATGCTTCTAGTGGTGCCACCCCATCAGATCATGGCCATTAGGGTGTTGGTGATCCTTCTGGTAGTACAACTTCTTGTCAGTCACCTGATGATGTCAAGATTCTAGAGCTAGAGGATGTGCCATATGTTTCTCTTGATAGAGCAGACCGACCACCTTCTCCTGCAGACCAACCACGTCCTTCTATTGCAGACCAACCACCTCTTAGTTGTCCTCCACCTTAGTTGAGTTCAACAGACGTAATTGATTAGACAATAGTTGACCATGCATTGTATTCTACCGTAGACCAAGCTGCAGGCACTACTACGTCTGTTGTATCGAATATTTAATTGCACTTATGTGACTTCATGATGTATTTATTTGACTTCTTTATATATATATACATAGATAAGGTGCATTTTTTTGTTCATGTTTATGTACTTAATTTATATGTTGTTGTTGATGTGTATATTGTTAGGTCATGTTAGATATGTTCATTTAATGTGCTTGCAGATAGATGTGTACGTGATAGCAATTATTTGACATGAGATTTATATTAATTTGAGGATGTGTGTGGTGATGATGTTAGATTACAATCTTTGTTTTTTTATTAGATGTGATCACGATGATGATGCCCTGTTAGATTATTAGATTTGTGTGCTAGGTAATGACGTTTATATGTGCTACTAAAAGTGTATATAATTAAATGATGGTAGTGAATTCGAATGTGTATCTTAGATGATGTTTATGTTTGTTAGATAATTGTCGTCATGATGTTTATTATTATAAAATAATGTGTATTATAGATTATGTATTGGTGAATTTATATCAAACTTTTATATATGAAATTGTATATAAAATGAATTACTTTAAAAAATATGCAAATATATATTTATAAATTACAAAGTTTAGTATGGTTGAAACTATGATTTATGATAAATATTTTTTTTATTGCTTAGATAGTTCATTGATATTCAATCTAACTTAATTACTAAAATATTTCAATACTCAGAATGATAAAATAATTATTGGTAAAATAATTTAGTTAGTTCTTCAAAAGATGAAAATGTGTAACTCATTCAATTTTTAGTATAAAATATTATTAATAACAGATTATTCAAAAACACAAATTAACTAATTCAATATTGGTTTATAAAAATCAATCTATTGTTAAATTTGAAAAACTGAAGTCAAGATTTTTTTAATCTACCAAGCACCGAGAGGGATCAAATCCCTTGAGATGCAAACATCTTTTTGAGTTAAAAGAGATTTGATTCCTCTAGGCGCTTGGTGGATCTAGGTAGCTGGTATATTAATATATATGTAGTTGACATTGAAATATTTTATTTATAATTCCATATTAAAATGTTAAAATATGCCCCCTCATATTTTTTTTCCTATATGTATACATTTAATTATTTTTGCTATTATATTTTATAAATTAATATTAAATATCAAATCCATATTAAACATTGAAAATTTTACAAATATCCCTCATACATTGAATTAGAAAGCAACTATTAATGGAATAAAAATTCTCTCAATCTTTCTCACTAAAGTGAAAATATAAAAAACTTTTCAATTTAAATTATTTTCTTTTTCTCTATATAAAGTATCTATAAAATTATGTTATTTAATATGGACATTGAAATATTTTACTTATGGTTGTGTAAAATATTTTTTGCTATAAATATATGTTTGTTTTAAATATCACATGTAAATGGAACATAGAATGAATTACACATAATGTAATATCAATAATACTATTTCTTGTCATGTGAAAAAAATACATTTTTTTCCTTGTAGTAAAAAGTAAACTATAATTTTTTTGTTCATTTCATTTCTTCCTCATAATAAAAGCTAAAACATTTTTTTTTACTTTTAGTTACATTATATCTCTATATAAAGTTTATAAGATTAATGTGTAAATTGAAGTATTTTTAAATTAATGTTATGTGACAACATATCTCCCATATTGAGCTATAGAGCGCCTCTTATCGCAATTAATTTAGATTTATTACAACTTAAAAAATTATATTTTTGTAAAATTTATTTTATTACTAAAGTTATGAGATTTTCAAGCAATTTAAATTTAATCTTTATTGAAACTCTTACAAATTTGAATTAAAATTTTTTCTCTCTAAAGATGAGGATAAAGAAAAGTAAAATAAGGCTTGTGATCAAGTTACTTGTAGTTTGGGGTTTTCTCTATTGGAAGTTCTCCTTTAAAGAGGCAAGTGGATTTTTTTCTAGTAATAAAGATATAACATTTTGATGTTATTTTTGTTCTTTATTTGCAATTGCACTGGCTTAAATTTAACTCTTTGTAATAATAAATATAAGTTAAATAATACAGTTAAAATAATATAAATTAAATTATCATGAGATATTCACTGAAATTCATGTTTTTCACATTTCTCCTAGCTAATATTACATCATGTTCACAATGATAAAGACATGTCTACTTTAAATAATTTAGTTACAAATATATAAAAAAAGATATTATTTTACATAATCTAAACAGGGAAAAAATGCATCACCAAGTCTATTTGAAACTCAAACAAATGTCTCTTAATCACCATCACAAATGTGGTGTGCTTGGTATGTTCTGGTCACATTAGTGCTATCATATTTACCCAAAGCAATGACTAAATAATATTTAAAAATATAGCTATATATCGGGTTGTTAGATAACACATGTACGTTCTGTCCGGGTGCGAAAATGTTATACGTGTGCACCGATGCATACATGTGACGCACCACTACGAAAATTTAAATTTGTGAACCAACAACAATGCGTCATAGGTATGTGCACACCGTTTACGATGCAGTTGTGTTTAGCAGAGCACCGTAGTCGATGCATGACTGTGTTTTTGGCACACTGATAACGTTTTTTTTTTACTTGAAAGTTATGTTTCCATATTAATAAATACATTTTTTATTTAATAAAAAAATTGTATTTTATGTATGAGGTTGATGTATTTTATATGTCAATCATGTAGCAGAAATGTCAGTAGAGGGAGCAACAACAATTGGAAATACTTAGCGAAATAATGAAAACAAAAACATACAACAATAATATAAATGATAAAATAACACAAGTACATATCACTCTCCATTGTCATCACCTTGATTATCTTCCTTGACGCTTGGCATGATAACACTATTGTTCTCAAAAACATGTTTTGATCTAGGGTCATGTCTTAATACGAACCACCAATCCCTAACACATACGGGTAAAAAAAAACTTGGTTGCAGTGTTTTGAGAAAACATAAGGCTCCCTAGCTTCATGCCACATCTTTCTAGAGTTGATAGATGTTAACCCACTATCAGATCTTCCTTTACATTATTCCTATCAAAGGTGTCCCACCACTTGGACCTAAAAATAATGTGTGAGAATGAAGAGAATTCCACTTGAATGATCTCCTGTATCTTTCTAACGTAACCTAATGTCCCCTGCATTAGGTTTTTACCGCGGTGGTTAGCAAAACTAGATTGGTTGAACTCGACTTCCACCCCACAGTCTTGTGTCATGCATCCATCATTGACATCCTCCGTGCGAAAATGATGTCCATATGACCACATAGAAGGGGTTCAAATGCACCTATAAAAAAATGAAAGAATCACAGTGTCATGTGTCTAATAACCCAAACATAATTAAAAATATAAAATATATATAGATGTTACAATTCAAAGGTGCAATATGAAGTTAAAACTATACAAAAAGAGATTATAATTACCGACTTGCTGCACCCAATTCCTATGTTTAGTGCATCCTCTTCAACACTCTAATAACGACCAGATGCACCATATTTATCTCTGACTTGATCAACAACCCAATTGTTAGGGCATATCATTGGCATATTTTCTTTTAAATGATCAGGATAAGGCATGCTTCTACCATTCAACCGTTTAAATTATTTCCTGTCACTATCCCATTTCCTCCTCTTCTCTTCGTACAATGCGACCCACGGTTGTGTTGCTTCCATATTGTAAAGAATGAATTTGTTGATGGCTTCAATTTCTGAATTCGCTGATGAAATCAAACCAACATATATATATATATATATATATATATATATATATATATATATATATATATATATATATATATATATATATAGTATGTATGAGATCAAAATATGCATTAATACGAAGTTCAATGTGAATAGTTATTGTGTAATATTTTTACAAATGATAAGTCTGCACTTACTCTTTATCATGCACCTCTTTCCATTCGTTTGAGAAGATCCTTTTCTATTTTGTCTCCATCCCATTCGTCGTCCCAAATTGCCGCACCTGGTGTGTTGTTGATCTACTTGATGTGCTCACTGACATAATAGAAAGACTCGTACGATATATACCCCTCTGCCATAGACCCCTTGAGTTTTTCCCTTTGTCGAACAAAACCTTTCAATTTCTTTATATACCTCTCTAAGAAGAACATCCAATTACGAGAAATGGACCCAACTAATTCAACCTCAACTACTAGGTAAATTAGAAGATGAACTTACAAGTCCATGAAACTCATCAGCATTTCCTTCTCAAACATACAAATAATCTCAACTATCTCTTGA
Organism: Pinus tabuliformis; assembly: GCA_031772625.1. NCBI lineage: Eukaryota > Viridiplantae > Streptophyta > Pinopsida > Pinales > Pinaceae > Pinus > Pinus tabuliformis. The sequence continues at coordinate 430,658,235 of CM062807.1, forward strand.
CGCCACCGTGGAATGCTAGCCATATGAATCTCCTTTGATGTGATTGAACATAAAAATGTACATAATTTAGATATGGAGTCGTAGGTCTTGTGGGAAGTCATGGTTCACATACCCACACACAAGTAGAGGATAATGACACTGCACATCAAACAGTACATTATACAAAAAGTAATTATAAAATATCCCATTACATAAAAATATAAAAATAATAAAATCATGTATTTAACATACATAATCTTAGAAGGTTCATATAGTCATGTGATTTCAACCCTGATAAATGGTCATCCATAGTGAAGCAGCGTCGTAGTGAAGACCCATATAAATAAGGCACCCTCACATTCATTATAACTTACTTTACCAAAGAGATATCATCTTTCTTTAAAATCCACGAGACATCACCTTTTTTGAAAGGCCAAGAGGGGCTAGCCTCTCTAGTTTCTTGTCTTGATCAATGTTTCTTTTTAGCTTTTGAATAAACAAGATCTTTCTTAACATCTAATTTGTCACTTTCTTTCGATGATATGTGTGTCCATAAATAAGATGAAACATTTTTAAATATATGCACGGGATCTAGTAAGTGGGCAATCTTAAGATGCTCCCAATATGGAAGCTCATAAAAGATAGATTTCCTTTTCATCCTAATGGGAAATTTCTCAACATAGGTGTCGAAGAAATCTGGATCATTGAATATAGGCTCTGTAACAGCCCTAGTGAAAATTCCATGTAATAAAAGTAAATAAAGGAAAAATAATAACCACAGATGATGGGACACATATTCCAAGCTGAATGTTAGGAAAAATCCTAGTGATGGGGATCACTTGTAATTGTTTATGGCTAAGGAAATTGGCAAAGGAAATGACTAAGGCTTTGGAAAAGGAAAATAACATTTTTGGCACATTTATTTATGAAAATAATGGAAATTAGAAGAAAAGGGAGGTGAAAGTTCATAGGTTACATTTGAGGAGGAAAATGAAGGAAACTAATGGAAAATGAAGAAAATAGAGGCCTCATTCATAAAAAGGCTTCAGAGGATCAATTGGTAACCTTTGGTCAGTTCCGTTTTGGAGCTCTCTCATTATTCTCTCTCTCTCTCACATACTCTTGGCGACTTAGAGTTTTCTTGGTGGGTGTGGCATAATTGGATTTTTGGAGCAAGAAGGCAAATGAAGAGAAGAAAAGCATAATAAGGCATCGGGATCATCAACTACATCATATTTTCTTGCAGGTACCGAGTTGCATGCATGTTTCCTTCACTAGTTTTGGCATGCATGGAACATGCATGCAATTTCTTGGTTGTGATTTGTCATTGGCATGGAGGATTGCCTGGATTGACAGTGGATTGCCTAGCCTTTCCATTTACTGGATAGCCATGGTGATTGTGGGTTTACTTTCATTGTTTGTTTTTGGTTGGTTCTCATGTTTTCTTAGCTTGGGTTGAGTTATTAGTTCCTGGAAGCCCTGGTTGGACGAACACTCTGGAAGCCTTGTAACAAATTGGGTTGAGTTACTAGTCCTGGAATCCTTGGTTGGAAAAAGAATCTGGAATCCCTTGGTGGGTTGAGTTACTAGTCATGGAAGCCTTGGTTGGACAAACGCTCTGAAATCCCAACGACAACTGTGGGTGGAGTTACTAGTCCTGGAAGCCTTGGTTGGAACAAATGCTTTGGAAGCATTGGAAGGCTTGGATGGAGAAAAACCTGATGATGGTTTTGTGATGTACGACCATGAGGTGGAATCACTATTTGATGGGTTGAGGTGGATGGCCTCTGGAAGCCCTAGATGAGTCTTGATTGATGTGTTCTATGAGATCCCACATTCATGCTTGGAATATGGTAAGGGGGTGAATGCCTGAAGAGAGATTTGGCTCAGCCATTCTACGATTGGGTGGAACATAGAAGTCCCATCTTGGGTTTGGATTTTGCATCATTAATGAAATGTTATTTCTCCTTGTATTTATATGAGCATTTTGACGAATTGTATGTGGTCTATATGGCTGTAATTTCATGAGTATTTCTGTTGCTATTATGCTGGTTATGTGTGTGTTTTATGACAGCAACCATGTATGGATCTCATCATGTTTTTACTTGTAATGAATGATCAATGTATCTATGACCTAATGGATGGAATTGCAATTGATGTGTTGAGGCATCAAGGGTTCTTGGTGTTTCTCAGCTAATTATGAGACCCTTATGCTAAAAACTGTTAATTACACCCATAGATTACACATGCAATATGTTTGACGAAATTCTTGTCATGGCTAGTAGGGGTCCAATTAAGGTCTTGAACAAGTATTTGATTTAGTACTATAATTTCCATGTAATTTTACTGATATGAAAAGATGGTTCAATTTTGGGTAGTGACTTGGGCTCTGGGCTTGAAAAAGTGGCTCAAATCCTAGAGTTGTTGGCATAACACTGACAATTTTGGTCTCTGGTCGCTGACAGGCAAGCCTGTGAGAGCGGCTTTAGGTTGCTGGTCACACTCATACCTATAGCATGGGATTGACCGAGCCTTAAATTTTCCAAAATCTAAGTGGGACCCCAAGGCAAGCTATCTAAAGTATTAGATTGGTTCATGAGGGTTCTGTAGTTGATGATTAATGTCTGCATGGTGTGTTTCCGTCGGTTCCACTTCCTTAACGTGACTTAGGAGGTCAAATCATATCATAGTGGCCTCTCGTCGTATGTTTACCTCGGCTAGCTAGTTTCTTGGGTAGATGTGGGAGGAGGGTGTTACAGGCTCCCCATTTGAATCAAACATTTGTGAAAACTCCTTCTCATTCTCTATCTCATATGCTCTAAGCCATCCAACTAGTGTCATTATTACATGATTTTTGGCTTCTCTTTGGTTTACCATTGAAAGAAGATGTTTCTCTTCTATAAGGGTGTTATTTTGGGAGGAATAGTTTGGAGCAGCCATACATTGGATTTCGTAGGTGGTCGGACCACCTAGTCTTCAGAGAAGGTCCATAACATTTACATTCATGATACCATTTTGTTACAAGACTTGTAAAATTATTGTATATAGGTTGACACGTTAGCGACCATGAAGATCTAAACAATTGCAACAAATTTAATTAATATGCGAAACAATATTGTTACCAAACAAATCAATAAGAATGTAATTTTCCAGAGTAAATTCCTAAGCCTGGATAATCATGTATGGTGTAAGCACATATTCCATACAACATAAAACTCCTCTTTGTTGTGATGGGTCTTGATACATTATACACATGTATCCCTTCCCATAAATCCTTAAATTAATCTACCAATGGTTGTAAGTATACATCCATATTCTTCATTTGTCTTCTACTAGGGAATATGAGAGCCAACATAATATATTCATTCTTCATGGAAAACCATGGGGCGATATTGTTATTAATCACTACTATAGACCAAACAAAATAGTTGGTGTTTTGGAGGGAATATGGGTTCACGTCATCCATGGGTATGCTGAGTTGTAGACTTCATACTTCATCCTTGAATTTTTCAGGCCATGTATCCTCTATATGCTTCATGGCTGTCACTTTTATGTGAGGCATGCCATCCATTCAACATAGCTAATTCTTTGCAATGAAAGAGTCTTTGGATCCTTGGGATTATAGGCATGTGCCTCAATATATTATGAGGAGGAGCATGTGATTTACCTGTTTTTTTTGAATTACGATACCTATCATGCCCACATTTCAGACATATCTCTTTGTCTGCATATTCCCCTCTATAGAGTACAATCATTCAGACATGCATGATATGATATGTACTGAACACCCAACATTTTCAACAACTTTTTTGCCTCTTCGCAACTTCTCAACAAGGCATTATCACTCGAAATAACCTTATCTTTGAATATCCTACAGTTAGTGGGGAATATAATTGTACAATGTCAGTATTTAACATTCATAAAATCAACAATTTTTAAATTTGATTCTGTGACAAAATATAAGGAACTTGATCGATCATGTAAGTAAATCACCTCAATATTGCTGAGAAACATGCATTTGACATGCCAAAATTTTCTTTCACGTTGTACAACAACATCGTTGTCCCCAACTGACTAGACTTTGACTTGCCACTAGGTCTAAAGAGAGGGGTGGTGGAAGGATATTTCAAGATTTTGAATGAGGTATTAGTGATATGAGCATCATCACCTAGGTCATCGTTCTGGAATGCATCTAACAACATTGCCTCCATGGCAGTCACATCTCGTAAGTAATCATCCATACCAACCTCCATTTGATTGCCTCCATTTCCAACTTGTGATGAAGAACTAATATTGCTGTAGTCATTCCTAATTGGTGAATCTAGACGAAACGAGAATTGAATAGGTGGTTGATTGAACCATTCTTTATATGCTTCCTCTCTGAGTCTTGCTCTTAATGAAACATTCTCTCGATTTGACGTTGTAGTGTGGTGCATTGGAAAACGGTAGGTGGGTCGCTCGTCATCACTAGAATCATAATTCCAAAAAATATTGAACGTCATTAGTATAATACCAATGATATTAGTAAGCATGACAATGCAATTGGTTTGTTGAAATTTCAATATACCAAACAATTACTACCATCGTTGATCCATGATTGCGGCTAGAAGATACCATGTTCTAATTCACAGGGTGAAGAGGTTGTCCATTTTAATCTACCAACTGCTTGCGATATGTTGCTCCTAATAAGAGCTTCCGACATTTTTGAAAATAATATGGAGTAATATTTTTTGCATCCTAACTCGATTATGATTTTGGATCCTGCAAATAATTTGCATACATTTTTATTTAAATTGACATGGATTAAATAGTAAATTCAATTAGATAATGGAAATATAAATAAAATCTAAACTTACTTGATATGGAAAGAGAGAACTCCGTGAAAGACTTTGATCGAAAATATGGAATGAGCTGGAATTTAAAGAATTAGCCATTTGATAGTATTGAGATTTTGTCCCTGTATTTGAGAAAAATCAGAAATAAAATTTTGTGTGAATATCTAAAATTAATCTCGAGAACCATATAACCACAATCCGAATTTCAATATAGTTTTGAAACCATTTTCAGGAACAAGACGATTTTAAGCGGAAAATATATACTATTAACTACTATAATTCATGTGGATGCATCCTAAAGGATAATTTGAGATTAATATGTCATTTTATGTGAAAATAAAATTTCAGATAGATTTTGAACCTTACTAGTGTGCTAATCAAAATAAACCACACCGGTCCATTTAAATAATAAGAGCACAGTGGCGTATAAATAATACTTGCACCGGTTTCAACATTCCGCAAAAAATAGAGTATCATATTAGTGCTCTTTCACATGAAAACGCACTGGTACTTTTAAATAAAAAATAACACAGGTACGTAACTGTTTCCCAAATTTAGAAAATAAAACCGAATTCAACCGTCTTGGTGCTATTTTAAATATATATCACATAGTTGCACTAAAAACAATAATGACATTTTTTTGGGATTTCAAAAATGAAAAAAAATTGAATCATGTCAATTCGTTGAAAAATTATGGCGCCCTAGAAATGTCGGTGTGATTTTTATATAACCGCACCAGTGCGCTTGACTCTAAAATGCACCGATGTGCAAAAAATTTAAATGAAAAAAAAAACATGATTTTTTTCCTTTTTTAAAATTCAAAAACTAGTGGCAATTGATTTTTCAAAATCTAATTTCATAAAGTCTTTTAAATAGTAAAAAGTTATTCACCATTTCATTATTTTACCCAAAATTTCAAGGGAGTAATTTGCAAGAGAGATATACCAAGAGCACTGTGCTGCAGCAGCAATAGAATACTTTGGAGCAACATAACTACTCAGAAGATCATAATCTAAAAGGTATGGTAATTCATTACAAAATCTGCATAGTAAGTTTTAAATTTTATTGTTTATTTTACTACTAATTTTTTTTACATTTTTTGTTAGGGTTTAATTAAAAGAGATATAATTTGCAAGAGAAAATCAGATAAGAGCTAAAAAATATTTCGGATCCGCCAAAATATCAAAAGTTGAAAGGTATGTGAGTCACTCAAAACCCTTGATAACAAGAATCTTAAATTTTATTGTTAAAATATTTTACAATTTCTATTAGATTTATTCACAATTCAGAAGAAAAAAATTTAAAAACCCTGTATAATAAAAAATTTACTATAGATTTTACTAGTAAAAATTTTTACGACCTCCGTTCCTATTTAAATTTGTTTAAAATTTAGGAAAAAAATAAAATAAAAATTCAATACTTAACTTAAACCCTTGCTTCTTTCTGCAAAATTTCAGATTAGGGTTTAACTTTCTCTAGCACTTCATAATTAGGGTTTTTCAATTTAGGCATTTTAGATTTATTGAGTTTGTGTACTTACTATATATAGGGTGTTTGACATATGAAGTAGGGGAATCACTTATTGAATAAGATCCAAACCTTGTTGACACTCTCTATTTTTTTTTTAAATGACTATATGTTGTTTGGTGCGCCATTTGTAACATAACACACTAACGCTACAGGAGTAATACAATGCACCGACATATTATAACATTTTTGATTCTGTCTAATCTGTTCATCGTTGCTCCCAGTGTAATATAATGCACTGAGGTGCCTGTTCCTAATAGCACCCTTAAATCATTACAGTGTGCTGAGCCTTGCAAATCACACCATCAACCTTCTCTGATGTTGAGAAATGTCTATATGTTTCGTGGTGCGCCCTATGTAACATAACGCATTAGGGTTACCTGAGTAACATAATGCACCAGTATATTATAACACTTTGGATTATGTCCAATATTTTCATTGTTGCTCCCAGTGTAATATAACGCACTAACACACCTATTCCTAATAGCACCCTAAATCATTCCACTGCGTTTAGCATTACAAATTGCACCATCAACCATCTCCTTTATTTTTAAAAATAACTATATGTTGCGCGATGCACCCTTGAGTATTTCAACTCACCAATATATTATAACACTTTGAATTTTGTCCAGTCTGCTCATTGTTTCTTCCGTGTAATATAACACACCAACACATCTGTTCCTAATAGCACTGTTAAATCCGTGCATTGTTTTTAGCCTTATAAATCACATCATCCTAATTTAAAATTAATTTTAAAAATTAATTTTCTAGGACGGTACCGAATAATTAAAATTTCAGTGCATTTAATCTCATAAATGCATCAATGCATTTATTCAGATAAACACACTCGTTACCAGAGTTTTTTTAATGAAAATTATTTGATTTATTTGTAAAAGGTATCTAATGGCTTTTGTATTCAATGACATAAGTTGTATATTAATAAAAAATGTATCATAAGGTCTCAAGTAACAAAAATATTGATCGAGACAATGACAACACATCAAAAAAATCAAAGAAGACAAGTTCTTTACAAAATTAATATGTTTGAACTATATGTAAGTTTAAGTAATATGTATTAGTTGGAGTGTATCATGCAAAATGAAGAAGGTCGATAAGATTATTTATAATCTAAGTGCAAAATAACGTAAAATTCTGATAGAAAAATTGCAGAATGATGAATGAGGTGAATGAAAATATAGTATTCAATATGAGTTATTTTTTTGAATTTTCATTAATAATATACTTGAGAATATTAGATAACATGTTTCAAACAATTTATTAATTCATATATGTTTAATTTCCTATAGGGAGAAACAAAAGAGGAAAAGATCAATTTCGTTCTAAGAAAAGAAAAATTATGGAACATGTAAATGACGATGAATTGGTCCTTAGGTCATCTCGAGTAGTGTTGGAGGTTAATGAAAGGGGGGAATTTTTTTACAGAACTCTGAGGGATCTAGTGGAACGAAAGTATAGATGTACTTTCCATTACAATACAAAAATCAATGCAATGATTCTAAAAATGAAATTATATCTAAACTACAGGAAGCGTTTCCAAAGCAATGATCAATGAGACATGTGAGACTTGCAATAGAAAAAACATACAACAACAAAAAGGAATCATTCAAAAGGTAATATTCCTAATTGTATAAAATGATTTTCTAGAATTATATGTATATATTACTACAAACCATTAATTTATTAATATCGTTTTTGTTATATTTAGTTTTTATATATCATTATAAAAATAGTTTATTACTTTTTGTCACGAATATTATGAAAATTCCAAATGATCAATGCACTGATATATGAAACATGCGAGTAGGAATGTACAAAATAGTGTATAAGGAGATGATCAAAGAAACAAACATAATTTCATCACATGAGGAGTCATCTCAACAACAACGCACTTCAAATATATGTAATCATGATTGAATTTGTAGATATAAATAAATAATTTAGCATTAAATATTAATTTTCAAGTATTTTCTTGTAGAAAAGAAAACAAGATGGAACTCAATCAACACATAACACAAAATGGTAGGGAAGAAAATGGTTGATTTCAAAGTTTGTGAGTAATTGTTAATATTTCCTTATAACAACTCAAGGTTTCATTTTTGTATATTTTAAGTTGTTTTACAACAACCATCCTTGAATGTCTTCAAATAGGTGCTAACATACAAAGAAGAGCCATCGAAAGAATTGATTAACATTGGGTTAAATAACAATTGTGAGTATATGTTGGCATATCAAAAATTAATTGTGGAATTTGTAAGTATTTATGTTGTTTTACTTCTCTGAGTTTATAATTAATAGAACAAAAAAATCCTTTATATTAAATATATGATTTATTATGGGGTATAAAACTTGCAGGAAACAAAGTATGGAACTACGCCAATAGAAGAGTTGTTGAAAGAAGACATGAGATTTGGTTTTGAAAGAATGTGTATAATTCAAAAGTCACTTCTTACTATGGTACATTGTTTTTCAACTTACATTAATGTATATTACTTATTTCAATTTTCATTATTCTCACCAATGTAGATACACTCATTACACTTTATTTTTATGTTTGCAAATGGAACAAGATCGAGAAGATGAAAACAATCAATATAATCAGCAAAACAATCCTTCAATTAACCCAATTCATGGAAGTAGCTTGAGCACTGACAATAGCTACAACGAAGAATGATGATCTATTTGGATATCAATGCAACCTATTGTATTTTTTGGAATAATTGTCTATGAAAATTAGACATTTTGTTTAAAGTAATCATGGACATAGTGTCCCCATTTAAAGACAAAGGGTTACCAGTAACAATCCCATTTTGTATGACAAAGAGCCTCTTATTGATATATATAATAAAATACATTTTAATTTTTTCTCTTGTGTCATCCAATGTCGTTGTGAAATGTTACACCACTTATTAAAGATATGGATGATTAAATATTATAATGAAGAGATGTGGAATTTGATAATATAACAAATTAATCCAAACATCATATACAAATGCACTAATCAAATATTAATTTATATGAATATTATTATAAGATATATGTCGATTTCTCAATGAATAACGAATTTAAAAATTACAATAATTGCACTGCCATAGGTCAATGTCTTAAAAAAAGAAAAAAACTCATACAAAAACACCGATGCATCCATAACATAAAAATACACCGGTGCTTTACTTTAAATAAAATCACCATGACATCATCTTTTAGAATAACCAATGCCTTTTTAGAAAATGACAACACCAGAGCTTTCATGTCTTCAAGCCCTGGTATTATTTTAATTAATGTTTGGGTGCATTGTAACTCTTAACGCACCAATGATTTCATAGAACTAACACCCCCCAGTTCTACAAAATGTTATTTCCATTCTCGGTGCACTATTAAAATTAACATCATCGAACCCTCTATATAATAAATGCACCAGTGTGTTTATGTAAATAAGACGTGCCGGTGCTGCGTGTTTAAGAGAAAGCACCGGAACTGCAATTAGTTTTTGCATGCCTTGTAGCCGTTCCTTCATCAAAGAAAGACCAAGGCTTTTTTTATATAAGCACCGACATGGTATACGTTTCAAGGTCTTGTGCTCTTTGAGTTGAACACATCGAGATTTTTGTTGTTGTTGTAAGCACTGGGGTGGTATACATTTCAGGTGCTCTTTCTATTAAACGCTTTGGTGCTTTTACTTATGTATCAAGCCCGATGCATTTCTTTAAGTAGCGCACCTAGGCTTATTTTTCCATAAACCGCACTGAAAAAAAGCTTTTGCTAAAACCTCCGACCGCCCATATTTTTTTAGTTGTGATGAAGTTCTGTTATAAGCTCTGCTAAAACATTCATTCCCACAAACATATTTTTTAGCGGATGTTTTTTTTACAGTTTTGGCCAATTTTGTAACACTAAAAACCTCCGTTATAACCTCTGCTAGAAGGTCTTTTCCTTTTAGTGTTTATAACACTTAATTTCTTAGTTGTTGTATTTTAATTTTTGGGCCTTAAGGTAGTTTATTTTTCATACAATACTATGGTATTTCTATTATCAAATGCTTTAAGCATCTGAAAAATGTAAGTTTGTTCCTCGTGCAATAAGATTACAATTTTTTTTCCAAGGAAATAAAAAGTCACACGGAGATTTTTGTTGTTGTAAGCACCGGGGTGGTATACATTTCAAGTTCTGGTGCTCTTTCTATTAAACGCCTTGGTGCTTTTACTTATGTATCAAGCCCGATGCATTTCTTTAAGTAGCGCACCGAGGCTTTTTTTCCATAAAGCGCACCGAAAAAAAGCATTTGCTAAAACCTCCGGTCGCCCATATTTTTTTAGTTGTGATGAAGTTCCGTTATAAGCTCCGCTAAAACATCTGTTACCACAAACATATTTTTTAGTGGATGTTTTTTTGACAGTTTTGGCCAATTTTATAACACTAAAAACCTTCGTTATAATCTCCACTAGAAGGTCTTTTCCTTGTAGTGTTTATAACACTTAATTTCTTAGTTGTATTTTATTTTTTGAGCTGAAAGGTAGTTTATTTTTCATACATTACTATGGTATTTCTATTATCAAATGCTTTAAGCATATGCAAAATGTAAGTTTGTTCCGCGTGCAATAAAATTACAGTTTTTTTCCAAGGAAAGAAAAAGTCACACTTTTACTCCACCTTTAAGACTTCAAAGGTGTTCCTTAAATTCTATTGCACACCTCAGGTATATTCTTGCTTGGGTGATCTTCAAATTCACTCATCTATCCTTTATTTAGAATGTTTTTATTTTCACTTATGGGACATACTTTTAGAGCTGGTTGGGCCGACCTATACTTGTACTTTATAGTTGGGCGGAAATGGAAAAATATTTCATATCTGCTCATTCTGATGGAGTTAGAAGGAGTGCTATATACAATTGGAAATGTACCAGAATAATCTATTCAACCTTATATCTTATGATCCCATATGAACTAGGTATTTAGAGTAGAAATGCCTTCAAAGATAGAATATCCAAACTAGGCATTAAGAAAAATTGGGTATCTAAACAATATTTTCAACAATATTCATCTTGCAATATTTATATTGGACATTAAATGCAATAATATTTCCACCAATCCGAGGGGATTTTCTTCTCCCATTAGTTCCTTAAATTTTATATTGATACTGAAATCCTAGTTTCCATTGCACGGGTTAGGCTACTACACCTCCCCATCATCTTATGGGATGAATCCACTCTCAAATTCATTGAAGATAATTTGGGTTTTTGTATTTACTAAGATAATTTGAAAGGAAATATCTTTTCCTATGCTAGAATTTGAGTGGAAATCAATTTTGAGAAGGGCCTTCCATAGGTGATGCAACTTAATATTGAATGATGTGGTCATCTTCAAGCCCTCGATTGTTATCAAATCCATTTCAAATGCAATATTTGGCATGAGTATGGAAACTTTACAAAGAAGTGTCTAAGAATCTAAGGAATCCAATGCCCTCCAAAATAGTCTCTAAATCCTTTAAATGAAATAGACTATGAATATTTCAAATAAGTGTATAGAAGGAATAAGAAGCAGTGGTGCAAGGGGCCACAGATTGTAAAAACATCCCAATCTATCCCATCCATCTATTACAACAATATAATTGATTTTTTTGAAGATCTACAGGAAATGGAAGAGGAGAGGGTTGAGGTAGATCCATTAGACCCATTTAGTTCCTAGAGTTGGAACATATTTCAAGGTTCAAGTGGAACCAATAGATAATGTATAAAAAACCATAGAAGAGACCCTATTCGTGGAAATAATGAAAACTATCTCTACAAAGGAAGCATGAATAGAAGAAGAGAAGCAAAGGAAGAAGAAGAAACAATAAAATATGGGGAGGATGTAGTGATTGAAGAGAAATTTGCAGGTGAACATGACCATCCCGCTATGGATTCACCTAAAACTTGTGATTCTCCTTCTTTCATAGAAATTTCGAAGAAATATTCATTCACAGCACAAACCCCCTCCCACCCCCCCCCACTAACAAGGGGAAGAAATCAAGTTAACAATGAAGAGAGAAAGAGTTGGAATAAATATTCTCTTGGGTCATCAACTTATACTTGACTCTACCTTGTTTAATGGGGGGAGAACTCTTCTAAAGTGATAATTATGTTTTATTTATGCATTTTACTATGCAATCAATTTGTTAGAATTCATTATTGTATTTAAGAAATAGTAAAATCAAGTACATTAGAAATAATTGATAAACTCCTCCCTTTCATTTCTTTGACAAAAGAAGGGTGGATAATCTATTTCTTCTTTTCTAAAAGGTATATTTTGACATGTTTGCAAAGAATTGTTTTTTTTGTTTGTTTTTTTTTCTAGAAGAGAGAGAGTTTCCTCCAAGTTCTTCAGATGTTCATCCCATGTTTTAGGATATATAAGAATGTCGTAAAAGAAGACTAGCACAAATTTCCTTAGGTAGGACCGAAACACTTCATTCATGGTTTCCTAGAACATGGATAGAGTTTTAATAATCCAAAGGGCATAACTTTAGATTCATAGTAACCTTAATGAGTTTGGAAATTATTCTTCCCCACATATTCTAATCTCACTCTAGTTTGGTAGTACCTTGATCTCAAATCCAACTTGGAAAAATACTTAGCTCCATGAAGCTCATCCAACATTTCTTTTATGAAGAAACTTGCTTTTTATTGTTATCTTATTCAATACTCTATAATCTACACATAACCTAAAATACCCATCCTTCTTTTGAACAAGAACTGTAGGAGCTACATAAGGGCTTCAACTTTTTGTGATAATATTTATCTTAGTATATATTGGACTATTTTCTTGATTTCTATTTTCTTTATGATGTGGATATCAATATGATTTAATGTTTACAAGGTTCATTATTTAACTTTGATGATGTGCTCAATATCTCTTTCAGGAGGAATCTCCAAGGGAAAGTCTTGGAATACTTTTTTGTGTTCTTGAATTAATTTTTGAATCTCTGGAGGCTCAATGTTAACTAGTTTTGAGGAAAATATTTCCATTTGATGAAATTGTACTATATATGTTGGTGCCCATTTTAGATTAACTCACGATCTGATGAGAAGATACAATTTTATTTTGAGGCAGTTGAAACGGATGTAACTTATACTTTTCTCTTTTCCATTGAAACTTTATAAAGTGTTTTTGATGATTGAAAAAGTAAGTTCCCAATATTTGTATCCATTGGAAACCTAGGACTACATCCACCCCTCTTAGAGGTACGATGTAAAAATGGGATTCTAAATTGTAGCTTTGACGCTGGAATTTAACCTTATAATATTTTGGTATGCTTTCAATTTTTTTCCCATGTGCTATCATACCTTTCATATTAGGAATTGCGTATACAAAAAGATTCAATCTTTTTGTGATATTTGTGTAAACAAAATTATGAGTGCTTCCTATATCTATTAGTACCATTTCATTTATCTTTTTGATGTGCTCTTTTGAATTTTAACTATGGGATTGAGCTATTCCTGTCATAGATGATGGTGATATTTGTGATGCATTCTCATTATCTGAATTTGGGGAGAAATGTTGAGGCTATTCAACTTCTTATTTGATTATGTCCTCACTATCTAAATCCTCTTTTGCTTGACATTTATATAAATTCTTAGCATTACTTCCTCTGGTCCCATTTTTTCCTACAATGTTTGCCTTTGCCTTCTTTTATTTATTTGGATTCCAAATTAGGTATGATTTCTTCTCTTAACTATGGTGAAAGGTATTTTGGATTTTGTATTTTTGTAGTTTGGGGAATCCTTTGTCTTGAATAGACCTCATATCTAGGCAATGACATTCTTTCAAATTTTTTCTCTGCAACTTTTGCTTTATGTATTCAATATTCCATAGTTGTAATATCTTGTAGCTTTAGCTCATTATGGATGTGTGGTTTCAGTTTTGTGATGTAAGATCACACTAAATGTCATATCAACAATCCATGTACTCTTGTAGCAAGTGCTTCCTATTCACATGTAAATTCATCCACATCTCCTTTTTGTTGAAGCTTGGTAAGTTCTATGAAAAAATCCTCTTCCTTGATACCTTGAGATCATTTAAAGAATTCATCTTTGAATTTTTTCCAAGTTATTGAGTATATTGACTTTTTCCACCACATAAACCATTTAAAAACATCTCCTTCTAGTTGCATGGATGCATGTCATATATTTTCATCATCATTATAAATATCGTATATCTTAAAATATTATTCCACTTTTTTGAACCAAGACACACCTTATTTTCTGTTTCCATCGAATGTTGACAATTCCAATTTTGCTTAGGGAGGATATGCAAATATTGGTTAGCTATATTGTGGGTATTGGTTCTTGATAACCATGCCATGAGTAGGTATATTAAACTGTGGATTTGGAGTATAATCAGGTTATTAGGTATATTTATTTGGGAGTTTGGTATGTTAGATGGGTTTGGTGAATTGGAAGTCTATGAGGCATTTTGTTCTATATTGGTTTTGTTTTGCGATGGACCAAGATTTATTGATTAAGATCATTTATAATGGGGAAAATTCTTATTGTAATTCAACGTAATTTTTTCCAACCAATGCCTTCAGCTCTATTTGGTCATTTTGTATGGAATTGCAATTTTGATTGTTTTGTGATTCTAACTGTGCATACTTCTCTATTAATTCCTTTTGGAGTGAATCATGTCATTCTTCAATATTGGTCAACTTTGTACTAAATTCACTCAGAGTAATTCTCCTCAATATTGGTGGGGTTTCTTATCTATTTTGATTGATTTTTTGAAACCCATTTATATGTGTGTGTGTAGCATAACATCTGTTTGTAAATTGTCCTTTTGTGACATAAGTTTTTACACTTATTTAGTGAAAATTTAATTCCAAATCCCTCTGGATCTACAACTCTCTTGTAGGATATGTAAGACAATGACTATTAGATAGAAGTGTTCGTTCATACTCAAGTATCCTTTGCATCATGATCAACAATATATGGAGAGCTCGTAACTCAATTATGCTCCAAGGCAAGGTGATGTCCCTTGAGCCATGTGCTTCCAAAATTATTTCTCTTGTAAAGGAATATCAAACTGAACATAAATCCTCTTCACAGTGTGTGCCTCGCATGCCAAAACCTCACTATGATATTCAGTGGGGTTTCTTCGATGGATCCTACTAAGGACACCCATACTGTTGTGGTGTTGGAGTGGTTATCTACTTCCACCAAATTCATTTCCTTTCTTGCAGACATTCCCCTAGTAGTGGACCGAACAACAAGGAAGAATTTACAGGGCTTTGGTTTCTTATCGAGATTGCTAAGATGATAAATATTCCTAGTATCCAAGCTCTTGGGGATTCCAAGTTGGTCATTGATTAAGTCATTGGAAGGGCCACAATCCAAAATATCAGCTTAGATTTGATCCTTTGGGAATTTAGATAGTTAGCCTCTTCTTTTGAGTGGATTTCATATAGTCACATCATGTGATAATTAAACAAGGAGACCGTTGCACTCTCTAAAGAAGCTCTTGAGCTTCCCCAGGATCTGCACGCATACACAAATTCAATCATGGGGAAAAACTAATGTTATGAGTTTCATATGTAAATCACTTCTCTAGTCGCCTGTCTTTCTCATTTCCTTTTTGATATGATCATAGTTGTACGCTTTTTGTATTAGTCCCCTCATTTTTGTAAACAAGGAGACCAATGCGCTCTCTAAAGAAGCTCTTGAGTTCCCCTAGGATCTGCAGACACACACAAATTCAATTATGGAAAAAAACTGATGTTATGAGTTTCATATGTAAATCGCTTCTCTATTCCCCTGTCTTTCTCATTTCTTTTTTGATATGATCATATTTGTACACTTTTTGTATTAGTCCCCCCATTTTTGACACAAGGAAAAATACATGACAGAGAGAGAGAGAGAGAGAGAGAGAGAGAGAGTTTCATAAATTAGTGAAACACGCATAGAATGATGCACAAAATATGGGTGGAAAGTGATGGAAATGGAAGTGGTGGTTGTGGAGGCAACTACAAAATCGACATAGGAGGGGAAATACAACAAAAATGGAGCAAGGAAATCATATGGTGGGGTATTGAATGTTCATGGGAAGAAAGATGTGATATTTATGTGTCAACAAAGGCACAATGCAACGTAGGGAATGGTGGTGCTGGAACAACGAGCTATGGCGGAAACACCAAAAATCTTGTACATTGGTAGCCATGAACACTAGCAATATGTACATTTGGCCTTGATACGAATAGATAATGAAAAATAGATAAGATGATGAATATTACAATGAGGGCCCCCATTATAAATACCTAGGCGGGGAGCCTTTTCACTAATGGATTTGTCTTTTTTGATAAGACACATCTATTATTTAACTAATTAAATAACATATATTATTTTATAACACAACCCCTATTACTCAAGGAAAAGGGGCTAGCCATGTGGGACCAATGAACAATACTCTATAAGGGTCAAGTTGTAACTCATACTAAGGGTTGAATGGGTTAAATTTAACCCATTATTAGCTACTAGTTTATGTTATAACCACACCACTAGGAGGAAAATGAGTTAGATTCTATTTTAGTGCGCTTTGTTCCATAGTAGACCAGAGTAACTGAGAGTGGATACAGAGGGTAGAACAAAGAGGGTTTGTGTTCTTTAGAAACCCATGGGCCATAGGTCTTACTCATTTATATTTAAATTATTTCCATTCAGAGAAAAGAGAGAGTAGAGTAGCCTCACCTTCTAGCTGGATTTTCTCTCAAGGGTTTCTCGGATCATATATTAGTGTTCACTATGATTAGTGTGTGTTTTTAATTTCATTGTTCTATATTTTCCACATTTTATCTTTTTTTTTTTCATGAATAATTAGAGAAAATAATAAATTAGTAAATCTAGAAATCTATGTAAAAATTAACCTTCATAGCATAGATTTCAATCTCTTTTTCATCATATTTGTTTTGATGAATTTTCTAGTGGGATATCCATGGCAGTTTACGAATCATATTCGTATTTGAGTAGGTGCCTTTTGGAATTTTATATGAATTTGCAAGTGATATAGATTGTTTTTTAGCAAAAATTCATAAAACCTGCAATGGTTGACAAATCTATTTTTAATAACCCTTGAGATTTGGTCGAGGAGAGATTTGCAAGGTTTGTAAAGTAGGCCACAAATATCATTCATAATATGAACCTCCTTATGGAAACTTTGGTAAACAACTTGGAATATTAAATGACAAAGGTTCCAACTCAAAGGTTAGATTAGAAGGAAAATTGGGGGATCAAGAAGAACCAAAGGAGGAGTCTAAGAAATAAATAAAAAAAGAAAAATCTAGTTTGAGCATTGTGAAACATTCACTATTCTTGTTCAATATGGAAGTGAAGGTTAACAACAATCCATATCAAGGTGAGATTGAAACTTTGAAATTAAATCATTGGTTTTCGTAATTAGATGTTTAATTTAATGTCCACCACATAGAGGAGCAATAAAAGATTTATCCACTCATTTGTAATTAGAGGGCCATCCTCGACCTAGTGGGAAAGCCACACAGAAACCCTGAGGTTGGAGAGGGATGCTCAAGTGTCTAAGTGGGATGATTTAAAACTATCATAAAGTTCTAATTCTACCAAATTGGGTTTGTATAGGACCAATGGATCTCACAACATTACTTAAGGTAGAGACAAGGGCAGAGTGCACAATAATACACCATAGAATTCAAGAAGATGGAAATAATGTTGGGTATCTCTCCCAAGAAACTATACATACTCTTCAAGTACTTGGTGATTTCTCCTCATAAATTCATCCATATCTTCTTTTTGCTGAATCTTGGTAAACTCTGTGAAAAAATCCTCTTCCTTGATACCTTGAAATCATTTAAATAATTCGTCTTTAAATTTATTCCAAGTTATTGAGTATCTTGAATTTTTCCACCACATATTCCCATTAAAAGCATATCCTTGTAGTTTCATGGATGTGTATCATATATTTTCATCATCATCATAAATACTGTATATATCAAACTATTATTCCACTTTGTTGAACTAAGTCACACCTTGTTTTCTGTTTCCATTGAATGTCGACAATTCAAATTTGTTAAGGGAGGATGGGCAATATTGGTTAAGATATATTGTGGGTATTGGTTCTTAATCACCATGCCATGAGTAGGTATATTCAACTGTGGGTTTGGAGTAGTACCAGGCTTTTAGTATATTTATTTGGAAGTTTTTTATGTTAGATGAGTTTGGTGAATTGGAAGTCTCTAAAACATTTTGTTCTGAATCGGTTTTGTTTTGTGATGGGGCAAGATTGATTAAGATATTTTCTAATGAGGCAAATTATTACTGTAATTCAATGTGATTTTTTCCAACTAATGCTTTCACCTCTGCTCAATTAGGTTGCATGACATTGCGATTTTGATTATTTTGTGCTTCTAATTGTGGATGCTTCTCTATTAATTCCTTTTGGAGTGAATAAGTTCATTCTTCCATCTTGGTCAACTTTGTACTAAATTCTCTCATAGTCATTGTCCTCATAAGTGGTGGGGTTTTCTAATCTATTTTGATTGATTTTTTGAAACCCCTTTATATGTGAGTGTGTAGTGTATCATCTCTTTGTAAATTTTCCTTTTGTGACATAGGTTTTTAAACTTATTCAGTTAGCATTTAATCCCAAACTCCTTTGAATCTCCAACTCTCTTGTAGGTTATGCAAGAGAATAAGTTCAGGCTTCTGTGATCCATATCAAGTTTATGAGAGATTTTTCGGTGAAAATCACATGGAATACCATTTGTCGACGCGTTTCGAACCAACTAGTGTGGTTCGTCGTCAGGACAAGTTACTAAAGTCTCCCTTGCATCATGATTGACAATATATGGAGAGATCGTAACTCAATTATGTTCCAAGGCAAGGTGATGGCTCGTGAGCTGTGTGGTTCCAAAATTATTTTTCTTGCAAATGAATATGAGATTGAACATAAGTCCTCTTCACAATGTGTGTGCCGCATGCCAAAACTTGACTATGATATTCAGCGGGGTTTCTTTGATGGAGCTTGCCAAGGACTCCCTTCCTATTATGGTGTTGGAGAGGTCAACTACTTCCACCAAAATCATTTCCTTTCTTGCAGACATTCCCATGATAGTGGATCCAACAACAAGGCATAATTTATAGGGATTTGGTTTCTTCTCGAGATTGCTAACATGAAAAATATTCCTAAGCTCCAAGCTTTTGGGATTCCAGGTTGGTCATTAGTTGAGCCATTGAAAATTCCATAGTCGAGAGTATCATCTTAGATTTGATCCTTTAGGAAATTCTACAGTTAGCCTCTTATTTTGAGTGGATTTTATACAGTCAAGTCATGTGAGAATTAAACAGGGAGATTGATGCCCTCTCTAAATCATCTCTTGAACTTCCCCAATACTTGTAGGTATAGACGAATTCAACAATGGGAAAAAACTGACGTTATGGGTTTCATATGTAAATAACTTCTTTGATCACTTGTATTTATCATTTCATTTTTGATATGATCATAGTTGTATGCATTTTTGTGTTACTCCCCCTGTTTTTGACACAAGGAACAATACATGAAAGAAGAAAGCAACATAGATGGAAAAAGGTCACAAGGTTGTGTTGTGGCTCCTAGAGACAACCCCTGGGTTGAGGAGAGGTTGGTGCCTAGGGCTTCTTATTCTCTCTTGAAGATAAATCAATGTAGCTCAAGAGATGGATGTAAAATGATTTGAATTTTGGTTCAATTACCTTTCTCAGAGGCAGATTCAATGTACACATGAAAAATGTATCATCCCCAAGAATAAATGTTCATGCCTGGTGGCCGACACGTAGAGAATGCAACTTAATTTGTCATGGTAGTAAAGATGGAGATGATAAATAGAAGAGAGGAACCTAATGCCGAGGGCTAGATAAACACAGAATCGCAGGCAACAAATCTCAGAAGAACCATGAAAAGATAAAAGGAGTGAGGTGCAAAAATTATGGAGCGCATTTTAAGGTTTTCGCCTCTATCTCTCACATGTACTATCATCTATTTCATAACATAGGTGGTTCTGCAATTTCATAGGTATCATCTACTAATACATAACATAGATAAATCTACAATTTCACAGGTTCAATCCGCTATCACATAACCTAAGTAAATCTATGAATTAAGAGTGAATCCAACAACTACAATTACACAATTTCTGAAGAAGAAAACACACATGAAGTGGAATATAGAGGAAGAACACATACTACATATCCCAAATGCTCAGAATCACCAAAAATTCTTCATTAATCTTCTGGAATAAAATAAATGTCACAGCCCAGAATTGTGGGATTTTCGAGACAATAACAACCTTCTGGAACCAGAAAAATCAAACCCTTCCTATTAAGTTCCTCTTCCCTTTTATAGGGAGATAATTCAAACAAACATTTACAAAATATTTTGAATTCTCTAGCTGTCAGAACTGCCCAACTGTCTAAGCATGTGAGTGGCCTAGTTGTCCTAACAATTTTTGATTCCTTTTTGAAATGAAATCTTTACAGAACATAAGCAAAACATGAGGTGTCATGATTGACACAATAAAATATCTCCCTTATCGATTCCTCTGACTTCCTAGGGTGGACTTAAGATCCCTTATCTGGACTCATGGTGGGATGGTGATCTGGAGCAGTGGGGTGCTGACAGAATGATAACATTTATGCATCATTAACCTCTGAGAATGGGCTTTTGAGTGATCTCCATACCGAGAATTAATTCTCAGTCACACTGCACAAATTCCAAAATGTACAACAACATGGATTCTCTGAACTGATGGCACTGTACTTCATTTAATCCCCTAAAATGCACATGCTATATTGGGGACAACTTACTTCTCAGCACAAGACATGACTAAACTTCTCTCTGCAGATCATGGTCCTTCTCACTTTGACCCAACGATCTTTGCAGTTGCAATTACTCTTGTGACAACAACCTTCTGAATGCATTTAATTAGCTATCGACCCATTCATCCTTCATGCTCTCTATGCTACACTATCAGGGCCCAATACATCCTATAACATTTCCATAGTTCAATTTCAGAGCCACAACACCTCGTAACTTTATTAAAATGACATTACGAAAACATGAAATTCCGATGCCTTTAGCCCTTATATGCTTAGCTCCTTATTTCTCATATACCATAGAACCACCACCTGTGACCACTAGTATAGCTCTTGGGGACTGTAGTATTAGAGCCTTTGAACATCGTAACTTTATTCAAAATAAATGTTACTAAATCAAAAAGTTTTGATGCCCCTAGCTCCTTTAGTGCTTAGCCCCCTTACTATTTATCCTCTATGGGATCGGGTGTCGTGACCGTAGGCTCAACGCTGAGGTTCTAAGACCTTTAACATCCTATTGGGTGCCTATCTCTTAGTGTATTAGATCTTCCACCCTTTGGTTCTTTTGGGTCCCTATAACCAAGTAGTACTCCACATTGGAGCCCCCTTCATTGGATCAAAACTTTTCATAAAACAAATTTGGCAGGAGTTATGAAAACTTCATCCTTTGAAAGATCGATCTCTGAAATGATGTCATTCTAACATCATCACTACCATGTGGCATCCCTTGGATGGTGAAAAGTTTCACCCGTATTTTACCTATTAGATCCCAGAAAATTTCGAAACTCATTGCCACATGCCCATCGTATGACGACGTCATTTTGATGTCATATGCCACGTCTGCTCCCTGAGGTAAATCACTTGCTTCCATGTGTCTCCCTTGAGGAGAGAGAAAGGGTCTTTGGGGTCCCTAGTTTTGCGATGATTTCCTTTGTATTTCCTCTGCTCTTCGCTACCTTTGTGCTTCTAAAGAAATCCAAATTTTAAGGAGTTACGAAACTCCGATATTCCGATACCACTCTGCTCCGAGGTATTCTCCTTCCAATATCGGGTTCTGAAATGATGAGGCTTTGATATTCTCTTTGCTTCTCCTTCTGATTACCTGCTCTGATATTCCATTTCAGGCTCGCTTTTAAAATAAACCGTCGAAGTCTCCACATTCCTTCCTTCTATATCTCAAAACACTACCTGCTAGTCCTTCCCGTATTGGCTCTCGATATTTCAGCCTCTGATATTTCGACTTTCCCTATGATTTCGACCTCCAAAATTTTGGCTGTCTTTTATGGATTTGGGACTTAGGCTCTCCCTTTTGGTTTTCCCTTTATCATATTTAGATAACACCTGTCCTTCTTTGTAACAGGGATAAAAATAGGACCATTTGACACAAATACACGATGGTATGGCAGGAGACACCATAGACTCCAATTGGGGACAATATATTGCAAGCAATGCATTGAGAACCTGCAAATTAGTAAACTTGACCATTGGGCATGGAGTTATTTTATTCAGGTGTATAGAAAACATAAACAAAATAACTAAGAACTTAAAGCATTACTGGTATGTACAATGGCTCACCGATATATACAGTGGGTGAAAATGGACCTCTTTAATGCTGGAAATAGAGCTTGAGAAACTGCCCATTCATAGGCAGTTCAAGCACCTCACCATCTAAGTTTTCCAGTAAGAAAGTGTTATTTCCTTTTGTTTCAGATATTTTGAAGGGTCCAAACCACAAAGGATCAAACTTCCCATGTTTTCCTTTTTCCTCCCTCCTAACATCCCATTTGAGTACCAAATCTCCTAGCTGTAAAGATTTGCCCCTTGCCTTTTTGTCAAAAAGAGCCTTCATCTTTTCTTGATACTTAATTAGATTTTGAGTTACCTCCCCTCTAATTTCTTGCATCTCTACCAACTGATTTATTCTCCTGGTTAGAAAGTTGGGCTCCTCCTCGACATCCTATAGAATTTTAGCCACTGGCATGGCTAGTTGGATAGGGAAAATTGCGGCCTTTCCATATACCAATTCAAAAGGAGACTTCTCGGTTGACCTCTTCAAAGTGACTCTGATGGACCATAAAGAAAATTTCAATTGTGAGTCTCAGTTTTTTTGATTTTCTGATATGGTCTTTTTCAGAATCCTCACTAGATTTTTATTTGAAGATTCAACTAGTCCATTCCCCTGCGAGTAGTAGGTGGTGGAGTGCTGGCTGACTTGAAAACATGATAGTTATTAGTGATAATATTTTTTTGACAACCAAACCAGGCAAGTATATTCTCCTCGATAAACTTGATTACCGCTGCACTAGTGGCATTCCTGGCTGGGATGGCCTCCACCCATTTCATGAAATAGTCAGTGGATGCAAGTATCAATTTGTATTGACTGCTGGATGGTGGATGTATTTCTCCTATGAAGTCTAGTCCCCATTTCATGGAGGGATCCTCCACAAAAGAAAGGATCAAGGGGAGGGGTGCTAACTTCTGCTTCTCTGCAAAAATCTGACATTTCTCACTTGCTCAAACATATGTATGCACCTTAATGAATAGTTTGGACCAATAGAATCCAGATTTGAGGATTTTATGGGCTGTGGCTCTCCAAATTTAATGTCCCCCACAAACACATTTGTGTAATTCAATCAATTACCTTGGAAATCTCCTCTTTTATCAAGCATAATAGCAAAATCCCCACTGGGTCCTTCCAATACAGCTTACCATTTGGGATAACAAAGTTTTGAGCTTACAATCTCAAGGCCTTGTATTTAACTTTGTCAAAATTTAATGGTTAATTTAGAAAAAGTACAAAATGGAAAATATATTTGTACTAATGTGAGGCGAGGTACTTCATCTAAATTTTCTGTGTTGAGGATACAATGCTTTCCTACTCCTCTTCTCTTCTACTTCCTCATCCCTTATCTATCAACAAATTTATACCCAGGGCCTGGTAGTTAGCCTCAGACAATATTTTAGGAAATCCCTTCCCCTTGATCAGCTTAGTGGGTTTGATCTCCATGTCATATTCTTGAATTTTTAAAATCCACTTGCCCCTTTGACCTTCACTGTCTCCCTACATGCGAATGTCTTTCACAATGATAGTTGGAACATATGCTATTATATGGAATTGCAGGACGTAAATTCAGAAGGCCTTCAGGGCTTTGACCAAGGCATAAGATTGTTTCTCTAAGATATTATACTTCAGCTTTGCATCTTGCAACACCTGGCTGAAAAATGCAATCAATTGTTCCTGCCCTTCATTATTTTTCTGCAATAGAACAACTGCCACCGTGTTAGGAGAGGCAAAAGAGAAAATGAATAATGGCCTCTGATAATCTAGGCTGGCTAAGACTGGGGCTTCTACAAAAGCTTTTTTTATTCTATATAATGACTCTTGGGCTTCTATGGTCCACTTGACTTCCCCATCCTTCTTCAACATTTATGTGATTTCTTTGACGATTTCAACATAGTTTGGTATGAATGTCCTCAGAAAATTTATTTTGCCCAAGAAAACCTGAATATCCTTCCTATTATTGAGTAAAGGAATATTAATAATAACCTCCACCCTTTTGGGATCAATCTTTAGTTCTTCCTTTGCTACAATGTGGCCCAATAACTTCCCTCCACTTAAAGCAAACTGAGATTTCTTCAAGTTTAAGGACATACCATACTTTCTGCACTTTTCAGAGGTGAGCTACAAGTGCTTGAGGTTCTTTACATCTGAGGAAGAGAAGACAATTATGTCATCCAGGTAGTTTACTACGAATTTATCCTGCTCTCCAACAAATGTTATATCCATCACTCTATGGAAGGTAGCTCCAACGTTTATGAGGCCGAAAGGCATTCTAGCTTACGTTCACCATGGTGTAGTAAAAGTTGTTTTCTTTTGATCCTCAGGGTGTACAACGACTTGGTTGTATCCAGAGAAACCATCTATCATGGACATTTGAGCATACCCTACCACTTTCTGTAGAATATAATCCATTTTAGGCAGAGGATAGTTATCTTTCAATGAGGCCTTATTCAAATTTATGAAATCTACACACAACCTTATTTCTCCATTCTTCTTCCTGACAGGAACCAAATTTTCTACCCAATCAGAGTACTTGAAAGGCATAATTATCTTAGCCTGTAGCAGTTTATTCACCTCCTTTTTAATTGATGGGAGAAACAAAGTGTTAATCTGCCAAGGCTTCTGCTTATATGGCTTCACCCCAGTTGTTAGAGGAATTTTTTGTTGTATGACACCAGGATCAAAAGTCTTCAAATCATCATATGACCAAGTGAACACATCCATGTACTCCTTCAAAATGTCAAGATATCTTTGTTTTTATTCCCTTGGAACTCCTTTAGCTAACTTGATGATTCTTGGATCTTATTTGGTGCCAATATTACAATCTTCCACCTCCTCCTCAAGCTCTTGTTCAGTTGTCTTAGTAGCCACATCATTTGAGTTGAAAATCATTTCCAATGGGACCAATCCTTTGGGGATGGTATTTCCCTTTAGCTGCAATATCTTGTGACCAACAATGGTTCCCTACCAACTGACTTGTTGTCCACATGTCGTCTCCTCGACCTCCTTGTTGTCCTTTGAGATAACCTAAGGTCAATTAGTTATGCCAAAGCATCTATAATGTTTTGTTGTTTTGAGTGATTGGATGACCAATGAACTATTTATAAACAGGTGCTTTAAACTTAGACAGATTTTTGATAAAATGAAAGGTTGTTCTTTAACTACACATGGTTAGTTTGATTTTAATGTGATGGAGAAGTAGAGTATGGAGAGGTATAATTGATTTTATATTCAAACTGAATATTTAACCATTTACAAGAAGAAATTAAGAAAAGAGTGCTTTCTTAATCAACAAAATATAATTAAACTATTACAGAGATCTAGTGTAATTTATGTTCAAAGAGGAATTTACAATAACAAATAGTTTTGTAAATTAATCTCTTATTTAAATTACAACTTCACAGAGGATTCAAAATGAAACTGATATTCAATTAAATTTTAAATCGGATGACTGCAAAAGAATTAATTTATATGAAGAAAACATAATGAATAGACAAGATGGAATACAACTCACTGAGAGACAGACCATATGAGGCAAATGCAAAATCTTTTATTATCTCAAAAATGCTCCATCTTAGTACAAATCTTCTTGATAACTTGTTCAAGGGTTCAACCCTCAATACTTTGAAAGAATGAATTATTTAAACAAAATTTAAAAAAAGATTACAATTAATGCCTCAGTGACACGACATTCTATTATTGACTTTGAACTAACAAAAAATAAATAATGCGATCAAAAGGAATGAATCTGGTGAAGTGATATGGACATCTGGCCCTGCTTTGGAGGAGAACAGTTGTTGAGTGGCCACTATTCGGTGTTGTGCTGGTGAAGCTGACCTGTCTTTTTAATCCTAGAATTCACACAACTTATCCCATCACTCTTCATCTGGAATAGCAATCTTTGTTACCTTGCGGTAGATCTCATCTACCTCAGTATACCGAGCAAAAGTGGGTTTTACTGCAAAAATGTGTTTTATCTTGTGTTGGATAAAACTTATGTTGTTGATAGCTTCATAAAAAGATCTCCTTGTCATAGTACCTTTGATGCAGGAAGACTTAATTGTATCCTTTGCAATTTCTTGAAGCTTCTTCTTGTAGTCTCCCCTGGTCATTAATTTGTCATTGATCACAAATAGAGAAGGCGTACCTTTCTTGTTCAATGCATCTATTCTAGTGAAAAACCTGTTAACAGCTACCTCCAGAGTGTGACATTTCTCTGTTAGCTGTACAACCACGTTCTTATTTGTTATAACTTTGTTTTCTTCTAGGATATTTTCCATTCTGTCATCTACTCCTAGATCATCCAGCTCATATCTGTTTTTGGAATTGAGGAACTTTATGATGTTGTTGGCTGTAGTAGGCATTTCTCCCAATTCAGCATTGATAGTGGAAATGGTTTGCTTGGCTTTCTCCATCAATTCCTTCTGCTCGAATATAATATGGATACATGGCCAGATTTCATCTATTTCTTCAATGATATTGTTCCATATGATTTCTTTAACATGGGCCAGTGTGTAGCCAATAGAGGACTCAGCTGCTGACTTCTTCCATACCTCTATTTGATTTTGATGATCTTGTAGAATATTGACTTGAGCCTGCAATCTTTTGATCTCTTCGGTCTGGAGAGACATGTTTTGTACTGCATTTGCCAACTGATCTGCAACATCCCCTGTGCTTGTTGTAGAAGATGTGGCTGTAGGAATGGCTGTGATAGGGAGTGCTTCCAAAGGGACAATAGTCATTTTGGCAGCTTGCTGCTTTTCTTTGATCATGTTTTCCATCTCTGACTCCATTTGCTTCAACTATGCACTCTGCTCCATGATGAGGTTCATCATGTCTATCTTTTGTGTCTCTATTTCTTCAATATCCTTAGCCAGAGGATCTTCTGTAGCCGAAAATTTCAACTGCTTCCTTAATGCTGATGTGTCTAAATTATTTTTCTTTAAAAGTTCTTCTCTAACATTGATGTTTGTAGGGTCATAACCCACTTTGATCACCAAGTCCTCTAGAGTTTTGATCCTGGTGTCTTTGGCAAGTGCATATACCTTCTCCATATTCAGTTGTGATTGAACATTGGCTAATGTAACCTGCAGTTTAGACAAACTCATAGCAGTGTTAGTGACAGTGGAAAAAATCATTTCCCTAGTCTACTTGTGCATCTCCATTTGGTCAATGGGATGTATGTCTTTTACATCAAACTCAAATGATGTCTTCTTGTAGTTTGATGCTGCCTTGGGCTAGGGAACCTGTGCTTGGAGGAATGCCATTTGCATTTTACCTTTCTCTGAATCAAAGGCTAACAACAACCTGCTTTGAGAACCAGAAGTCTGCTTCCATAACTAATTGTAGGTGTTAATCTTCAAGGCATCATTCCTTACTTTTATTTCCTTATACTTTTCCATTATACTTTTCTCTATCTCCCCTGTAGTATATGTGTTGTTATACATTTGCTGCTGATCTTGTGAATCCATGGAGGTAGTGGGAGACAGTGTGGTCTGATCACCCACTAATGAGGAAATAAGTGGCTCATTAGTGGTGATAATGTTCACCTGTTCTGAATCCTTGCTGAGGCTTAGTTTGGAACTAAGCTTGGTCTTCTTCCTATACATAATTTTGAATCCTTCACTGAAAATTTCAATCCCTGAAGGGGACTCTTCTTCTTTGCTTCTCTTAGCTATTTTCTCCTGCATGGTTGGAGTCTGTACTGTGGAGGATGATACCAGCTGCTCTTCTACCTCTTGTAGGGTGTTCTCAGCCCATTCTAGTTGGTTTTTATACTTCTCTATCTCTGGTATGGCTGTGTGAAAATAGGCAGTGGATTTGTTTTCCACTCTTAATTTAGAAATGACCCCCAATGGATCATATGACCAGGTGAAACTAAGGCTGAACTGCATTTCTTTTAGTAGCTTATCTGCTTCTTCCCCTGCTGCCCTACTGTTGCAAATGAAAGGCCCTATCTATGTTTTAATTTTGAATTGGGACTTCTTCTTGGCAGCTACAAAGTGGATCTCATCCATATTAAGCATCTGTCTTATGTACTCTAGAGAAAAAATCCTCATTGGGAGGAATTTAGGCAGCTTGTAAGGGGAAATCTCACACCCAAATATTCTCAATTATGTATAATTCTGATAGAGGTACCAATCCCCTGTCTGAACTTGGTCTGATAGCTGCAACACCTTTCTAATTTCCTCACTGATCCTTGGTTTTGTTTTGCTGCTTAAGAGACTGATTGCTGGATGCACAAACATCTCTATGAACTGTTTGTATGTGTATTCCTTTTGTTCCTTCATCACCATAGTAGTCCAAAAGATGACTAACTACTGGTTCCCTTCTACATCCAGCTTTTGTAAAGCAAGCTTGATGTTCTCCCTAAAAATATAAGAACATATAGACTAACACAAAAGCATACTTGAACACCTCCTCAGGTTGGAATCTGATAAATTGATCATGAATTGAATCTGCAAGAAATTGGCTAATGTTAAACATGATTAAGGGCTTAGAATCAACAGAGAAAATGGATAGAAATCCTATAATGGCCTCATCTACCCACTGATCTGAGTAGTAGCCAAGGAGGTAAGAGATGATTGTGATAATTTGCTTGGCTCTCTCAGGGAAAATAGAGGAGGGATAGGGAGGATTTTTCTTTGGCAATAGGGCATCTTTTGTTAAGAAAAGTTCAAGGGTTTTGGCCCTCTTGGAAAAATCCAATTTCTGGTACAATTCAACAAGTGCTTCATAGGAAAAGGGGGTGGCATTCTCTACTATAGGGGCTTGCATCATCTGGTCTATGGCTTGAGGAGTGATAGTAAACATAATTTCTCCAGTGGGGGAAATGATGGCTCTTTGGCTTGGCAAATAACATGCATGACACTTCCTAACAAATTCTAGGGTGTTGTGGGTACGGGGAAAAATATAGTGGGGTAAATTGGATTCCCACAGTTGAATGTCATCGGATTTGTCTATGTATTTGTCCTCGAGCCAGCAATACATCTCAAAAAGGTCAAATTCGCAGAGAGTTTCATGGATTTTATGGTCTCTGTCAGCCAAAGGGATGTGGTGAAAATCAATGGGAGGATAGATTAGAGGATTGAAAAGTTCTTCTGGTCCCTTGTCCTTTGGAGGCATCTTCAGATAAGGCTAAGGAAAGTAGTGAAAATTGGGTTATAGGCTTTAATACACAGAGGGGACTTAGGATTTGAGGACAAGAACAAAGGTAATAAGCTAAAAATGAGTGAGCAGATAGTTTCGCTAGTGGGTGAAAATGCCGGAGTTTGGTCCAACAAAGCTGTAACAGAGCAATAATAGTGGCAATGTATGAATTCAATAACCGGTTAATGAGTGAAAGGGAGAATTATATAATAGTTTGGTTTTTCCATTGAGGGTGGCAAGGGTTTGTTGGATTAATGGCTAAACCATTTAATTATTTAACAGCTTAGTTTTGGAGGGAGCGGATGTGATTGGCGGAATCAACAGGCAAATGATGTGGTGGAAGGTGAGTGGTAGGAGCGCAACGAGTAGAAGAGTGGTATCGGGAGGCGGAGAAACTTCTTTTTGGGGGGGGGCGGTTAACGATTTCGCCCGAGGGGGGTCTGAAATGTTGTAGTTTTGACAAGTAAGAGTGTGTGAGGTCGAATATCCCACATTTCAGAACCCCCTCCCCCCTCGATAAAGTTCGGATGGTGAGGGGGGCCCAAAATGCTGTGTGGGCCGTCAGATCTTGGGAGATGGGCACAAATGAGGTGAGAGGTGGAAAACTGTTAATGTGAGGTGATGGGTTGCTCAGTGGGGTTGGGAGAAAATAATTTAACTCATAGTGGGGAATATTTGTGCTAATTTGGGGTAGCATCGGATGTGCTCTAGCCATGAAAATTGGTGGAGAGGCTAAGGCACATGAGATCTCCAATACCCAGGAAGGGTTTGGGCAGATTCTTAAAATTTTGGGAGATATTAAAATAATTAATATTTTTAATAGAGTCCCTAAGTCTAAACTTAGGGAAATTAAAATATTAATGTGAATTAACATAAAACTGTGTTAGAATGGTCCAAAAGTCATGGATCAAGCCATATCTAATCTTAGTCATTGATTAGGGACTTAATCTTGGTCGTTGATTTGTAAACGAGAAAAGTATAAGAGGAGGCTTTAGGGTCACTTGGAGAACACACCAAGAGATCAAGATTTCGACTTTCTGGGGCTGGGCTTGCTGAGAAAGTTGAGAGAGTGATCTAGGGTTGCAGCTCAGGGGCAATGAATACAGAAGAAGAGAGGCAGAGATAGTGCCAGGAGGATCAGCGCAGCAGCTGGGAAAGTTGACGCAGAGGGTAGAAGCTGGAACCGCCAGGAACAACCGGAACAACCGGGAAAGATGATGTAGAGGGCAGAAGCTGGAACTGCTGGGAATAGCCGGAACTGTTTGGAACTTCCAGGAAAGATGACATAGAGGGTAGAAGCCGGAACTGCCGGGAACAACCGGAACTGCTGGGAAAGCTGACACATAGGGCATAAGCTGGAACTGACGGGAACAACCAGAATTGCCAGGAAAACTGACGCAGAGGGAAGAAGAGGCTGACACAGTCCCTAGAGGTTGACGCTAGGGTTTTTCGTGGGGTAGATTGGAGCTGAGGAGCTATCGGAGTGTTTATCTGGAGTGTCAGCTAGAGCATCTGTCTCCGAAGGAGAGGTACTATTGCTGAGATTTTTATCTATTGGGTGAGCCGGATTTGGCACCCTGATTGTATTATGAAACTGCTTAATAAATAAAACCCTCAGATAGCTACACCAATTTTCCCACATTGGGTTTTTCCGGGGACGTTAGTCAAAAAACAATAGTGTCACTTGTGTGCCTGTTTCTATTTCCTTCAATTGATGATATGTAATTTGTTGAGCATGCATTTGTATTTATTTCTAGTATTTACATGGTAAATAACTTGTTAATTAACAGAAAAAGTAGGTAGGAATAAATTAGTAAAGTTCATGAAGGGTTTCTAACGTGTCAGACTTAGAAATTCCAACATGGTATCAGAGGGTGGTTGCAGATCACAGGAGAACTGAAAACATCAGCCGAACAGAGTATAATCAGCAACAACAGAAAACCACTATTCCGAGTGACAAAAGTTGTTCTTAGCAGAGTAACAACAATGAAGGGGTGACGTAGTGCTTGCATCATCAAGATTTAACTAGGAAGAGGCAACGTAAAGGTAGAGAAAGGCAAAGGCAGGCTCATGCAAAGGCCAGGAGGGCTGATGCAGTTGGATGAGGAGGCTGATTTGCTAGTGCCGGGATTGCACAGAGCCTAGGAGCTCTAACATTTAGGTCGTTGGGGTTTAGGAGACTATGGGTAAGTTGCAGAGTGGAGCTGGTAGGGTACTGTATTCAGAACAATACCTAACAAGGCAAGGCCAAGGTAGAGGGAGTTGCTACTGAGATGGATTTCAAGCCAAGGAATCCAGATCAGTGTTGCTGTTAAACAGACAATCGGAGAGGGGCAACTTGATGTTGGTAGAAGGATTTCCAGGAGGGAAATCAGGACTCAGAGGGATTCTAGAAGAGAACTTCGAGATGGGAAGTAGAGAGACTCAGCAAGAGTCAAACCAAGAACTTCCAGACAGGAAATAGAGAGACTCAGCAGGAGTCAAACAAAGAACTTCCAAGTGGGAAGTAGACTCAGCAAGAGTCGAATAGAGAACTTCCAGGCGGGAATTAGAGAGACTCAGAGGAGTCGACAAGAAGAGTAGAGAGATGGCCATGAATGGGCTGAGGGATGAAGACAGGTTGGATAAGGCATCCAACTTTGTCATTTGTAAGGCTAGGATCATGTCTGTTCTATGTGCCATGAGTGCTCATGTGCCACTTAAGAAGAAGTGGGGAGACATCGAGCTGTAGTCAGGAGGACTACAGGTGATGAGGGGTAGGATCCTCAAGGTATCCAACCTCTTAGATTAGACCTTGCTATGTGAGCCCCAAAGAGGAGTAGCAGTACTAGCGATGTTAGTAGATATGGATGCGGATGGAGCGACAAAGGGAGCTATAATGCAGGATTCCCAAGACAACGCGAGGTTAGCAGGCTACAATAGTGCGAGAGGCAGGGGAGTGTTGCACAAGTGCAGGATGGCATAGAGAGGTGTGAAACTGTGCGAGATGCATGGAGTTGTTGCAGTAGTGCAGAGGTCAGAGAGGGAGCACATGTCAGTGACAGAGGGAGCTTCAGCATCAGGAGTGTTTCTAACCTGACGGAGATGTCAGAGTTGGGAGATTAGTTACTTACTTCTCAGTAACTTCGTTGTAGTGCAACAGTTAGTAGTAGTAGTGCTACGGGCAACATGATGCAACATGATGAGAGGGGTTGCAGTGCAGATGCAGTAGTGGCAGTGGAAGAGCCATGGGCAAAAGCACAGATGCAGAGGGAGTTGCAGTACGGATGCAACAGTGGAAGTGGCAGGACCATGGGTAGCAGTACAGGATGCAGCAGTGAAGAGGATGTTGGGTAGCAGGCCTAGCATCATCATAGGGACCGATGCTGGATAATCAGAGTGATGCTTAGTGAGGAATATTACTAGAGCACAGTCCTCGCTAAAAGGGAGTGTTGATTTGGGGTGGCATCAGATGTGCTCTAACCATTAAAATTTGTGGAGAGGCTAAGGAACATGAGGTCTCTAATACCCAGAAAGGGTTTGGGTAGATTCTAAACAGTTTGGGAGATATTAAAATAATTAATATTTTTAATGGAGTCCCTAAGTCTAAACTTAGGGAAATTAAAATATTAATGTGAATTAATATAAAACTGTGTTAGAATGGTCCAAAAGTCATGGATCAATCTAGATCTAATATTATAGGTTAATTAGGGACTTAATCTCGACCGTTGATTTGTCAACGAGAAAAGTATAAGAGGAGGCTTAAGGGTCACTTGGAGAACATACCAAGATATCAAGATTTCAACTTTCTAAGGCTGGGTTTGTTGAGAAAGTTGAGAGAGTGATATGGAGTTGAAGCTGAGGGGAAGTGAATACAAAAGTAGAGAGGCAGAGATAGTGCTAGGAGGATCAGCACAGTAGCCGAGAAAGATGACGCAGAGGGAAGAAGCCGGAATTGTCGGGAACTGCCAGAACAGTCGGGAAAGCTGACGCAGAGGGTAGAAGCCGGAACTGCTGGGAACAACCGGAACTGTCAGGAATTGCCGGAACTGTTGGGAAAGATGACGCAGAGGGAAGAATCCAGAACTTCCGGGAAAGCTGATGTAGAGGGAAGAAGCCGGAACTGCCGCTAACAATTGGAACAACCGGGAACTATCAAGAAAGCTGACGTAGAGGGTAGAAGCTGGAATTACCGGGAACAACCAGGAACTATCAAGAAAGCTGACGTAGAGGGTAGAAGGTGGAATTACTGGGAACAACCGGGAACTATCAAGAAAGCTGACGTAGAGGGTAGAAGCTGGAATTACCGGGAACAACCGGAACTGCCAGAGCTGATGGGAAAGCTGACGTAGAGGGCAGAAGAGGCTGACGCAATCCCTAGAGGCTAACGCTAGGGTTTTTTGTGGGATAGATTGGAGCTGAGGAGCTGTCAGAGTGTTTATCCAGGGTTTCAGCCAGAACATCTGTCTCCGAAGGAGAGGTACTACTGCCGAGATTTTTCTCTATTGGGTAAGCTAGATTTGGCACCCAGATTGTATTATGAAACGGCTTAATAAATCAAACCCTCAAATAGCTGCACCGGTTTTCTCGCATTGGGTTTTTCGGGGGACATTAGTCCAAAAACAACGGTGTCACTTGTGTGCTTGTTTCTATTTCCTTCAGTTGATGATCTGTAATGTGTTGAGCATGCATTTGTATTTATTTCCAGTATTTACATGGTAAATAACTTGTTAATTAACATAACAAGTAGGTAGGAATAAATTAGTAAAGCGCATGAAGGGTTTCTAACATGTCAGACTTAGAAATTCCAACAATTTGGAGTATATGGCAGGGTAATAAAACTTAGGAATAGGGAAGTGGACAAAAATATGAGCGGGGTTGAATTTGGGTATTAGAACTTAGGAATAGGGATTAATACACCAAAATTATTTGATATATTAACCTTTAGAGTACAACTTTAATCCTTTTTTTTCTGCACATGAAAATAATACTTGACATTTGACTTTAGGATAAAATCTTCATATTTTTTCTCTAACCACCATAGTGCTTCTACCTACCCTTTTGCATTCCATTCTTTTTCTAAGCTAACATTTTCTCTTCTTGCTTTGTAGGGTGCACTTAAGCTAGCAGACCCAAATCATTTTTATTTTATGTACATCGACCTTATCTTATCACTTATTTCACCATTGACTCAATTTAAACTATTGAGTCAATGTTATTTCTACCTAGCCACTGATTTACCAAGTTTAAACTGTTTGGTAAACCTTCATTCACTAATCTATTTAACATAAATTTAGATGAATTCACTCATGATTAAACTATATGACTTGAACAGAGTTCTGATCATTGTGGCATTCAAGAACAATTTGCACACAATCCTTATTTAAAAATGGAATAGAAGATATAACTTATCAAAACCATATTATGTTACAACAATTCTGATTAATCACCGAGTTCAAGAATTCCCCAATGACCTCCACAAAGCGCTTAGTCTGTTCTTCATATTCAAATGTCTGTCAGTACTTCACATTGTCTAGTATCGACAGCTTGTACTTGACCTCGACTTCATATCCAAGCAAGGTATTTTGGGGAGGCTTAAAATCGATAGCAGAGATGGCCAAGGAGTCCTCCATTCGATTTCATTCTCTAGGAAAAAAATGAATATTGAAGGCTAAAAAAAAGTTTTCAACCAAATCCCATACTTTGTTCATATAAGCCTTCAATATTGGATGCTTGGTTTGGTTCTGGTGTTTTATTTTCTTCATGACTAGATCTGAATCCCCAAACACATTCAAGCACCCAATGTTAAGGTTTTTAGTAGCTTGCAGCCCCAATAGCAAAGCTTCATATTCAAAAACATTGTTTGTGGCTTCAAACTCCATCTTGAAAGAAAAAGGGATCAAGCTGCCTTCTAGAGACACCAACAACACACCTACCCCATTTCCTTCTCTAGAATAAGCACCATCAAAATATAATTTCCATACCTTGTCATGCTCCAATGATTGTTTGCCCAGCTAAGCTATACATTCCACCTAGGTGTCTCCCATGATTTGATCATCTTCTTCTAATAACAAACAAGAAAAATCCTTCTCCTTACCATACACAGGGGCATTGTTTGAGCAATATGCCTTTGTGATTGTCTTCACAAATATGGATTCTCTATATAATCAATGCTCCTCTCCACCAAACACTGGAATGGTAGCATATGTTAGATCTAGTTTGATGGACCCCCCAATTTTTCATCCCCATGACCTGGACAAAAGCATACCAAATCTTGCAGGGATGTCAACAACTACAATGTCCATAACTACACTTTTCACTAGGATTTGGGCCAAATTGACCACTAAATCTTTGATCATACCTAGGCACTTTACTCTTTTGGAATCAAAGGAGTATAGATATTTGTATGGTTTTGTTATTTGCAGTCCCAACTACTCCATCACAGATAATGACATTAAGTTATGATGTGCTCATGAGTCAGGCATACAATTATGTAGCAATAGGCCATGGATCTCCAAGGAGACATAGAATGGGGTAGTGGAAGAGTGTTGCTCCTCCACATGGGGTCCAAACACAACTATGTGCCTCTCTTCTTGCAGGTTAAGGTTGTCCTGCAAGGGGGTAATGGTGGGTGAACTCATAAACTGAGACACTTGAGCTTTATAACTGGGTTGTTTCAATAATTCAGTCAAAGGGATAGATATCTTGACTTTCTCCAACTCTCTTTGAAGACTGAAGGCAAAGGGATTCTTATCAATTTTAGAAGACTCAACAAGTTCTTTGTTCTCATCACAGATTGGATTTATAAGTGGGGGAAATTCATTTGTTTTGGAGGCTCTAGAATCATTTGGAATAGGGCTAGAGGATTCTTTTGCAGTTGTTGAGATAGGGTTGAGTGGTTTCTTCCCTTTATCTGCTGGCTTTGGCGAACTCAGATGAAGAGTTCCTTTAGTCTGACCTTGCCCCTTGGACCTTTTTCTAGATGACCTAAGATCATATTTCCTGTGCAACTAGGCTTGTATAAAATCTACAAATTATTTGTAGTAATTGTTTATCTCCTTATCATCCAGTGGGGCATCCAAATCAACCCCTTCTCCTAACTATGCTTCTATTTCATTTTCCCCCTTTGAGAGAGAATACAAATGGTTTTCTTGAACTTCAATAGTTTCTTCAACAATATCCTCAGGATCATCTTCTAAATATAGAGGAGTCTGAATATGGTCCAGTTGATCCTTTATTTCCCTTTGCAAGAGCTGCAAAGGTGGCCTCCTGTATTGGGGATTAAAATTTATGTTGGGAGTTGGCTGACTTGGTCAAAGGGGGTTCTTGTTTTCCAACTCTAGTTTTATGAGTTTGTTAGACAAATTCCTTATTAGCTTGTTCATCTCGTCTAACTTCTGTTCTTGGGTTTCCTTTACATACCTTGAAGAAATAACTTCTTCCTTCCCTACCTCTTATCACCATATTCAACCTTCCCTTTCCACTTTCTAGTGGAGGTGAAATTTGCTTCAACTTCTAGGGAATCTGTTTGGATTTGATCTAGAGTACATGACCTTATTTCTCTAAGGGTAAACCCAAACTATGGTTTAAAGGCCCCGACAAAAACCACTTTGGCAACAACCTGTGGGGGTTTAATTTTGGCAGGAAGACTGTTATATAGTTTATTAAACCTCCTTATAAACTCTGAGACATCTTCATTGTGTTTTTTCTGCATTGCATTGAATTTTGTAAGGATATACCCATGGTCCCTTCTTTCCCCCCATTTATGCATGAAAGAGTTCTCCATCTCCTCCCAGGTATTAATTGAAGCATTTGGTAGATTCTTGAACCATTTCCTGGCCTCTCCATCCAAATACTGAACAAAGAGTCTTAGTACTACATCTAGATGTTCTACATTCAGATTCTCAGCAAATGCACAGAAGGTTTCTATATGCTTCTGGGCTGAGATATCATCCTCTCCCGTGAATCTAGGTAGGAGTTTAAGGTAATCTTGTGGCATCCCATTCATAGGCTATGGCAAGTTGAGTGGAGTATATATATTAAGTAGAAAACCAGGGAACACCATGTTTTGCAATGGAGGTGGTAGAAGATTTACCATAGGGCCTGGTTGGGGAGCTGTATGGATTATGGCTATCTGGGGCTGAGTAGTGATCTAAGTCAGACTATTAATGAGGATATATTTAATTTCCTAAACTTATGGGAGGGTTCGTAAAGTGAATATAGGTGTAATGACAAAAGCCTCATCAGATTTGGTTCTTAAGGAAAATGGGTAAAATAGTTTACAACATTCTCCTGAATGTTCCGAGACTTTGAAAGAGGGCTTAGAGGAGTTTATCTCAGCCTTCTAGGAGCTGGAAGTTGTCACTTCAGGGAATGAGATCATAGGGTTTGGAGTAATAGGGGCCCTCTCTTTCTGAGTCCTCCTTGATATGATTTTTTCAAGGTTGAAT
The DNA here is from genome assembly GCA_031772625.1 of Pinus tabuliformis. Classification (NCBI taxonomy): domain Eukaryota; kingdom Viridiplantae; phylum Streptophyta; class Pinopsida; order Pinales; family Pinaceae; genus Pinus; species Pinus tabuliformis. The sequence goes on from CM062807.1 coordinate 430,696,578, forward strand.
ACGGGAGGATTCTTCTGTTGAGAAATATTAGAACGAGTATGAGGCATTTTGAAATCCAGGCTTATGAAGTGAAGATTTTAAACAATGGATCTTCCAAGATGAGAGATCTTCAACCCACACTTCCTTTGCTCACCTTACAAATGGAATGTACTAATGTTGCACACAGGGAAAAATATTCTGATTCGCTCCCTAACAATGGTGCCATAACTGATGTTGTGGCTCCTAAAGACAACCCCTAGGTTGAGGAGAGGTTAGTTCCTAGGATATTTTATTCTCTCTTGAAGATAACTTAGTGCAGTTCAAGAGATGGATGTAAAATGTATCATCCACTATACACATGAACAATGTATCATCCCCAAGAATAAATGTTCAGGTCTGGTGGCTGGAACATAGAGAATGCAACTTAATTTTTCATTGTAGTAAATATGGAAAGGAGAAATAGAAGAGAGGAACTTGGTGCAGAGGGTTGGATAAACACAGAATCCTAGGAAACAAATCCCGACAGAACCATGAAAAGATAAAAGGAGTGAGGTGTAGAAATTATGGAGTGCATTTTAAGGCTTTCGACTCTATCTCTCATAGGTACTATCAACTATTTCGTAACACAGGTAGTTCTACAATTTCATAGGTATCATATGCTAATACATAACATAGATAAATATACAATTTCATAGGTTCAATCCGCTATCACATAACCTAAGTAAATCTGTGAATTAAGAGTGAATCAACAACTACAATTACACAATTTTTGAAGAAGAAAACACACATGAAGTGGAATACAGAGGAAGAACACATACTACATATCCCAAATGCTTGGAATCACCAAAACTTCTTCATTAATCTCCCAGAATAAAATAAATGTTGCCACCTAGACTTGTGGGATTTGCAAGGCAATAACAACCTCTTGGAACTAGGAAAATCAAACCCTTCCTATTAAGTTCATCTTCCCTTTTATAGGGAGAGAGTTCAAACAAGTAGTTACAAAATATCTTGAATGCTCCAGCTGTTTGAGCATGTGGGTGGCCTAGCTTTCCTAACAAATTTTGATTTGAAATGAAATATTTACATAACATAAACAAAACATGACGTGTCATGATTGACACAGTAAAATATCTCCCTTGTCGATTCCTCTGACTTTCTGAGGTGGATTTAAGCTCCCTTATTTGGACTCGTGGTGGGATGATGATGTAGAGTAGTGGGGTGCTGACAGAATGATACCATTTATGCATCATTAACCTCTGAGAATGGGCCTTTGAGTGATCTTGATACTAAGAATTAATTCTTAGTCACACTGCACAAGTACCAAAATGTACAACAACATGGCTTCTCTGAACTGATGGCACTGTTCTTCATTTAATCCCCTGCAATGAGCACACTATATTGGGGATGACTTACTTCTCAGCACAAGACATGACTAAACTTCTCTCTATAGATCGTGGTCCTTCTCGCCTTGAGCCAAAAATCTCTGTAGTTGCAATTACTCTTGTGACACCAACCTTCTACACGAATTTAATTAGATTTCAACCCATTCATCCTTCATGCTCTTTATGCTACACTATCAGGGCCCAGTATATCCTATAACATTTCCATAGTGCAATTTCATAGCTGCAACACCTCGTAACTTTATTAAAATGACATTACAAGAACATGAAATTCCGATGCCTTAGACCTTATGTGCTTAGCTCCTTATCTCTCATATACCATAGAACCACTGCCTGTGACCACTGATATAGCACTTGGTGGATGTAGTATCAAAGCCTTTGACCATCGTAACTCTATTCAAAATAAATGTTATGAAATCAAGAAGTTCCAATGCCCCTAGCTCCTTTAGTGCTTAGCCCCCTTACCGTTTCTCCTCTATGGGACTAGGTGTTGTGACCATAGGCTCAACATTGAGGTGCTAATACCTTTAACATCCTGCTAGCAGCCTATCTCTTAGTGTATTTGTGCTTCCACCCTTTGGTTCTTTTGGTTCCCTATAACCAAGTTATACTCCACATTGGAGCCCCCTTCATCATATCATAACTTTTCATAAAACAAATTTGACATGAGTTACGAAAAACCCATCCTCTGAAAGACCGACCTCTGGAATGATGTCATACTAACATCATCACTACCACATGGTGTCCCTTGAATAGTGGCAAGTGTCACCCAAATTTTCCCTATTATGTCTCGAAAAATGTTGAAACTGATTGCCACGTGTCCATCGTACGACCATGTCACGTTGGCATCATCTTCCATGTCTTGTCGCCAAGGTCAATTGCCTACTGCTATGTGTCTCCCTTGAGGAGAGAAAAGGTCCTTGGGTTCCTTGGTTTTGTAATGATTTCCTTTGTATTTCCTCTACTCTTCGCTACCTCGACACTTCTAAATAAATCCAATTTTTAAGGAGTTATGAAACTCTGATATTCCAATACCACTCTACTCTTCCAATATCGGGTTCCAAAATGCTAAGGCTTAGATATGATCTCTGCCTTCCCTTCTGATTTCCTGCTCCAATATTCCATTTCGGGCCCGCTTTTAAAATAAACCGTTGAGGTCTCCATGTTCCTTACTCTGATATCCTGAAACATTGCCTACTAGTCCTTCCGATATCGACTCCCATTTTTTCAGCCTCCGATATTTCGACCTTCAGAATTTTGGCTCTCTTTTATGGTTTTTGGACTTAGGCTCTCCCTTTTGGTTTTCCCTTTAGCATATTTAGATAACACATGTCCTTATCTATACCGAGGATAAAATATTACCATTTGACACAAATACAAGATGGTATAACATGAGACAACATGTTGAAAAGAGGAACAACTCTCTTTCAAGTTCCATAGGGTAGCTTTTTGGTATTACAATGAGTCCCCCCATTATAAATATCTAGGCGGGGGAGCCTTTTCACTAGTGGATTTGTATTTTTAATAAGAGACATCTATCCATTAACTAATTAAGTAACATTTATTATTTTTATAATACAACCCCGATTACTCAAAGGAAAAGGGGCTAGCGACGTGGGCCCAATGGTTAATACTATGGAAGGGTCAAGTTGTAACTCATACTAAGGATTTAATGGGTGAAATTTAACCCTTTATTGGCTATCAAATTATCTTATAACCACAACATTAGGAGGAAAAGGAATTATATACTATTTTAGTGCGGTTTTCTCCATAATAGACTAGATTAACTTAGAGTGGATAGAGAGGGAAGAACAAAGAGGGGTTGTGTTCTTTAGCAGCCCATGGGCTATAGGTCTCACTCCTTTATATTTGCATTATTAATATTTAAAGAAAGAGAGAGTAGAGCAACCTCACCTTCTAGCTAGATTTTCTCTTGAAAGGGTTTCCCAGATCATATAATAGTGTTCACTATGATTAACATGTATTTTGTATTTCATTGTTTTATATTTTCCACATTTTATCTTTTTTCATGCATAAGTAGAGAAAATAGTGAATTAGTAAATCTAGAAATCTAATAAAAAATTAGCCTTCATCACATAGATTTTAGTCTATTTTTCATCATATCCATTTTGATGAATTTTTCCAATGGGATATCCATAATAGTTTTTGAATCATATTGGTATCCGAGTAGGTGTCTTTTGTAAATTTGTATGAATTTTCAAGGAATCTATATCAATTTTTAGCAAAAATTTGTAAAACCCTAGCCATGGATGGTGAATCTATTTTTAATAACCCTTAAGATTTTCTAGAGGAGAGACTCGCAATATTGGAAAAATAGGGCATAAATATCATTTGTAATATGAACCTTCTTATGGAAACTTCGACAAAAAACTTGGGATATTAGAAGACAAATGTTCCAACTCAAAGGTTAGATTAGAAGGAAAATGGGGGATCAAGAAGAACCAAAGAAGGAGTTTAAGAAAGAACATGAAAAAGAACAATCTAGTGCAAGTGTCATGAAACATTCACTGTCCCTATTCAATATGGAAGTGAAGGTGTACATCAAGCCATATCAAGGTGGGATTGGTGCTTTGAAATTAAAACATTGGTTTTAGTAATTAAATGTTTAATTTAACGTCCACCACACGGAGGAGAAATAAAAAATTTCTTTGTTCATTTGAAACTAGAGGGCCATCCTTGACCTAGTGTGAAACCCACACGGAAACCCTAAGGTTGGAGGGGGATGCTCAAGTGTCTAAGTGGGAGGATTTTAAATCTATCATAAAGTCCCAATTTTACACAATTTGGTATGTAGAATACCAATGGATGTCATGACATTACTTCAGGCAGAGATAGGTGTAGAGTGTACAAGAGTACACCATATAATTCAGGAAATATGGAAATAATGTTGGGTATCTCTCCCAAGAACTTATACATATTCTTCAAGTACTTGAGGGATATATACAACCATCTGCGGAAGAAAGTGATGTTGTTCAAACCCAGAATGGTGGATGAGGCTTGTGTATTGCCACAATACTTGGAAACATAGGATAGAAGAAAGGGAAGTGGAGTGGTTCAAAGCAAAAGGAACACTAGCATGCTTCTTAATAAGGGAAGAAGAAATGGAAAGGGGACAAGGACAAGAAAACAATAGCTACAATAGACCTGTGTAAAGATCCTAACAACCACTATAACATTGATGACAACATAGAGGAGAAGTGCTAGAAATTACATCTAAAATTCAACTTGAAGAACGACAGGAAGAACAAAAATCCCATGGCATAGGTTTGACCAATCTAGTGGAAAGAAACTTGGTCATGGATGAGAATCTTGTCTACACATCAATGTAGAACGGAGTAAATTTGAGTATCCTTTAGCAACAAAAATAGAAGGATATGACCAAACACTTCCATATAAAAATACATATCAAGGAGACAAAAATAAATGCTCTATTTGACTTGCGATCACAAGAAAATATCATTGTAGTGAAGTTGGTTAACAAATTGGGATTGGAGGTTCAGTATTTTCCAATCCCATATCCATTAGGATGGGTAAATAAGGATGCAAAAATGAAAGTAACAAAACAATGTAAAATAAAATTTGCTATTAGTGTTGATTTTATTAATGAAGTAGAATTGAATGTAGTTCCACTTGATGTATGTGGAGTGGTGTTTGGGAGTCTCTATATGTACATGTAGGATGCAATATTCATGTGGAGAGCCAACCATTATCGCCTTGTCAAGGACATAAAATCCTTCATCATTAGCATGCACAATGGAAAATATACAATTTTACTAGTAAGTGCCAACCAACGAAGAAATTAATAAGTTCTAGCAAGTTGTCTTACCTTTTTTAAGAGAAAATAAATATGCACAAGAGTCAAAGAGAGTGATGGGATCACTGAAGGGGTGCATATAGGAAAAAAAGTAACAAATATAAGAGTTTTTACAATCATTTAGGGTAGTGTTCCAAGATCCTCAAGGGATACCACCCAAGATGGAAGTGGAGCAAAAGATCCAACTCTTTCTAGAATCTTCATTGCCAAACACTAGGCTATAAAGGTAGTATTTTATAAAATAAAATAAGGTGAATAATAAATTTCATCAACTCTTATAACACGATGTTATTTAACCAAGTACCTCACCATGTGGGTTTTTCATCATAATTGTCCCCAAGAAGGACGTGACTTGGTGGATGTGCAATGATTATAGGGCGTTAAACAAAGTTATGGTCAATAACAAGTACCCCCTACCCAAAATACATGATCTATTTGACTATTAATGGTAATCTAAATAATTCATCAACCTGGATTTAAAATCAGGGTATCACTAGGTTCGAGCTAAAGAAGCAAGTACCTGGAAACCCTCCTTCAAAACCAAACAAGGTTTGTATGAGTGGTTAGTCATTCCATTTGGTCTATATAATGCACCTACTATATTCATTGGGTTAATGAATGACATATTGTGCCCTTTTATAAATTCATTTGTTAATGTTTATTTGGATGATATATTGGTTTATAGTGCTACCTGGGAGGAGCACATCTAACATTTGATGGAGGTGATAGATACATTGAAGAAACACCAGTTGCTAGAAAATATAAAAAAAATGTGAGATTTCCTAGAAGTATTTGGTGTATTTAGGATATCTGGTTGGTGTATTAAAATTTAAGATAGATCCTACCAAAATGGAGACCATCTTGAAGTTGATGGTGGTTACTAATTTTTTTTAGATTAGGAATTTTATCGGGACAACACAATATCTAAAGAATTTCATAGCTTCATTTTTAGTTGTACTAGCACCACTCCATGCCATAGCAATGAGTGGAAAGAGTTTCCAGTGAGAAAATGATTAGTAAAAGGCCTTTAAGGAGTTAAAGAGGAAAATCAGTCAGGTATTAATTATTGCACTACTAAACTTGCAATAGTTCTTTGAAGTGGAGATAGAGGCAAGTGGGTATATGATAGGAGTAGTATTGATGTAGGGAGGAAGGCTTATATGCTACCAATATAAAGTGTTTCATGGGGAGGTTATTAATGACCCTAACTACGATAATGAGGTCTATCCCCTAGTACAAGTTATCAAAAAGTGGAAACAATATCTTATGGGAAATGAGACAGTAACTGTAGGCCCATAATAAGTTACAAAATACAAGGGATTATAAGTGGATTGGGTTTTTAGAATAGTTTCATATAATGATCAATTATAAGAAGAGAAACACAAACAAGTTGGTCGACATGCTTTCAAGCCCACCCACATCAAATCATAGCTTTGGGAATTTTGATGCACATGGAGCCTTTCACCCATGATGCATACAGAAAAGCATAAACAAAGGATGTTGACTTCAAGGAGGCGTTTTAGTAGTTGTACAACTAGAGTCATGAAGATAATGGATATAACACAGTTGGTTATCACTTCCAGAGTGGGTTATTCAACAAGCTGGATAAATTATGTGTTCCTAAGGGTGAGAAGATGCTGATAATGAGAGAGGCTTACAACTCTAAGGTTGTAGTGAATTTTGATTTAGGGAATACATTGGCCAACTTACAAAGGTATGTGTACTAGCCCAAAGTGTAATAAGATGTAGCTAGTTTTATAAGATGATGTATGCTTGCTATACTAGCAAGCATAGTAATAAGAAATAGGATCTATACCATCCCTTTCCTGTATCCACTCATCCTTGGGAAAGAATTTTGATGGAATTTGTGGAAGGTTTACCTACAACTAGGAAGGGACACACTTACCTATTTGTATTGGTAGTTGGCATGTTTAACAAGATGTGTGTTCTCATGCATTATAACTATTAGCGGGAAAGAAGCAACACACTTGTTCTATGGATAGGTTTGAATGCACTTTGGGATATGAAGGAGAATCATTTTAGACATAGACACTAGATTTCTTGGTGCATTTTGGATTACATTATGGGATAATATGGATACAGAGTTAAAGAGGCCTACAAAATTTCAATCACAGAGAAATGGGAAAAAAGTAGTCAAGGTGATTTTGGTGCAGATTTTGAAGGGTTCCAATAAGAAGCATCCTAAAATTTGGGATGAAAATATGGTATATACATAACACTCTTACAAAATATAAATCCACAATTCTACTGGTAAGTACCCATTTGATTTTTTTTGGATATTTTCCGCCTTCACCTTTGGGTATTATATATGGATAACAAGGAGGAGTGAGGGATGATCTCATAGGGGATGCTTTAAAAGCAGAGAAATTTGTTGATAATATTAGGAAAATTCATTTGCAAGTATAGGAGACACTGATGAAGTTAGTGGAAAAGTATAAGGCTAGGCATGATCAACACATGACAGAAAAATCATTCAAAGTGGGAGACATAGTATGGTTGCAGTTGAACAAAGAGAGGCAACAAGGTCTTGGTAAGAAAATAAAGGCCCCGCAATATGGTGTTTTCATTAGGGTTCATATGTTTTCCTTGATGTCAAACTACACTCATCACAATAAGCCTACTTTATTGTATGATGGTTGACAGTTGTAGTGCAAGAAGAGGCAAGAATGCAGGCTACCCAACAATTGTAGTGCAAGAAGAGGTCGGAGTGCAAGAAGATGTAGAGGTTTAAATGAAGTCTACAAGGTGTTGCAATGGATTCAATCTATTGTATAGGTGTTGAAAAATAGGAGGAAGAAGTGTGTTCAAGTTCTACAATGATAGGACCCGTGTTTCCCTAAATTAAGCTACAACCACTGGGATCTAGTCATCAACAATGTGGCTGTAGGATTTCATCCACTAGACGAACTATGTTAACATTAAAACTATAACCATTGGGAGAGAGTTTCATCCCTATTTTTGTGCCTGTAGGTGATCATAGTAAAAGCCATGAGCGAAGCCAAGGTTTTTCCCATGGAATTTGTGTGCATGGGGATGGATTGATATGGTGAAAATTAGCATCAACAAACACCTTTTTTATGCCTGTGGTATTGATGATATCAAGTGACTATATAAGGAGAAGTGAGCTAGAGGAATGAGTATGCATTACATGAAGTTCTCTGTGATGATTTGGTTTGGAATTGGTGTACACCAGGGGATGAGGAGACTCATATATGAGAGATCTAAAGATAGTTCGAAGAGTTAATGAATATATTTGTTATTGTAGGTGTGTTGGGGAGCAATCAAATTTGTCTATTAATGTTTGATATGTGCATTGGTTATGATGAGTGCATTGTTAATTATGATGTATTCCTGGTGAATTAAAATGAATGGTTTATGTTTTTAGTGGATGCACCAAGCTTTTGAGGCAAAATATTAGTCAGAGGTTATTATTAGATGAATCTACTCATAGATAATTAGTGCTTGCTGGTAGTGACTGAATAATTTCACTAAGTATGCAGGGAAGAGATCTAGATGGTCAAAATAAGTTTTGTTTGTCATCACTAGAGGAATATGTGTAAAGATCAATTCCTTTCACTGCAAGGAGACACATATGTGCATTTATTTGAGTTCCTAGTAAAAAATGTTCTCAATGTTTTTGCATAAAGGAGCTTGCAAAGGCTCTAACATTGGATATCATAGATATCAATGTGTTCTTGCCTCATTGCAGAAGTTGTAGTTTACATTTCTTTGGGACAAAAATTTATGTTTGGTTACTTTCTAAGATCACTCCTCCTAAATGTCACACAAAGTTATATATTGTGTTTGGCTGATAATTCTTCATTGCAAAGAAGTGTATATGTAGGACATATGTGTATGCAAGGGTGATGAATCTTTTGATGTTCTTCATATGGAGGCGTGTTGCAAAGGTTGAGAGACATCTTTGTTTACTCCTTGTGTTTATAAATGACCATGATGTTGTTGCTCTTTGTCTTGCAAAGAGATTGCCATTATTGAATGCAGGGTTTACCTTATCGATGATGAAAGTAGTTACTTATTTTGTTTTGATTGCACTTATTTAAATAATCTAATGTGAGTATAGGATTATTGACTTGTTTGTAGAGAATATCGACATATATGCAGAGATGAATCAATGCACAGATCACTGTATGGTTTGACAATGTATGGAAAAGACATAAGATGGCAATAGATTTGTATGTTGTTGATTTCAGAGGGCAAAGATATGTATAAAGGCTCATGTTATTGATTTGTGTGTTGGATTAGTGACTCTTATCCTTGACACTTTTCCTAGCTAACATAATATTCTGTTTACAAAGGAATTGTTCTAAATGCATAGTGTACATGGCAGAGACAAAGAAAGTGTAGAAGGCTAACAATAATGTTTGCAGGGGTATATTCGCTTGGATATCATAGTTAAAAGAGGCTGGAAGTTCTTATATTCAAAGACCAAAGTATGATAGTGACAAAAGTATCATGATCTTCACATGTTTTTGACCTTAGATCAATGATAGAGATTCTCTATTAACTTGCAGATATTACATATTGTTCTATGGATCACTAAAAAGTTTTTTAGATAGTCTTGGATCATTGGTTTTGATATTTGAAGCATGAAGAGATAATGTTATGGTTAGATCTAAATGTTGGGATGTTAATAAGAAAACTTGTATTGAGAAAGAGTATTTACTTGAAAATTTGATCTAGCTAGGTTGTCACATGTTTGATCTATGGTTGCACTGAGTTAATGATTCAAATATTGTATTTGGTAAAGAGAAGGCTTGGAATGATTGAGGGCTTAATTCTTTCCTACAGTGACAAAAGTTATGACTTGTTGGGACAAAGATTGTTTATGAACTTGATATATATGTTGTTGTTTTTTCTTTTCTCATATTGCTAGAGACTTTATGTTTCATGATGGTGTTGTGATATAGTGAGCTTGTTGTTATTGGTATTATGCAAAGGCTTGACAATGATGCCACATATTGAGATGTGAATTGAATAACTTAATGATCATAACATGGGTATTGGCTTGGATTGACATCTGACATGGTCATGATAGGTTTCCTTGATACAATGAATGTGATGGATGCTTGATGATGTGTTGTTGAGTTTGTTGAGGGATGAGATTTGTCTTTGAATTGAGTATATGACTTGGAATTTGATAATGTTGGTGAGTTAGGGTTTGATGAGGATGAGATATGTTTGAAGGATTTGTCTTGGTACTTGACAAGATTTGTCTTGTCATTTGACGATGTTATGGCTTGACAGTGATTTTGATATTTATATTGGTGGATTAGTGATTGATTTAAGAGAAGTTATTGGTATTTAATGAGCTTTAATTAGTGTTTGGTTTAGAAGGGTTATTAGTATCCATTATTTAGTGTTTGGTTTCAGGGTGGTTATTGGTATTTGGTGAGTAAGCATATTGTTAGGTGTGGGTCTTGCTTGAAAATTTGATAAAAGGTGGCCTACAAGTTTTGATGGTTGATTGAGACAAGTGGATCCAGTATGAAAATTTTGAAACATGGTCCAAATAGGTGTTGAGGGTTGTAGCCTTTAGTAAGGGAGTAAGAGATTCCTTCCGGTAGGAGTTGATAAATTTGATTAGGGAGTAGTAGCTCTCTTCTAGGAGAACCTGGATAATTTGTGGAGTTGTAACTTCTTGCAGGTAGGAGCCTATGTACTAGTAAGAGTTTGCACTAGTACAAAATGTAACAAGACCTTCTTTATAATAATAATAAGAAGACATAACGACAGTAGCGATGGTTTTCTCCCACATTGGGGTTCTACCTAAAATATGGTGTCCATATGTGTTTATGTGTCTTGGATTCTTATGGTTTACATGTTTTTTTACTTAATGTTGCTCATGGTTTGTTGAATAAGCTATAATCTATAACACAATGTTCTTCTAATGAAATAACTAATCAAGAAAACTTTGGAAATTAAATACTGATTCACCGCCCCTCTTAGTATTACTAACAAGTGGTATCAGAGCAGGTCTCTCCAATAAAGTTTAACCACTTGAGAGTAGATTAGGGACAATGGAAAGGAAGCACAAGAAGAAGGAAACACAAAGGAAGAGATTAAGTCAAGAAAGAAATGGCATTGATGCATCTAATTTTGTGGCAATATATGCAATAATATATTAAAGACAATCAGTGGTAGAACAAGCCAAGGAGAAAGTATGGATAATAAAGGTATGCTAGTCCTTAATGATGCTAATCATTAGGGTTAGAAAGAAAAGATAAGTCTAGGATAATGGTCCTTAGATTTTATGTTTGGAATTTAGTTTGTAATGGTTATACTAAAACTCCACCATTAGAACAAGGTCTTCAGAAGAAAAGTCATGCATTAAATGAAACATTTTGTAACATATCTGATTCAGTATTAGAAAATTTATGCATTATGGAACTGCAAAGGAGGTATGGAATAACCTGTAGGCCATCCATGAAGGAGAAGGAAAACAAGTAACAAAGGAAGTTTGTTCATCAGGTAAACTAATAGGTAATCTTGTTTCCAAAACATTAAATTAATCTAAAGGAAATTACGAAGATGAGAATGATCATTAAACATCCTTTATTATATTAGATGGAGTTATTGATTCAAAGGAAGACATGTTAGAGGAAGCATTTAAGCTTAGAAGAAAACTTGTTTATGCTTTGAAGAATACTAACAATCTTGAGAATAAGTTGTAGGAATGTAAAAATAGGGATCATGATGAATCAGTGAATACTGCAACAATAACATAACAACTTAAAGAAAGGAAACAATATTGTGAAGGACTTGAAGCTAAGATCATATCTTGAAAAGTGAAACAAACGAAATGAAGAGCTACTTCAAGTATTTGAAGAATAAGAGAATGGGCTTAAAAAAAATATTATTGAGTTAAAAACACAACTGGAATAAGGAAGAAAGATTGAGGAGGGAATTAGGAAGCATTATATGGAAAAGGAAGATTAGTGTCAAAGATTGGAGGCCGAGGTAAGAATTCTAAAAGGTAAATTAGCAGAAAAGGACAAACATTTGAAATTCCATAATAGTGCTAATATATTGGACAATCTTTTTAATAGTCAAAGATCACCATCCATCAAATCAAGCATTGGATTTCATGAAACTATTAAGGGAGAATCTAGCACACAAGCTCATGCAAGAAATTTTGAGGATAACAAAGAAAACTATGAAAATATTAGTAAATAATTAAGAAGTCAACCAAGCTAGCAACCAAGGAAAGTGAAATTTCAAAAGGAGTCATTTTCTCCCAATAATAGAAATAACAATCGATTTTCTCCTTTGGTCAATGATATTGAATGTTTTATTTGACATAACTTTTGACACACTGAAGCCAATTGCATAAGCATATTGTTCATATCTCAAGCTAAAAATATATCCACAGGAAGATCATCGGTTCCCAGGTACTCAAGTTTCTTTAAGGGGTATTTTTTTACATGCACTGTATTTGGTCACAAAGCTAGCGATTACAATAAGGGAAATATGAAGCAAAAATATTGTGATTCTCTTGCTCCCTTCTCTAGTCATGTAAGGTGTTATAACTATAATAAATTTGGACATGTAGCAAAATAATGCAGGAACAAGACAATGAATTCATACAAACAACAAGTTGACTCCCTCCAAAGCAAGCAAGAAACCAAGAATATTGTTATCAAACGAACTGAAAAAGATGGATCCACCAACACTCCTCATATTAAGCGGAAGGAAGAGGAATGAGTAAGGTGTGGCCTTGCTCCATGTGCATTTTAAGAAGAAGATCAATGGTACATAGATAATGAATTCTCTCATCGCATGTATTGAAATAAGAGTGAATTTATCTCTCTAAAAAGCAATAGCAGTAGGGTTATTCTTGGAAATAGTTCACCTGCAAAGGTGCTAGGACAGGGTAATGTTGATTTTGATGTTATGAATAAAATGTATTATTGGTTAAAGGGTTAAACCATAACAATGTAAGTGTAGGCTAAATAGCTGATAAAGGGCGTGTAATTGTATTTACATCAACTAGATGCAAAATTATAGAAGAAGACACGAGAAAAGTTATATCAAAAGGGTTAATAAATGTAGACAAATTGTATGTTCTAAAGAAAAATCCAAGAAAAAATAAGAAATCAAGTTCCTCCTCTTCAGATTCAGAGTAGGGGAAGATAATCCCCACTACAGTCTATTATATCTGATGCTTATTTTTGAAAGGACTGCAGAATTTCATATGGAGTAGATAATAGCTTAATGAAAATCAAGTCCACAAGATCAATAGTACGTGATTTGAGGGGGAGATGCTCTTATGTTTCCAACAACTCATTGTTAGCATTATGGTTTTGACATTGGTTTATTGTGGACTGTTGATTTTATGTTTGGGTGTAATGTGTTATGCATCTATTTTGATCAGGATTGGTGATGAAGGATTGACACAAGTTCAAGGGGAGCATCTCCTATGCTTTAATTGGTTCATTATTGAAATTATATAATTAACATGGACACTACATATCTGATATGATCTATGATTGTTTCTATTGTGATTAGTCTTCTTATATTGTCTCTTCGGTGCATTGCTTACTATTGGAAGATATTGTTGGAAATCGAGAGGTTTACAATCTTATCATTAGATTTCCATTTACATGATTAATTACTAGTGAAATTGTTATCATTTTGTTATTATGTTTTCATTCTTAATCCAACAATTATCCTAAAACATGAAGATATCAAAAGACAACAGAACATCAGATATAGGCTCCAAGCCAAGGAAAAACCCCTCCGAGGGGAAAACCTAGAAAATTCTCTTATTATAGATTCATATCAAATGAGATATCCAAGATTCATAACCACAAAAATTCCCACCTCTAGATGTCAAGTCAAATAATTTTTCCTTCCAACAGATTCACCATTAAGAAATAAGCAATAATAGATGTACCAAGGCAGATCTTCTTCCATACTTCAGCCTTCCTCATATTATCCATCTTTTCTGTGATATTTTAGACTAAAACCCATCCAAGTTGTGTCCAAATGAGCTCCATCTATCCTTCATTTATCAATTCATATGGGTGTGAATAAACATGTCCATTGGGGCAAGGCCGACTTGGCATCTAGAGGGGTTTCTCTCCCAAAATTTACATTTAAAATTATTTTCCATTTTCTTTTACAATATGTCCAAAATAGGACTTTGACTCTTTAACTCAAAAACCTAGAAGCACAAAGAACATGCTTATCTAGAAAGAAATAATAATAATTTTCTTTTTCTTTTCTTTTGATTTTTACATAAAATACATAATGGTACAAATTATGAAGACCGAAACTAGTTACATTCTCCAACACTCCCTCTTAACTAGGGAGGTATTCATAATTGTACACCTTATACAAAGATATTCTCAAACTAGAATATCCTCATAAGAAGAGTCAGATTGTTAAACCATCTGTAAGCATCAACATTATGACCAACACCGTCATTGAGGCCTAACTTGACAAGCCCAACTTCATTTGAGAGCATTATGCTGGGGGGATTTACGTGAGATACCACACTACCTCTAAGGCACATACCCCATCCAAATGTTCACCAGGCATGTCCTTTTAGGACTATCCTTATAGGATTTTTATTTCTCAATCCTAAAAGAATATTGGTCCTTTTTGACCACTCTTATCTTGGATACTTGTCCTATCCTCAAAGTGTGTCGATATATTTCTTTTCTTAGATTTTTTATCCTCAAGGAAAGCATATATGTTTTATCCAATCCTCCACCATTCTCCCTCCATGTACTTCACTTATAATTGTGGTTGTTAGTTCTGGTCAAGTGAATGATTCATGAAGAAGATAATGCAAATGTGATGCTTATCATCACTCCATCTCAACCAGAGAGGAAATCCTTTCTTAATTTCAATTGGGAAGTCATAACCACAAGCTCTCTAGCTTGTTCCCGTAAGAGTATCAACTACAAGTTCTTTTTGGAGATAGTTGCATGGTTCCTTCTTTTCTTGGTATCTCTTCCTTCAATCTAGTGATAGGGTTCATGCCACCAACCTTGTATATCACTTTCCTTTCTTTATCATCAATGAAGGCATTATATTGAGCCTTATAAAACTTCAAGCCAATCATAGCTCCCTCTGAAAGTGATATTCATTTTATGAACTTGAAATTCAAGTTATCTCTTCACACTGCTACCTTTCAATCCCAAGATGATGATGCAAATATATTTGCTACATGATTTCCAAAACCAGATATATAGTTGAAATTGCCTCAACCTTCATCATGTATTCCTGTAATATCTTTCCAGGTAGCAAAATAATATGTTAACTAGATAACCAATTAAAAATATTAACGTTAGACTTACCTTATCAGGATGGTTTTCTCATCAAAGCATTAGTTTACTTGAGTTCTTTGAGATCAACATCCTTTTGCATGATCCATCTTCACATGCATTTTTCTTCATGCATACATTTTAATCAGAGTACCCATGAATCGAGCTTGATTACCAAGCTATAATATATTCCTTGGAGTTATTATTTTTAACTCCCTTTCTTTCTTTTAGAGACTATACTTGATGTTGATCAATATTGTTATATTTATGCCATGCAATCTTGTGAGAGAGTCTTGTTCTCTTTCCTTATAAAAGCATGTCATTTTTCTTCCTTTGGACATCATGTATCCATAGGGAAATAATATCGAGCAAATTTTATATTTAACTCTTTTTGAAAGATTCTTATAGATATGAACCTTTTTCCTGAAGGGTTACTTGCAATATGCATACCTTTTCTTTTCATACAATCATCTAGCCATCCTTTCTGAATGAGCTTGCTTCTTGTACCTAGAACTTTGACCGTCTACATTCCTTCATCCTTCAAGAGTATTTCCATATGGAATATATACCAGCCATAATGCTACTACCAAGAATATTCCAAAATGATAACTCTTGTTGATACAGATTGGATGATTATATTTTTTATCATCCATCTCGATTCATTTGGAGTGGAAAAAGTGGAGGAATCAACTCACGAGACTGTTTTTACCGACAGGACCTAGTTTGGCAAATCAAGGTCTGAAACATTTTAGGAGAGGCATCAAATGACATTTTTTGGGGATAAAAATTTGTCACTTTGGTGCCACACTAACTTATACTATTATACACACAAATATCTTTCCAACGACATAAGAAGCGCATCAATCACAGTCTGTATGCAAAAGTTATGCCACTCAGAAGTTTACCTTCCTGTTTTCACACCTATAGTTTGAGAGGATGCTGCGTCAGCCCCCATTATTCATGGAAAATGGGATAGCCACGTGATTATGATGTAAAATACTCTAGAATAGTCTATATTATAACTCTAGTTAAGACTTGATGTAGTCAAAATTAACCACTAGTAAGCTATCAGGATGTGTTATAATTGGGCCACTAGGAGGAAGAGGCATTCCATTCTTTCGAGAGTATTTTGTTCCATAGCTTAGCAAAGATAGCCAGGAGAGATAGGAGGCAGAGCACATAGAGAGGATCTGCACATTGTAGCAGTGCACAGGCCACATACATTACTTCTTTGTACCTGCAACAATATTTCTAGACAGAAAGAGAGTGAAGCGACCTCACCTTCTAGCTGGGTTTTCTCTCGAAAGGGTTTCCCAGAGAGCATATATTATGTCTTATGTGTGTGTATGTGTGTTTATTTTTTCGTTCTCTACTTTTCTACATAATTTCCATTCACATGCATGCACTAATTATAGTTAAATATATAGATCTTAAAGTTTAATAAAATTGTAATAGTGTAGAATCTCATATTTTTAATATAATATTATCAGATCTGTTGTGATGAACTGTTGAGTGGAATATCCATGATAGTTTATGGATCATTTGGTATCACTGTAGGTTTTTTAGGTATTTTTTGGAGCTTGTAGGGATCTAGATCAACAGGGACGAAAATCATATTACCCTAATCATGGAGGACGAATCCATAAACGAACCTCATGATCCCGTAGAGGTGAGGTTTACGTGGTTGGAACAACAAGTCACAGATATCAACCAAAATGTAAGCCTCCTCATGGCGGCCTTGAATATAGTGTTGGAGATATTTGGAGAATAAGGGGGTTCGAATGCAAAGGAAAAATCAGAATGAAGATCATAAAATCGGGGAGAAACAAAGAACCAGTGGAAGAAAGGACCCGAAAAAGATCAACTCAGTTTGAGTGTCATGAATTAATCACAATCCCTGTTTAAAATGGAAACAAAAGTTGACATCAAGACATACCACGGCGAGATCGATGCTTTGAAGTTGAACCAATGGTTTCAACAGCTGGAAGTTTATTTCAGTGTCCATCAAATCGAGGAAGGGAAAAAGATCTCATTCGCGTAGCTAAAATTAGAGGGCCATGTACTGACTTGGTGGGAGAGCCACACAGAAACCCCGAGGTTGGAGGGAGAATCTCTGGTGACTAAGTGGGAGGATTTCAAAACCCTCATCAAGTCATAGTTTTATCCCATTGGGTATGTGGAGGACCAGTGGATTTGGTGGCATTACTTCAGGCAAAACCAAGGCAAAATCGTGCAAGAGTACACCATGAAATTCAGGAAGATGGCTATAATGTTGGGTATCTATCCAAAAAACCCAGATTTATTGATCAAGTATTTGGGGGGGTCTGCATCACCATCTGCATGAGAAAGTGATGTTGTTCAAGCCCAAATCGGTGGACGCGGCTTGTGTACAGGAACAACACTTGGAGACCATAGGCCTGAAGAGAGCGCAATCAAGTGGATTAAAGCAGAAGGAGCAACAATAAGCTTCTAAGGAGGGGAAGAAGAAGTAAAAAGGGGGAAAATATAAGAACATGATAGCCACAAAACACCAATGCAAACATCGTAGCAACCACTATAACCACTGCAACAACAATGGCCATACAGAGGAAAAATGTTGGAAGTTTTATTCAGAGCTAAACCCAAAGAACAAGAAGAAAGATAACAAGAAGAAGAATCTCATGGCCACTGAATCAAGCAACCAAGTTGAAAGAAACCAAGATGTGGATGAGAATATTGTCTGTACATTAGTACATAAGGAGGTGAATCTGAGTATCCTTCAACAACAGGAAGAGAAAGAAATGACCAAACTCTTCCATATAAAGATACAAGTCAAGAAGACAAAGATTGATGCTCTATTTGACTTAGGATCACAAAAGAATCTCATTGTAGTAGAGTTGGTCAAGATGTTGGGGTTGGAATTTCGTGATCGTCCAAACCCATATCCATTGGGATGGGTAAATAAGGATGAAAAGTTGAAGGTAAAAAAATAGTGTAAAATTAAATCTGCGATCAGTGCTGATTTTATCGATGAAGTAGACCTAGATGTGGTCCCCCTTGATGTATGTGGAGTCATGTTTGGGAGTCCATACATGTACATGCATGACGCAATATTAATGAGGAGATCCAACTAGTATTGACTCGTCAAGGATGAAAAATCGTTCATCATCAAGAGAACAAAGGAAAGTCAAAAATCTCATTGGTAAGTGCCAACAAAGCCAATAAATTGATCAGTTCTAGCAAGAAGTATGTTTTATTGTTTTTAAGAGAAAGTCGGCCTGAAGAGGAGTCAATAAGAGGCAAGGAATCGCTAGAGGGGTGTACTAAGAAACAAAAACAACAGTTAGAGGAGTTGTTACATGCATAAAAGGATGTGTTTTGAGAGCCTAAAGGGTTACCACCTAAGAGAGAAGTGGAGCATGAGATATAGTTATTGCTAGACTCCCCATTGCCAAATATTGGGTTGTACAGGCAGTTTGTTATAGAAGCAAGTGAGGTGAAGAAACATTTGCACTAGTGGTTGGAACATGGTGTCAGTCAATCGAGTACATCACAAGGTGGGTCGCCCATCATAATTGTGTCGAAGAAGGATGGGACTTGGTGGATGTGTATAGATTACAGGGCGATGAACAAAATCATGCTCAAGAACAAATACCCCTTGCCCAAGATAGATGATTTGCTAGATCAATTACATCATGAAAAGTACTTCACCAAGTTGGACTTGATGTTTGGATATCACCAAGTTCGTTTCAAAGAAAAAGATATATGGAAGACCACCTTCAAAACTAGGCAAGGTTTATATGAGTGGTTAGTCATGCCATTTGGCCTATGTAATGCACTAGCTACATTTATGAGATTAATGAATGATGTACTGTACCCTTTTATAGATTCATTTGTTTTTGTCTATTTAGATGATATACTGGTATATAGTGCTACCTGGGAGGGGCATATGTCACATTTGACGCAGGTGGTTGAAACATTGAAGAAGCACTAGCTACTAGCAAATCTCAAGAAGTGCGAGTTTGCGGAGTAGTCTTTGGTTTATCTGGGGTATGTGATTGGTGGAGGAGAATTGAAGATAGATCCTTTCAAGATGGAGGCCATCATGAAATGTTCAGTGTCTATTACTGTTTCTAAGGTCATGAGTTTCATTGGGACAACATAGTGCCTAAGGAAGTTCATAGCCTCATTTTTAGTGGTAGCAGCACCACTCCACACTATAACAAAAAGTGGTAAGTGTTTCCAATGGTGAAAAGGTCAACAAAGGGCTTTCGAAGAGATAAAGAAGAAAGTTTAGCCAAGCACCAGTTCTAGAATTACCAAACTTGCAGTGACCTATTGAAGTGGAAACATATGTGAGTGGGTATGTTATGGGATCTATCTTGATGCAGGGAAGAAGGCCTGTATGCTACCATTCACAAGTATTTCATGGGGAAGTCCTTAACTACCCTACCTATGAAAAGGATATCTATGCCATGGTGCAAGCTGTGAAGAAGTGGAAACACTATCTGATGGGAAAGGAGGCAATAATCCACACATATCACTAGCTGTTATAGTACTTGCAGGCCCAGAGTAAGCAACAAAAAACCATACCTTACAAGTGGATGGGGTTTTTACAACAATTTTTACAACATTGTTTCAAGGCCACTCACATTAAATATCACAGCTTTGGGGACTCTTATGCACATGGATCCATTCACCCATGATGCATACAAAGAGGCATATTCAGAAGATGAGGACTTCAAGGAGGTGTATCAACAGTGGCAGAGTCAGAATCATGTGCACAATGGTGATAACACAGTTTACTACCAACTCCAGGATGGGTTACTCTACATAATGGATAAGCTATGTGTTCCTAAAGGTGAGAGATTGCAGTTGATCAGAGAGGCTCACACCTCTAAGGTTGCATGGAACTTTGGTGTAGGGAAGACTGTGGCTAACTTGCAGAGGTATGTGTATTGGCCCAAGATGCAAGTGCATGTAGCTAGGTTCATAAGAGGATGCATGGTTTATTGTACCAGGAAGCCTAGCAACAAGAAACAAGGTCTATGTCATACCTTACATTTCCATGGAATTTGTGTGAGGTTTACCGACAACCAGGAAGGTACATGATTACCTATTTGTGGTAGTTGACATGTTCAGTAAGATGTGTGTTCGGATGCCGGTAAAAAGACCATCAGTGGAGAAGAAGCAACAAAATTGTTCTTTGGACAGGTCTGGGTGCATTTTGGGATACCAAGGAGCATCATTTCAGACATGGATACAAGATTTCTCAGTGCATTCTGGACTACATTATGGGAGAATATGGACACAATGTTGAAGAGATCTACAACATTACGTCCATAGTTAGATGGGAAGACAGAAGTAGTCGAAAGGACTTTGGTACAACTTCTGAGGGGATATAAATAGAAACATCTAAAGACCTGGGATGAAAATATGGTATATATACAACATTCTTACAATAGACAAGTCCACACTCCACCAGGAAAGTCCCCATTTGAGACTTGTTTTTGATCTTTTCCACCTTCACCTTTGGATATTTCTTATGGGCAACAAGGAGGAGTGAGGGAATATGTTACTGGAGGTGCTTTGAGGGATGAAAAAATTAATAGAGAAGATCAATAAGATCCATCTATAGGTACCAAAAACATTGCAGACGTCATAGGAGAAGTATAATGCCAGGTTGATCAACACAAAACAAAGAAGTCATTCAAGGTGGCAGACATAGTATGGTTACAATTGAACAAGGAGATGGCCTGATAAGAAAATCAAGTCTCTAAGGTATGGTCCCTTTGAGATACTGGAAAAGGTCGGTGATTATGCCTATCAACTTAGTTTACCACCATATATGTGCATTTACTTAGTTGTGAATGTAGAGAATTTGAAACTCTATGAGCCTTCCATGCTAGATTAGGAAGATGAACAAGTCCTACCTTTTGTGGAGGATTTGGCACCAGATGCTCAAGTAGAGTTGACAAAGGATACAGTTTTTCAAAAGAGGTCGAGAACTATAAGATAGGGGAATGATTACCTTTGGTAGATTGGATTGAAGAGACAACTTCCAGGCAAAGCTAAATGGTACACCAGAGAGAAGGTGGAGGAAAATTTTCCTCACCTCATTCAGTAGAAGCTTTTGGGGACCAAAAGCCTCCCAAAATGGGGAGGTGTGATATGGATTTGATCATTATATTGTTTTTCATCCATCATTGTGCATTTGGAGTGGAAAAAGTTGAAGAATTAGCTCACAGGACCGTTTTCAGCGGCGGGACCCAATTTCGAAAAACAGGGTTTGAAACCTTCCAGGAGCATTTTGAGGAATCAACCGATGTTTTTTTGGGGTAAAAATTTACCGCCTTGCTGCTGCACCATTTTATGCTATTCTACACGCAAAGATATTTCCAACAACACGAGAAGAGCGTCAATCGAAGTCCGTATGCAAAATTTATGACACTCAAAATTTGACCTTCCTGTTTTCACAAATATAGTTCGGGAGGATGCCACGCCAGCCCCCATTATTCATGGAAAATAGGCTAGCCATGTGATTATGATGTAAAATACCCTAGAAGAGTATATATTGTAACTCTAGTTAAGAGTTGATGTAGTCAAAATTAACCACTAGTAGGCTATCGGGCTGTGTTATAACCAGGCCACTAGGAGGAAGAGGCATTCCATTCTTTCAAGAGCATTTTATTCCGTAGCTGAGTGAAGATAGACAAGATAGGAGGTAGAGTACACAGAGAGGATTTGTGCACTATAGCAGCCCATAGGCCACATGCATTAATCCTTTGTACCTATAGCCATATTTCCAAACAGAGAAAGAGAGCAAATTGACCTCACCTTCTAGCTGGGTTTTCTCCGAAAAGAGTTTCCAAAAGAGCATATCTTATGTCTTATGTGTGTGTGAGAGATTATTTTTTCATTCTCTACTTTAGCGGCCCATGGGCCATATTAAGGTAATTCACGTGCATTATTGATTAAGTCCCTTATATTTTGAGAAATCTTGTCACATAATCAACTTTAAAAATGGTCGATTTTACGAACATTAGATATTGAAATTGTACAATTATATTCCCCACTAAGTGTAGGTTATTCAAATATAAGGTTCTTCTGAGTGTTAATGTCTTGTCAGGTAGTTGCGAAGAGGAAAAACAATTCTTGAAAATGTTGGGTGTTGAGTACATATCATATCATGCATGTCCGAATGATTGTATTCTATATAGAGGAGAATATGCAGACAAAGAGATATGTACGAAATGTGGGCATGACAAGTACCATAATTAAAAAAAATGGGTAAATCACATGATCCTCCTCATAATATATTGAGGCACGTGCCTATAATACCAAGGATTCAAATGCTCTTTCATTGCAAAGAATTAACTATGTTATAGGGATGGCATGCCTCACATAGAAGTGAGTTGAGAGTTATGTGAATCCCAATATATTCAATAGCCATGAAGCATATAGAGGATACATGGCCTAAAAAATTCAAGAATGAAGTACGAAGCCTACGACTTAGCATAAACATGTATGACATCAACCCATATTCACTCCAAAACACCAACTATTTTGTTTGGCATGTAGTAATGATCAATAACAATTTCACCCCATGGTTGTCCATGAAGAATGAACATCTTATGTTGGCTCTCATAGTCCCTGGTAGAAGACAAGTGAAGAATATGGATGTCTACTTACAACCATTGGTAGATGAATTGAAGGAATTATGGGAAGGGATACATGTATATGATGTATCAAGACCCATCACAATAGAGAGGAGTTTTACGTTGTATGGCATATGTGCTTACACCATACATGATTATCTAGGCTTAGGAGTTTTCTCTAGTAAATTACATTTTTATTGATTTGTTTATATACATAACAATATTGTTTCACATATTAATTTAATTCATTGCAATTGTTTTGATCTTCATGGTCGCTAATGTGTCGGCCTATATACAATAATTTCACAGGTCTTGTAACAAAAGGGTATCATGGATGTAAATGTTGTGGACCTTCTTTGAAGGCTAGGTGGTCTAACCACCTACAAAAGCCAGTGTATCACTGCTCCAGGGTATTACTGCCAAAAGAACGCTCTTACAAAAGAGAAACATCTATTTTCAATGGTAAACCAGAGAGAACCCAAAGGCCTGCGATAATGACATCAACTGAATGACTTAGGGCATATGGGAGAGAGAAGGAGAAGGAGTTTGTAAAAATGTTCGTTTCAAATGGGGAGCCTATGTTCGATGATCCATAATTATTCGACATCTATGTTGAGAAATTTCCCATTGGGATGAAAAGGAAATCTGTCTTTTATGAGCTCCCATATTGGGAGCATCTTAAGACTGCCCACTGATCCGGATTTAAACAGGAACGCAACAAATTACAGAGATAACCATATACACAAAGATGCAGCGGAAATAATACTTCATTTCATTAATGGAAAATACTGAAATATGCTTACAACTAGAAATGGAAATAAACCAGCTAGGGCGATGGTAGCTTATCTCTAAGAAGAGATGTGGTGGCTACATGCCTCTGAACTGTTCTGAACTCAGTTACAATGAGGCTCGAAGGCCTATTTATTATTGAGAAACAATGGAAAACCCTTCACATCCCAAAACCTAACCCTAGAAGATGAAACGCCAAATTGTGGGCCCCGTTTGGGTAAATTGGTACATCAATTTCCCGGGGTCGTAACTTTGGCATACGATCTCCGTTTGACGCGTACGATAGCTCGTTAGAAAGATCTATCCGAGTACTACCACTTTGGGAGGCAACATCGGTCCATGGACCCATGTTGCCCCAAATTCCCAAAAAAACGTTGTTTAGGGCCTCAAAACGGCTCCGGAAGTTCAGGACCCGAAAAACTGCTAAAAATAGTAAACTGTGCTACAATTTAGGAAATTGAAAAGACTGAAAGAGACAGTTGTGGGGGTCCAAATGGGATAGGTGGGTGGCCACCAACATCCACCTGGATCATTCCTCCCCCCTTAGGAAGCAATGGTCCCCATTGCGTTGAGTTCCTCCATCTACTGAACTTGTCCTGCAATCTCTGATGTGTCCAGTAATGGTGAGAAGCATGGTCGACGATGGTCCATATTGAACACTCGGTGCAAGCCAAGGAATGGAGGAATGTTGTGCTTCGAAGCATTGTTGACCGTAGCCTTGGTACTGGTGTAAGGACCATGTCGAAGTGGTCTGAGCTTCTGATGGGTTCTGGTAAGGCGTTCTCTCTGCAGATGCAACCAGACTTTGTTGCCCACCTGAAACTTGTGTGGTATCTCTGTGGGTGAGGAGAAGTTGTTCCTGTGTTCTGTCATGACCGTATCCCTTTGCTACTGCTGCTGCATGGAGGAACCCTTTGAAGGGGTCATGGATGTAGCAACGATCTTCCCCTTACTTTGGGAGTGAACCAGACAGATAAATTTCCTGGTTTGGGAGATGAGCTTGCTGCCTTTCTTAGCAGTGATCAAAGATGTGGCGGTAGGTGGGGCTACCTCCGGTATCCTGTATAATGAATTATTCAAAGAAATAATGACAGCACGAGGCCTTGACTCATACACAGCATGTCGCCTCCACAAGTATGGTTGGCCTAATAATACATCACAAACATCCAGAGGTGTAACATCACACAATACCTCGTCTGTGAAGGGCTTGATGCTGTAGGGAAAGCGGCACTGCTGGCGAACTTTGAGATCTCGTCCTTCGTGAAGCCACTCGATACTGTACGGCTGCGGGTGAGGTGTAGTCGGTAGGCCTAACTGCTTCACGACCTCTGCTGAAATGAGGTTCTTTTGGCTGCCACTGTCGACAATGAATTGTAGCGGCAAACCCTTCACCCAAATCTGTGAGTGGAAAAGATGCTCCCCTTCCTCTGGATTTTCGGGCTCATCTTTCTGTATCTTGGCGGTGGCAACAGTGGCGGTGGGATCCGAATCAATGATCTGCTTCCCTTTGCCATTCCCCTTGTCAGGTTCTGGCTTAGGGTCAGAACATGCATCTGATTCGGAAGCCTTCAATTCGGCCACCAGTGACTGCTTGGTCCGACACTCACTTGTGTTATGAGTGGGACTCTTGTCGAACTCACACCACTTTCCTGTGTCCTTCTTTGGCTTCGTGGTGTTGTTCTTTTCTTGTGGCTTCGATGGGTTGTCTTGGGTCACCCCGCCTTGGCTTTGTCCTTTGGGCTTCGGATTTGCAAATCCAAAGTCTCGCTTCTTCTGTTTGAACTTTTGCTCGATTTTGACAGCGTATCGGTATGCTGTGCCGAGTGAGGAGATGTTCAAGAACACAATCTCTTCCTGGATGTATCTGTGCAGGCAACCACGGTATTTGAGTACCAGATGCAGCTCAGAATCTTTGATACCCAATTGTGTGCGAAGGGTATGAAAAATGGTTGTGAACTCCGGCACATCTTGGTCTCATCCCTGCCGCAGTGTGGTCCATTTGATGTATTTGTCCTCATAGCTTCCGACAGGGTAGTACTGCTCCTTGATGGCATCCCGAAAGTCATTCCAAGTGGGTGCGGCTGAAAATAGTGAGCCTGTACTTTCATCCTTTTGCTCGCAGTAGGTTTCCCACCAGTCCTTGACGTGGGGGGCTGCTTTGAGAAGAGCGAAAACAATCTTTTCCCGACTTGAAAATTCATGAACAGAAAAATACCCATCTAGCAGATTTAACCATTTATCTACAGCATCTGCGTCTATTTTACCCTCGAAGATGGGGATTTCAAAATTAACTTGTACCTTAAACGGCGTGGCGTTTCCAGAGTCGCTGTTGGAAGCCGATGCATCGCCTCTGGGTAGCCGCTGAAGGATCTGCACAAAGCTATACATCATCGCGTTCCTTTGCCGCTCGAGGGCTTCTTCGAGCAAGATTTTGATAGGATCTCCTACCCCCTCGTCTTTCTTCTCATCCGCCATGGGAGGCCGTCGAGATTTTCGAGGCTGGTCTTGCAAAGGTTCGACCAGTTCAAGCCTTAACTCCTTATATCCCGACCTCATTGGGGACATGCAAAGAAAAACAGAGAAAAAGCAGACCGCTCTGATACCACTGATCCGGACTTAAACAGGAACGCAACAAATTACAGAGATAACCATATACACAAAGATGCAGCGGAAATAATACTTCATTTCATTAATGGAAAATACTGAAATATGCTTACAACCAGAAATGGAAATAAACCAGCTAGGGCGATGGTAGCTTATCTCTGAGAAGAGATGTGGTGGCTACATGCCTCTGAACTATTTTGAACTCAGTTACAATGAGGCTCGAAGGCCTATTTATTATTGAGAAACAATGGAAAACCCTTCACATCCCAAAACCTAACCCTAGAAGATGAAACGCCAAATTGTGGGCCCCGTTTGGGTAAATTGGTACATCAATTTCCCGGGGTCGTAACTTTGGCATACGATCTCCGTTTGACGCGTACGATAGCTTGTTAGAAAGATCTATTCGAGTACTACCACTTTGAGAGGCAACATCGGTCCATGGACCCATGTTGCCCCAGATTCCCAAAAAAACGTCGTTTATGGCCTCAAAACGGCTCCGGAAGTTCAGGACTCGAAAAACTGCTAAAAATAGTAAACTGTGCTACAATTTAGGAAACTGAAAAGACTGAAAGAGACAGTTGTGGGGGTCCAATGGGATAGGTGGGTGGCCACCAACATCCACCTGGATCACCCACTTACTAGATCCCATGCATATATTTAAAAATGTTTCATCTTCTTTATGGAGGCACATATCATAGAAATAAAATTACAAATTGGTTGTTAGGAGAGATCTTATTTCTTCAAAAACTAAAAATAAACATTGGCCAAGACAAGAAACTAGAGGAGAGTTTAGTCCCTCTTGGTCTTTCAAAGAAGGTGTTGTCCAATGGATTTTAAATAAAGATGACATTTCTTTGGAAAAGGAAGCTATAATGATTATGAGGATGCCTTATTTATATGAGTCTTCACTACGTTGTTGCTTAACTATGGAAGACCATTTGTCACGGTTGAAATCGCATGACCATGTGAACCTTCTAAGAGTACATATGTCAAAAACATGATTTTATTATTATTATTATTTATTTTTATGCAATGGGATATTTTATAATTGATTTTTGTATAATGTACTTTTTTCCCGAGGAAAATATCATAATTTTCATTGATTGATCAGAAAATTACATGATGTAGATGCAAAAGCATATGTAGCATAGTGGGCTGAGCCACTTATAGTTCAAAACTCCCAATAGAGTATTTTTGAAAAGTCCGAAGAACAGGCTTCATAACAAAACAAAAAACGGGTATGAAAACCCTAGAAATCCTACAGAAACATGTGCCTAAAAAACCGAAAGGGGCATAAGCAAAATCCGGAAAAATCGTGATAGGCACATATGCCGCCAAGGCCAAATAGCCGAAAACCTGCATAAACCGGTCACAGTTTGCCCATAAAATGAAGCCCCAGAGCAGTCCTGTGGAGGGTAATAGAGTTACCCCATACCCACTACAAACACAAAAAAAACAGTGGTGCAGCCCCAAGAGAGCGCCCATGGCAGAGACGACATATGCCACAGCGACTGGACCACGAACATCTATTACCCGACACTGGACCACCATAGGCGAAAATGATAACTCCTAAAAAAAGAATTTGTAACAGGTGTACAAACCCTAGAAGTCTGGACAAGAAAGAAAGGCACGAAATGGGGAAAAAGCGGCCAGGGTAGCCACCCCTCCCCCGCCCCCTCAAACTCTCCTCCTATAACAAGCGAACCATGAAATACTACCCACCACCGAGCTTCCACAAAAGCCATCGAAAGCCCCAGGAGACCCAGCCAAGTTGCAGCGGCACGAAACAGGAACAGTGTCGGCCATGCCCATGTTCCCTCAACACTCCAAATCTCGGCAAAAGACAAGCCAGCACACCACCAAATTGCACCGTCTACAGCAGCGAAATCCACCAGATCCCGACCATGAAGCAGAGGCTCAAAATTGGGGGCAGAGGCGGCTAGGGTTCAGCCTCCTCGCCCCCCCCCGCATTGGAATATCCTTGTTACCAAAAAAAAAAATTTGCAGCACCTGACGCCCATTAAAAAAGTGCAATCTAGTAAGAGCATACAAGTTATCCAAATCTTTGGGCAATAATTTTTTTGGGGATCTTTGTATAATGTACTATTTACTATGCAATGTCATTATCCTGCGCTTATGTGTGGGTGTGTGAACCATGACTTCCCCGAGGACCTATGACTTTCCATATCTAAATTATCAACATTTGTACATTGGATCACATCAAAGGAGATTCATATGGATAGTATTCCACGATGGCATCAAGAGATAACTGAGATTGTTTGTATGTTTGAGAAGGAACTGCCAACAAGTTTCATGGACTTGCAGGTTCATCTTCTAATTCACCTAGTAGATGAGGTTGAATTAGTTGGGGTGGTTTCTTATAGTTGGATGTTCTTCTTAGATAGGTACATGAAGAAATTGAAAGGTTTTGTTTGATAAAGGGAAAAACCTAGGGGGTCTATGATAGAGGAGTATATATTGTATGAGTCTTTCTATTATGCCAGTGGGTACATCAAGCAAATCGACAACGCACCAGGTGCAACAATTTTGGATGATGAAAGGGATGAAGACAAAAGAGGAGGGGAGCTTCTAGAAATGAATGGAAAGAGTCGCATGATAAAGAGTAAGTGGCTTATCATTTGACAAATTTCTACACAATAACTATTCACATTTAACTTCATATTAATGCATATTTTGATTTCATACGTACTATATATGTTTGACTTCATCGATGAATTTAGAAATTGAAGCCATTAACAAATTCATTCTTTATAATATGGAAGCGACACAACTGTGGGTCACATTGTAGGAGCATAAGAGGAGGAAATGGGATAGTGACATGAAAGAATTCAAACGATTGAATGGCAGAAGTGTGCCTTATCTTGGTCATTTAAAAGAAAATATGCTAATGACATGCCCTAACAGTTGATTTGTTGATCAAGTTAGAGAGAAAGATGGTGCTTCTGGTTGTTACGCGCATGCTAAAGAGGACACGCTAAACATAGGGATTGGGTGAAACAACTCGGTAATTATAATCTCTTTCTAATTATAATCTCTCAGTATATATATATATATATATATATATATATATATATATATATATATATATATATATATATATATATATATATATATATATATATATATATATATATATATATATATATATATATATATATATATATATATATATATATATATATATATATATATATATATATATATATATATATATGTTCAGGTTATTAGACACATGACACTGTGACTTTTTCACTTTTTTATAGGTGCATTTGTTCCCATCTATGTGGCCACATGGACATAATTTTGCACAAAGATGCTGATGATGGATGCATGACACAAGACTATGGAGTGGAAGTCGAGTTTGACCAATCTAGTCATGCTAGACATCGCGATCAAAACCTAATGCAAGGGACATTAGGTTATGTTGGAAATATACAAGAGATCATTGAAGTGGACTTCTCTCCATTCCAAAGTGTTATTTTTAGGTGCAAGTGTTGGGACACCTTTGATCAAAATAATGTAAAGGATGATGTCATAGTGGGATGATATCTATCAACTCTAGAAAGATGTGGCATGAAGCTAGGGAGCCTTATATTTTCCCAAAACATTACAACCAGGTGTTTTTTTACACAAATGTGTTGGATAGGGATTGGTGGTTCGTAATAAGACATGACCATAGATCAAAACACATTTTTGAGAACAACAATGTTATCACACAAAGCGAGGAAGATAATTAGGGTGATGACAACAAAGGGTGATATGTACTTTTGTTATTTCACCATTTATACTATTGTTGCATTTTTTTTTAAATTTTTAATTTAATTAATTAATTAATTTATTATTATTATTATTTCGCTAATTATATTGTTCTTTTTCTTCTTGTTGGCACTTACATAATTAGTAATATTCACAAACATTTATACACTTTTTTTGTAGTGGAAACAATTCTACACTTAAAAATAAGTATTTCCAACTATGTACAATATCTATGATAATAAGGATTCAAGGTCACAATCCTTCTCAAATAGGAAAATGAGAAGAATATAACCAAAATGAGAAAATAGTGAATTTAGAAACAACATTGAAGATTTATTCTCAATTTAGATACTTATTGGTTTATTAATCAATTCATATATTTTTTCTCAATATAAATCATGTAGTGATAACTCTATGAGGACTTTAACAATGAAAAAAATGTGTATTAATATGTAAGATTAAATTCTTGACATGAGAGGTAAAGTCATGTTTACTATATTTAAATTATAGTTCTTGCAACATTATGTAAACTAAAAGGAGGTCTTATGCATGTATAAAATGTTGATTACATCTTTTTATGGACCATAAGAGAAACAAATGGGCTTACATGGATACATGAGAGGTTTTAATTTTTTCTTCATGGATAATTGAATAGTTTTGACTTTTCTTTTCAATGATAAATATAAATAAAAGTTGAATTAATAAATATTTTATGGCTAAGAATTAAATGATAAATAATGTTATGGTGATTAAGAGACGTTTGTTTGACTTTCTAATAGACTTGGTGATGCATTTTTCTTTCCTATTTAGATTATGAAAAATAAATATTTATTTTCATGTATTTATAAGTAAATTTAGTAGACATGTCTTTATCATTGTGAACATGATGTATTGTTAGCTAGGAGAAATGTGAAAACATGAATTTTAGTGACTATCTCATGATAAGTATGTGGAAAAAATAATATTTTTTGAGTTGTTCATTAAAAAATAATCAAATATATTATTTGTCAAAAGTTTAAATCTAGTATATTATGATTTTTGTATTATTTAATTCATATTTATTATTAAAAAGAGTTAAATTTAAATTAGTACAATAGCAAATAAAGAACCAAAATAAAACCAAAATGTTATATCTTTATTACTAGAAAAAAAATTCACTTGCCTTTTTAAGGGAGAACTTCCAATAGAGCAAATTCTCAACTACAAGTAACTTCACAAGCCTTATTTTACATTTCTTGATCCTCATCTTTAGAGAAAGAAATTTCTATTTTAAATTGGTAAGAGTTGCTATAAATATTAAATTTAAATTGCTTGCAAATCTCATAACTTTAGTGATAAATTAAATTTTATAAAAATAGAATTTTTTAAGTTAAATCTAAATTAATTATAAAAATCTGACTTAAGTTTTTAAAATTTAACAATAGATTGAATATTATAAACCAATATTGAATTGGTTAAATTGTAATTTTTACTAATTTATATTAAAAATTGAATCAGTTACACATTTTCATCTTATTAAGAACTAACTAAATTATTTTACCTTTAATTATTTTTTCCTTGTGAGTATTGAAATATTTTACTAATTAAGTTAGAATGAATATGAATAAACTATCTAAGTAATAGAAAAATATTTATCGTAATTTTACAATCATAGTTTCAACCATTTTAAACTTTTTAATTTATAAAAATATCTTTGTATTTTTTTTAAAGTAAGTCATTTTGCATGTAATTTCATATATAAAATTTTGATATAAGTTCACCAATACATAATCTATAATAAATATTATTTCATAAAAATAAACATCATGATGATAACCATCTAACAAACATAAACATAATCTAAGATACACATTCAAATTCACTACCATCATCTAATTATATACACCTCTAGCACATATAAACATCATTAGATAGCACACAAATCTAATAATCTAACAGTGCATCATCATCGTGATCACATCTAACAAAACACAAACATTGTAATTTAACATCATCACCACACACATCCTCAAATTAATATACATATCATGTCAAATAACTACTATCACATACACATCTATCTGCAAGCACATTAAATGAACATATCTAACATGACCTAACAAAATACACATCAACACCAACACATAAATTAAGTGCGTAAACATGAACAAAAAATGTGTATATACAAACAAGTCAAGTAACTACAATCAAATATCTAATACAACAGACGTAGTAGTGTCAGCCTGTTCTGCAGCAGAAGAAAATGGATGGTCAACTACTACCTCAATGTTTGTCGAACTATGAGGTGGAGGAGGAGGTGCCTTGAAAAATTATGAAGACTGAAACTAGTTACATTCTCCAGCATATATATGTTGTTGTCACTATGTCATGCATTTATTAGTGATTGGTATCATCCTTAATAAGAAGGATATATATGTGTTATTGTCGATATGTTATGTTGTTATCTCTATTGTTATTGTTTGGTATGTTGATACAATGGTTATATATCTGCGTTGTGATTATATCTATATATGATGCTCGAACTAGGTCATGATCTTGCCTCAAAGAGTTTGTTGTTGATGTTGAAATAATGAATAGTCATGTGCCACCATGTACTGTACTTCCATTTGTTGATGGATACCATGTATTGATCCTACATATGTATCATCATTGTCCCATATTTTGGTCCTTTGGTCATTAAGAGATCCATGGTGTAATTATTGTCAAATTCAATCATTGGTAACAACCATGTATTTGCTACAAAATCCCTATACATATATTGCATATTTCTAGAAGGTCCAGTATGTGATAAGGAAGAACATGATCAGTTTGGTTAATTTATGGTATTATCTTATAACCAATCTCTTTGTTTCATATCAACAAACAAAATTTATAGTGTTGTGCATTTCAGGGGGAGTACTTCTCTCAGCTTGGCTCTGCCCTTTGCCCTTGATGTCAAAGGGGGAGAGAAAACTTAGTGTTTTTTTGTAGGAGGTTCACATCAAGTCCAAAGGGGGATATTGTTTGCATTAGGGTTCATGTGTTATCATTGATGTCAACCTACACTCACCATAGTATGCCTATTGGATTGTATGATGGTAAAAAATTACAGTGCAGGAAGAGGCAAGAGTGCGGGATGCCCAATAGTTTTAGTGCAAGAAGAGACTAGATTGCAAGAAGAGGTAGAGGTTTGGATGAAGTCTACAAGGTGTTGTAATGGCTAGAATATGTTGTACAAGTGTTGTAGAGAAGGAGGAAGAAGTGTGACCAAGTTCTAGATTGATAGGAGAAATTTTTCCCTAAATTAAGCTACAAACGTAGGGAGGCCTATGTTAATAGAGAGGCTATAACTGCTGGGAGAGAGTTTCGTCCCTGTGATAGTGCCTATAGGTGATTAAAATAAAAACAACGAGAAAAACCAAGGTTTCACCCATGGAATTTTTGTGTGCGGGGATGGATTGATATGGTCAAAATTACCATCAACAAATACCTTTGTTTATGCCTGTGGTATTGATGAGATCAAGTGCCTATATAAGGAGAAGCAAGCTCGAGCAAGGAGTGTGCATTTGACGAAGTTCTCTATGATGATTTGGTTTTGAATTGGCATACACCAGGGGGCGAGGAGACTCATATCTAAGAGATCTGAAGACTGTTTGAAGAATTAATATTTTTTTTTTTGTTATTGAAGGTGTATTGGAGAGAAATTAAATCTATCTATTAATGTTTGATTTATGTGTTTGTTATGACGAGCACATTGTTAATTATGATGTATTCTAGGTGAATTAAAATGAATGGTTTATGTTTTAAGTGGATGCACCAAGATTTTGAGGAAAAATATTAGTCAAAGGTTCTTGTTAGCTGAATCTACTCATAGAATACATTTGTGCTTGCTGGTAGTGACTGAATATTTTTCATTAAGTAAGCAGGGTAGAGATCTAGATGGTCCAAATAAGTTTTGTTTGTCATCACTAGAGAAATATGTGTAAAGATCAATTCTTTTCACTACAAGGGGATCCATATGTGCATTTCTTTGAGTGAATAGTTAGAAATGTTCTCAATGTTTTTGCGGAAAGGATTTTGCAGAGGCTCTAACACTGGATTTTGTAGAAATCAATGTGTTCTTCACTTATTACGGAAGTTGCAGTTTATAGAGCTTTGGCCCAATTTTTTTTGTTTGATTAGTTTCTAAGATCACTCCCCATAAACAAAAAAGGTTACATATTGTGTTTGGATGATCATTCTTCATTGCAAAGAAGTGTATATGTAGAAAAAAGGTGTATTAAGGGTTTATGAATCTTTTTCATGTTCTTCGTATGGAGGCTTGTTGCATAGGTTGAGAGATATCTTTATTTACTTTTTGTGTTTATAAATGACCATGAAGATTACCATTATTGAATGCAAGGTTTACCTTATCTATGATGAAAGTAACTTCTTATTCTGTGTTGATTGAAATTATTTCAATATTCTAATGAGAGTATAGGATTATTGACTTGTTTGCAGAGAATATCAACATATATGCAAAGATGAATGTATTCAAGGATCATTGTATGGTTTGACAGTGTGTGGCAGAGATATAAGATGGAAAGATATTTGTATATTGTTGATTTGATAGGGAAAAAATCCATATGAAGGCTCATTTGATTGATTTGTATGTTGGATTGGTGACTCTTATCCTTGACACTTTTCCTAGATAACATTATATTTTGTTTATAGAGGAATTGTTATAAATACATGGTGTACATGGAAGAGACAATGAAAGTGTAGAAGGCTAACAATAATGTTTGTCGAGGTATGCTCACTTGGATCTCACAGTGAAAAGAGGATGGAAGTTCTTATATGCAGAGACCAATGTATGAAAATGACAAAAGTATCATGATATTCACGTGTTCTTAACCTTAAATTAGTGATAGAGCTTCTTTATGAACTTGAAGAGACTACATATTGTTTTATGGCTCCCTCCAAAGTTTTTGAGATAGTCTTGGATGATTGGTTTTGATATTTGAATCATGAAGAGATAATGTTATGGTTATATATGAATGTTGATATGTTAATAAGAAAACTTATATTGAGAAAGAAGATTATGCTTAACAGTTTGATCTAGCTAGGTTGTCACATGTTTGATCTATGGTTTCATAGAGTTAATGATTCAGAGATTGTATTTGGTAAAGAGAACGACTAGCATTATTGAGGGATTATTTTTTTCCTATAGTGACAAAAGTTATGACTTGTTGGGATAAAGATCATTTATGAACTTGATATATATGTTGCAACTTGTTCTTTTCTCATATTGCTACATACTTTATGTTTCATGATGGTGTTGTGATCTTGTGAGGTTTTTGTTATTGTTATTATGCAAAGGCTTGAAAATGACGTTAGATATTGAGATGGGAATTGAATAACTTAAAGAGCATAAAATGGGTATTGGCTTGTTTTGGCATTTGATAGGGTGATGACAGGTTTCCTTGATACAATGAATGTGATTGATGATTGATGATGTCTTGTTTAGTGTTTTGATGGACAAGATTTATCTTTAAACAGAGTATATGTCTTGGCATTTGATAATTTTGGTTAGTTAGGGTTTGATGAGCATGAAATCTGTTTGAAGGATTTTTCTTGGTACTTGAGTGGATTTGTCTTGGAATTTGACAACGTTATGGCTTGACAGTGATGTTGATATTTGGCTTGGTTGATCAGTGATTGATTTCAGAGAAGTTATTGGTTTATTGGTATTCAGTGAGCTTTAATAAGTGTTTGGTTTAGAAGGGTTAAATTCATTATTTTGTGTTTGGTTTCAGAGTGGTTATTGGTATTTGGTGGCGAAGCATATTGTTGGGAGTGGGTCCAATTTGAAAATTTGATAAAAGGTGGCCTACAAGTTTTGATTGTTGATTGAGACATGTAGATCCAGTATGAAAATTTTGAAACATGGTACATAAAGGTGTTGAGGGTAGCCTTCAGTAAGGGAGTAGGAGCTTCCTTCCAGTAAGAGTCAGTAAACTTGATTAAGGAGTAGTAGCTCCTTTCTAGTAGGAGTTGGAGAATTTGTGGAGGTTGTAACCTTTTGCAAGTAGGAGCCTACATATTGGTAAGATCCTATGCATGTACAAAATGTAAGAAGACTTTCCTTATAATAATTATATGAAGAAAGAATGACAATGATAATGGTTTTCTCCCACATTGGGTATTCACCTAAAATCTGGTGTCCATATGTGTTGATGTGTCTTAGATTCTTATGGTTTACACATTTTTTTTATACTTAATATTGCTCATGGTTGGCTGAATAAGCTATAATCTATAACACAATGTTCTGTTAATGAAATAAATGATCAAGACTACTCTGGAAATGAAATACTGATTCAACCCCCCTCTTAGTATTTCTAACAATTGGTATCAGAGGAGGGCTTTCTAGTAAATCTTAACCGCTTGAGAGTAGATCAGGGAAAATGGAAAGGAAGCACAAGAAGAAGGCAACAAAAAGGAAGAGATCAAGTCAAGAAAGCAATGATAGTGATGTATCTGATGCCATGGAAATATCTGCAATCATAGATTAAGGAAATTAAGTAGTAGAACAAGCCAAGTTAGAAAGTATGGATAATAAAGGTATGCTCGTTCTTGATGATGCTAATTATCAGGATTAGAAAGAAAATATGAAGTCTAGGATAATGGCCCTCAGATATGATGTTTGGAATTTAGTCTATAATGGTTATACTAAAACTCCACCATCAGGACAAGATCTACAAAAGAATAGTCAAGCATTAAATGAAATATTTTGTAACATACCTAATTCAGTATTAGAGAAAGTTATGCATTATGGAACCACAAAGGAGGTATGGGATAATTTGCAGGCCATCCATGAAGGAGAAGGAAAACAAGTAACGAAGGAAGTATGTTCATCAGGTAAACTGACATGTAATCTTATTTCTGAAACATTAAATGAATCTAAAGGAAATTGTGAAGATGTGAGTGATCATGAAACATAATTTACTATATTAGATGGAGTTACTAATTCAAAGGAAGACATGTTATATGAAGTATTTAAGCTTAGAAGAAAAAATGTTTCTACTTTGAACAAGATTAATAGACTTGAGAATAATTCGCAGGAATGTAAAAATAGGGATCATGATGAATTAGTGAATACTACAACAATAACATAACAACTTAAAGAAAGGAAACAATATTGTGAAGGAATTGAAGCTGGGATCATCTCTCTAAGATCGAATCTTGAAAAGTCAAACAAATGAAAGAAGAGCTACTTCAAGTATTTGAAGAAGAAGAGAATGGGCTTAAAGAAGAGATTATTGAGTTAAGAACACAACTGGAAGAAGGAAGAAAAAATGATGAGGGAATGAGGAAGCAGTGTATGGAAAAGGAAGATCAATGTGAAAGGCTGGAGGCTAAGGTAATCATTCTAAAAGGTAAATTAAAAGAAAAGGACAAACATTTGAAATTTCAAAATAATACTGAGATATTGGACAATATTTTTAATAGTCAAAGATCTGCATCCATCATTGGATTTCATGATTTTTTTATTTTTCTGAAAATCTTGGTAAATAATTAAGAAGTCAACCAAGCTAGAAACCAAGGAAAGTGAATTTTCAAAAGGATTCATTTGCTCCCAATAATACAAATAACAATTGATTCTCTCCTTTGGTCAAAGATATTGGATGTTTTATCTGTCATAACTTTCGACACACTACATCCAATTGTAGAAGAAGATTGTTCAGATCTCAAGCTAATAGTATCTCCACAAGAAGATCATTGATTCCTAGGTACTCAAGTTTCTTTAAGGGGTATTTTTTTACATGCAATGTATTTGGTCACAAAGCTATAGATTGCAATAAGAGAAATATGAAGTAGAAATATTGTGATTCTCTTGCCCACTTCTCTAGTCATGTAAGTTGTTATACATGTAATAAGTTTGGACATGTAGAAAAAGAATGCAGGAGAAAGACAATGAATTCATACAGACAACAAGTAGACTCCCTCCAAAGAAAGCAACTAGATAAGAATATTCTTGTCAAAAGACCTGAAAAAGATTGATCCGCTAACACTCCTCATATTAAGCAGAAGGAAGAGGAACGAGTAAGGTGTGGCCTTGCTCTG
The DNA here is from genome assembly GCA_031772625.1 of Pinus tabuliformis. Classification (NCBI taxonomy): domain Eukaryota; kingdom Viridiplantae; phylum Streptophyta; class Pinopsida; order Pinales; family Pinaceae; genus Pinus; species Pinus tabuliformis. Next base: position 430,734,997 of record CM062807.1, read on the forward strand.
TGTGCATTTGAAGAAGAAGGTCAATGGTACATAGGTAACGAGTTCTCTCATCACATGTTTGGAAATAAGAGAAAATTTATTTCTCTCCAAAAAAGAGTGGTAAGGTTATTCTTTGAAATAGTTAACTCGCAAATATGTTAGGACAGGGTAATGTTGATCTTGATGTTAAGAATAGATAAGCAACTAACTTATTATTCATTAAGGGGTTAAAGTAGAACATTATAAGTGTAGGAAAAATAGCTGATAAGGGGAATGTAATTGTATTTACATCAAGTGGATGCAAAATTATAGAATAAGACATTGGAAAATTTATAGTAAAAGGATTCATAAATGCATACAAATTATATGTTCTAAAGAAAAATCCAGGCAAAAATAAGAAATCAAGTTCCTCCTCTTCAGATTCATAGTAGGGGAAGATAGTCCCCATTGTATTATATTATATCTGATGCTTATTTTTGAAAGGAATACAAAAATTCATATGGCGCAGATAATAACTTAATGACAATCAGGTTCACAGGATCAATAGTGCATGATCTAAGGGGGAGCTGCTCTTATGTTTCCAACATCTCATTATTGTAATTATGGTTTTGACATTGGTTTATTGCATACTATTGATATGATGTTCAGGTGTTTTGTGTTATGCATCTATTGTGATCAAGATTGATGATGAAGGATTGGGACAAGTTCAGGGGGAGCATCTCCTATGCTTCCATTGGTTCATTACTATCATTATATTTTTAACATGGACACTACATATCTGATATGATCTATGGTTATTACTGTTGTGATCAGTCTTATTACATTGGATCTCCAGTACATTGCTTACTATTGGAATATATTGTTGGAAATCGGGAGGTTTTCAATCTTATCATTACATTTCCATTTACCTAATTAATTACTTGTGAAAATATTAGAATTTTGTTATTATGTTTTCATTATTCATCAAGATATTATCATAAAACATGAAGATCACATAAGATAATAGAACACCATATATATGCTCCAAGTTAGGGAAAAACCCTTCCAAGGGGAAAACATAGAAAAGTCTATTCTTATAGAATCGGATCAAATGAGGTATCCAAGACCCATAACCACAAAAACTCCCACCTATAGATGGCACGTCAAATCATTCTTCCTTCCAGTAGATTCACCAACAAGAAACCAACAATAAGAGATATACCAAGGCAAATCTTTTTCCAAAATTTAGCCTTCCTCATATTCTCCATCTTCTCTGCAATATTTCAGACTAAAAACCATCTGAGTCCAAATGAGTTCCATATATCCTCTATTTATAAAATTCATAGGGGTGTGAATAGACAAGTCCATTGGGGCAAGGCCGACCTGACATGTAGGCCGACTTGGCATCTAGAGTGTTTTTTTTCGAAAATTTACATTTCAAATTTCTTTTCCTTTTTCTTTTACAATATGTCCAAAATAGGACTTTGACTAAAAAACCTAGAAGCATGAAGAACATGCTTATCTAGAAAGAAATAATAATAATTTTCTTTTTCTTTTATTTTAATTTTTTCATAAAATACATAGTGGTGCAAATTATGAAGACCGAAACTAGTTATATTCTCCAATAGTCCCTCTTAACTAGGGAGGTATTCATAATTGTACACCTGGTATAAGGATATTCTCAAACTAGAATATTCTCATAAGAATAGTCGGATTGATAAGGCATCTGTAAGCATCAACATTATGACCATCACTACCACTGGGGCCTAACTTGACAAGCTCAACTTCATTTGAGAGCATTATCCTGGGAGGCTTTACGTGAGATACCACATTACCTCTAAGGAACATGTTAGGATATTCCGACACATAGGAAATAGTTAATTATAACTTGGTCTAGTGTAGAGTTAGGTAAAGTGTGTTTCTTTACTATGTACATTTGTAACTTACAATCTGACGGTCACGATATGTAGTGATCCGACGGTTCATTCTCTCCTCAGTATTACCGACACTTGATCCGTGGCTTAACACCCGATTGGTCCATGATCTCTATTTAAAGAGCATGGAGGGTCATTTGTAGGGTAACCATTCATAAGAAAAGCTTATGTAAATTTTCATTCTTTTATTAATAAATTGCCTGAAGTGGTCGCGTTGGCTTAGACCGTGGACTATTTCCCTCTTTGAGGGTTTTAACCACGTCAAGAATACTGGTGTATTGATCTGTGATCTATGTTTGAACGGTGTCCTTTGGTGTTCTGTTTGAGGAACTTACCCTGTAGATTCCTACATGGTATCAGAGCTATTTGAGGGCCGCATCCATTGGTGATCCAAATCTGAAGCCAGTAGAACTGCATCCGATTGTCGTTTCCTATATCTACTGTTTCTGATTGCTTTTCGGCCGAGAGGACCGCTCTATTGTGTTAGGAGCATCTGTTCTAGTGAGGAACCCCTTTTGTTTCATGAAAAAAGGTTTCTGGTAGCCCTAGCTACGTCATTTTTAAGATCTGGAGGTATACAATGTTTATTTGCAGTTTTTAGCTTTTTCTCTTTGTTTATTTCGGTTTATTTATCTCTTTGTTTTTTTATTACCGGATCTGTACTTTTCATTTCTGTGTATGCTCTTTGCTCCACAACTTTGTGTGATATGGGAAAATCAGAAACAGAAAGGAAGGATTTTTCTCATGCGTATGCTCTTTTCCGTCGCGCCTTAGTGTGATCTCAGAAAATCAAAACATTGAGGAAAATTTTTAGTTTCCGGGGTGAAGCTAACTTCAAACCATAAGGTTTGTTTTTTTTTTGTATGTTTGTGTTGGGTTTTGTGGTTTTGTTTTTTAAGGCAAAAAAAAAGCTTTCTCAAGTAAGCACGCACCCCAAAGCTTCAGTGACTAAAGAAAAAACCCTTCCTCTTTTCCAAAAATTACTAACCTTTTAAACTAGCTCACTTGGTCCAAAGCTACTTTACGAGAATAGAGGTCTTGGGTTCAAGTCTTTCTTTTTGTTGAGTTACTTTTTCAAAAAGCACATGTAGCTTATGTTTTAAAGTTACTTTATGTAAAAGTGTTCTCACCCATTATAAAAAGTGAATCACTTATAATTCTAAAGTCTCTTTATCTTTTATTTAAGTTACAATTTAGTGGGTAGCTCATAAAGTACCATTGTAAAAGTGACTTTCACTTATTTATAAAAGTGAGTCACATAATTTTTTTTAAAAGTGAGCTAAATAGATGTTTGGAAAGGGGGGCGGGGGATTTTTTTTAAATATAACATTATCATTCATTTTCACAGATTCACACACTTCATCAGCATCTTCAACAACTTTTCTTCAAAAAGCCATAACTTCTTCATCTGGAAGCTGTTTTCAGAGCTGTTTTTTTTTTAATCAGCCTAATTTTTCGAGATCTTTCCATTGGAACACTTAGTTTTAACATATATAGCTTCAGTTTCTGTTAGAATGGAAAGTCCATGCCAAGTTATTCTTGACAGCACCAACTACTTCTAATGGTGGTCCTACATTGTGGATTTACTTAGAAGTAAAGGTCTTTATAGAATAGCCTCAGGCCAAGAAACCAAACCTCAAGATGAAGAAGGCAAGATCAAGCACGTGGGCTGACAGGTCAAAGGTTTCATGTGAAGAGGAAATTGAAGGAAACTTAGTGGAAATTGAAGAAAATAGAGGCCTCATTGATAAAAAGGCTTATGAGGATCAATTAACAACCTTTTATCAATTTTAGCTTGGAGCTCTCTCTTTATTCTCTATTGTCTCATACTCTTGCACACTCAGAGCATTCTCGAAACACTTTAGCATTGGATAAAGGAAGGAAAAGGAAGGACAAGAAAGCAAAGGGAAGAAAGGATCAAGCAAGGAAGAGTTGGATCAAGTGGCTACAACAAGATTAATTTGTAGTTGTCGGGTTGCATGTAGGATTTCCTTGCTAGTTTTGGCATGCATGGTATAGGCATGCGTGTATTTGGTTCTTTTGTTGTCATTGACATGAGTTTTTCTAGGTGTGACAATGGTTCTATTTTTGCCTTTCCATTTTCTAATAGCCATGGTGTGATGGGGTCCTTTCATTTGGTTGAGCTAGATTGCTGGATGGTTTTGGAACCAGGTGAGGTGTTCTCAGGAAAATTCCCAAGGGCCTAAGAATCCCTTGACCGGTAATGGCGAGATACACAATAAATCCTGTGGGTGGAGACAGGAAAATTCCTCAAGGTATTGGTGAAGAAATCTAGAGGCATCCATGCTTGTTTAAGGTCTGGTGATAACTTGATCGATTTTGGTGGGATTACAGTAAAGCCTAGAAGTGTATGTTTCTTATTTTTGGCTTAGGAATCCCTTGACTGGTAATGACGAGATTGCAGTATGTAGAAATTTTGAATAATATAACACTTATTCACAGAGATTATCCTTATTATACACTATTTGCGGAATGCATGCATAATACATAACCTCCTCTACGTTGATCATCAATTTGCGGAATTAAAAACAATCACATGCACACATTGAAACATCAATCAGACATATCAACACAGTATGTACTGGGGAAATCATACAGCTGAAAACCCCGAACTATCTGTATATTATAATGATAGAGAAAATGTAACAATACATAGTACAATACTCCTCACAAGTACTCAGTACTATCTCCACCTGCTACACACAAACTAGCTCAGATCTGAATCAAGTCACAGGTTCAAATCTCCTCCACTGTTTGCCTGCCTCTATTGCGCAATCCAAGTTGAGAATAGGAATAATCCAAGCTCGTTTTCCCTTTCGTTGTACTTCGGAATCCTCATTGGCAATCTCAATTAATGATTGTGCAAATCTCATGCACAACTATAGTCACAACTGACAGTAGACTCACCCTTTCACCCACCTCTAACACTTGTCTCCACTGAACTGTCCATGCACTGAGTTAACTGATGTATTCTTTAGTTGATTTATGAGTTAATAATTAGTGAATTAATTAATAATTAATTCACATCACTCATCGCTAGTGTATTTGGCAGGTAGACTAAATACAACTAGTTCAACTAAGTCAAACTAAACACAACTCCATCAACTCCTCAATCAACTCCACCAAACTCAATCACTTGAGTTCTAATTGAAGTCCATCATGCAATAGATCAACTAACCCATAAGAAAAGCATATTTCCTTATGGAAGTTGCATGTGCCACATCCGTAGCTCGAACTGAAGTGCTGCAAGAGGATAAGATAATGTTTATAGTCCAAATATTATTAAGAGCTAATAATATTCGACTATTCTATATTTAGAATGGTAGTCTAAAAATAGACTCTGCCCATATGTCTAAAAATAGAAGTCCATCTATTTTCACCAACATGACCAATCATCCATAAATAGCACCCTGCAACTCATAGACCATGACCCATATGTCTAAAAATAGACTTTGCGCCAAAAATAGCCTGCGGGCTCACTTAGTGAAGACGACTCCTTTCCACTAAGCTCCATCATCTTGTTGCATTTTCAACACTCCCTCTCAACAAGATATGGATTATCTGCAACCCCTATCCTGCCTCTGTGATATTCGAATTTTCTCCTGGTGAGCGCCTTCGTCAAGATATCAGCATCCTGATCCTCCGTGGGAATATATGAAAGTAACATGATTCTCCGTTGCACACAATCTCTGATATGATGGTACCTGATGTCGATGTGCTTAGATCTATCATGAAATACTGGATTAGCCGAGAGTTTAATGCAACTCTGGTTATCACAATAAATCACAGTAGGCTCCAAGTGTGACCCGAACAACCCCACCAGGATCTTCCTCATCCATATAGCCTCGCATGCAGCCAAACTTGCTGCCATATACTCAGCCTCTGCTGAACTGAGTGCCACGGATCTCTGCTTCCTACTGTACCAAGAAATTGCTGTCGACCCGATACTGAAGATCCCTCCAGATGTGCTCTTTCTGTTCGTTGGGCTCCTTGCCTAATCTGCATCCGTGAAGCCACATAGCTTCACCTCATCCTCCTGTCTGTACCACAATCCATATCCTGATGTGCCTCTGAGATAACGCAATACATGCTTGCCTACCTTCCAGAAGAGCTTGGTTGGCTTAACCATAGCTTGTGAAAGCTGGTTAACAGCATAGCATATATCGGGTCGTGTATTGACCAGATACATAAGCGACCCCACCAACTGTCGATAAACAATGGCATCCACTACCTCCGCTGAAGTAGCATCCTCCTTCCTCCAACCTCCAGGAAGAGGAGTATCAACAAGCTTGCAGCCATGCATGTTGAACTTCTCCAGTATCTCCCAAGCATACTTACCCTGAGAAACAAATAGTCCATCACTGCGCTGCCAAATTTCCAATCCCAGGAAATAATGAAGGAGGCCCAAGTCCTTCATCTCAAACTCTCTAGCAAGATCCTCCTTGCATGAAAGTATCAACAGCTCATCTCCCGTCAAAATCAAATCATCTACATAAAGTACAATGATAAGAAACTTACCCTCCACCACAATCTGGTATAGGTTAGGATCCGCCTCACTCTTGGAGAATCCAAGTCTGGTGAAATAACTGTCTATCCGTGTGTACCAAGCACGAGGTGCTTGTTTCAACCCATACAACGCTCTCTTGAGCCTTCACACATGTGATTCGCTGCTGAAGATCTCGAAACCTTCGGGCTGCTCTATATACACCTCCTCCTCAATGACTCCATTGAGGAACGCATTCTTCACATCCATCTGATGAATGTGCCACCCCATCTGCGCTGAGAGAGCAAGAATCGTTCGTATGGAAGAATACCTTGTGACAGGTGTAAAGGTCTCCTCATAATCGATCCCCTCTATCTATGAGAATCCTCGGGCAACAAATCTTGCCTTGTACTTCTCCACACTCCCGTCAGCTACCTGCTTCACTTTGTAGATCCATCTCGAACCCACCACTGATTTCCCCTCCGGTCTTGGGACAATCTCCCATGCACTGTTTCTGACAATTGAATCATACTCTTCCACCATGGCATCTACCCATGCGAGATCCTCCACAGCTTCCTCGAAAGAGGATGGCTCAGTCACAACACATTTGCTCACAAGAGCCATGTATCCAGTGTACCGATCAGGTGATTGTCTGCGCTGCGCTGTAGGTGGTCCTACAACCTTCTCTGCATCTTGAGCCAGTCGCTCAGCTTCTGTAGTGCACTTTCGCCCTCTGATGGTTGGCGTTGCATGAGTGGTCTCTTCCACTATATGAACTTCATCTTGTGGCTGATCCACGTCCTGAAGCTCATCCTTAGGAGCTAATAGCTCCTCATCTGCATGCAAGTGTGGCTCCCTCTCAAGCGAACACTTCATGGCTTTCTCCTCCTGAAAGTTGATATCCTGTCGCACAACAGTCTTGCGACTGTTTGGAAAATACACACGATAGTTGTGGGGCATATCAGTGTACCCCACAAATATCCCAACCTCTGCGGTTGACTCCAGCTTCTTCCTAGCATCCTTCGTCACATGCATGTAAACAGGAGAACCAAAAATCCTCAAATGGGAAATATCAGGCCTCTTACCAGAATAAGACTCCTCAGGTGTACTCATGCCAAGTATCTTGTGAGGACAACGGTTCTGCACATATACTGCAGTATTGCATGCCTCCGCCCACAAGTGAAGGGGTAGGCCTGATCATGCAACATCGCCCGTGCAGCACCCACGATCGTTCTGTTCTTCCACTTAGCAACGTCGTTCTGCTGTGGGTTATCGGGAGTTATGAGCTCTCTTCGAATCCCTTCTGCGCTGCAGAAGTCCTTGAACTCGCCAGAGATGAATTCACCACCATTGTCGCTCCTAAGAGCCTTCACCTTCTTCCCCGATTCCTTCTCGACCAGTGCTTTGAACTCACAGAACTTTGAGTATGTCTCGCTCTTCTTCTGCATGAAGAAGATCCAACACTTTCGAGAGAAATCATCAACAAAGATCACATAGTACCTGTGCTTTGCTGTCGAAGCTATTGAGAAAGGTCCACACATGTCTGTGTGAATTCTCTCAAGGATCGTCATGGCGCGACTATCCTTCTCGTGAAAGGTGGCTTTCACAAATTTTCCCAAAGTATACCCCTTGCACTGATCTGAATGCGCAAGAGTGCTTTTAGGAATCCCAGTAGAAATCTGCTGCAGTATCTTTAAGGCTCCATGGTGAAGGTGGCCCAATCTCCGGTGCCACAGCTCGCCATCATCCCGGATCACCAATCCTTCTGCCTTGCATTCCATTGCTGCACAACCATCTACATGCAATTGATAAAGGTTCTTGACTCGAACCCCTATCTTCCGGGTTTCTCCAGTTGTCTTACTGCGTAGGAAAGCCTTTCCCTCGCTGAAAACAACATCATATCCCTTGTCTTCTAACATCGCCACAGAGATAAGATTCTTCTTCAATCCTGGAACATGCATCACTTCCTTCAATACGAAGGGTTTACTAGACTCCCTCTCAAAGGAAATGGTACCGATACTGGTCGCACTGTATCTACCATCATCGCCCATCTCGATGTGCACTCCAAGATCTTTCTCATCTAGATCAGAAAACAAATCTAGATCTCCTGTCATGTGAAAAGACACACCACTGTCCAAGAACCATACCGATCCCATCACACTTGATACCAAGCATGCGATCAGTGAAAAATCTAGCTCAAACTACGAGGCTAAGGCCTCTCCTGCTGCAAATCCAGCAGCTTGCTTATTTTTCTTCTTCTGCGGACAATTTGTGGCATAATGTCTGTGCTGGTGACAGTGAAAGCACTTCACCTTGGACATGTCCTGCTTCTTTCCTTTCGCACTGGAATGAGAAGCTTTCTTGTTCTTCCCCTTCTTTTCTTTGGCAGCCAAAGCGCAATTTTCTTCATCAAATGCCTTTGATGAAGATCCGTCCCTGGTATTCCGCCTGATCTCCTCTTGCACAAGATCTGACCAAAGTCTCTCCCATCCTGGAAATTTCTCCCGACCATTGACAAAGTCCTGATAGGAATGCCAACTCTTCAGAAGACCAAGGAGAGCCAAGATCACCAAGTCCTCATCATCAACAGTCACCCCCACACTTCCCAGCTCATCCCGACATTGGGTGAACTTCGTGAGATACTTGGGCATATTGTCACCTTTCTCACACTTAATGTTTCTGAGTTTATCCTTGAGTGCCAACTTCCTCTGGTCACTCTTGCTTTGGAATAAATCTGTCAACGCTTTCCACATCAAGTATGGAGAAGCCTTTCCATGCAGGCTAGATACAATGTGATCCTTCACGCCCTCCAACAGAATCCTTCGACACTTTGTTGTCTTCTTTTGCCAAGCCTCGGCGTGAGTAGCATCAGTAGGCTTTGGGACCTCAGCCTCTATGAACTCCTTCAGCCCATTGTCATCTAACACCACCTCCATCCTATCTTTCCATGCAATATAATTCGAGCTGCCTTCAAGAGCATACTCCAATCGCAATTCGTTGAAAGACATTTCAACTTTGACACCAAGAAAATATTGATGCAAATTCGAATTCCACCAGCTCAAAACTCAACCGCTTCTGATCTAAAATTCGTGAGAACAAAGTATTTCTCATACAGAGATTGACTGTATGGAATTTACCAGATATCTCACCTTCCAAAAGAAGGATGAATCCAGAGGCTACCTGGCCCGATTACAGACTCTGCCTGAAGAAATAAAATGTAATCACTTTCTGAATAATAGATCTGATGATCAACTTCTGCTCTGATAACATGTAGAAATTTTGAATAATATAACACTTATTCATAGATATTATCCTGATTATACACTATTTGCGGAATGCATGCATAATACATAACCTCCTCTACGTTGATCATCAATTTGCGGAATTAAAAACAATCACATGTGCACATTGAAACATCAATCACACATATCAACACAGTATGTATTGGGGAAAGCATACAGCTGAAAACCCCGAACTATCTGTATATTATAATGATAGAGAACATGTAACAATACATAGTACAATACTCCTCACAAGTACTCAGTACTATCTCCACCTGCTACACACAAACTAGCTCAGATCTGAATCAAGTCACAGGTTCAAATCTCCTCCACTGTTTGCCTGCCTCTACTGCGCAATCCAAGTTGAGAATAGGAATAATCCAAGCTCGTTTTCCCTTTGGTTGTACTACGCAATCCTCATTGGCAATCTCAATCAATGATTGTGCAAATCTCATGCACAGCTATAGTCACAACTGATAGTAGACTCACCCTTTCACCCATCTCTAACACTTGTCTCCACTGAACTATCCATGCACTGAGTTAATTGATGTATTCTTTAGTTGATTTATGAGTTAATAATTAGTGAATTAATTAATAATTAATTCACATCACTCATCACTAGTGTATTTGGCAGTTAGACTAAATATAACTAGTTCAACTAAGTCAAACTGAACACAACTCCATCAACTCCTTAATCAACTCCACCAAACTCAATCACTTGAGTTCTAACTAAAGTCCATCATGCAATAGCTCAACTAACCCATAAGAAAAGCGTATTTCCTTCTGGCAGTTGCATGTGCCACATCTGTAGCTCGAACTGAAGTGCTGCAAGAGGATAAGATAATGTTTATAGTCCAAATATTATTAAGAGCTAATAATATTCGACTGTTCTATATTTAGACTGGCAGTCTAAAAATAGACTTCGCCCATATGTCTAAAAATAGAAGTCCATCTATTTTCACCAACATGACCAATCATCCATAAATAGCATCCTGCAACTCATAGACCATGATCCATATGTCTAAAAATAGACATAGTCTAAAAATAGACTTTGCGCCAAAAATAGCCTGCGGGCACACTTAGTGAAGATGACTCCTTTCCACTAAGCTCCATCATCTTGTTGCATTTTCAACACAATAAAGCCTGGTTGTGTGGGTGAGGTTTTTGGGCCTAGAAATCCCTTGATCGATAATGGTGGGATACGTAGTAAAGCTCAAGGAAGCCCTGGTTTTTGTTGTTGTGAGTACCACATTCATGCTTGGAATATGGCACGGGGGTGATTGGCTAAAAGAAGCATTTGGTTTAGCCCAATCTATGGTCAGGTGGTACATGGAAGTCCTTAACTTGGTTGGATTTTGCATATGATAATAAGAGCTCTTTTTCTCTTGTATTTTATGAGTATTTAAACTTGTTATTATGTGGCTTTGATGGTTGTTCTATCATTGTTATTATTCTGGTTATATATTGGTTATAAGCATGATTTTACAACAAATTAAGTTATGGATCTCATCATGTTCTGATTAGTAAATGTTTAGTTCATGAATGCATGACGTAATAAATGTTATTGCAGATATTGTGAGAGGGCATCAGATCTTCTTAATGATTTTCATATAAGTATGAGACCCCTATGTTCAAATATGCATTTATAACCTGTAGATTACATGTTCACAATGTGTTTGATGAAATGTCTGTCATGGTTGGGCCTGGTTAGGTCAAGTTCTTGTCTAAGTTTCGTATATATATCTTTGTTTTTATGTATCTCATCATTCTAGAAAGTTCTATCAAGTTCTGGGCAGAGGTATGGACCTAGACCTAAAAAAGTGGCCCAGATCTCTGGGCCACAAGCACATAACTGAGTAAATTAGACTACAGTTGCTGGGAGTGTAACACCCTCCTCCCACATCTTCCCAAGCAACTGGGTAGCCGGGGTAGACATGTGACGAGAGGATACTATGATATGATTCAACCTCCTAGGTAACCTTAAGTAAATGGAATCGAAGGAAACACAACACACATACCTCCCTCAGGTGCTTCAGGACCCCCAAGAGCTAATCCACCACTCCAAGTGCCCAACCCCTAAGTTAACCTAGCATTTAGATGAATTAAACCCAAATTCGCTCCCATGAAAAGGCATGCATGTGACTGTAACCCTATAGTCGCTCTCACAGGCTTGCCTGCCAGTGATCAAAGACCCAATTTGTCAGTGCTATGCCAACGACTCCAGGATTTGAGCCACTTTTTCAGGCCTAAAGCCTAGGTCACTGCCCAAAATTGAACCATCTCTTCAAATTAGTAAAATAACATGGAAATGATAGTACTAAAGAAAATACTTGTTTAAGACCTTGACTGGACCCCTACTAGCCATAACAGACATTTTGTCAAACACTTAGTAAATATGCAACCTATAGGTGTAAATAACAGATCTGAGCATAGGGGTCTCATACTTATCTGAGATTCACCATGAAGCATTGTTTCCTTATCACTTTAACTTCCATTACATCCATTAGGTCATAGATACATTGTTCATTCATATATAAGTAAAAACATGATGAGAGCCACACATGGCTGCTGTCATAAAACATATGCATAACCAACATAATAGGGATAGAAATATCAATGAAACCACAACCATATACACTAGATATAATCCACCATAATAATCATAGAAATACCAGGAGAAATAACCTTTCATTAATGATGCAAAATCCAAACCTGGGATGGGACTTCTGATGAGCCCCAAAAATGGGTAATTTATTGGGCTCATTTTGCCTATTGTTCTTCATCAATCCACCATTTTTCATAGTTTATGCATGTTTTTTGAGTATATTTGTGTTAGTTGAATGAATGAGAATAGTCACTTGACCAAGAAGGCTAACACGTGGTTATTGTAGATTTTTGGACAAATTTTGGACCAAGGCCAAGCATTTATGAGCCAGATGACAGCCAAGCATGAAGGAAAAAGGGTGAGGATTCGTAGGAAGGGTGTCTCCTGCACTAAATGGCCCCTTCCTCGAATTCTCCACCCTCAGCTCGGAGTTCAGCAGGCCACTGAAAAGGATTCCCAAGCTCAACCGAGCAGTTTTGTGTAAAGTGATTGATCACTAGCAGTTCGAGCAGCCGAGCCCCTCGAGTTAAGGAGGGCTATTGGAGACCCTCGTAGTGCATAAATAGGAAGGCTTCTAGCCTTCGTAGGTTACTTTTTGAACAATTGTATTCTGCACTATAGTGCTGCTAGTTTCTCAGCTCATTTTGTAGCTTCTGCTGTACAACCTTTTTGTGACATGGTTATTTTTGAGTAATGGAAAGAAATTTCATTTGGCACCAATTCTGAGCTTTTTCTTAGGAGCTTGCAGCTCTTGGGGTTGGGCCCAACCCAAGTGCCAAGGCCTCCTTCGTGTACTGTTATATGTTTTTAATGTCTTTGCAAAATAATTTTTGTTAAGTAGATTACAGTCTTGCTTGGTTACCTAGGTCATTGTTGATGATTAAAAATGATTTTCATGTTCAAATTGATTTGATAGGTTAATAACAGAGAAGATCTTCAGAAAAAGGCCATCGAGCACCCCTGATCTCACCTCTCCCTCTGTGGGACCATGAGCTGAGACCAAGGTGTCCTTGCCGCCACCAAAAACACTATCTTTGCTTCATCATGCAATTGTTAGTGTTAGATTCTCATTTGCAGAAGTTGATACCAGTTGTGGTTACATGCTCAGGTTCATGATTGCTTAGTTTGCATAGCTATTTCACATGATTTTGTTGTAATAAACTTCTGTTCATTTTCTTTGCTGATATTCAGGTCAGATTAGGTTAAAGTAGCTAGGTCTTTGGTTTTCTGAGTCTTTGTTTGAATAGTTTGGAAAATAACTTGCAGAGCACCTGTGATACCTCTTTTCCTACCCCTACTCCATCAATACTACCTGCTCCGTCCTCCAACTCTAATTCTTGCCTCACATTTGCTACGTTCCCTCACTTTGACCTAATTTCCATATTTTTGTGCAACATTGCTCTACCCCTCCTTGAACAAATCCAGCCATCCTTATCACTCACCCGCTTCGTTCGCCAGGTCCTGGACCCCTCCACATCATCATCCAACCTCCATACCCACTTCTACACCTTTCTTCCACCATCAACCCTCCAAAATCCCCTTTCAGAACATCCTGTAGAAACATCTTGTAGAAGCCACAGAACATCCTATAGAACCCCTGCAGACTTCCTGTAGAAGCTCACGAAAGCGGTTTCTTGAGATCCGAACACTGTGAGACTCTTTGGAAGGGTGCTAGGGACCCCTTAGGCCTTCTTCTAACCTTCCAAAACTTCTGCAAGCGCCTACTCCATTTCCTTTCACCAGTCAACCTCTACACAGTCAAAAACAGTTAAAGCACATGCAAAATAATTCTGACAAATTACTCAAAAATGCAAAAAGATGTTTCCTTCATATTTCTCTTCAGAAGTAGCTTAGTCACATGCATTTTACCTTTCTAGAAGTCAATGGCATCCATTTATGTAGCTTTAATCCTTTTACTTGCACCAGTAGGGTTAGTCTATAGAACTAGGGTTTGCTAGGGTTTGCATTCCTTTTTCACTTTCAGCTTCTTTTTGCAAGTAGACTAGCTTCCTTTGAGTTAGCTTTCATCCATCACCATTAAAAGCTTCTTCTGAGAGCTCATAGAAGTTGGCTTAAGCTCCTAGCGGACTTGTGCCAGCTGATCCAGTGACAGTTGCGGCAAGAGCTAGTACTTGTGCATATAACACCGTCGCTTCCAAGTTTGTTACGAACTACCGGGTTGATAAAAGTAAAGAAGGGAGCTCTAGGAGTTGCAGCATTATTGCTGCAATACTGGAGCCCACCATTCTTTTTGGCGTCGTTGCCGGGGAAGCGTTAGAGTGTTTGTGATTTATGCTTTTCTTCTATCTTCTACTACAACCTTTTGCTAAGTAGTTTATTTCATTTCCATTCTGCAATTTCATTTCTACAAAAGTAGATTATACCTTTCCTACTTTCATAGATTAGCATTTCAATTCTGAAATTTCAATTCTGCAAGCGTAGATTAGCATTTCAATTCTGCAAGCGTAGCCTAGCATTTCATTCCTGCAATTTCATTTCAGCAAAATAAATTAGTCCTTTCATGCTTTCATTTCAATTTCGCATTTTCATTTCAGCAAGATAGATTTTAGTTAGTTGCAATTCAATCTATTTCAATTTTGCAGGTACAAGCAAAAAAAAAACAAAAGAAAACAAAAATATTTCATTTCATGCCTCGTAGGAACAAAGACAATACCGGAAAATTCCTACCCAACACCCCCACCACATCACTGAGTCACCCTTCTCTCTTCTTTGGTGGCAGTGATCCAGAAGAACCTATAGGTGAACCTCCTGAGATATATGAAGATCCTATAACAGAAGAAGAGCAAGAAAACATTCCTTTTGAGACCATGGCTGAAAACAGAAACGGTAGAGAAGATGAGGAGAGAATAGAAGGTGCCTTTCCCATCCGAGAGACCAATGGGGACATGAAGATGAAAAACATAAGTCCCTCAGCCTTACCTCATTTCCATGGATTGACCACTGAAGACCCTGATACCTTCCTGTTTGAGTTTGTTGTCCTTTGTTGAACTTATGACTATGCAGAAGATGAGCAAAAGTTGAAACTCTTTCCCTCTACCCTCAAGGATGCAGCACTACGCTGGTTCATGGGGTTACCTGGAAACAGTATCACAACTTGGGCTCAGATGTAGCAAGCCTTCAACAACAAATACCAGGACTACTGTAGGTCAAAGGAAACAAAGGGAGAGATCTTTCGGATGACCATGGGAAGTGATGAGTCTTTAGAAGACTACGAGGAAAGGTTCCAACTTAGCTATAAATGGGCCAGGTGCACGCTTGACCCTGAATCTCTGAAGCTGGTTCTGCTCTGAGGAGTCCCCGAAGACCTTCTAGATACCCTCCATCTGCTAGCTGGGGGAGACATCTACCAACTACCTTATGAGGACATAAAGACTATGTTTAGAAACCACTCTAGGGCAGCCCGGAAACAAGGTAGGGGGAATCCACTCTCAGCTAGTACCACCTTCTCCAAGCATGAGTTTTCTAATCAGATGGAAGACCTCAAAAGTGAGATGAGACAGACCATTGCCATGCAACTGGATACTTTCCAAATCCAACAGAAGAAAGAGGAAGCTGAGAGGGCTTTGGCCATTTTTTGTCCCAGATGTACCAAGAAGCATCCTAAGAACGAGTTTCCATTACACTCAGTAAAGGTATGTTTCGTTTGTGAGGAAGACCACCCCACGAACTAGTGCCCAACCTTACCTGGACTTAAAGCCATGTACCAAGGGGCTGAAGGGGCCACTGAGCCACTCTACTTCCTTAACCAAAGGAGGCCACATGGGTCCAGACCTTACCAGCAGGGGATGCAAGGAACATCCCAAGCTTATTACAACCCCAACCAATCCACTCACATGCCTTCTTGGGGGCCCCCTGCTCATCCTTCCTAGTCCACACCTCCTCCTTGGTCTTATCCATCTCAATACCATACTCAACCTGCTGCTCATTCGTTTCACTCTCATGTCTAGCCACAACCTTAGTGGAATGCACCTCAACCGGGGTGGAGGCCCCAATACAACTCTCCTCCCGATATTTTGCCTCCACCTCCTACTCACCCACAACCATTACCTCCTGCTCCTCCAAGACAACCCCAGATGCCTGCTCAACCGAACCCGAACCCCAACAATAGATAACCTGCCCAGCAAGTATACACTAGAGAGACAACATGCCCTACCTATGCTGTGGAGATTTAGGAGATCAACCTACGATCTGGAAAGGTCCTTCCATATCGCCAACCTCCTCCCCTGGGGGAAGAAGAAGAGAAACAGGAAAGTGAACCCAACGTCATTCCACCCTTTCCTGAGCAACTAACAGTAGCCATGCAACCAAACCTAGAGGAGAATGAACTTCTGGGAGAACTTAAATAGTTGTGTGTGAAAATCCCACTTCTCTAGGCCATAAAAGTTGTACCAATCTACAACAAATTTATCAAGGAGAAGTGTTTCAGGTACCCAGGCAGGCACAAGAGAGATGCCCCGACTATCAATGTTATAGGACAACTGTCTAATCTGATGTTGGGACAAGTAATCTGTCCAAAATATTTGGACCCTAGGAGTCCTGTAGTTGATGTCCACATCAATGGCACCATAATCCCCCACACCTTGATTGATCTAGGGGCTGCCATTAATGTGATGACCAGGGACACTATGCTTAAACTTAACCTTCAAAGTTCCTTAAGAAAGACCTTGACAGTACTGCAGTTGGCAGACCACTCCACCATGACTCCCGAAGGGATTGTGGAGGATGTCCTGGTCTCTGTTGATTCTTGGGAGTACCCTGTGGACTTCTTGGTCCTTCAACCAAAGGCAAAACTCACTGGATACCCCCTCATTTTGGGAAGGCCTTGGTTAGCTATTGCGGATGCTTACATCAATTGTCGAGCTAGAAGCATGACCATCAAGAATGGGCCTATGTCCAAACAGCTAGTCCTATACCCTCCTGCCCAACCTCTGTTAGAACATGACTTACCACTTTGGTTGGAGGAGGAAGATGAGGGTGAAGTCTACTCTGCACCATTGTGCACAGTAGAAGCCGCCAGGGGAGGTCCTCTGACTGAGGATGACTTGATCTAGAATTTGATTCAAAATCCACCTCTCAGTGCACTATCATTAGAGGAGTTAGTGGAAGGTACCCAAGCCAGCGCTTTAGTGGACCTCTGTGTGGCCGATCCGACCTCACCCAGAGTTAAAAATGTGGAATTTGGCCCTGAAAGAACCTTAAAGATCAGCTCATCCCTATCTTCCTCTCAGGAGAAGGAGCTCTGTAGCTTATTGAGCCACCATTTGGATGCCTTCGCTTGGAGCTATAAGGAGATGAAAGGAGTCCACCCTTCGGTTTGTACCCATCACATTTACATTAAAGAGGATTGTAAACCAGTCAGGCAGCCTCAGAGGAGAATGAATCCAACCCTTAAGGACATCGTTAAAGAAGAATTGCAAAAGTTGTTGGATGCAGGATTCATCTACCCCATCTCGGACAGCGAATGGGTTTCTCCTCTGGTGCTTGTACCCAAGAAAAATGGGAAGTGGAGAATCTGTGTAGATTATCGAGAACTTAACAAAGCCACCAAGAAGGACCATTTCCCTTTGTTGTTCATAGATCAAGTGCTAGATGGGCTGGTAGGGAAGAAGTTCTTTTCTTTCCTATATGGGTTCAGCGGGTATAATCAAATCCAAATCAGCCCGGAAGATGAAGATAAGACCACCTTCACTTGTCCTTGGGGAACCTTTGCCTGTCGGGTCCTTCCCTTTGGGCTATGCAATGCTCCTGCCACTTTCCAGAGAGCAGTATTGAGCATATTTGCTGAGCTGGTTCACGATTCCGTGGAAATCTATATGGATGACTTTACTCCTTATGGGTCTAACTTCGAAGAAGCATTGTCTAACTTGGGAAAAGTTTTAACCAAGTGTATTGAAATGAACCTGTCCCTCAGTCCTGAAAAATGTGAATTCCTGATGACTGAAGGGACCGTGTTAGGTCATACCATTTCTCAGCAAGGATTACAGGTGGATCCTAACAAAATTTCTATCATCCAAAAGGTTCCACCTCCTCAAAAGGTAAGGGATGTTCAGATTTTTCTAGGCTTAGCAGGATACTATAGAAGATTCATTAAAGATTTTAGTAAGCTAGCCTCGCCATTGTTTGGCCTCTTAGGGAAAGATGTTGAGTTTAAATGGACTAACGATTGTCAAGGGGATCTAGATGAGTTGAAAGATAAGTTGGTGTCCACCCCAATCTTGAGAGGTCCAAACTGGGCCCTACCTTTCCACATCCACACCGATGCCTCAAATAGAGCCATAGGGGCAGCCTTAGGACAAGTTGAGGAGAAACTACCATATGCCATATACTTTGTCAACAAAAACCTGTCCAAGGCAGAGATGAACTATACTGTAACCGAAAAAGAGTTCCTGGCTATAGTCCATTCCCTAAACAAGTTCAGACACTACATCACTGGTTATCAAACATTCGTACACACTGATCATGCTGCGATTAGATATTTAATGAATAAGCCTGATGTAAATGCTCGTATCATTAGATGGTTACTCTTGTTGCAACAATTTGATTTGACCATTGTGGACAAGCTAGGTAAGGAAAATGTTGTTGCTGACTTTCTGTCTAGATTGGATTTGCCTGCAGGTGAAGAAGGGACAGTGGATGACCAGATGCCAGACGAACACCTGTTTGCTATTTCAGTACTCTCTCCATGGTTTGCTGATATAGCAAATTACTTGGTCTCAGCACAGTTCCCTCCACACCTATCCTTAAGAGAGAAGAGAAAAATTGTGAGGAAAAGTGCCCCATTCACTTGGATCGGGGGCAACCTATTTAAACTTGGCCCAGATTAGATCTTGAGGCGTTGTGTTAGGGAGGAGGAAGTTTTCGACATCCTCCTGACCTGTCATGATGGGCCCTGTGGAGGTCACTTTGCAGCGAAAAGGACTGCCTTCAAAATTCTACAGGCAGGCTACTATTGGCCCACTCTTCATCAAGATGTCAGAAGATACATCAGCCAATGTGACCGATGTCAAAGGATGGGGAAACCGACTCCAAGGGATGAAATGCCCCTCCAACCTCAAGTGACCTTCGAGCCATTTGAGAAGTGGGGCATGGATTTTGTGGGTCCTATCAACCCTCCTTCAAAGCAAAGGTCTTACATCATTGTGTGCACAGACTACCTGACAAAGTGGGCAGAAACCAAGGCAATCAAGGCAACGACAGAAGGAAAAGTGGCTGAGTTTTTAAGGGAAAATACCTTTTACAAATTTGGCTACCCAAGAGAGCTAGTCACCGATCAAGGAAGTCAGTTCACCTCTAACCTGATTGAAGACCTGCTCGCTCATCACAAGATCAAGCACAGAACTTCCACCCCTTATCATCTGCAAGCTAATGGGCAGGTGGAAGTTACTAATAGATCGTTGGAAGAGATTTTGACTAAAGTGGTGAGCAGCAGCAGGAAGGATTGGGCAGATCACTTGGTTGAGGCCACCTGGGCCTACAACACCACTTGGAAAACTATAACAGGTTTCACACCTTATGAGCTGGTCTACCTGAAGAAGGCTCTGATATCCATAGAATTTGACTACAACACATTGAGGGTGGCAGCTCAACTGGACCTAGATCTCAGCCATGCACAACGGGAAAGATTACTGCAGCTGAATGGATTAGATGAACAAAGAATGCAGGCCCTCCTCCACTTAGAAGTAGTTCAACTCCAGAGGAAGATATGGCATTACCGGCACCTTAATGAAAAGCAATTCCAGCCAGGAGATTGGGCGCTGCTGTATAACTCAAGATACAAGGATTTCAAAGGGAAACTGAGGACAAGGTGTTGATGACCATATACAGTGGAGAAATGCAACGACAATGGTTCAATCGTTATCAGGACTATTGATGAAGACGCCATCCCCATGCTCGTCAATGGGCATCCATTGAAAATCTACAGGAAACCCCTTTAGAGGCAAGAGTTCATTGAAACTTTGGACAAATCAGTGCTGGTAGTGGAGCAGGGCCCTGTCTCTACTCCACCCACACCTTGAGCATAAAAAAAAAAAAAAGAGAGAGAGAGAGAAATGAAATAAAAATATCCCTGGGTGAAAACTTCTTAGAGGCGCCCGGGGTAGATAGTGAGGGTGAAAACCTCATGGAGGCGCCCTAGCTGTCTCTAAAAAAAAAAACAAAAACAGGCCTAATCTCTATGGAATAATTGCAGGTTGCAGGGAATATATTGCAGGTTAGGAAGGTCGTGCAAGACAAGGACAAGGGTCCACACCAGGCTACAGGACACCCTCACAAACATTTCCTCCATGACCACTCGCCTCTCCTAGGATTTGATCATATTCGGGGGGCAGATTTCACCTTCTACAGGAAGTTCTACCTATTCTACAGGCAGTTTATGTCTTCTACAGGAAACATCTTGTAGAACCTTCGGGCAAGCCAAAAGCGATCTTGGAGGGGAATCTAAAGGTTGGAATCTATTTGTTAGGCCTGTAGCCACTCCTGTTTCCACCCATCACCATATGGCACCCTGTTCCATCTCTTTACACCTCCGTAACCCACCTGGTTATGTGTTCCTACACAGTCATACAAGAAACCTTGTTTTCCTCAGATTGACAGTAATAATTTTTAGTGACAAGTCAAGTAACAAAGTCTCGCTCACCCTACCTGTCCAAACTCCATCTAGACTCTTCATCAACGAATCCCTCATCTGCAATATAGCCCTGCTCGTTTAGCCTGCATCCCAGGAGGAGAAGCAGCTACAGGACATCCTACAGGAATCCTGTAGCAGCTGATCCCTCTGGAAGACATACTCTGGAGGCAGGGACAACCGAGATCAACAAAGGGAACATGCAAAAGGCTCCTCTTGGACGTGAAAACATCCTCGACAGCTGAAACCCAACAGAACCTGTGCATGCAGCGTTGATAACCGAAGGATCGGGTTCCAAAACCCGTGCATACAACATCAACAAATGAAGGAATGGGTTCTAACACCCGTGCATACAGCATCAACAAATGAAGGAATGGGTTCTAACACCCGTGCACGAGGCAGCAGCAAGCGAAGCAGTGGTTCCAAGACCCGAAGTCTGCATAACGCGTCCACGGCCACGCAGGTAAGTGTCTAAACTCATTCGTCAATTGCATAAACTATATTTCGAAAACTGCATGACTGTGAAAATGGTTCGGATTGAACGGGATCGGTGGCCAGTCAACTGGCCACCCTCAGCCAGTTACATAGCTTCGTGGGATCCGAACAAGCTCAGTTACGTTCAAATTTGCCGCCGAGACGTGCAGCCGACACGTGTGGAGTGTCCAGTTGGGGAAAATCGTCGGGACTGGTAGTGGTGGCGGCGGTTAATGGCAGAAGGGGAGGTGATGGCGGTCAGAGACACGCAGAGAAATGATGGCCATGACGTTGGATCAACGGTTCAGTCCGGCCACCTCATCCCCTCACCATGAATTGCGCCATAGTTAAAAGATACTCGGCTGAAGACTCTCACCACCCGCTGTTCATTTGCACTTGCAATGTCCTCGGCCGAAGTACGCGTCCTCTACCTCCAAAATCTGTTAACCCATCGTCCTCCACCGAGTTTTTCGGCCTGTTTCAAAAAAATCTCCCGTGTACCGGGCTCGTTCAGAAATAGTTGACACAGAAGCTTCTACAGGAAGCATGGAAATAGAACAGCAAAGGGGGAAATCACCGGGCAAGAGAGGCAGCAGCTGTGTTGGCCGCCTTAAAAACACCTCCAAAACAAAAAGGGAAGTGAAAAAGGGAAACCTCCATGTACTTTAAAGCAAGAAGGAGCACATGGATCAAAGTAGGCAGACCCCAGCCAAAGTCAAAGGAGCCAATTATCATTGAGGACACAACCCCTAAACCAAAGGAAGGGTCTCCTTCAAGGATTTCTGTCACCTATGAATGAGGAAGCCCAAAAACTTCCACCTTGAGAGAAAGACTAAAGACAATGGACTCAAAGACAGTTCTATAGGAAGCTGAGAAAGCTCTACAGGAAACTCGGGCTAAGCTAGAAGAGACTGAGAAATTAGAGGAAAAGGCAGCCAAACAACCACAGGAAGAAGAAAGGATAGAGGAAATATTGGAACCAAGCCCTCAGCCCAGTTTGGGCACATACTATAACCTGTTAGAAGCTAGGAAAATAATTCCCCAGAAATTTGCGGTGCCACTATTCTTTGCACTGGAAGAAGAAAGAATTAGGACTCACACTTGGATGAGGATCGCCAAGTCCAAGGGTGTGGCAGACATAGGCCCCCTAGAAGAACAACTCAGGGAGTCAAGGAAAGAATTGGCCATGGTGAAGCATGTGGAAAGCATTCAGAGGGCCAAACTATAGGAAGAGAACGAGCTGCTGAAACAGCAGCTACAGCTACAGGGAATCCATAAGGAAGACAGGCCCTCCATTCTAGGAGAACAACAGCAACAGGAAAAGCCTCCAACAAACAAAGAAACCTTGGATGAACAGCAAAGAAAGGATGGGTTGCAGGCTGAGATCGAGGCACTAACAAAACAGCTACAGGAGAAGGAGTTGCAGGCAGCAGAGGAGATACAGTCTCTAAGGAAATAGGTACATGAGAAGGAAGCCCAACTGGCCTGCATGGCTAGCTGGGCAATAGAGGTCGTACAGTGTAGGTAGCCTGCCAAGTCATACGCTTTGTACCTTAAATATCAATGGTTGCAGTTCCAGATTAACACCTTGGCCCAAAGGGGCACTACTCCATTTCAAAACTATCATCAATTTATGGCTTTATGTGACAGTAGCTCATCAGAGGACAAGGCTAAATTATCAGAGTTTTATTTGCACAACTTGGCCCTTCCAAATATGAATTCGTGGGATCCCAACGCTGTGGTAGGAGATGTGCAACTTATGGCCATGGCCTCTTGGTTGAATCATGAGGAAAAAAGGGCAGCAGAGGTCCGAGATATTATGAACAGGGAACTCAATGAACCACTAATGATCAAAGTAGAGCCAGAGGATCCCTCAGCATTGATAAGTGCCCACCAGCACTTGGCCAACAGCCCTCAGGATTTACCAGATTACATTGAACGACAGGCTCAAGCTATTGCCCACTTTGAGGACATGGAGAGACTGTTGGGGGATAACTGCCTTCATGCTTACACAAGGAGGTGGAACACACTGCCCCACAGTTTGAAGATAAGAGAATACCACTCTCCAGCCAGGATGAGGGAGGCCTTGGCAAGGGTACCCCTCTATAAACAGCCAATGCAAAATCTGCAGTCCAATTGGATCAGCCTAAAGTTCAGTCCTCCCTTGCTTTTGGGATTGTTGGAAGGAGTTAAGGAAGAAGAGGAAAACAGGCAGTGGGAGGAAGTGGAAAGAAAAGCAGGATTTCATGACCGGGAAGAAGACATCACCTTGGAGGCCTGGGATGTGAGAAAGGCAATCAAAGCTATCAAGGAAGATGAGCTAGATTAGTTGCTCAGAGGATGAGCAACCCATTTAGCAGGGGGTGATGATGAGCCCCAAAAATGGGTAACTTATTGGGCTCATTTTGCCTATTGTTCTTCATCAATCCACCATTTTTCATAGTTTATGCATGTTTTTTGAGTATATTTATGTTAGTTGAACGAATGAGAATAGTCACTTGACCAAGAAGGCTAACACGTGGTTATTGCAGATTTTTGGACAAATTTTGGACCAAGGCCAAGCATTTATGAGCCATATGACAACCAAGCATGAAGGAACAAGGGTGAGGATTCGTAGGAAGGGTGTCTCCTGCACTAAATGGCCCCTTCCTCGAATTCTCCACCCTCAGCTCGGAGTTCAGCAGGCCACCGAAAAGGATTCCCAAGGGCAGCCGAGCAGTTTTGTGTAAAGTGACTGATCACTGGCAGTTCGAGCAGCCGAGCCCCTCGAGTTAAGGAGGGTTGTTGGAGACCCTCGTAGTGCATAAATAGGAAGGCTTCCAGCCTTTGTAGGTTACTTTTTGAACAGTTTTATTATGCACTATAGTGCTGCTAGTTTCTCACCTCATTTTGTAGCTTCTGTTGTACAACTTTTTGTGACATGTTTATTGTTGAGTAATGGAAAGAAATTTCATTTGTCACCAGTTCTAAGCTTTTTCTTAGGAGCTTTCAGTTCTTGGGGTTGGGCCCAACCCAAGTGCCAAGGCCTCCTTCGTGTACTGTTATATGTTTTTAATGTCTTTGCAAAATAATTTTTGTTAAGTAGATTACAGTCTTGCTTGGTTACCTAGGTCACTATTGATGATTAAAAAGGATTTTCATGTTCAGATTGATTTGATAGGTTAATAATAGAGAATATCTTCACAAAAAGGCCATCAAGCACGCCTGATCTCACCTCTCCCTCTGTGGGACCATGGGCTAAGACCAAGGTGTCCTTGCCGCCACCAAAAACATTGTCTTTGCTTCATCATGCAATTGTTAGTGTTAGATTCTCATTTGCAAAAATTGATACCAGTTGTGGTTACATGCTCAGGTTCATGATTGCTTAGTTTGCATAGCTATTTCACATGATTTCGTTGTAATAAACTTATGTTCATTTTCTTTGCTGATATTCAGGTCAGATTAGGTTAAAGTAGCTAGGTCTTTGGTTTTCCCAGTCTTTGTTTGAATAGTTTGGAAAGTAACTTGCAGAGCACCTGTGATACCTCTTTGCCTACCCCTACTCCATCAATACCGCTTGCTTCATCCTCCAACTTTGATTCTTGCCTCACATTTGCTACGTTCCCTCACTTTGACCTAATTTCCATATTTTTGTGCAACATTGCTCTACCCCTCCTTAAACAAATCCAGCCATCCTTACCACTCACCCACTTCGTTTGCCAGGTCTTGTACCCCTCCACATCATCATCCAACCTTCGTACCCACTTCTACACCTTTCTTCCACCATCAACCCTCCAAAATCCCCTTTCGGAACATCCTATAGAAACATCCTGTAGAAGCCACAGAACATCCTATAGAACCCCTGCAGACTTCCTGTAGAAGCTCACGAAAGCGGTTTCTTGAGATCCAAACACTGTGAGACTCTCTGGAAGGGTGCTAGGGACCCCTTAGACCTTCTTCTAACCTTCCCAACCTCCTACAAGCGTCTACTCCATTTCCTTTCACCAATCAACCTCTGCACAGTCAAAAACAGTTAAAGCACATGCAAAATAATTCTGACAAATTACTCAAATATGCAAAAAGATGTTTCCTTAATATTTTTCTTCAGAAGTAGCTTAGTCACATGCATTTTACCTTTCTAGAAGTCAATGGAATCCATTTCTATAGCTTTCATCCTTTTACTTGCACCAGTAGGGTTAGTCTGTAGAACTAGGGTTTGCTAGGGTTTGCATTCCTTTTTCACTTTCAGCTTCTTTCTGCAAGTAGACTAGCTTCCTTTGAGTTAGCTTTCATCCATCACCATTAAAAGCTTCTTTTGAGAGCTCATAGAAGTTGGCTTAAGCTCCTAGCGGACTTGTGCCAGCTGATCCAGTGACAGCTGCGGCAAGAGCTAGTACTTGTGCATATAGCATTGTCGCTTCCAAGTTTGTTACGAACTACCGGGTTGATAAAAGTAAAGAAGGGAGCCCTAGGAGTTGCAGCATTATTGCTGCAATACTGGAGCCCACCAACTTCCACATTCCACTCGACCGTAGAATGGTTGAGCGAAATCTCTCTTCAGTCATTCACCCCCATGCCATATTCCAAGCATGAATGCGGGATCTCATAGAACACGTCAATAAAAAATCGTCCAGGGCTTCCAGAGGCCATCCACCTCAACCCATCAAATAATGATTCCACCTCACGGTATCTATCCCAACCTTTAAGGGCTCCAAAGAGTTTGTTCCAACCAAGGATCTAGTACTAGTAACTCAACCCACAGCTGCCACCAGGCTCTAGAGCTTTTGTCCAACCAAGGCTCCAGGACCAGTAACTCAACCCTCCAAGGGCTCAAGAGCATTTGTCCAACAAAAGGCTAAGAGACTTGTAACTCAACCCAAGTTGTTACAGGTTTTGGGTTGTGTTGTATTCTTTCCATGACTAGCCCACGTAGTTAACCGGGAGGTTGGAGAAGGGGGGCGGAGCCCCCTTTCGTTGCACCGATTGCATAGCGGAGGGGTCATAGGGAGTTTGAGGGGTGAAGGTAACCCCCCTCTATGGGGTCCGGGGTAGTGCCCCAGAAAATTTTGGTTTTTGGACCCTATATTAGGTTGGGCGGACCTACCTATGGTTTTGTGCATGATTTTCGCACATGGTTTTGGATGTGATGGTTTTCGGTCCATGGTTTTGGACATGATGGTTTTCAGTCCATAGTATTGGATGCTTCAGCATGTAGAAATATGTATTGTAAACATTGAAAGGAACATAATGAAAAATCAAGCTGGTATTCACGGTTTTGGGATCCAGGGGAAGATATATGTGTATATGTGTTTTATGTGTTATGCTCTCGCATTGTTTATTTTCTGTGTTTTAGAATTCGTATGCAGGTAATTTCTGTACAGGATTAAAACCTACATTTGGTATCGGAGCTGTTTTGGCTTCAAGGGGACACCTTTGTTGTTGATGGGTTTCGCTCGGGCCTGTGGTAGACCTTGTTCAGTGGGAGATCTGCGGGATCGATTCTGGTGGTGAAAGAAGATGGCGAGTAGTGGAAAGATAGAGATCGAGAAATTTAATGGTCAGAGTTTTGAGTTGTGGAAACTCAAGATGGAGGATCTGTTGGTGGATAAAGATTAGTGGATCGTGGTAGATCCGGGTACTAAACCAACGGGAGTGTTCAATGAAGAATGGAAGAAGTTGGATCGGAAGGCAAAGAGCACAATACAATTGTGTGTCTCGGATTCAGTATTGTTGAATGTATCATGGGAAGCTACGACGAAGGTTTTGTGGGAAAAGTTAGGGACTTTGTACCAATATAAGTCTCTGGTGAATAAATTGTTCCTACGGAAAAAGTTGTATAACCTGAGGATGAAAGATGGAGACTCAGTGATAGAGCATTTGAACGCATTTAATACCATGGTAAGTCAATTATTATTTGTTGATATTAAAATTTCAAATGAAGATAAGTGCATCAGTTTGTTGTATTCTCTACCAGATTCGTGAGATAGTTTGGTTATTGTAATAGGTAGCAATACAACTTCCTTGCAGTTTGATGAAATAGTCTCATACTTGTTGACGAAGGAGATGAGACGAAAAAATATGGAGAGCCAGAATGGTGATGCCTTGTTTGTATGAGGACGGTCCTAGAACAGAAACAAAAATAATTCATCGAGCGGGAGATCTAAATCTAGAGGGAGATCTAAATCTCCAGGAAAACCTGTAAAGGTGGTGTGCTAGAAATGCGGAAAGGAAGGGCACTACAAAAGGGACTGTAAATCTAAAGCTCCTAATAAAGGAAAGGTATATGATGATGCTCCTTCTGCAGAGGTGAAAACCACCTCAGATGAAGGTGGGGATGTGTACTTGGCTTCTTCAAGTACACATGTAGATCATGAGGCATGGTTGATTGACTCAGGTGCATCCTTTCACTTCACTCCCCATAGAGAGTGGTTCTATGAGTATGAGAAATATGATGGTGGTGATGTCTTCTTGGGAGATGACAGGAAGGCTAGAATCGTTGGTCACGGAAAAGTAAAGTTGAAGTTGCAAGGTGGAAGAGTTAGAACACTTGCGGGTGTTTTGCATATTCCTGCATTGGCCAGAAATTTGATTCTTGTAAGCAAGCTGGATGATGCAGGTGTAAAAATAGTGTTTGAGAAGGATACAGGCAAGATGGTTCGGGGGGAACTGGTATTGATGCGGGGAGTTTGAATTGGAACTCCGTACAAGCTACAAGGTAGTACTATTATTGATGGGTGCAACATTTCTGTGGTTCCTGAAAGTGGAGCAGAAAATCTAGTGGTCTCTGGAGAGAAGACCATGTTGTGGCATCAAAGGCTTGGACATATTGGAGAGAAGGGCCTTCGAATACTTCATGGTAAAGGTATGATAGAAGGTATGAGTAATATCTCTCTGGATTTTGATTTCTGTGAAAATTGTATATATGGGAAGCAGAATCGTGTGAGTTTCCCCTCTGGTGGTAAGAGGGTGAAATAGATATTAGAGCTTGTGCACAGTGATGTGTTTGGACCTGTGAAGGTTCCATCACTGGGTAAGTTTGTGTACCATGTATCATTTATAGATGACTTCTCAAGGAATACATGGATATATTTCCTTAAGAAGAAATCTGAAGTCTTTGACAGGTTTAAAGAAGTTAAGGCTCTGGTGGAAAACTAGACAGAGAAGAAGATAAATGTGTTGAGGACAGATAATAGTGGAGAGTTTTGCAGTAAGGAATTTGAAGAATTCTGTAAGAAGTGTGGTATAGCACGGTAGAAGACTACTCCCTACACACCTGATCAAAATGGAGTTGTAGAAAGAATGAACAAGACGTTGATGGAAAGGGAAAGAAGCATGCTCAATGGTGCTGAGTTAGGACAGGAATTCTGGGCAGAGGCGGTGGAGACAACATGTTACCTGGTTAATAGATCACCTTCATCAGCATTGGAGGATAAGACTCCACAAGAGGTATGGACTGGTAAAAAACCCTCTCTTTCACATCTGAGGGTATTTGGATGTGATGCATATGTACATGTTTCAAAGGATAAAAGAACCAAGTTGAATAGTAAATTTGAAAAGTGCATCTTTATTGGGTATAAGGATGGTTTAAAGGGTTATAATATTTGGAACCCAATAACAAGGAAGGTTGTGTACAACTGAGATGTGGTGTTCAGATAGGTGAAATATGTTATTAAACATGAAGTCCAACCAAAGGAACTTGAGAAGATAGAATTTGAGCTTAAGGAGGAGGAATCAGACTCTACAACAGAGGAGGAATCAGAAGATGAAGAGCCACAAACTCCGAGTGTGAGAAGATCAGTTTGTGAAAGAAGGCAACTGGAAAGGTATAGTCCATCTACTTTCTGTTCAAATATTGCTTTATCAGTTACTGATGATGATCCCAAAATTGTGAAGGAAGCAGTAGATTCAGAGGATGGAAAACTCTAGAAAGAGGCCATGGTTGATGAAATGGAATCTTTGCACAAAAATGAGGCTTGGGATCTGGTGGAGTTGCCGTCTGGAAGGAAACCCATTGGCAGCAAATGGGTGTTCAAAAACAAGACAAATGCAGAAGGAAAGGTGGAGAAATACAAAGCTCAGTTGGTAGCAAAAGGTTATTCCTAGGTGCCGGGAATTGATTTTGGTGATATTTTTTCTCATGTTCCCAAGGTAGCTTCTATTAGATTACTTTTATCTGTTGCTGCTGCTTTTGATTTTGAGGTAGAATAGATGGATGTGAAGACAAAATTTCTTCACGAGGATCTAGAAGAGGAGATCTACATGAAGCAACCTAAAGGTTTCGTGGTGAAGGGTAAGAAAGAAATGGTATGCAAGTTAAAGAAGTCTCTGTGTGGGTTAAAACAGTCACCAAGGATGTGGTATCAGAAATTTGATACATTTATACGGGGACTTGGCTTCACCAGAAGCAAAGTAGATTACTGTGTGTATTTTAAATTAATTGGTGACCATGTTATTTATCTGGTCTTGTATGTGGATGATATGTTGCTGGTTGGAAATGACAAAGAAATTATCTAGGATTTGAAGACCCAATTGTCCTCCAAATTTGACATGAAAGATCTTGGTGCTGCAAACTATATTTTGGGCATGGAAATTAAAAGAGACCGGGAAAAGAGGAAGCTCTGGTTAAACCAAAGGAAGTATGTCGAGACAATATTGCAAAGGTTTGAATATGCATGATAGTAAACCAGTGAAGGTTCCTACTCCTGTAGGTGCGAGGTTATCTGTTGAATAGTGTCCCAAGACACAAGAAAAGGAAGAGGACATGTCCCATGTTCCATATGCAAGTGTAGTCGGTGGCCTAATGTATGCAATGGTCTATACTAGACTAGACATTGGACATGCAGTGGGATTATTGAGCAAGTTTATGTCAAAACCAGGGAATGATTACTGGACAATAGTGAAGTAGGTTTTCAGGTATTTGCGTGGCACTAATGATTATGGTTTGTGCTGCCAAGGAAGACTAGGATGGGACAGAGTGTTGGATATTCGTGGCTTTGTTGATGCAGACTAGGCTGGAGATCTGGATCAGAGAAGATCTACAAGAGGGTATGTGTTTAACCTATTTGGAGGTGTCGTCAGTTGGATGAGTAAGAAACAATCTGTAGTGGCACTATCAACTACAGAGGCAGAATACATAGCGGCCACTCATGCAAGCAAGGAAGCAGTTTGGTTGCAAAGATTGTATTCAAGTATGGGGTTAGTACAGGGAGCTATAAGGATAGACTGTGACAGCCAAAGTGCAATTTTCTTGGCAAAGAACCCTACATATCATTCAAAGACAAAGCACATTGATGTTCAGTATCACTTTGTGAGGGATATGATAGAAGACAAAAAGGTGTTGCTGGTAAAGGTGGACACTTTGAATAATAGTGCAGATACATTGATAAAATCTGTGAGCTTTAAGAAGTTTTCTTGGTGTAGAGAAACAATGGGTGTTGCAGGGCTGGATAAATGACTAACCTCTCTTGTGTCCTCCTATGGAAAGAAAACAACAAGTGGGAGAATGTTGGGTTGTGTTATATTATTTCCACGACTAGACCACGTAGTTAACTGGGCGGTTAGAGGGGGGGGGGGGGGGGGGGGGGGGCGTGGGGTGGGGGAGCCCCCCCTTCTTTGGGCTGATTGCGTAGCAGAGGGGTCACAGGGGGTTTGAGGGGTGCAGGTAACCCACCTCTATGGGGTTCGGGGCAGCGCCCCAGAAAATTTTGTTTCTTGGACCCTATATTAGGTTGGGCAAACCTACCTATGGTTTTGTGCATGATTTTTTCACATGGTTTTGGACGTGATGGTTTTCGGTCCATGGTATTGGATGCTTCGGTATGTATAAATATGTATTATAAACATTGAAAGGAACGTAATGAAAAATCAAGTTGGTAGTCCCGGTTTTGGGATCCAGGGGAAAATCTCTATGTATATGTGTTTTATGTGTTATGCTCTCACATTGTTTATTTTCTGTGTTTTAGAATTCGTATGTAGGTGATTTCTATATGGGGTTAAAACCTACAATAGGGCTGCAAATCATTTTTCCAACCAAGGCTACATGAACTAGTAACTCAACCCAAGCCAAGGAAACATGAGAACCAACAAAAAAAAACATTGAAAGTAAACGCACAATCACCATGGTTATCCAGGAAATGGCAAGGCTAGGCAACCCACTGTCAATCCAGGTAATCCTCCATGCCAATGACAGATCACAACCAAGAAATCACATGCATGTGCCTTGCATGCCAAAACTAGCAGAGGAAGCATACATGCAACTCGGTACTTGCAAGAAAAATTGATGTAGTTCCTGATCCCGATGCCTTCTTGCACTTTCCTTCTCTTCATTTTCCTTCTTGCTCCAAAAATCCAAGTATGCCACACCTACCAAGAGCGCTCCAAGAAAACTATAAGTCTCCAAGACTATGGGAGAGCTCCAAAACTGAAATGATCAAGTCTTGCCCACTGATCCTCAAAAGCCTTTTTATTAATGAGGCTTCTATTTTCTTCATTTTCCAGTATTTTCCTTCATTTTCCTCCTCAAATGCAACTTGTGACCTTTCCCCTTCTTTTTCTCCTAATTTCCATTATTTTCATAAATAAAATGCCAATTAATGCCTCATGCCTTTCTAAAACCTTAACCGTTGTCTTTGCCAATTCCCTTAGCCATAATGAACCGAATCAACACCCACTAGGATGTTTCTCCCACCATTCATCTTGGAATATGTGTCCCATCACCGTGGCCTTATATTTATATTTACATGGATTTTTAACCAGGGTTTTTACAGAACCCTCCCCTTGGGGGGACATCATCCTTGGTGTTCAATGAAACCTATAACCAACAAGACTGCTAAAAACAAAACACACTACCCATGGAGCTTTATAACACAACTCGTTGTAGAATTTACAATGGCCATCTGCTAAAACATAACAAACATATTGTTTACTGGAGGTTTATAACACAACTCATTATGGTATTTACAATAACCACATATACACATATACATTTGCTTCAACTAGTAAATAACCATACTGTCTATGGAGCTTTATAAATCGAGCTCGATACAGCACTTACAATAATATACACATATACACATTTGTTCAACCAAAAAATAAAAGATATGATGCTTGCATCTGCAACAAGGGAATCCAGAGGCTCACACCTCCACCCTCAAGTAATACTAGGATTCACCTCCTTCCCAGGAAGTCCAGAATCTACTGCCACATTCAAACTAAATCCATTGTCCATCGCTATAATCTTACACCACTTGTCCTCTCAGTGAACAGTTACCGGCTCATTCTTCCAGGGCGCACTCCCAATGTGCATCTGATTCCATCTGACAATGCTAATGACAAAAAAAATCCATCCCCGGTCTTCCCTTTTCTGCTACATAGTCCCTCAGGCAATCCGGTCATCCCCTTCCATGCAGTCACTCACCTTCCAAGTTCCGCTGAAACCCCCATCTCGGGTAGTCCATCCCTTGGCAAGGCTTCCTCGCATCAGAATATGCAAAACCAAGGCATATACCTGCATCAAACCATCATACCGGTCATAGAATTCTCATCGAAATTAATGGACACTATTGGGTACCAATGTCTGACAATGGACCTGCTCTTGAAGTGCTTTACCATCATATTGTTTCCTGTTCCAATTCCTTTTGATGTTGCTAATTCTTGCAGTCAATTTCGACCACTCAGCCGGGCATGTTTATGCATTCCTGTTCCAAGCACATAATTTCCATTAGATTCAAAATAAATTGAAATAAATTCACATCATACCTCATTGGTAACTCGTCAATAAGGCACATTTGCAATCCTGTTCGCTTCCTATCACAACAAGTCAAACTATCATATCTGACCAAATCAACATGCATAAAAATATCACATCAGGTTGGATCAAAACATAACCATCAAAATCATAAATCACATGTAACCATCATAAACTAGAATCATAATTCACATGTAATCATCATATACCAGAATCATAGATCACCCGTAATCATCATAAACCATAATCATAAACCACATGTATAATAAAGATGAAATAAAATATCGATACTTATTCTTGATCAATCCTTACTTTTGCCTTTGTTCTTGTTTCGTACGCACACTGGATCGGTTGCCACTCCTAACAAACACCCAATGCCTTCTCCTCAACCAGGTGCACATATACATAGTGTGCATCACACACATACAACCACACATGACATACAACTCAATGAAATACATGCACCTACACTTGACATACAACGCATACACCTACACCTAGTGTATACAATATAATACATACACCTACATCTAGTGCATAACAAAATACATACACCTACGCCTGGTGTACAACACAACACAATACATCTATACCCGATGTATGACACCACACAATACATGCACCTACACAATGCACATACCTAGTACCACATGCTCTCAACACAACATGTATGACATGCACACAGTACCACACATGCACCAATACCATATGTACAACATGTACATAGTAACACCTGCATAATGTGTGCACAACATCACATGTACACGGCGCCACCAACTGCACAATGTGTACTCAACGCCACATGTACACGACACCACTTGTATAATGTGTACACAATACCACATGTAAATAGTACCACATGCACGACATGTACGCGACACCACATGTACACAACATCACATGAATGACATGTTAAAAACACCACCTACACACAGTGCCACTTGTACAACACCACATGCACACAACACCACTTGTACAATCATGCACACAACACCATATGTACATAGCACCACATGCACAAAATGCACGCAACACCACCTGTACATAGCACTACATATCCAACATGTACATAGCATCATTTGTACACATAACTGCATATTGAACACGCGCAAAGCACCATATGCATATGACACCACATATCCATCATGAACACAGTACAATATGT
This sequence comes from Pinus tabuliformis, assembly GCA_031772625.1. Lineage (NCBI taxonomy): Eukaryota > Viridiplantae > Streptophyta > Pinopsida > Pinales > Pinaceae > Pinus > Pinus tabuliformis. Next base: position 430,769,287 of record CM062807.1, read on the forward strand.
ACACAACGCCGTCTATCCAACATGTACATAGCACCATATATACCCAACATTGAATATGCAACATTCATACAACATTATTTGTACTAACACCCTGTACATAATATTGCATAAACAACATGTACACACACTACATATGCACAATATTACATGTGCACAATCATCATAGATGCAACATGTACAACATGTATGACATATGCACAATAGTAATACCACACATTTGAAACCACACTACCTCTACCAAGCAACCTTTCTTCCAATGTCTTATCCATGTTTTCCCTAGCATGCCACAGACCACACTGCTTTCATTTCGCTGATGTATCCCTTGGTATAACCTATCCATAACATAGAAATAATATAATCACATAATATCAACTCATAACCACATGATACTGACCTCATATATTTGTCATGACTACTCTTCCCAATTGATTCCTCGTAAGACCAGGAACCTCTTCATGTCATTTGCCTGCGTAAGCAATCATTCCTCCACAAGAACGATTCCTGATGACCCTGTCGGACAGTGACATAGATACATAGACACATACATACATATACATAAACATTAGCATAAAACAATCATGATCCATGATGACCCTGTCAGATAACAACATACATACATACATATATGCATATAATCATTAGCATAAAGAAATCATGATCACAACATAAATACTAGATATCAAGGTCAAGGTTAAGAGAACTTCCTTTATTCATGCACAACATTGAGAACCACCATTCCCAACTTAGTCAAGCCATCTGACATCTTAGGTCCATTTACTTTACCTTTTTGGTTACTGTTAGCATTCCAGGAAACTCTCCTAGGTTGCAGCTAGGAGATGCCTGGTAACATATAATCTTCAATATTGTTCTCTGAACTATTGGAATGAATGATGATTTGGATCAAGTTAGATAATCATTTCAGCTCTATTCTCACTCAAGACATGCATGAACACCCTCAACAACACAAGGCTTTAGACCACTAATGCTCAATAGTTTATAGATTTAATGGATAGATGGAGAATACTAACTGTATCAGCAGATTGCATATATAAACATAAATGAATGACTAGTTATAGGCAGTAAAAGAGAATACTGACTGTACTGGAAAATGCATATATGACCATATATGAATGGTTAGCTACAGGCTGCAAAGAAGCTTGCAAATATAAGTTATCAAAGCAGAGACAAGATGACAGTTATCTGGCCTTAAACATAAAGGAAACATGAACAAACTGTTCAAGTGCAAGCATAGGATAGTAAAGAAAATGGGGATTGAACATGTAATAGCAAAAGGAGCTTGTATTGCTGGAATAAAGATGAGGAACTTGAAGGAACAGAGGAGGAATAATCTCTAGGAGTTGAACCTATATTACATCTTGTTTTCAGCTATTTATAGCTTGTTTACAATGCTCCTGAGCTCTAAGAGGCTCAGAGTCTTAGTTTGCCTGATATGCATCGTTAACTGATTTGATGCCCTCTAAGCAAGCATGGGATCAGATTTTTTTTCTTCTGACAGCAGAGTAACTACTTTCAGATATTTTGGTAGCTTGTTGCGTTGTCTGGGAGTTCTCCTGAGCCATATATGCTCCATGATGTTTGTTTGATTTGGTTGTGTCGCGCTGTCTATGCCACCTGATCGATTCTGTTTAGGGCTAGCTACGCATGCTCCATGACTGTTTCTGTTAGGGCGAGCTATGCTGTGAAGGGAGAGCTACCGGGCCTCTATTCTCCCTTTAGATATTTAGAATGACTATTCTTTATGTTAAACACAGAAAAACACAACAACCTTGTGAAAATCCCACCCATTTCTGTCCTTTTAGGACTTAAAAAATGATTAGATATGGCTTATCAATCTCTCGGGTCTGCCCTTGTTGCCATCGCAAGTCGCGTTCATCCTTATTCCTGTGTATTTCATTTATAAAACGAAAACACTGAAAAATGAAAAATGCTTTGGGCGGACTTCAAATTTCATATATTCCACTTCCTGGATCCTCTCGAGTCCGAGCTTCATCGCCATCGGCGCTGCCAGGCTTCCTTTGTATTTTCATTATATAATGAAAATATATCAAATACATTAAAAATCACTTGGGCGCGGACTTGAAATCTTATAGAATATCACTAATAATGTCGTCGGGTCCGGCGTTATCGCATCGCCCTTATATATATGCAAAGGCCTTGCCCCATGGTTTCTGCTGATAGCAATTCGGCGATATAACATGGGTTGTCGATCCACGCATGCGATCGACGGTCTACATTTAATCGTTGATCGCAATCACACCCTCCATATAACCTGCGCCGATACTCCGCTGATAGTTCTGCCGATGCGATCTGCCGATAGCGATCATCGATGATCGCTGATCGGTGGTGTCCAACTCCGATTGCCACTGCTTAGGAGCGCCAATTTGCGGTTTTTCGCTTAGATCTGGGTTGTTGATCAGCCAGATCTAACGGCATCTGTGCATTCTTGGGTTTTAAGCCTGCGGTAAGGGTTTTTCACTGATTTTGAAGTGTTTTAGCCTCTCGATAGTGCATTTTTTCCCTTCCAAGGGATTTCCTCCCTTGCTTGTTTCGATCGATGGATGATCTTTGAGCACTTTTGAAGACTTAGGGAGTGCTTTGGAGCATATTTGGATCCAATTTTGGGCCTTTTGTCAGTGAAGCTAACATTGGCTCCTTTTGGGGATGAAATCCTCCCTGTGAGGTTTCAAGAACTACAGATCAATGCCTTTCCTGTATACTGTTAGCGCTTAAAATTTCACCTCAGGCTGAGAAAGGTAAACCTCAAGGCTACATCAAACCATTTAGCCTCGTAGCTAGCCCTACGGGGCAGGAGAAGGCTCTCTCCAGTCAATCTCGGCAGATCTTCAATGGGATGAGATGACCAACAAGGTAACACTGATATTAGGCTAGTAAACTGATTATAAAGGTTGATTTGGGAGTTTTTGGGGTTTTTGGTGGCAAATTGAGGAGCTGCAATTTAGGGTGCGGGGATCTGACACAGTTTCTGCAGGGGGGTCTTTGGGGCGAAGTAGGAGCCTGTATTGATGCCTTTAGTTGAAATGGATGATTAGGAAAGAAAGAGGAGGAGCTAAAGAGAGCAAACAATGACTTTGAATTCTCTTTAGACAGCAGAAAACATCGAAATTAAACAAATTTAAAAGCAGAGCATGGCAGGCATGAATTCATACTTTAACACTTCATTTGTTTAATATGCAGAAGTAAAGAAAGGAGATGAAGCACATAAACACACTTACAAGTACATTAAGATACACATCATCAACACATGAGTCCACAAGAATCCCAAAGATGACTACAAAACCCTGGTCTTCCTTAGCCAAAAATTGCAGAGATACAAGTGAAATAATACAATGATAGCTTCTCCCTCAAGAGTCCAACCATGAAAATGAGCAAGAAAGTACATAATATAGATGATCTAACCTCTTTCCCTGCCTCCATAGGTCGAGCTCACTATCCTAGGATATGTTTGAACCACTTCTAAACTAAGCACTACAAAATAGGCAGTCAAAACAACTTGCCTCTATAAACTTGGAAACCAGTTCATACATTCAATTTTTACCCTTTACATGCATAAATCTTCTAGAAATATTAAACAAGAGTAAAAGTATCCAAAAATTGTCACAATTACATCCATGAAGATCATAATTAACCTCAGAAAGTCGAAAAGGGTCAAATCTGCAATTTCTGGGCTGAACTGGTCAAATCTGGCAAAATTTCCTCAACGGGTCGCGCCCCTTTTCTCAACGGGTCGCGCACTTTGGAGCTCTGTTTGGGGCACTTCCCGGTGTCAGAATTGGGTGCAGGATAGCTCGTTGGAAAGGTCTACGAGTCTACTTTCCAACCCAACTAGAATTTTTGAATTTGGAGTTCATTTGCCCAGTCAAAACTCAATTCTCCCAAGACTGCTTCTGCAACTCAAAAAAGGGGCAGAAAGTCAAATTTTGCATGTATTTTGACCTTCTGGAGGCCCAAAACCCCATAAAAACTCAAGTCCATCCATGGGCATATGTAATTTTGCATGAAAAATCTAAAAATGCTGAGTTTTTGCAAAACGGAGCTACGATGACAAAGGGTCTCACCGGGGGTGAGACCCGTTGAGGAGCCAAAACCTGTAAATTTCCAAAAAATTCCAAAATTACCCAAAATCTTCAAAAAATTTTGGGATTTGTGCTGTAGCTGATGCTAGTGAGTGCCATGATCTTTGAGGGATGCCTCAGCCAAGATACGGAGTGGATTGGTTTTCTTCCTCCGCCTAAGAGCCTCGGACAACCTCCTTTGGAACATTTTCATTTTGGCCTTGCATACATGCATCCTTGCCCAATAGTGATTCTTCATGTTTCTCAGCAGCTTTTTCTCTTGGTTGGCCTTAGCCAACAGCCTCTCCAAGTGAGCATTCTCCTGAATGAGCATTGACTCTCGGTCAGTAGGCAATGGATCACCGGGTCTTCTACGGTTCAAGACTCGGTCGCTACGAATCCTCCATAGCTCATCAAGCGCTTTCTCATCCTCCAATTATTTGTTCCGCTGCTCCAGGTAAGTAATAGTCCATTGAGCACCTTCAAGTCTCCTCTGTAAAACATCATTTTCAGCCCTGAGATGCTGAATGATCTCCTTCGCCTCTTGGCTAGGAGAACTGACCTCAAGATCAATCACCGGATCCTCATGAATCAAGGGCTCTTTTCCCCTCTGTAGTACCTGTGCTGGTGAAGAAAGCGAGGCCCCTTCCACCTGATGTGGAGATAACACTTGCTGAGCTAAAGATGAAGGCGAGACCCCTTCCACCTGCTGTGGAGATAGTACTCGCCTAGCTGCTGCAAATAAGGCCCTTGGGCCTTTCTGATAAGTGACCAAAGGAGTGGAGCTCGGGTGACGGGAGCATCAGGCTGCTGAGATGGTCCTCCCTCCTCATGAATGACCTCCTGATGTGGCTGAGGTGGCACTGTGAAAAACTCACGGGAGATGAACTCCTCCCATGAGATGCCCTGCTGAGTCAACTGATGGGAGACTATGAGCTGAATCAAACCATAATGGCATAAACTCCTGTACTGTTGGGCCGGGGTCTTCTTCTGCAACATGGGCACCATCCTCTGAATGTTATGAAACAAGAAGACCGGGATGTTCATCATCCTCACTCGGGTGAAATGCATCAAAAGGCGAATGTGATATGAGTACACCTGTGAAAATCTGCCCTCACAGGTAAAATAATGCATAATAAGCCTCATGATGGGAGCATACTCGCTCCGGAGAAATCTGAATGGAAAAACACCTGTCAAAAGTCTCACGAATGGTGGCCAGACATAGGACTCAAAGTGAACAAAATCTAGCAATCTGCGCTTAGGCCACACCTCACCCACATTTGGTATCCATGTAGCCTGTGAGATCACCTCAGGAGTCAATGTGAAGTTCACCCCTGCCAGAGTGACATGTCCATCACGGAGGTGCAAGACAAACAAGCGGGCCAACTCTCTATGATGTTGAATCTGAGAAATTCTCTCACAGAAATCATAACAAGACATATACTGAAAACAACTCACTGCCATGGGGCAAGCCTGTAATTCTGCCAGAGAGGTGGGCTCCTCTCGCTTATGATGTCCACCCTTACCACCCTTACGAGGCCTCCTCTGTTCCTAAACTTCTGTAGATGATGAATGGTCATCACTTTGCTCATAAGTTTCGGTTTCTGACATGGTTTAGGAGCAAAGTGGACAAATAAAACTGTTGTCTCTGCCTGCAAAAAGTGCTGAAATCTATGCTGTTTCAAGGGGCACAAAACATGAGGGAAATGTTAGGGGAGGGATCTTTTAACAAGGAATGGGAATATATAAATATTACAGGGAATTTCAAGGGAAATTTTGCAAATCATATGCATATAGGAACACATATTTGTAATAGGGAAATCATTTGCAAAGATTATTGCATATGGGAAAAACATGCATGAAAGTAAACATGGGAATATATGTATTCATGTTCAATAAGGGAAAAAGGGAAACCATGCACAAAACATGCTGACATTTTACCAACAGTTTTTGTTATTTTGCACATGCATATGGTAGAGGGGAATCAGGGTTTTCATTTTTTGTTTTTGATGCTTTGGGAAAGGGGTAGGGTTTTCATTCTTAATGGCTAGGGATGGGGAAAAATTTGCATTTCATTTATAAAATGACATGGGGGAAAATGATATGTACATATGAATGTGAGCAAGAGGGAAGGGAGGGAAAAAAAACCAAAGGAAAAACAGCTTGAAACACCATAAACCCTAGCACAGTTTGCACATGAATATTACAGCCATATAAGTCTTTTCATTAGCATGATTTGAGATTAAAATCATAGCATAAAGCCTTATATTCATCACCATCCTCAAAAACCATGTGTAAAGAGCCTACCTCGACCAATTTAGATGATTTGAAGGGAGATTGAGGAATTTTGTTGAAGTTTGCAGGCCAGCGGTTCAACGGGTCGCGCAGGCCTCCCAACGGGTCGCGCATCTCCCAATGGGTCGCGCCCGTAGTAATTCTGAACTACGGAGGAGTTCTGGACGGGTCGCGCACCGCCCAACAGGTCGCGCACCTCCTTTGACGGGTCGCGCACCACTCTGCTACCCGAAATCACTGTAATTTTGCTCCTTTCTCCAATCACTCTATCAAACCTCTCTTTCAAGCGTTGGGATGCACAATGAGAGTAAAAGGAGGGAAGTTGAACCTTTATAAACTCCATTTGAAAAAATTTCATCCATAAACCAACTTTATAAAGTTTATTTTTGACACTTTTTAAAACACTGATTCTTGGTTTCCTTTATCCTGATTTTGACTCATTGAGTGCTTTGATTTGATTCTTTTTGTAGGTAGATCATCTGAGGGACTTTGGCAAGGGGACCAGGGTTACTGCTGTCCTTTTGAAGACTTTTTGAAATTTCATTCTTTTTACACAAATTTAACATGACCTTGGCTTTAAAAACAGAGTTTTTAAATCCAAGGTTAAAAATGAACTGTACATGATGAAAATATCAAAGAAACATGTTTACAATCCTCCCTCTGGCTTGCTGGGCACTCAAGGACTTTCAAAGACATGACCTTGCAAGGATAAATGACCAAAACCCTAGACCTAGGACTTTGACCTCAAGACAAATCAAGACAAGCTTAAAAAACTTAATGACTGATATGACCTGATCCAGCAAAGCCAAGAGGGGTATAAATAGACCAGCTCCTCCATCAGGGTTATGGCATGCCTAACGGGATGCAAAATTTGACACTGATGAGACACCTACTAATGCAAATGCAAAGAGCTTTGATCACTGATGGAGGGCTTTCAAGACCGACACTAACATTGGCTCCAATGGGGATGGTAGCTCCTTGGAGGTACCAAGAACCTCAGACCTCTGGGAGAGCAGACCAGTGCTTTTTCATTGGGTAATGGAGTCAACTTATTCACATGTGACCATCTTGAAAACAACTTTATCTAACTTGGACAATTGACTGAAATTCTAGACTAACTTGGACACTAACTCACTTACTCTATACAGAAAATGAACTGACATGAAACAACTTGTAAAACTCACACCAACTAATCACCATTTTCAGAATTATAGCCTTCACCGCGGGCCCCAAACTGAAGATGGAAAATCAGCTTCACACTTGTTGCAGAAAGAAAATGAAATGGTATTTACAATGAGAGTGATTAGAGCAGAAAATGCTCAAGCATGATACCTTTTGAGCAGCCAGCCATTCACCGACCCACCAAGGCATTCATCACCGTTCATTTCTTTGAGAAGAAAAGCATTTGGACCACGATATGCTGCAATTTTGTAAGGACCCTTCCATAAGTTGTCGAATTTTCCATGCTTCCCTTTATCTTCATTGCGGGCATCCCACCGTAACACAACATCATCAATCTGAAACTCATCTGCTTTGGCCTTTTTGTCATAGATTTTCTTTATGCGCTCCTGCAACTTAAGGGAATTCTGGTGAACCTCTTCTCGTGTCTGTTGTAAATGAATCATTTGACTGATCCGTCGTTGCATAGGATCCTCCTCACCACTAGCTTCTTGAAACAACTTGGCTACTGGAACACTAAGTGAAGTAGGAAACACTGCATCTACTCCATAAACAATTTCAAAAGGTGACATACCAATTGACTTCTTTTGACTTACCCGATCAGCCCATAGTGCATTTATTAACTTCTTGTGCCAGCTCTTCTTATTTATTTCCAGCAATTTCTTTATAATGTTCACTAGAGATTTGTTTGAAGATTCGGCCAGCCCATTACCTTGCGGATGATAAGCGGTTGAATGCCCCAAACTGATGTTATATTTATAGCAAAAATCAACCAACTTCTTCGATTTGAATGTTGTTGCGTTGTCTGTAATCAACTTTTGTGGACAGCCAAAACGTGACAAGATATTATTTTCAAGAAAAGAAATAATTACCGAATCCGTAGCCTGCCGGGTGGGAATGGCTTCAATCCACTTTGTGAAGTAATCTGTGGCAGTCAAGATCCATCGATGCTGCCCGGAAGATGCTGGGTGTATTTCGCCAATAAAATCCAAGCCCCACTGCTGAAATGGTGCACTGATCTCAACCGGCTTGAGAGGCAAAGGCTGTAATTTCTGTTTTCCTTGAAAAATTTGACATTCATGACAACTCTTTACCGCTTTATACACATCAGAAAATAAAGAAGGCCAATAGAAACCAGCTCTCAAGATCTTATTAGCCGTGGTCTTCCAAAATAAGTGACCCCCACAGTCACCTTTATGGAAATCATCTACTGTTGTTTTTGCTTCCTCTTCGACCAAACAGTTCAGCAAGATGCCACCAGGATCTTTCCAATAAAGTGCAGATTTGATAATGCAAAATTTGGCAGCCTTTAGCTTCAACGTTCTAGCTTTGTTTCTAGGCATTCCAGGAGGTGAAGATAAGTTTTGAAGCACATAAACTATATCAGCATACCAAGGAGAAGACACAAAGATATCGGACACCTGTAGAACTGAATTTTCTTCATCTTCATCGGACAAGGCAACAATCAAATTTATATCAAGGACGTGAAGGTTTGCTTCAGCCATCAACTTAGCAAGACCTTGACCTCTAACCAACTTGGTAGGTTTAATTTCTACATCATATTCTAATAGTGCAGCGATCCACTTACCCCTTCTTCCTTCCGGTTCCGTCTGTACTAAAACATCCTTCACAGCTGCATTAGGAACATATGCTAAAATATGAGAATTCAATATGTAAACCCGGAAATCTTTCAAAGCTTTGATCAGCGCCAATGCTTGCTTCTCAATGATATTATAATTCAGCGCTCCGTCTCTTATGATGCGGCTGAAAAAAGCTATGGGCCTCTCAACTCCATCTCTCTTTTGCATTAACACGGCTGCCAATGTATGCTCAGAGGCAAATGAAAACAAAATGAAATCCTGTGTATAATCTGGGCTGATCAAAGTTGGAGCTGAAGATAAAATTACCTTTATCAAATTAAAAGATTTCACCGCTTCTTCGGTCCATTTGAGCTCGCTGTCCTTTTTTAGCATATTTGTTATCTCTCTAAGATGTTCAGCAAGATTGGGGATGAAACAACGCAGAAAATTCAATTTACCATTGAAGGACTGAATTTCTTTCTTGCTACGGGGCTGCTCCACTTGCTGAATTGCTTTTACTCGTGTAGGATCTATACGAATGCCGTCTTTAGAAATGATATGGCCCAGCAGCTTGCCTTCACTCATAGCAAAAAGACTCTTCTTCGGATTCAATGAGATACCATATTTTCTGCACTTTTCAAACACCTTAGTCAAATGAAACAAATGCTCTTCATCTGATTTAGAAAACACGGTTAAATAATCAAGATAAACAACTAAAAATACATCCTTCTCATTTGCAAAGGCCATGTCCATTGCCCGCTGAAATGTGGCACCCACGTTCTTCAATCCAAACGGCATCTTGGCATAATGAAATGTACCCCATGGAGTAGTAAATGCTGTCTTGTCACGGTCATCTTCGTGCACCAAAATCTGATTATATCCGGAGTAACCATCAAGCAATGACATCCTAGATGCCCCCACAACCCGCTGCAATATGTGGTCCATCTTGGGCAGCGGATAATTATCCTTTAATGACACCTTGTTTAGATTTTTGAAGTCTATACACAAACGAATCTCACCGGTCTTCTTTCTCACGGGCACCAAGTTGGAAATCCAATCAGAAAACCGGATTGGCACTATAATTCCAGACTTATACAACCTGTTGACTTCCTTCTCAATCAATGGCAGCAATTTAGGATTAATTCTTCTCAACTTTTGCCGGAAAGGCTTTTGTTTTGGCTTTATGGGTATGGTATGCTGAATAATGCTTGTGTCATAAGTTTTCAAATCTGAATAGTCCCATGCAAAAACATTAGAATACAGAGACAATAATCTGATATACTCTTGCTTTACCTTAGGCGGTAATGCTTTTGAAAGCTTCACCATCTTTGGATTCGCAGTTGTCCCAAGGTTCACATCTTCAACTCCTTCGTCCATAGGCCTCAAAGTTGGCTTGCGGGCCACATCATCTTGATCGAACAATTCCTCCAAAGGAATCAATCCTTTTGGAATGTGATTGTCCTTGAGCTGCAATACATCCATCTGATTCACTCCTTCAGCTTCCGTATCTATTGAAATGTCTTCGAATTTACCCTCAACTTGCAGAAAATCTTTGATTTCTTCGTCATCTTGGAACACTTGCCAACACCTTTGGTTATCTGGAACTGTAGGACGATGCTTCACATATATCTCAAACTTATTGCTGGAATTCATGGGTATTTTCAGGTTACTTGCTGCCTTAGCCAATGCATCCGCAACACCATTCTGAATCCGGGGCACACATGTCAAAGTATGTTCAGAAAACCTCTTTAAAATGTCCAAAACAGCATTCCTATATGCTCTCATGCGAGGATGTTTGGCCTGAAATTCACCTTTCACTTGCTTGATAACTAATTCAGAGTCGCCATATACCGCTATCTTCTTTGCCTTCAACTTCCGAAGGATTTTCAGACCAGCAATAAGAGCTTCATATTCCGCCTCATTATTTGAACAATCAAATGCCAATTTATAAGAACATACCCGTACCTTGCTTGGAACTTGATTTTGGGCTGAGAATGGGCTTCGAATCCACACACCTATACCAGCACCATCGCTGCCTACTGCACCGTCAAAATCCATGGTCCAAAGACCATCCTCATCATCTTCTAAGTGCTGAAAATCTGATTTTGATTCATGTTCTGCTCGCTGCCCATTTATTTCTGCAATTGGCCTTATGACAGCAGACCTTTCTTCACTTTCCTTTCTCAAAACTTCTCTGAAATTTTCTGAAATGTCTGGTATATCTTCTACTTGAACTAACTGACTATCTACCTCATTGAAATTTTCCGCAAACAAAACAAAAGATTCTAAATCTGTTTGTACATAATTTACAGGATGATTTACGGGCTTTTCCTTACTAGTGATCATATATTTCATCTTTTGTTCCCGATATAACTTCCTCATTTGACCGAAAACTGGAATTGTAGCATATGAAAAATCAAGCTGAATTGTACCTTTGAGTTTGGCTCCCCATGACCTCGACAACAACATGCCAAATCGTGGAGGAATATCCGCCACCACCACATCCATCAAAACATTCTTCGCTGGAATTTGATCTAGACTCACCACTAAGTCTTTGATCAAGCCAATACATCTTACCCGGCTGGAATCAAATGAATACAGATCATGATACTTCCTTGTGATGTCAAGTCCCAGCTTCTCCATGATTGTTTTAGGCATCAAATTATGTGAAGCTCCCGAGTCAAACATGGCATTGTGCAACACAAACTCATGCAACCGCAAACTAATATAAAATGGAGGAACATCACTTTCGGGAGACTCACCATTTAAAGCTGGCCCAAAGATCAACTCCGGCTGATCATCTTGTACATTAACCATGTCTGACATTGGATCAAAATTCAGCAATTTGGAAATTTGGCCTCGGTAAGTGGCATTCTTCATGACCTCCGTCAAAGGAATAGATATCTTCACCTTTGCAATCTCATTCTCCAAACTAAAAACTGGAAGCTTCTCACCTTCTTTTGCCGGATTATCTCTTTTTTCAGCTTTATCCTTCGGTGCATTTGATGGCTGGTCAATCTTTGTTGCTGGTAATGTTTGAGTTGTTGATGGACCGACTATATCTTTACCTTTTGAGGAAACCGAATCATTCTTTGCTGCAATGTCTTTCCTTTTCTGCACGGGATTTATAGGAATAGCTCGGCTTCTCAATTGCCTTTGCTGTCCTTGCTGAGCTGATAAAGCATTTAAGTACCCTCTTTGATACTCTTCAGATTCTTCTTCAAGTATTGTATCATTTGACAAAATATAATGCTCATCTTGGGGAAAGACAGAATTACTCACCAACTCATCTTCTTCCGTAATATATGTGGGCATATCATCAGGAGTGAAGAAATGATTTTCCTCGCCAACATTATCACCTTCATCTTCAGACTCTTGGCTAACAAAATTCTGCTGAAAAGGAGGTTTCATTTGCTGCTGAACTGTTGTGTCTTGTGCCTTTGTTTCGCGCTGCTTAATCCTATATTGTTGCTGCTGTTGACCTCTGAAATTAGGATTACGAATCTGAGGCTCCGGCTTGTCAAGAGTAATCTTTTCAAGTGCCCTCTTTATCTGTTCAACATCACGATGTAACTGATTTGAAGTGGATGCTTCCTCCTTAATTGTGACTCGCTTTTCTGCCTTCATCCTTGCTCTTTTATCATTCAAATTTGCCTCAACGCTGACAGCAATTTTCTGCATTTCCTCCAATGTAGGTGGATCTCTGTCTCTCAATGAATAAGCCATCTCCGGATCAAAACCATCCGGGAACTTAAGAAGTGTTGATTTTCTAGATGGCCTCAAATCATCGGGAATAGCATTATAAACTGTATTGAATCTGATTATGTAATCTTGAACAGACTCACCCGGATTACGCTTGAGGTTGTTGTATTCAGCATTAATTTGAAGCGGATCCTTTCTGATTTCCCACCGATCTAAAAACTGATTCTGAAGTGCTTCCAAAGTAGTAATGCTGTTAGCTGTCAATCCTCTAAACCATTTTCTAACTTCTCCTGCAAATGTTTGCACGAATAACCGTATGGTAACATCTTCTTCATCTAACTCATATAGATCAAAAAATGTGGTCATCTTGTCGATATGTTGCTGAGCTGTAATGCTTTGTGGAGTGCCATCCAACATGGGAATTTTACTTTGGTAATCAGTTGGCATATCATGAAGATTTGCAGGTAAAACCAATGGGGCAAACTGGGCAGCCATTGCTCTAGGTGGGGGAGTAGGATGAGTATGAAGTGGAGGAGCTATGATAGCAGGGATTATTATAAGAGGAGGTGTAGTTTGTGGAGTTCGGGGAGTCGGAGGTGTAGGAGACGAAGGAGGAGAACCGACTGCTGATTCAGGATAGGTAATTATAGGTGAAACTGAAACATAAGGAGGGTAAGATTCTTCGTGAGCCGTGATAGTTGATCCAATGTGATCAGAAATACTCTCAACAAAATCAGCAAGGGTAGTAGCTTGAACACTTGACTGAAGATGTCTTAAGATGAAATTTTCAACCAATTTATTATGTCTCTCAAACTCAATAACAGCTGCAAAATCAGGGTCAAGAACTAGAGAATCGAACGCACTTTCAGACTTAGCTTTAAACAGAGACAACTCAAAGCTTTCGTCAAAATCTAAATCTTCAAGATAATCAAAAATAGCTGGGCATGAATGAGATCTGAAAATGGGTCTAGGATCTGTAGCCAGCTTGTTTTCTCAAAATGACTAGGAAAGAAAAAGCATTCAGCCTGTGAAAACTCTCAACCTATCATCCACGGCTCATAGTTAACAAATACACGGGGATAAGATGTCAATGAAGCACTATGTTCACAAGCTCACGGAGATTGACTGAAGCAGCGTTTATCTACTTACGCTGATGTAAAACAAGAGCGTTTTCGAAGGCTACCTGGCGTAACTTCAGGCTCCATCTAAGACCTATGAAATAACACGTCAATGAGCAAAGGATTAGATGTTCTCCCTAGTATGGTCGCCAGTATGTTAGCGCTTAAAATTTCACCTCAGGCTGAGAAAGGTAAACCTCAAGGCTACATCAAACCATTTAGCCTCGTAGCTAGCCCTACGGGGCAGGAGAAGGCTCTCTCCGGTCAATCTCGACAGATCTTCAATGGGATGAGATGACCAACAAGGTAACACTGATATTAGGCTAGTAAACTGATTATAAAGGTTGATTTGGGAGTTTTTGGGGTTTTTGGTGGCAAATTGAGGAGCTGCAATTTAGGGTGCGGGGATTTGACACAGTTTCTGTAGGGGGGTCTTTGGGGCGAGGTAGGAGCCTGTATTGATGCCTTTAGTTGAAATGGATGATTAGGAAAGAAAGAGGAGGAGCTAAAGAGAGCAAACAATGACTTTGAATTCTCTTTAGACAGCAGAAAACATCGAAATTAAACAAATTTAAAAGCAGAGCATGGCAGGCATGAATTCATACTTTAACACTTCATTTGTTTAATATGCAGAAGTAAAGAAAGGAGATGAAGCACATAAACACACTTACAAGTACATTAAGATACACATCATCAACACATGAGTCCACAAGAATCCCAAAGATGACTGCAAAACCCTGGTCTTCCTTAGCCAAAAATTGCAGAGATACAAGTGAAATAATACAATGATAGCTTCTCCCTCAAGAGTCCAACCATGAAAATGAGCAAGAAAGTACATAATATAGATGATCTAACCTCTTTCCCTACCTCCATGGGTCGAGCTCACTATCCTAGGAGCTGTTTGAACCACTTCTAAACTAAGCACTACAAAATAGGCAGTCAAAACAACTTGCCTCTATAAACTTGGAAACCAGTTCATACATTCAATTTTTACCCTTTACATGCATAAATCTTCTAGAAATGTTAAACAAGAGTAAAAGTATCCAAAAAGTGTCACAATTACATCCATGAAGATCATCATTAACCTCAGAAAGTCGAAAAGGGTCAAATCTGCAATTTCTGGGCTGAACTGGTCAAATCTGGCAAAATTTCCTCAACGGGTCGCGCCCCTTTTCTCAACGGGTCGCGCACTTTGGAGCTCTGTTTGGGGCACTTCCCAGTGTCAGAATTGGGTGCAGGATAGCTCATTGGAAAGGTCTGCGAGTCTACTTTCCAACCCAACTGGAATTTTTGAATTTGGAGTTCATTTGCCCAGTCAAAACTCAATTCTCCCAAGACTGCTTCTGCAACTCAAAAAAGGGGCAGAAAGTCAAATTTTGCATGTATTTTGACCTTCTGGAGGCCCAAAACCCCATAAAAACTCAAGTCCATCCATGGGCATATGTAATTTTGCATGAAAAATCTAAAAATGCTGAGTTTTTGCAAAACGGGGCTACGATGACAAAGGGTCTCACCGGGGGTGAGACCCATTGAGGAGCCAAAACCTGTAAATTTCCAAAAAATTACAAAATTACCCAAAATCTTCAAAAAATTTTGGGATTTGTGCTGTAGTTGATGCTAGTGAGTGCCATGATCTTTGAGGGATGCCTCAGCCAAGATACGGAGGGGATTGGTTTTCTTCCTCCGCCTAAGAGCCTCGGACAACCTCCTTTGGAACATTTTCATTTTGGCCTTGCATACATGCATCCTTGCCCAATAGTGATTCTTCATGTTTCTCAGCAGCTTTTTCTCTTGGTTGGCCTTAGCCAACAGCCTCTCCAAGTGAGCATTCTCCTGAATGAGCATTGACTCTCGGTCAGCAGGCAATGGATCACCGGGTCTTCTACGGTTCAAGACTCGGTCGCTACGAATCCTCCATAGCTCATCAAGCGCTTTCTCATCCTCCAATTGTTTGTTCCGCTGCTCCAGGTAAGTAATAGTCCATTGAGCACCCTCAAGTCTCCTGTGTAAAACATCATTTTCAGCCCTGAGATGCTAAATGATCTCCTTCGCCTCTTGGCTAGGAGAACTGACCTCAAGATCAATCACCGAATCCTCATGAATCAAGGGCTCTTTTCCCCTCTGTAGTACATGTGCTGGTGAAGAAAGCGAGGCCCCTTCCACCTGATTTGGAGATAACACTCGTTGAGCTGAAGATGAAGGCGAGACCCCTTCCACCTGCTGTGGAGATAGTACTCGTTTAGCTGCTGCAAATAAGGCCCTTGGGCCTTTCTGATAAGTGACCAAAGGAGTGGAGCTAACATGTCGGGTGACGGGAGCATCAGGCTGCTGAGGTGGTCCTCCCTCCTCATGAATGACCTCCTGATGTGGCTGAGGTGGCACTGTGAAAAACTCACGGGAGATGAACTCCTCCCATGAGATGCCCTGCTGAGTCAACTGATGGGAGACTATGAGTTGAATCAAACCATAATGGCATAAGCTCCTGTACTGCTGGGCCGGGGTCTTCTTCTGCAACATGGGCACCATCCTCTGAATGTTATGAAACAAGAAGACCGGGATGTTCATCATCCTCACTTGGGTGAAATGCATCAAAAGGCGAATGTGATATGAGTACACCTGTGAAAATCTGCCCTCACAGGTAAAATAATGCATAATAAGCCTCATGATGGGAGCATACTCGCTCCGGAGAAATCTGAATGGAAAAACACCTGTCAAAAGTCTCACGAATGGTGGCCGGACATAGGACTCAAAGTGAACAAAATCTAGCAATCTGCGCTTAGGCCACACCTCACCCACATTTGGTATCCCTGTAGCCTGTGAGATCACCTCAGGAGTCAATGTGAAGTTCACCCCTGCCAGAGTGACATGTCCATCATGGAGGTGCAAGACAAACAAGCGGGCCAACTCTCTATGATGTTGAATCTGAGAAATTCTCTCACAGAAATCATAACAAGACATATACTGAAAACAACTCACTGCCATGGGGCAAGCCTGTAATTCTGCCAGAGAGGTGGGCTCCTCTCGCTTATGATGTCCACCCTTACCACCCTTACGAGGCCTCCTCTGTTCCTCAACCTCTGTAGATGATGAATGGTCATCACTTTGCTCATAAGTTTCGGTTTCTGACATGGTTTAGGAGCAAAGTGGACAAATAAAACTGTTGTCTCTGCCTGCAAAAAGTGCTGAAATCTATGCTGTTTCAAGGGGAACAAAACATGAGGGAAATGTTAGGGGAGGGATCTTTTAACAAGGAATGGGAATATATAAATATTACAGGGAATTTCAAGGGAAATTTTGCAAATCATATGCATATAGGAACACATATTTGTAATAGGGAAATCATTTGCAAAGATTATTGCATATGGGAAAAACATGCATGAAAGTAAACATGGGAATATATGTATTCATGTTCAATAAGGGAAAAAGGGAAACCATGCACAAAACATGCTGACATTTTACCAACAGTTTTTGTTATTTTGCACATGCATATGGTAGAGGGGAATCAGGGTTTTCATTTTTTGTTTTTGATGCTTTGGGAAAGGGGTAGGGTTTTCATTCTTAATGGCTAGGGATGGGGAAAAATTTGCATTTCATTTATAAAATGACATGGGGGAAAATGAGATGTACATATGAATGTGAGCAAGAGGGAAGGGAGGGAAACAAACCAAAGGAAAAACAGCTTGAAACACCATAAACCCTAGCACAGTTTGCACATGAATATTGCAGCCATATAAGTCTTTTCATTTGCATGATTTGAGATTAAAATCATAGCATAAAGCCTTATATTCATCACCATCCTCAAAAACCATGTGTAAAGAGCCTACCTCGACCAATTTAGATGATTTGAAGGGAGATTGAGGAATTTTGTTGAAGTTTGCAGGCCAGCGGTTCAACGGGTCGCGCAGGCCTCCCAACGGGTCGCGCACCTCCCAACGGGTCGCGCCCGTAGTAATTCTGAACTGCGGAGGAGTTCTAGACGGGTCGCACACCGCCCAACAGGTCGCGCACCTCCTTTGACGGGTCGCGCACCACTCTGCTGCCCGAAATCACTGTAATTTTGCTCCTTTCTCCAATCACTCTCTCAAACCTCTCTTTCAAGCGTTGGGATGCACAATGAGAGTAAAAGGAGGGAAGTTGAACCTTTATAAACTCCATTTGAAAAAAATTCATCCATAAACCCACTTTATAAAGTTTATTTTTGACACTTTTTAAAACACTGATTCTTGGTTTCCTTTATCCTGATTTTGACTCATTGAGTGCTTTGATTTGATTCTTTTTGCAGGTAGATCATCTGAGGGACTTTGGCAAGGGGACCAGGGTTACTGCTGTCCTTTTGAAGACTTTTTGAAATTTCATTCTTTTTACACAAATTTAACATGACCTTGGCTTTAAAAACAGAGTTTTTAAATCCAAGGTTAAAAATGAACTGTACATGATGAAAATATCAAAGAAACATGTTTACAATCCTCCCTCTGGCTTGCTGGGCACTCAAGGACTTTCAAAGACATGACCTTGCAAGGATAAATGACCAAAACCCTAGACCTAGGACTTTGACCTCAAGACAAATCAAGACAAGCTTAAAAAACTTAATGACTGATATGACCTGATCCAGCAAAGCCAAGAGGGGTATAAATAGACCAGCTCCTCCATCAGGGTTATGGCATGCCTAACGGGATGCAAAATTTGACACTGATGAGACACCTACTAATGCAAATGCAAAGAGCTTTGATCATTGATGGAGGGCTTTCAAGACCGACACTAACATATACAACATGGTCAAATCTTCCTCCTAGTGTTGCATTGGGCATGAAGTCTATTAAGCATGAACTAAAAACTTTGAAAACAACATATTTACAATACCAAGGCTTGAAAGCCTTAACTGAAATAAAGTTCGAAGAACAACCCATTAAATGGGCCATCAAAAACATATCCTTCCTTTGATGCATCCCTTTTGAGAAAACAGTCACCAAACTGAAAATTGACCCTTTTTACCTTTCCATGAAAGGTTTCTTTCTCTTGGTCAATGTGTATATCAGCCAATTCATCAAAGACTTGCAAAAGCCTATTGATTTGATCCTCTACTTCAAAAATTTTGGAACACTTGACATTATCAGGCAGAGATGGTCTATATTTCACCTCCTCTCCATATGCTTTCAGCCTTGGATGTTTTGATTGGGAGGTTTTGTACACCTGCTAAATGATAAGGTCTGCTTCACACTTTGTTGTGTCATTTGTGACCTAAAAAGTTAATATGAAAGATGAATCAATGCATTCTTGTGTGGGGGACACAAGGACTTCACCTGTTCCTATAGCTCCCTCAGAGCAAGCCCCATCAAAGAACATGTCCCAAATCTGTGGGCCTTCTTCCTCTGTGATCTGGCAAACTGATTTTTTAAGCTACGTAGAGGCCAACTGATAAGGCTTGGTAATGTCAAGACCGAGCTTATCCATGACAGCCTTGGGCATTGGATCATGGCTGGCTCCAGTGTCCAGAGGGCAATTGTGAAGGATTTCATCATAAATAGACAGAGAAACATAGAATGATGGGGAGTTGTCTTCACAATTTTCGATCATTAGGCTGAGAATAATAGTTGGTTGGTCATCTTGCAGATTTACATAGTTAGTGGAAGCTTGGATGGTTTTAGGCTCAAGAGCCTCAAGGATAGATTTCTTGAAGGACTCATTCTTCACTGGTTCAATTAGGGGCATAGGTATTCTTGGCTTCTAGATTTTTGATTGAAAACTGAAAGAAGAAGGGGACTTGTCAAGGCCTCTTACCTCTATGGATGGAGCTTTGAGAATGATAGGATCAACTGCTGATTGCTTCTGCTTATTAGCTTGTTGTTCTGCAGGGACATCAACTTTATGAACATGAGTTTCTTTGACATTATTCATCATAGACCTCAGATTATATTGGTGCTGATTTTCAGTTTGTAGAACAGCTTCACCATCCCATTCTTGGCTGATCTGGTCATTGAATAATGACTTCTCATAGGCAGCTTTGGTTAAAAAGGTGGCGCTGCCTTTGTCTTCCATATAGTGGATCTTATCATCCTCTTCAAAGTGCTCTTCCTCCATGACTACATTTTGAAGAGGGGTCTTCACCCTTTGGTCTTCATTGGCATCTTTGTTTCTTTGCAAAATTTGCAACTGCTCATTTTCTCTCCTATATGGATTTGGATTTGGAGGAGCAAAGGTATTAGGAAGCCTTCCTTTCCCACAACGCTGCTCAACCTTTAATTTGGAAATTTCAGAGGCTAATGACTCTATCATCTTGGCCATTTTGTCGATCTTGGGATCTGAAGATGATGAAGGCTCACCCCTCTATCTCCTTCTATCAGTATTACCTTTGAGCTTTTCTGCAGCCATGATGTTTGATTCTACTTCCAGGGCTGCATCTTGCATATCAGCCAAAGAAGCACATCGCCTCTCCCTCAACAGTAAACAGAAGTCAGAATCAAAGGCGTTGGCATAGATGAGTCTAGCAGAGGTAG
Source organism: Pinus tabuliformis (assembly GCA_031772625.1). Taxonomy (NCBI): domain Eukaryota; kingdom Viridiplantae; phylum Streptophyta; class Pinopsida; order Pinales; family Pinaceae; genus Pinus; species Pinus tabuliformis. Next base: position 430,789,749 of record CM062807.1, read on the forward strand.
TGGTGGGTTTCACTTTAGCTAGTATCTTGTTGTACATATGGTTAAATCTCTTATTAAAATAAGACAGCAACTCACCATTTTCCCTCTGTAAGTTCCCAAACTCAGTGTGGTAGTAAAGGAGATCCTTCTTATCCCCCAATGCTTTAGGAATGCATCATCTAAGGCCTCAATATCTACTATAGATCTTGGGGTCAGTTCTCTGAACCATTTTCTAGCCTCTCCATCTAGGCTTTGGACAAAGACTCTCATCTAGACGTCATCTTCAGTAATGTCCAGGTTATTAGCATAGCTATAGAATGACTCAAGATGTTCTTCAGCAGTAACACCTTTAGTCCCAGTGAACTTAGGCATATACTTATGATATTCTCTAGTAGGCATGGCATTCAAAGGAGTGGGTAGTACAAGAGGCCCATACCTAGCAGCTATGATTCTATCCATTTTGGTAGGTTCTTGTGGACCTACCATAATTGTGGTGGCTATATGGGTATTGGAAGTCTAAATGACAGAGGGCTGAAGAGTGATTGATAGGACTAAAGGAGTATGATGGATAGGAGGTGAGCTTTTCTTTAGTCTTACAACAAAATGAGAACCTAAAGAATAAGGAACTTTATAAATCTCTAAGATATTTTCTTCGCTGCTAATATTAGAAGCTATACTCTCAACATGTATTTGTTCTAATACAGGATATTCTTGAAGAGATATAGAAGATTGTTTAGGTTTCCCTGAATCTGATGCTCCTTTCTGTAATGCCTTTCTTTCTTTGATGATTTTTTTAGGATCAGGTACTGGATCAGCTTGTGACTTCTGAGGATTTCTCCGAGTATGCCTCACAAACTGAGCCAGAACTATGAAGTGGAGTCACCAAAAAGGTTTGGCCTCCAATAGAGTTTCCAAATAGATGATTACAACCAGAAAAAGTTTCCAAACTTTATCTATCATCAAAGTTGGATTTATGTCGTCTCCCAGGGAAGCTGAGCTTCAGTTTCCTCTCCCCGGCAATGGCGCCAATTATGTTAGCACTCCAGGAAACTCTCCTAGGTTGCAACTCAGAGATGCCTGGTAACATATAATCTTCAATATTTTTCTCTGAACTATTGGAACGAATGATGGTTTGGATCAAGTCAGATGATCATTTCAACTCTATTCTCACTCAAGACATGCATGAACACCCTCAACAACACAAGGCTTTAGACCACTAATGCTCAATAGTTTGTAGATTTAATGGATAGATGGAGAATACTAACTGTATCAATAGATTGCATATATAAACATAAATGAATGACTAGCTACAGGCAACAAAAGAGAATACTGACTGTACTGGTAGATGCATATATGACCACATATTAATGGTTAGCTACAGGCAGCGAAGAAGCTTGCAAATCTAAGTTATCAAAGCAGAGATAAGATGACAATTATATGGCCTTAAACACAAAGGAAACATGAACAAACTATTCAAGTGCAAGCATAGGACAGTAAAGAAAATGGGGATTGAACATGTAATAGCAAAAGGAGCTTGTATTGCTAGAATAAAGATGAGGAGCTTGAAGGAAAAGAGGAGGAATAATCTCTAGGAGTTGAACCTGTATTACATCTTGTTTTCAGCTATTTATAGCTTGTTTACAATGCTCCTGAGCTCTAAGAGGCTTGGAGTCTTAGTCTGCCTGATATGCATTGTTAACTAATTTGATGCCCTCTAAACAAGCATGGGATCAGAGTTTTTTGCTTCTGACAACAGAGTAACTACTTTCAGATATTTTGGTAGCTTGTTGCACTATCTGGGAGTTCTCCTGAGCCAGAGATGCTCCATGATGTTTGTTTGATTTGGTTGTGTCACGCTGTCTATGCCACCTGATCGATTCTGTTTAGGGCTAGCTGCGTGTGCTCCATGACTATTTCTGTTAGGGCGAGCTATGCTGCGAAGGGAGAGCTACCGGGCCTCTGTTCTCCCTTTAGATATTTAGAATGACTGTTCTTTCTGTTAAACATAGAAAAACACAACAACCTTGTGAAAATCCCGCCCATTTCTGTCCTTTTCGGACTTAAAAAATGATTAGATACGACTTATCAATCTCTCGGGTCCGCCCTTGTCGCCATCGCAAGTCACGTTCGGCCCTGTTCCTGTGTATTTCGTTTATACAACAAAAACACTGAAAAATGCATGAAAAATGCTTTGGGCGGACTTCAAATTTCATATATTCCACTTCTCGGATCCTCTCAGGTCCGGGCTTCATCGCTATCGGTGCTGCCAGGCTTCCTTTGTATTTTCGTTATATAACGAAAATATATCAAATACATTAAAAATCGCTTGGGCGCAGACTTGAAATCTTATAGAATATCACTAATAATGTCGTCGGGTCCGACGTTATCGCATTGCCCTTATATATATGCAAAGGCCCTGCCCCATGGTTTTCGCCGATAGCGATCCGACAATATAATGTGGGTCGTCAATCCGCGTGCATGATCGATGATCCATGTTTAATTTCTGATCGCAGTCACACCCTCCATATAACCTGTGTCGATAGTTCTGCCGATAGCGATCATTGGCGATCATTGATTGGCGGTGTCCAAATCTGATTTCCACTACTTGGGACCGCCGATTTGCGATTTTCTGCTTAGATCTGGGCCATTGATCCGCCAGATCTAACGGCAGCTGTGCATTCTTGGGTTTTAAGCTTGCGGTAAGGGTTTTTCACTGATTTTGAAGTCTTTTAGCCTCCCGATAGTGCATTTTTGCCCTTCCAAGGGCTATCCTCCCTTGCTTGTTTCGATCGATGGATGATCTTTGAGCACTTTTGAAGACTTAGGGAGTGCTTTTGAGCATATTTGGATCCACTTTTGGGCCTTTTTTTCAGCAAAGCTAACAATTACCTTTCTCATGTCTAAACGGCCACTGTCTATTTACCACAATGGACCCAACCAGTCCAACCGAATTTCATAGTCTTACCTTCTGTTGCGCTTACTCATGCACAAAGCTTCATCTGAGTTCTTACATTACCTGTTGGGTGCCACACAACTCTCCCCGAGCTCCATCAACTTTCCTCTTCCCCAACCAATTCCCAAGACACTCAAAACATAAAAGGAAAGACAAGAAACAACCAAGAAGGAAACCATGAAACCAATAACGACACCACAACCCAAGTGGCATGGCCATGTACAAGACGTAAACAAAATCACAATCAAGCACAACAAAGCACCAAAAGACCAAAATCGAAAGACTAGCAACAAACACCGCGACTCAATCCCCATGGTTCCCAAGGTAGCTCAACCCGAGCCTTCTTCAAGATTTCTTGGCAATCTCGTTGCCATGCAATCCCCTACATGATACTGTCATCAACACATAGTTGTCAGTGCATAAATAAACATAATGACATACTAGTTACCTTACCTTGTTGTGCCAATAGCATTGCTTACAACTGAACACATCCACACCATTTCTCAAGGGACTTCAATTCCCTTGACATATTCTCCTGAAACTAGAGACTGGCTAATATACCTGTCAAGTACATGTTCATGACTATAGCACATATCCACATAATTTCAGACAAAATCAAGGTTAAGAAGACTCCCTATATGCAAGACACTCATTCGTTTGGAATTAGGTTTCAAAACATAGCCAAAGGAATTCTTGTCCAATTCCTTTCATTTACCCTTTTAACCTTGTTGCAATCGAGGCTTACTATGTATTGTCACTTCACCCAACTATTAGTTATATAAACACATCAAGTGTTACCTTGTCACGCTAATACCTAACATGTTACCCTGCAACTGCTCACACATGTCAACCACATGTTCCAAATATCAATACAATCATATCTATCAATTTGAAATCAACCTTTACCAAGACTAACAATCATGTTATAATTCATAGTCAACTCATAGTCCTTAGACACAATGCTATAACTTTCACCTACTATACTCAAGTACATGTCAACTGTCTCAACACATATGTGTTAGTACAATCCTCTTAAAACAAGACCATTTCGGCAAGAAACCTTATAACCACATACTCATATTATGCAATTCATCAAACATTAAACCAACTTGCAAACATACCATGTTAAATAAATCAACTAGATGACATAATAGACACCAAATACTCAAACACCAAATAAATGACATAATCAAACATTCAAACACTAAATAGATGACATAAGAAAGCTTATACCTTAATGTATCTCAGGGGAGGCTATATTGTCTGCACAATCAATCTAGTTAGCAAGATATAACTTTACAACATGTCAACTCAAACATAAATAATATCATGATATCCATAACACTAACTAACTAAAATGTTCACATCATAAACTCATAAGAATTTATCATTTATGCATAGCAATCACATATGTATGATCGATCTAGATTAGTAACACAAAATGCAACACAATAAGTCGACTCATACCTGAATGTCATAACCCTAACCATCTGCATAGGTCAATCCAATTTAGCATGGTACATATGACATCAAGATCTTAATGAAATAACCCTAATCATCAAGTTACTAGCATATAACAACCATAAGCTATATATCATGCTCATCAAAAACATATAACCTAATCATCAAGCTAACTGTCATATAACAACAACAAGTTAACCTATAACATACTCATCAACAACATATAACATAATCATCAGGTTATCTAATACAAAAAAACAATAGCAATACATACAACTACATGTTACTATCATTCTTGACTATCCGACGCATGTGCATATAACTACACTAATCAACTAACATTTATCATGAATGTAACCATAACATCAAAAGACATCTACATAAACCTAATGTATATAAACCTAATGCTTATGAAAATCCTTAACTTACATACTTGCATGCCAAACATACAATAGTTGTATGACCATCTTCTCGTATCCCAAAGTCTAATGTTTCAGCCTCATTATGGTGATCTACATCTCCTACTCTATCTCAGCCATCATATTAGAATCATAACAACCAATAGCACCATGATGAATTAAATTGCATACCATGAATGCACAAGGCATGTTTGACCTACTATTCATGCATAACTATAAACAAGACCATACATGCATAACAACTACATAATCAACCATACACACATGAAGACATACTCCATCAAAACACCTTCAACCTTCACATGGAAACATCACTACAATGATGATCAACATCCTGAAAATGCAACAAGCACATGGACTACATGCATAAGGAACACATATGCAACCAACATGAAACCATAATCAACACACATCCCAAGGAGAGCGCAACCTGCTCGGATACCACTCTATAAAACCCTCCTCCCACATCTACCCAAGCAACCGGAAAATTGGGGTAAGCTTGCGACGAGAGGCTACTATGATATGACTCAACCTCCTAGGTAACCTTAAGGAAATGGAATCGATGGAAACACAACACACAAACTTCCCTCAGGTGCTTCAAGACCCCCAGGAGCTAATCCACCACTCCAGGTACCTAACCCCTGAGTTAACCTAGCATTTAGATGAATTAAACCCAAAGTTGCTCCCATGACAAGGCATGCATGTGACCGTAACCCTATAATCGCTCTCACAGGCTTGCCTGCTAGCGACCAGAGACCCAATTTGTCAGCGCTATACCAACGACTCCTAGATTTGAGCCACTTTTTCAGGCCCAAAGCCCAGGTCATTACCTAGAATTGAACCATCTCTTCAAATCAGTAAAATAACATGGAAATGACAATATTGAAGAAAATACTTGTTCAAGACCTTAACTGGACCCCTACTAGCCATAATAGAAATTTTGTCAAACACCAATTAAATATGCAACCTACAAGTGTAAATAACAGATCTGAGCATAAGGGTCTCATACTTATCTTAGATTCACCATGAAGCCTTGTTTCCTTATCACTTTAACTGCCATTCCATCCATTAGGTCATATATACATTGTTCATTCATATATAAGTAAAAATATGATGAGAACCACACATGGCTACTGTCATAAAACATATACATAACTAGGCTCATAATAGGGACAAAAATATCAATGAAACCACAACCATATACACCACATATAATACACCATAATACTCATAGAAATACTAGGAGAAATAACCTTTCATTAATGATGCAAAATCCAAACCCGGGATGGGACTTCCATGTTCCAGTCGACTGTAGAATGGCTGAGCCAAATCTCTCTTCAACCATTCACCCCCGTGTCATATTCCAATCATGAATGTGGGATCTCATAGAACACATCAATCAAAAACCATCTAGGGATTCCAAAGGCCATCCATCTCAACCCATCAAACAATTATTCCACCTTATGATCGGACATCACCAAAACCATCATCTAACCAGTCTCTATCCCAACCTTCCAGGGCTCTAGTGTGTTTGTTCCAACCAAGGCTCCAGGACTAGTAACTCAACCCACAACTGCCGTCGGGCTCTAGAGCATTTATCCAATCAAGGCTTCAGGACTAGTAACTCAACCCACCAAGGGCTCCAAAGCATTTGTCCAACCAAAGCTACGGGACTAGTAACTCAACCTAAGCTATTACAGGGCTCCAAAGTGTCTATCCAACCAAGGCTATGAGAACTAGTAACTCAACCGAAGCTAAGGAAACATGAGAACCAACCAAAACAAACAATGAAAGTAAATCCACAATCACCATGGCTATCCAGGAAATAGAAAGGCTAGGCAATCCACTATCAATACAGGCAATCCTCCATGCCAATGACAGATCACAACCAAGAAACCACATGCATGTGCCATGCATGCAAAAACTAGTGGAGGAAAGATACATACAACTCGGTACCTGAAAGCAAATCTGATGTAACTGTTGATCCCGATGACTTCTTGGGCTTTCTTTCTCTTCCTTTGCCTTCTTGCTCCAAAAATCCAAGTATGCCACACCCACCACGAGTGCTCCAAGAAAACTCTAAGTCTCCAAGAGTATGTGAGAGAGAATAATGAGAGAGCTCCAAAACTGAACTGATCAAGTCTTGCCCACTGATCCTCAAAAGCCTTTTTATTAATGAGGCCTCTATTTTCTTCATTTTCCTTTATTTTCCTTAATTTTCCTCCTCTAGTGCAACCTTTGACCTTTGACCTTCCTTTTCTCCTAATTTCCATTTTTTTCATAAATAAATTACCAATTAATGCCTCATACCTTTCCAAAACCTTAACCATTGCCTTTGCCAATTCCCTTAGCCATAATGAACCGAATCAACACCCACTAGGATGTTTCTCCCACCATTCATCTTGGAATATGTGTCCCATCACCATGGCCTTATATTTTATATTTACATGGATTTTTAACCAGGGATGTTACAGGGAGGCAAGGCTATCCATGCAACTGGAGGCTTACAGTCACTGAATTTCCTGTTATGCATGCGACTGGCAACCTAGGTTAGTCAATAAGCAGTCTAGCTCAGGGTTTGGGCACCTGGAGTGGTTGTTTAGCTCCTTGGGGTCCTATAGCTCCTAAGGAAGGCCAATAAAGTTTCAATTTGTTGATTCCACTTCCTTAACTGTACCTAGAAGGTTAAGTCATATCATAGTAACTCTTCATCACATATTTACCCCGGTGAACCAGTGAACTTGGGTAAGTGTGGGAGGAGGGTGTTACATTTTTCCTGAAGAGTTACCTAATATATGCATACCTTTGCTTTTCATACAATTATCTAGCCATCCTTTTTGAATGAGCTTGCTTCTTGTACCTAGAACTTTAACCATATTCATTCCTTCATCCTTCAAGAGTATTATTTCCATATGGAATATATACCAGTCATAATTCTAATACCAAGAATATTCTAAAATGATGATTCTTATTGGATCTTTATGATCCCTCTTTGCAAAATGACTCCCTCTAACATGATATTAGAAAATGCCTGGATGAATAATGCAATATGGTTCCAATTTTCTCATTCTCTTTAAACTAGATGATATTTCCCAAAGCAAATCAAATAAGTAGATTCTAATTTTTCTACTATCACGCGCTTCTATCTATGATGCCATACTTTATAACATCATAGATTCTTTTAGAAAATGTAACGATGCATGCTTACTCTTTTAATCATCAATGAACATCGTTTCCTTCAAGGTCCTTACATTTCCCTCTCTTCATCATGCTCTTCATTTTCAAGAAGGCATTGCATTGCCATCCTTTTCATATTGCTTTCTTTATTATGTAGCTACAATTTTCACTAAGTACAACCGAGCAAAATATACAAATACAAGAGCATGATGTCAATTTTGTCAATCTAGGGTTTCTATGGTATGTCAGAGGATGAACTCCTAATTTAAAAAAAAATACAAACTCTAAATTCCTCAATCTAATCCTTGATAAGGCTTTTACTTTCAGTGGAAACATCAGCCCTAGGGTTTTGATGTCACATCCTAGGATTTGTCCAGTTCAACCCTTTCTAGGGTTTTCCATATACCTTAGATTCTCCTTGCAAACCTTACATATCAAGAGCGAGGGTTTTTCAAAGAAGGAGCAACTATATAGGGTTAGGGTTTTTAGTAATCTAAGGTTTCTCCAATCAGTTCCATCTAGGGCTTATGAACTCTATATACCAAAAACATTAAAAATGTACAATCTGTAAACCCTATACTCTTACAAAGTATAATATAAATCCATAATTACTTTCCAGACCCCTTTCAAAAGATAGTTTCCATATTCTACACACATAACAAGAACTGCACAAAAATATTGTACATACCTCATACCTTTAAATATTTGGTCCTTCTTTATGTGTCCACGGATGCCTCAACTTCTCTTATGTTGAGCTGCCAACTTTGTCTTCACGCAGAGCTATGCCAACCTTCAGATATCGTTATTTTATAAAGCATGTCACTACACTACTTGGAGATGATCCAACCTTCTATCTATTGACCATCCTTCTTAATCTTACAGTACTTTTTAAGACATTGTTCCAAACGCGAGTTTCAGATCAACAAACAATTTATGATCCATGGAGATTTGACGTGGATTTGACATCACCCATCATAAAGAAATTTGAACTGCAAGACTTCCAATAGATAGGTTGACTTGACACCATTGTCATATAAAACAATTATATCACTATTACGACATTACATCGAGAACAAAGACATCCAAACCATCATTGATCAAATCACGAATTTACGAGGCTATTGCAACTGATTCAAGCCATAGCTCAATATCAATTCATAATCATGCCACTGAAATTTAGAGTTGCAGAGATCTAGGGTTTGAGTGATGTCATCATATGAACCCATAGCGATAGGATCTTTGCATAGGGAGTTATGGAAATTAACAAGTTAGAAAAATGAGCGACATTTATATAGAACGATTCACACAAGAAGTGACCTATGATGCTTCTCAGTGAGCATCACCTTAGTAAAATTTGATGCCACATAAATACGACGTTACAGAGAATATATGAGCCAAACAAGCAATTGATTTCAACAGGTGCAATCTTTCATTCTCAGAGATGCGAGATATGTTTAAATCATAAACTTATGTGCCTGGTGCATAGAGTCACTGAGTTACACGAGACAAAAACAATGTAGCCATGACAGCAAAAAATAATCTTGAATCTTTTTTTTCACCCATCAAGCCACAATTACGAGAGACATCACAAACTTGAGCCATCGACAATGAGATGATGTTACACAATCCTGAGCCAATGAGAACTTGAACTGGTCCATTTAAAAATTCCACATCATAATGTCACTGGGTATCATATATGATGCCATAGTAGATGTGTGATCACCAATAATTATATATTTAACCTATAGTTTTAATGTGAAACCACATAAACTTGCGAGGAAGAGAATTAACAAATGCAAGCTTTGGATTTTTCAAATAATGTTTTACGACACCTTTCATTTTATGCAGACTATAGGTGTGGAGAATACACCTCTAGTGCTTCTCTCTAGAAATGTGAACCATCGAAATGTAAGCTACAGGGTATCCAAAACTTCGTTCAAGTCATAATATCTTCACAAGAATTAGACCAACACAGAGAAATCCTTCAAGAAGACATTATAAATGTGATATTCAGCGTCTTATTCTAGACCTTACCTCTGAAACCATGTTGGAAATCAAGAGGTTTTCAATATTTTCATTAGATTTCCATTTACATGATTAATTACTTGTGAAACTGTTAGCATTTTGTTATTATGTTTTCATTTTTTATCAAGCAATTATCATAAAACATGAAGATCACAAAAGACAATAGAACACTAGATATAGGATCCAAGCCAAGGCAAAACCCTTCCAAGGGGAAAACGCATAAAAGTCTCTTCTTACATAATCAAATCAAATGAGATATCCAAGACCCATAACCATAGAAACTCCCACCTTTAGATTTCAAGTCAAATCATTCTTCCTTCCAACATAATCACCATAAAGAAACCAACAACAAGAGATGTACCAAGGCAGACCTTCTTCCAGACTTCGACCTTCCTCATCTTTTCCATCTTCTCTATGATATTTTAGACTAAAAACCATCCAAGTGTGTGTCTAAATGAGCTGCATCTATCCTCTATTTATACAATTCAGAGGGGTGCGAATAGACATGTCCATTGGAGCAAGGTCGACTTAGCATCTAGAGGGGTTTCTCTCCCAAAATTTACATTTAAAAAGTAATTTCCTTTTTCTTTTACAATAGTTCCAAAATAGGATTTTGACTCTTTGACTCAAAAACCTAGAAGCATGAAGAACATGCTTATCTAGAAAGAAATAATAATAATTTTATTTTTCTTTTATTTTTCTTTTTACATAAAATACATAATGGTAAAAATTATGAAGGCCAAAACTAGTGACATTCTCCAATATATATATGTTGTTGTCACTGTGTCATGCATTTCTTACTGATTGATATCATCCTTGATAAGAAGGATATGCTCCTATCTCTGTTTTTGTTGGTTGGTATGTTGATATGATGGTTCTATTTTTGTTTTGTGATTATATCTATATATGGTGCTGGAACTAGGTCATGATCTTGCCTCAAAGAGTTCATTGTTGATGATGGTTGGTTGCTAATGGCTTGAGATGCTGAAAAAGGTCTTTCTTTCTATGATGACAACCCCTAATATGTTGATGCTGAAATATTGAATAGTCATGTGGCATCATGTATTGTACTTCCATTTGTTGATGGATGCCATGTATTGATACTACATATGTATCATCATTGTCCCATCTTTTGGTGCTTTGGTCATGGAAAGATCCATGGTGTAACTATTGTAAAATTTAGTCATTGGGAATAACCATGTATTTGCTACAAAAATCCCTATACTTATATTGCATATTTCTAGAAGGTCCAATATGTGCTAAGGAGGAACATGATCAATCTAGTCAGGTTATGGTATTATTTTGCAATCGAGCTCTTTATTTCACATCAACAAAGTAGATTTATAGTGTTGTGCATTTCAGGGGGAGTACTTCTCCTAGCTTGGTTCTACCCTTTTCCCTTGATGTCAAAGGGGGAGAGAAGACTTGGTGTTGTTTTGTAGGAGGTTGACATCAAGTCCAAAGGGGGAGATTTTTGGCATTAAGGTTCATGTGTTGTCATTGATGTAAACCTACGCTCATCACAGTATGCCTACTGGATTGTATAATGGTCATCAATTGCAGTACAGGAAAAGGCAAGAGTGTAGGATGCCCAACAATTGTAATGCAAGAAGAGGCCAGAGTGCAAGAAGAGGTATAGGTTTGAATGAAGTCTACAAGGTTTTTCCATGGCTACAATTTATTGTACAAGTGTTGCAGAGCAAGATAAAGAATTGTGTCCAAGTTTTGGATTGACAAGAGCAACGTTTCCCTAAATTAAGCAATCGTCGATGGGAGGCCTATGTTAACAGTGTGACTATAACCACTGGGAGAGAGTTTCATCCCTGTGATTATGCATGTAGATGATGAAACTAAAAACCACAAGCGAAACCAAGGTTTTTCCCATGGAATTTGTGCGCATAGAGATAGATTGATATGGTAAAAATTACCATGAACAAATACCTTTGTTTATGCCTATGGTATTGATGAGATCAAGTGCCTATATAAGGAGAAGTGAGCTAGACGAACAAGTGTGCATTTGATTAAGTTTTGTGTGATGATTTGGTTTAGAATTGACGAGGAGATGCATATATGAGAGGTCTAAAGACTATTTGAAGAATTAATGAATATATTTGTTATTGTAGGTGTAATGGAAAGAAATTGAATTTTTCTATTAATTTTTTATCTATGTGTTTGTTATGATGAGCACATTGTTAATTATGATGTGTTCCTGGTGAATCAAAATGATTGGATTAGTTTTTAGTGGATGCACCAATATTTTGAGGCAAAATATTAGTCAAAGGTTCTTGTTAGCTGAATCTACTCATAGATACATTTGTGCTTGTTGGTAGTGACTAAATAATTTCATTAAGTACGTAGGGTAGAGATCTAGATGGTCCAAATAAGTTTTGTTTGTCATCGCTAGAGGAATATGTGTAAAGTTAATTCTTTTCATTATAAGGAGATTCATATGTGCATTTCTTTGAGTGACTAGTTAGGGATGTTCTCAATGCTTTTGTAGAAAGGATTTTGCAGAGGCTCTAACATCGGATATTGAAAAAATCAGTGCGTTCTTGACTTATTGCAGAAGTTGTAGTTTGCAGAGTTTTGGGCCAAAATTTTCTGTTTGGTTACTTTCTAAGATCACTCCTCATAAACATGCAAAGTTATATATTTTGTTTGGTTGATCATTCTTCATTGCAAAGTAGTGTATATGAAAAACAAAGGTGTATGCAGGGGTGATGAATCTTTTGCATGTTCTTCGTATGGAGGCTTATTGTAGAGTCTAAGATATATATTTATTTACTCCTTGTGTTTATAAATGACCATGATGATATTTCTCCTTTTATTGAAAAGAGATTGCCATTATTGAATACAGAGTTTACCTTATGGATGATGAAAGTAGTTGCTTATTCTATGTTGATTGGAATTATTTCAATATTCCAATGAGAGTACAAGATTGTTGACTTGTTTGCAGAGAATATTGACATATATGCATGGATCATTGTATGGTATGCTAGTGTATGGTAGAGACATAAGATGACAACATATTTGTATGTTGTTGATTTGGTAGAGTAGAGATCTGTATAAAGGCTTATTTTCTTGATTTGTCTCTTATCCTTGACACTTTTCCTAGCTAACATAATGTTTTATTTATAGAGGAATCAGTTTAAATACATGTTGTACATAGCAGAGACAAAGAATTTGTAGAAGGTTAACAATAACATTTGTAGGGGTATACTCACTCAGATCTCATATTGAAAAGAGGCTAGAATTTCATATATACAGATACCAATGTATGGAAGTGACATAAGTATCATGACCTTCACATGTTCTTGACCTTAGATTAGTGATAAAGCTTCTTTATGAACTCACATAGACTACATATTGTTGTATGGCTCGCTGCAAATTTTTTGAGATAGTCTTGGATGATTGGTTTTGATATTTGAAGCATGAAGAGCTAATGTTATGGTTAGATCTAAATGTTGGTATGTTAATAAGAAAAACTTATATTTAGAAAGATGATTATACTTGACAGTTTGATCTAGCTAGGTTGTCACATGTTTTATCTATGGTTGCACTGAGTTAATGATTCATAGATTGTATTTGGTAGAGAGAAGGATGACATTATTGAGGGCTTATCACTTTCCTACAGTGACAAAAATTATTACTTGTTGGGAAAAATATCATTTATGAACTTGATACCTATGTTGTTGCTTTTTCTTTTCTCATATTGTTAGAGACTTTATGTTTCATGATGGTGTTGTGATCTAGTGAACTTGCTGTTACTGGTATTATGGAAAGGCTTGACAATGATGTTACATATTGAGATGTGAATTGAATAACTTTATGAGCATAAGATGGGTATTTTCTTGGCTTGGCATATGACAGGGTTATGACAGGTTTCCTTGATATAATGAATGTGATGGATGATTGACGATGTCTTGTTGAGTATGTTGATGGATGAGATTTGTCTTTGAACTTAGTATATAGCTTAGCATTCCATAGTGTTGGTGAGTTAGGGTTTGATGAGCATGAGATATGTTGAAGGATTTGTCTTGGTAATTGACATGATTTGTCTTGGCATTAGGCAATGTTATGGCTTGAAAATGATGTTGATATTTGGCTTGGTTGATCAGTGGTTGATTTCAGAGAATTTATTGGTTTATTGGTATTCAATGAACTTTAATCAGTGTTTGGTTTAAAAGGGTTATTGGTATTCAATACTCAATGTTTGGTTTTAGAGTGGTTATTGGTATTTTGTGAGTAAGCATATTGTTGGGTGTGGGTCTAGTTTGAAAATTTTATGAATGGTGGCCTACACCTTTTTGATGGTTAATTGAGACAGGTGGATCTAATGTGAAAATTTTGAAGCGTGGTCCATAGAGGTGCCGAGGGTTGTAGCCTTCAGTAAGGGAGTATGAAGTTCCTTCCAATAAGAGTCGCTAAACTTGATTAGGGAGTAGTAGCTCCCTTCCCGAAGGAGATGGATAATTTATGGAGGTTGTAGCCTCCTGCAGGTAGGCGCCTATGCACTGGTTAGAGTCTGCACCAATACAAAATGTAAGAATAATTTCTTTATAAAAATAAGTAGAGGACAAAACGAAAATAATGGTGGTTTTCTCCCACATTGGGTTTCCACCTAAAATCTAGTGTCCATATGTGTTGATGTGTCTTGAATTCTTATGGTTTACATGTTTTTTTTTCACTTAATGTTGCTCATAGTTTGTTGAATAAGCTATAATCTATAACACAATGTTCTGCTAATGAAATAATTTATCAAGGCAACTTTAGAAACGAAATAATGATTCACCCCCCTTCTTAGTATTTCTAACATATGGTCCTTTTGAGACACTGGAAAGGTGGGAGATAAGTCCTATAGAATCAATATACCCACATACATGTGCATTGACTCATTGGTGAATGTGGAAAAGCTGAAACTTTATGAGCCTTCCATTTTGGATTAGGAAGAGGAGTAGGTACTGCCTTTTATATAGGATTTAACACCAGAAGCTTCGGCATAGTTGATAGAGGATATAGTTTTTCAAAAGTGGTCCATAACTACAAGATAAGGGCGGCATTACCTTTGGTAGATTTAGTTGAAAGGACAACTTCTAGGCAAGGCTAAATAATACTCCAGAGAGAAGGTAGAGGAAAAGTTTCCCCACCTTATTTAGTAAAATATTTTGAGGACCAAAATCCTTCCAAAATGGGAATGTATTTTTTTCCCCAAGGGAAAATCGTAAATTTTATTCAAAAGAACAAAATTATGTTTCACAGATGCTAAAAAGATTTCGATTAGGCCAGCCTTACCTGGTACCGAGTAAAAAAGAAAAAAAACTCAAAAGAAAAATAACACTAAAATACACTTTTCTACCCTTATTTTTCTCCACTTTTCGCCAACCATAAGTGTTGGGAGTAGAAGATACAATAAACATTTGATCCACATCTATGTTTACAAATTTTTCTTTATCAGAGTCCGAACTCTTTGATGCATGAATTATTTTGGTGCTGATTTCCTCTCTATTAGAGGTAGTCTTGTCAAGTTGTTGCCGAGCTAAAATCATTGTTACTTTGGACACTTGAACCATTGAACCTACCTGCTCAATCCCCCTCTCTTTTATGCTTTCTTGGGAATTATGTTTAACAATGTTTGTAGTAGTCTCTAGGTTTTCTTCATCATCTGCTTCAACATCATAAGAATTTGAGAACTTCCATCCCTTTGGCTTTTGGGATTTCCTATTTTTCCTTTTGGGATATTTTTTTCCTTGAGGGCACAAGTTTTGTAAATGTCCAATTTGAAGACAAATACGACATCTAAATTTCGTATTTTCAAAATCTAGAGACCGGGACCACTGCATGTTATTATGAATAAGAGTAATATGATTAGGTAAACTTTTATTGAGGTCTACTTCTACACATATCCAGGCAAAGGAAAAAATTCCCTTTGTGACTCTATGTGCATCCACCTCGAGAAACTTACCTAAAGAATTGTTGATTCCTTCTAACGCTTTGTGATGCCAAAAATGCAGAGGAAGATTATGTAACCTGAACCACACTAACATTTTAAAAACCACCATGGTATTAAAATCAAAACCAGGGAACCATGGGATCATAAGAAGGCCCGAACTACCCCAAAACCACGGAACTCTTTTTAAAACATAATCCATATATTTTGTTGTATCAAAATTTACAACAAAAATATCCCAAGAAAATAGATGAAGGGCCTTGGTCTCTGTCCAGAAGCAGTTAAATATACACATAACTGCTCCTGAATGGAATTCAAAGTAGAGATCATTGACCTCTAGCAAATTTACTATCAAAGCAGCTACCTGATTCCTTTGTTCAACAATATAGGGACCAAGAATATTGAGGAGGTGATCAATATTTTCATGCTATTCAACCCTTCCTTTATCATCATCCCTGAAGGAAATTAGACCTTTAGAGTTACTAGATCTAAGGCATCCTCCATGTAATCTTGAATTTAGAATGACATTTGAATCATGTTCAATACCGTAATCCTGCATCTTGGTGTCCTCTTACATTGATTTTCCTGCATAAATAAAAGTTTGAAGATTGGATGGAATACCCGAATTTTCATGAATCTTCTGCTTGAGATATTGAACTAGATCCCCATTCCAAACCCTTAAGGTTACAAAATTCCCAATAAGGGTTTTAACAAAGATTTGAAAATGTTTTTCGCCACCAAATCTAAGATTCAACTATCGAGATCCTTCATATTTTTTGGTATATCATGCAACATTGAGGATTAAAAATCCTCCATTGCAAAGTAGCATAACCTAGACTCAGTTGACTAGCATGGCTCTGGTGATAGATGACCAAAAACTAGTTCTAGACCTCCCTTCACTAGATCTGGCTGAGAAATTCTTTCAAATAATTGGCTGCTTCGGTCCTCATATAGACCAACATCACGACAGTTATCTATTGGGATAGATCACCGCAAGCCTTCACTTATAAGGATAAAAATCTGTAGATCCGGTCTATATGAAGACACTACTACCCTTTCTCCAACCATATCTACATAGGATAGACTGAGATTGCATAGATCTACAAAGAAATTACCCTAGCGGCTTAAATTAGCATCATAAAAACTAGGGTCGCACTGATCCACAAAAAGAGTGCCATGACCGCTAAGATCTATATACAAATCAATGCGTATGGAGATGGGGATCTCTAGATTTAAGGAGTTGGAAGGAAAAACACCAAAAGGGGTGAGTGAAAAAACCTTCCAGCCTGATAGATTTGATCCATCCGCTTGAAAGAGACACAGATCACCTTCATTGCAGATGCCATAGACTTCGAATTCACACTGTATCTCCTCCATCCCTGTGCGTAGAGAGATTCCGTGAGGTTTTTTGGGCTTTTCGCTGAAAAGAAAACCCGGCAAAAACTCTTTCTACTAGCCTCCAAAAAATGTGGACAAAACTGATCGCATCACTTTGATCAGATTATCTCTCTCTCGCTCATTGGCCTGTACTCCTCGACGACGACAACATGAAATCCTAAAGCATGAACCCTAACAACCATTCCTCCTTCACACACCAAAATGGGACAATAAGATAAAATAAGTTAAGACAATTATATTTATGTCCAACTATTGACCACAAAGTAGGTCAAAGGGACTATTATGTCCATACAATGCAGGAGAACCAAATGTTCTCCTATAATAAAAAAATACAATGCATGAATATAAAAGGTATAATGTAGGAACATAAAAGATAAAATGTATGGAATGCCATGGTAGAAGAGAACCAGGAGTTAATGGGTCTGAGGATCAAACTATCTCTCCTTACATTCGAGGCTGATGAAGGGCACTGAAGAAAACTCCACAAAGTCTGCTGGCCCGATGAAGGGCTGGCAGAAAGTGCATACTGTCCACTAAATCATTTCCTAGGGGAGTTCGTTCACTGTTGAGGTTTGGAGGACCTAGTCTGTCTCCCAGGAATGGATATGAGATAGATTTGTTGCTGAAATCTCATGTGGTGGGGTGAGGTCCCATAGATCCTCACTGATTTAGAGTCTAGATATGAACTAGTATCAATTGGTCTCTTGGTGCCCCTATATGAAGGTAGTGCCCTGAAAAATGTCGTGATCCTTTGTGTGGGGTCTGGTCTAATGGGCGGCTGAAGAATATGGTCTCAGAACTTGAGAGCCTCCTACATATATAAGCTAAACATCTCTAATCAAGATACCTAAAAAAGTTGGTGAGGGTCTAAGAATATATGAACAGACAATGGAGCCTTCCTATAATATCGTAGTAGACAAGGCATCGAAAAATGAAGTGCACCTCAGTCTCCACTTCCTGTAAATGACATACCTGGCATATTCTATTTGGTCTGTCAATCTGGGGATTCGTATCTACCCGAAGTCTATGAGAACCTACTCTGAAATGGCCTAGAGGAATGCGAATAGCATGCATCCAATGGCGAAATGTATACTAGGGTCGAATAATGAGTCTGTCTCTCAACTCCAAGAAGTGCTCAACGTAGAAGGCCATCTTTGGGCACAACCCTCCTTGAGGATTGACCGAGGTAACCTAGATAAAATTCCCATAGATGTCCTCCCTGATGATCTTGTTCAACTATTGTTTAGTAGGTAAACGGTGACCAGGAGCATATAAGGAATATCGAAAAGGAGGGAGACGATCCAATTGAATGCCCACTGACTCTAAGAGATCTAAAACTCTTGTAAACCAACATCTAGCTTGACCCAAGGAAGTAGACCGAGCAATAGTCTCAGAAGAGAAATATGCCAAGTAAGGATATCGATCCCTACTCTTTATCAAGTCTGCAAAGCCTCGAACATGATGCAAGAATGAGACCAATCTAAAGACTGTCTCAAGCCGAAAGGGATGAGCTCCAAACTCTACAAGGATGATGTGTCGAGGTACTATCCATTTTCATCTAATGATGGGCAAAGAAGAAGAATACAAACTCTCTCAGTTGAATCCCAATTTGACTCAAGTAAAGATGGTCTCCAAATGTCTGAGCCATATAGAACAATGGGATGAATCAAGGTGTCCATGAGGCTCATCTTGGACGATATGTCCTGAAAGTGATGTCAAAAGCATTGTCTCTCAAGAAGGGTTAAGGATCGATATCCTTTGTTGATCAAAGGCTGAAGCGTTGGTCGCAAAATGAAGCGGGGCCCTGAGAATCGCACCCCTAAGTAAGTATATGTGCTGGTGATCTCAACCTCCTCCCCTCTTAATAGGAAGTGAAGGTCTAAATTTTTCTTCAACCCATTGAAGATCATAACCTTGGTTTTATCCAGGTTGACTTTCAACTGTCAAAGATCACAAAACAAAGCTAAGGCATCCAATTTCCTCTATAATCCTTTTGGGGATGAGGAGAGGAGGACCACATCATCAACAAAGAGTAAAATAGATATTAGAACCTGGTGAAGAAGGAAACCATCGGGGTCCTGGATATGCTCATGTAGAATGCCTCCAACTCATCAATATAGATCCCAAACAAGGTAGGGGACAATGGACAACCCTACTTAACCCCAATAGTGCACAGATGAAATCAGACATCCCATAAGTCATGTGTAGATGACCAAGGATAAAATGATAAAGGCGTGTAATAACTATCAACAAGGTCGCCGATATGCCAATATCTCTGAGTCTTTGGAGTAAGGCTTCCCTCGGTACAGAGAAAAGATTTTCAAAAATCTATGAAACAACAATAGACTTTCTAAGAGCGGTGTCGTGCCTCCTCAATCATGACATAAAGGGTGAAGATGTGGTCAATGGTATGATGAGCCGGTTGAAAACCTGCCTGTCCCCTGGCTCTGAGTTGTCTCTGCTCAAGGTCACTGGAGAACTTCCTATGTAGAACAATAGCATACAACTTCGAGAACGTGTGGCCCACCATGATCATTTTGTAGTTATTGGGATTTGAGCTGCATCTTGATTTGTGGATCGGATGGATGATGTGGTGTGACCATGCCGATGGAAAACCTTCAAGGGCTACATGGTTGAAGAGATTAGCCAAGTAGCTAACCAAAGCACAAAAACTGTGCTTAAAGAACTCTGCTTGGTAGCCTTCCTCATCAGCTACTTTTCTGTTGTTCATCACCCAAATGGACTCTCTAATATCTTTGTCTTAGAATAGGTAACGTGAATAGGGTGGGGAGTTAATATCATAAAGGTTGGAAGTGTGAGAGAGCATGGATGTAGGGTTGAGGTTAGATGGAAGAGGGGAACGTTGAGGAAAGATAGTATGCCAGAGTTGTTTAGGGGAGTGGGCAAGGAGAGAAAAAAATTCTCATCTTCTATGAGAGACAAAGAGTCATCTTGTGATGTAGGAGACAACGATAAGAAGCTTTGAGGTCGGGGTAGAAGGGTTGAGAGTGGGTGAAAGCATATCGAAGTTCTCGATGTAGAGTCTTTCATTTGTCATCGTACCATTTTTTCATGGGGCAAGATCCAACTTTTGGGGAGATGGAAGTGGAACGAGTGGAGTGGGGGAAGGATTTGAGTGTTGCTTCCCAAATGGCAGATGAAAGACGAGTGTATTTAGTGGAAGCAGAAACAAGCAAGGAGAATTGGGCCTCTGATGGATGCATCATGCATAGGGTAGAGGAGAAGATGTGAGGGTCGCCTTCGTCAAATGGAAAGGTGGTTCAGGGTGGGCCCCAAGGGGAAGGATGGGGTGGAAGGGGAGGGTAAAATTAGAGAGGGAAGGAAATAAGTGCATGATCAGCAAGGGGGATGGGGGAGACCGAGAGATGGTGAATAAAAGGGAGAAAGTTCTCGCTAGTGAGGGCATAATCAAATACAATCACACCCCTGCCATATGGTTGACATGTGAAAAAGCGAGAGTTTGGGAAACAGGGGAGACCATTTAAAATAAACAACTCTTGTGATTCCCCCAACTGCTATATATGCTTACCATAAACTATGGTGGTGGGCCCCAATGCATCATCTAACATCCGATGAAGCCCCACTGAATCTGGATCTATCCCCTGGGTACAAAACACATCCTTTGATCGATTGTGGAGAAGGATATGGAGATCTCTACCACAAGCATTGAATTCACCTAGAAGGATGACTTCCCCATCAACAGAGTACTGGGTGATGATGGTGTGCAAGTCTTTAAAGGGGTCCCCATTTGAGCCATTATGGATGGAAAATGGTGAAGAGGTTGGGGGAAAGTAACTAGCTGCAATGTAGATGTCCCTCAGAGGAGAGACTCTGATGCTAATTCGAATCCACGTAAACCTGGGAAACTCATCTTCGGCTACTAAAGGTACCTTGTTCTGGAGTGAGTCACTAACAAAACAAGCAACTCCACCTGATCCTTTGACCCCTCTCGAGCTCCTCATCTCTTGCCTGCAAACTGAGAACCAATGGTAACCTGCAATATATGGGAGAGGTCAAACAAAGCTCGCACGAGTCTCGATCATGAAGAGGATGTTCGTTGATTCAAGAGCGTCATACAAGAGTCCTGGCGATGACCAAAAAGATCCATTACCATTCCAACAACAGATAGGAATGCCTGTACCCTACCGTCTCCCCAAGTGGGCCCGTCATTTGGAACCTCTAGTTCGGGGTTCCCACCTAGGTAGGGAGGAGTCCTGAATGACTGCCTGGAGATTCCTGATAACTACCCATTTCCCTACCTGTCATGCTACCATAAATTGTTCTTTGGATTGTTTAAGTTCCAAAACCTTTGCTCGAGTGAGGTCCTCATCTAAGAAAATCCTATTGGGAAGAGAAAACAACTTCTGCTTAGCCTTGAGGGTGTGGATTCAATCCGATGCAGTCCAAAACCCGAGGAAGAGAGTGGAGTCGTAGCCTAGTCAAGCTCTTGTTGGACACAAATTTTCATTGATGTCAATATGGCAATATTCGAGGAGCAAAAGGATCCAAGAGGAGCCAAGAGGAGAAGACAGAGCCAAGAGGAGCAAACGGAGCCAAGAGGAGCAGAACTCAAAAAAAAAAAAAATATATATATATATATATATAGATATATATGTGCATGCATTTAAACAGTGTTCGGGGACCATATATGCCAAAATGGAGCTATCGAAGCTGCATAGGAGCCATATATATACCATACATATATGCCAAAGTACAGGATCAAACAGAGGATGCAGACAGCCATCGAAGCAACATAGGAACAAGCAAAGCTATAAGGAAGCAGACAGAGCCATCAGAGGAGCAATGGGTGCATTTATATTATCGGGAGCTATCAGGCCACAAAAGAATTATATGCATGAAGATACAGGCGGAGGAGCATATATCATACATATGTGTTTTTACACTATCGGAGGCGCAGAACCTTATATATATATACATTTATACTATCGGGCCCGTAAAACCCATGTATGCATGCTTTAACACTATCGGCGGACAGAAAGCCCATATACATAGGCTTAACACTATCGGAGGCGGAAGACTTGGCTCTAGGGAAAATACACTATCGGAGGCGGATTGCGGACTTGAAACTCTATACATGGGAGTGTTGAGTTGTATCGGGTCCGGCACATCGCATCGCTATGAGGGGTCTATGTTAACGTCGAGCCCTAACCCTGTGCGACTTGCGATCGCCAATAGCGAGTATTGCATCGGCACTTCGGAAGCGGGAGCTACAATATGTCAAGTGGTACATTGCAATCGCCGATAGCGATATCGCATCAGACCTCCGCCAGGGGCAACTCTCGACTGTGATGCATATCCACGCGGACCCGCCGCACATTACAATATGACTTAATCTATGATCGCATCCGTCGCATATCGCAAGTCATAAAGCCTTGCCACATTGGAAGCGCCAACTGCGATAGGCTGTGGACCCGACATGCATATTAACTTTGGTTTAATACCATATCGCATTTGGTCCATCGGAGTAGTGGAGGATCGGTTGTCGGCCATTAGCGGAGTCATGGATCCGATATATAAAGGACCCCCGGGAGTCACGAATCGCTGATTGCGATTTAAGCACGGACCCGATATAGGAATATGTGTGATTGTAATAAATCCTGAATTCCACCTTTTAGTCTATTTGACTGTTTTTTCTCATATTATTTGTGTAATGAAATATTTGGCTTGTGCGAGATGTTTTTAAGCCAAAAGGCTTACGATGGTTGCTTCAATGGTTCAGAAGGCTGAACGTCAGTTAACAGGGGTGAATCATGGCGATTATGATTGCGATCAAGACAAAACATCTTCGTTTAACTGAAATAACTCTATGTATGCCCTCAATAATTGCCAAAAGAATCACTGTTACGATAAACCGAGAAGATGTGTTCTCCATGGATTGTTTGGACCTATCTAATGAATCTACACATCCCAAGAGAGTCAATGAACTTGCACAGCACAAAGGAAGCTGTAGCGACCGAGGAGGAAGCCTAAGAGGCGTGTAAGCATAAACGAATGGACAGAGGCATGGGAATGAATAAAACAATAAAAACAGAGAACTGTGGTTGCAGTCGTTGTGGTGAAGAACCAGAGGGTGAGGCAGCAGAAGCAGTAGGGGAAACAGAAGTAGCAGGGGCAGTAGAGGCAGCAAAAGCAGTAGAGCCAGGAGGGTAGGAGTGAAGGAGAACCTCAGCTCAATAAATATTAGCAGCATACCAGTTTATACCAAGGTTGGATTGGAGCCCAAGAGGTTGGAGCCTCATTGAAGTCCAAGTTGGAGCTTGGCAACTAATCACAATCAGATATATACTTATATTGTATTTATTTCATTGCACTGTGTCGTGTTTAATAAAAGCATTAATTGCAACTGTTGATTTCTGTGTTCTATATATATATATATATGTATGTATATATATGTACATGTATATATATGTACATATATATATATGTATATATATATATATATATATATCTATATATCTATATATATATGTACATACATATATATATATATGTATCTATATATATATACATATATATATATACATATATATATATATGTATCTATATGTATATACATACATATATATATATGTACATATATATACATACATATATATGTGTGTGTGTGTGTGTGTGTGTGTGTGTGTGTGTGTGTATATACACACACACATATATGTATATATATATGTGTATATATGTATATATATATATAGATATAGATATAGATATATATATATATATATATATGATTTTGGTAATAACTAGAACAATTAAAAAGAAATATTGATTCACCCCCCGCTCAGTATTTTCAACAATTGGATCAAAACAGGCTTCTTCATACTAGCCTAACAACTTGAAGAAGGATCCGCAACCATGATGAGAAATCATTAAGCATCAGGAAGACCTCCTCTATTCCGTGGCACTAACTTTGGTTTCTAAAAAAAAAAAATGACCTACTACTTAATGTCCCTTGGACCGGAAGTCTGGCATTTTGTTCAAAATGAATACCAAATGACTACCACTCTTCCAACAGATCCAGACGAGAGGAAAGTCTACATCGCAAATGCAAAGGCCTTGAACTCCATCACTAGTGGAATCACTGATTCCGAGTTTAAAAAAGTCATGCATTGTACCCCTGCCAAGGAAATGTGGGAGAAGCTAGTTGGCTTATACGATGGAGATTCAAAAGTCAAGAAGGCAAAGCTTAAAACTCACAGAAGACAATTTGAAAGTCTGAGGATGGAAGATGAAGAAGATATTGCAGCATACCTCCTCCGAGTAGCTAAAGTGGTAAACACCCTGAAAGGATTGGATGAAAAAATTGAACAAAGTACCATTGGCCAAAAGGTATTAAGATCTCTTCCAGACAGATTTGACTCCAAAATAAGCGCTATAGAAGAAGAAAAGGATCTAGATACCCTCAAAATGGATGAACTCCATGGAATTCTCACTACCTATGATATGAGGAAAGGTGGCCCAAGCTCCAAAGATGCTGCATTCAAGGCCTCAAAGTCAAAGAAGGGGAAACAAAGGAATGACTGTAGTGATGAGTCAGATGTGGAATTCGAATTGGCTCAATTTGTATGAAAGTTGAAGAAAGGATCTAAGCTTAAAGGCAAGTACCCTCTTATCTGTTTTAAATGTGGAAAAATAGGTCATTATGCAGCAAAATGTCCTCATAAACATGACAATGATGATGAAGAAAATTCTAAAAGAATGGCACACAAAAAGAAAGGATTCAATAAGAAGAACTTCTTCTCTAAGAAAGATGAGTTTGATGAGGATGAGTTTATGTTCATAAAAAAGAAATCAGATGAGGAAAGTGACCATGATGAAAGCCAAGAAACATTATTCATGGCACTCGTAGATGATGATGACTCGGGGCTGGAAGGAAATGTAGACGAATTGTTAATAAGCACCATTGAAGAAAATGAGAAACTACGGAATAAAATCATTTCTCTCAAAGTGGAAAACGAGGAAACAAGAAGGAGAGAAGATCTCTTGGAAGCAAAGCTAAAAGAAAAAGAAGAGACTTGTGAAGAACGTGAGGCCGAAATAGTGTCTCTGAGAAAGGAGTTGGAGCAAATTAAAAAGGGCTGTAAAAGCTCTCAAATACTTGAGACTATTCTAAAAAATCAAAAACCTCAACATGACAAATCTAGAATAGGTTTCAAAGGAGAATCCTCAATCACTAAGAATAGTGCGAAAATCTATGCCGATGCACTTTCCTGCAATCCAAAAGAAGTAAAAGTATGTTATCAAAAGCGCATCCCAGATCCAAAGAATGAAGAGAGAATTATTCCAAAGAAGAACGTGGAGTCGAATCATGGACACTACAATAAATACAAACCTGTACTCCACCAAGGGCCCATCTCAAATCCAAAGAATGAGGGAGGAGTAATTCCCAAGAAGGAAATTGACTCAAACTGTGGTTGCTTCAACAGGTACAAAACCATCTTTCTTGGACACTTTTTTTACTGTAAAAACTTCGGCCATCAAGCCAGACATTGCATGGCTCGCAGAAGGGAAACGCCAAAGCTAAAGGACCAAATAATCAATTCATATGCCCCCAAAAAGCAGGGACAAATCAAAACCTTCAATTCATTTAATCCCTTGACCAAATTTGACCTGATTTGCTCATTCTGCTACAATAATGGACACTATGAACAAGACTTCCCACTCAAAGGAAGAAAGACAAGTAGTAATAACTCTAGCATGGATAAATGTAGCCTGGAAACCATTGGTTTGTGGATAGTGGGTGCTCCAGACACATGACAGGAGACAAAAGGAAGTTTGTCTCACTGAGCAAAAAGGAAGGGAATGTGTCCTTTGGAAGTGGATCTGGAAAAATTGCAGGAAAAGGAACTATTACTCTGATCAATGGAAAAAGAAAGCTCAAGATGCTCTGCTAGTTGATGGACTCAAACACAACCTCCTGAGTGTTAGCCAAATTTGTGATCAAGGACATAAGGTTGTCTTCAGCACTAAAGACTGTGAAATAAGGAACTCTGCCTTAGGGGAACTTGTGGCAAAAGGGGTGAGAACACCAGACAACATTTACATTCTGAACAAGATTCAAGAAAATAAATGCTACCTGAGTCAGACAGATGAAAGTTGGTTGTGGCACAAGCGACTTGGACATACAAGCTTTGAAAATCTAATCAATATCAGCAAGATCAAAGTTGTACGAGACATCCCAAGGCTATTCAAACCAAATCAAGGAGTATGTGGTCCATGTCAACATGGAAAGCAAACCAAAACCAGCCACAAGACAAAGGATCTCTCTACATCGAAGCCCTTAGAGATCATCCATGCTGATGTGTGTGGGCCAACTAGAAATCAGGCACTCCAAGGAGAAAGGTACTTTGTGTTATTTGTTGATGACTATACTAGAATGATGTGGATATATTTTATAAAGTATAAATCTGAAACTTTTGAGTGTTTTAAGAATCTAAAAGCCCTTGTAGAAAATGAAAAAGATTCAAAAATTAAGTGCCTCAGAACAGACAGAGGGGGAGAATTCACATCAAACGAGTTTAGTAAGTTCTGTAATATTCATGGAATTAAAAGGGAATTCTCTGCTGCCAGAACACCTCAGCAAAATGGGGTAGTTGAAAGAAGAAACCGAACAATCCAAGAAATGGCAAGAACAATGTTACTAGCAGCAAACTTGCAGCCAAAATTCTAGAGAGAAGTAGTAGGGACAACTGTCTATACATTAAATTGAACTCAATTGAGACCAAACTATGAAAAAACACCTTATGAGTTATGGAAAGGAAGATCAACTTCAATAAAGTACTTCAAGATCTTTGGAAGCAAGTGCTTCATAAAAAACAATGATGGCTCACTAGGAATTTTGATTCTTGGGTTGATGAAGGGATATTTCTTGGATACTCTACACAGAGCAAGGCTTACAAGTGCTATAATTTTCGATTGAAGAAAAAAGTGGAAAACATTGATGTAAAGGTTGATCAAGGACTTCCAAAAAAAGAAATTGAAGAATATGAAGATGATCTTTTCATTGAAGAAGAAGAAGGACCTAAAGAAGAAGAACTTGAAGAAGAATAAATAGATGAGGAAGAAGAAGAGGAGAAAGAACCACCTCATACCCCTTCAAAGATGAAGTTTATCCAGAAATATCATCCAAAAGAGAAGATTATTGGCAATAGAGATGAAGGGATGCAAACCCGAAGAAGGGTGACCATTACACCAAAGAGAAATGTTATTGCTCTTCTATCTATGACAGAACCAGAAACATTTGCATAAGCAAGTAAGGATCCTCATTGGGTAAAATCCATGGAAGAATAAATGTCCCAAATTGAGAATAGTAAGACATGGGAGCTGGTACCTCGTCCAAAGGACAAAAACATAATAGGAACCAAATGGGTGTTCAAAAATAAAATGAATGAAGAAGGAAAGGTTATCAGAAACAAGGCAAGGCTTGTCTACAAAGGCTATTCACAAATTGAAGGAATTGACTTTGAAGAGACATTTTCACCAGTAGCCTGTATGGAAGCTATCAAGATGTTCTTGGCATTTGCTTGCTCAAAAGAATTCAAAATCTATCAAATGGACGTGAAATCAACATTTCTAAATGGGGAACTCAAAGAAGAAGTCTACATGGAGTAACTAGAAGGGTTTGATCTAACAGAAGGAAAGGACTTAGTCTGTAATTTGAAAAAGGCTTTATATGGGTTGAAACAAGGTTCTAGAGCTTGGTATGCAAGATTAGATCACTATCTACAACAACAAGGCTTCAAAAAGGGAGTGGTTGGAATTAATCTATACATAAAGACAAATGAAGGTAAGTTACTAGTTACTCTTGTTTATGTCGATGATCTGATTTTTGCTAGTAATAATGATGAAACGAGTCATGAATTTTCTCAAAACATGTCAAAAGAGTTTGAGATGTCAATGATAGGAGAGCTGTCTCACTTCCTTGGACTTCAAGTATCTCAAACCAGAGCAGGATTGTGTATATCTCAAACCAAATATCTAAAAGACATGCTCAAAAAATATGGAATGGAGGACTGTGCAGCCATGAGCACACCTATGACCACAAACTGCAAATTGAGCAAAGATGATGACTCCCCTCTAGTAGATGCATCTCATTGCAGGTCAATAATTGGAGCCCTTCTATACTTAACAACTACAAGACCAGACATAATGCAGGCAGTAGGAATGGTGGGAAGATTTCAATCTGCTCCCAAACAATCCCATTTATTAGCTGTAAAAAGAATTCTCAGATATCTGAAAGGAACTCCTGATTTTGGTCTTTGGTACCCAAAGAGCTCAACACTGACTGTAACTGCATACACTGATGCTGATTGGGCTGGAAGTATAGATGATCGGAAAAGTACTAGTGGAAATGTGTTCTTCCTAGGAGACTATTTAGTATCTTGGCTCAGCAAAAAAACAGTCATCCATATCATTATCCACAGTCGAAGCCGAGTATATTGCAGCAGCAGATTGTTGTACCAAGATACTATGGATGAAGGAAGCTCCAAAAGATGTCGACATATGTACAGATCAACCGATTACCGTCTAGTGTGACAACACAAGTGCTATCAATCTCAGCAAAAATCCAGTGATGCACTCAAGAACCAAACACATACCAATCAAGTATCATTTCCTCCGTGAGCAAGTAGCTGAACAAAACATCGTCCTGGAATATATCAGTACTAAGGAGCAGATAGCTTATATTTTCACAAAACCTCTTCCTCGAGAAGCATTTGAGCATCTGCGTCAAAAGATGGGGGTTTTTTATTTATCATCACTCAAGTTCATTCATAAAGATGTAGTAGGACAGGGGGAGCAGTTTGACAGGGGGAGTCCATATGCATTCCTTTGCCATTGATGTCAAAGGGGGAGAGCAGAAGAATATTGCCATCAATAACAAAGGGGGAGATTGTTGGACACAAATTGTCATTGATGTCAATATGGCAATATTCGAGGAGCAAAAGGAGCCAAGAGGAGCAGATGGAGCTAAGAGGAGCATAACTCATATATATATGTGTGTGTGTGTGTGTGTGTGTGTGTGTGTGTGTGTGTGCATGCATTTAAACAGCGTTCGGGGACCATATATGCCAAAATAGAGCTATCGGAGCTATAGAGGAGCCATATATATACCATACATATATGCCAAACTACAGGAGCAAACAGAGCTAAGAGAGGACACAGACAGCCATCGGAGCAACAGAGGAACAAGTAGAGCTATAAGGAAGCAGACAGAGCCATCAGAGGAGCAATGGGTGCATTTATATTATCAGGAGCTATCAGGCCACAAAATAATTATATGCATGAAGATACAGGCGGAGGAGCATATATCATACATATGTGTTTTTACACTATCGGAGGTGCAGAACCTTATATATATATATATATATATATATATATATATACATTTATACTATCGGGCCCGTAAAACCCATGTATGCATGCTTTAACACTATCGGCGGACAGAAAGCCCATATACATAGGCTTAACACTATCAGAAGCGGATAGTGGACTTGAAACTCTATACATGGGAGTGTTGAGTTGTATCGGGTCCGGCACATCGCATCGCTATGAGGGGTCTACGTTAACGTCAAGCCTTGACCTTGTGCGACTTGCGATCACCGATAGCGAGTATCGCATCGGCACTTCGGAAGCGGGAGCTACAATATGTCAAGCGGTCCATTGCGATCGCCGATAGCGATATTGCATCGGACCTCCGCCAGGGGCAACTCCTGACTGTGATGCATATCCACACAAACCCGCACACATTACAATATGACATAATCTATGATCGCATCTGTTGCATATTGCAAGTCGTAAAGCCTTGCCACATTGGAAGCGCCGACTACGATAGGCTATGGACCTGACGGGCATATTAACTATGGTTTAATACCATATTGCATCCGGTCCATCGGAGCAGTGGAGGATCGGCCGTCGGCCATCGGCAGAGTCATGGGTCCGATATATAAAGGACCCCTGGGAGTCACAAATTGCTGATTGCGATTTAAGCGCAGACCCGATACAGGAATAGGTGCAATTGTAATATTTCCTAAAGTCCGCCTTTTAGTCTGTTTGACTGTTTTTTCTCATATTCTCTGTGTAATGAAATATTTGGCTTGCGCGGGGTGTTTTTAAGCCGAAAGGCTTACGATGGCTGTTCCGATGGTTCAGAAGGCTGAACGTCAGTTAACAGGGGTGAATCATGGCGATTATGATTGCGATCGGGACAAAACATCTCCGTTTAATTGAAAGAACTCTGTGTATGCCCACAATAATTGCCAAAAGGAGCATTGTTATGGTAAACCGGGAAGATGTGTTCTCCGTGGATCGTTTGGACCTGTCTAATGAATCTACGCATCCCCAGAGAGTTAGTGAACTTGCATAGTGTAGAGGAAGCCCCAGCAACCGAGGAGGAAGCCTAAGAGGCGGTGTAAGCGAAAATGAATGGACAGAGGCATGGGAATGAATAAAACAGTAAAAACAGAGAACTTTGGTTGTAGTCGTTGTGGTGAAGAACCATAGGGTGAGGCAGCAGAAGCAGTAGAGGCAGCAGAAGTAGTAGAGGCAGTAGAGGCAGTCGAGGCAGTAGAAGCAACAGAGGCAATAGAGGCAGTAGAGGCAGGAGGGTAGGAGTGAAGGAGAACCTCAACTGAACAAAGATTAGCAACATACCAGTTTATACCAAGGTTGGGTTGGAACCCAAGAGGTTGGAGCCTCAGAACTGAACAGGACTGAAGTCCTTAGGGGTTGGTGCTCCTAAGTGCATAACCATTGCAAAACAAAGTTGGTGCTCTGGAGGTTGGAGCCTCACTGAAGTCCAAGTTGGAGCTTGGCAACTAATCACAATCAGATATATACTTATATTGTATTTATTTCATTGCATTGTGTTGTGTTTAATAAAAGCATTAATTTCAGCTGTTGATTTCTGTGTTCTATATATATATATATATATATATATATATATATATATATATATATATATATATATATATATATATATATATATATATATATATATATGCTTTTGGTAATAACTAGAACAATTAAAAAGAAATATTGATTCACCCCCCCTCTCAATATTTCCAACAGCTCTATCCAAAGCTATAAAAGGGAGGCTAAGGGTATCCCGAAGGAACCTAGCTTCCACTTCCATAAGATCTAGAGAAGGGTCAGGTAAGGGGAGACCTCTCACTTTGAGATTCAATTCTTTTGCCCCTATGGTGCGTTCTTCCACAAGTTTTGCTTGTACCACCTCCTCAACTGCTGTAAGAGGGGTAGGAGTTTTATCCTTTGCCCAAACCACCTGTGCCCAAGAATTGATGTGTGTCTCAGTTTCTTGTTTGAAGGTGGCCTATTGGGATCAAATTTCTTCCTACTTGCTTTTCAGGTCGAGAGTTTTTGCATGAAACATATCATTTGGAGGATGAAGAATTTCTTGCTCTTTGTTTTCATGTACTATTCTTAAGGGATAAATTATCCCCTTCCACCTCCGAAACTTTAGCAACGAGGGTGTGTATTTCTTAATAGAGCTTATTGTTTTTAGTTTCTAGAAATTCCATTTTCCGCAACATTTGTTTTACCTGGGCTGTCCAGAATGAGAAATCTGACTCCATGGATTTTTCATGGACCCCAGTTTCAAGCTGTGCCCCTTGACCCTCAGGCACTATTACTGCAGGTTCAGGCGAAGCTGGGGGCTCTGACAGGATTTCAAGGAATTGGTTGATGTCCATGTATAAGTCCATTAGAGGTCCTGTAAAAAAAAATTACTACACAGACAAGAACTGTTACTTCAGTTGCTATCAGCTGATTTGAGGTATCTGTCAAACACTTAGTGCGCATCCCAAAACCACATTGTAGCGCTCTTCCTTTCCTGGTCTATGCCTCAGTTGTTTCCTGGTATGCGCCTTCGCTGCTGTTGTTCCTAGTAAAATATCGAAACTTTATCCGAGTCTCTTTTTTCCCCATTCAAATGATCGACATTGGTAACATAGAGTGTGGAGGAAGATGGCGAAAACTGCACTGTAACAACTTGCTATGTTTCTGCGTATGGACAATAGCTGATGCTGAAAACGGTGAAAAAATATCCTATAACCACTGGCTCTGTTTCTGTGTATGGACAGTGGTCACTGTTGCTCAAATAAGTCCCTCCTCCTGGGTTCGAGTCTCATAGGGGGCACAACTGAAATCAGAAACTAGTGTAGGAGTTGTGCGAAACATCGACTCCTACAACCAATGATCCACTATTGCCAGTTGATTGACATCACAGTGATCTTCGATTTGAGAGCTGAAATATCCTTTGTAACGCACCCAATCAACGTCGGACAGTCCCTAGAAAATGGAAGGAACCCAGAAAGATCCCTGAATCAAAAATGCGAAGAATGCAAGACAGAAACGAGGGCACGAGCAAAATTGATAACTGTGGTCCAAGCAAGCTTTAAGGTTCAGGTTGCGCGACACCAATGAGAACGAATGAACGTGAAGAATAACAAGAATATTTAGATGATCATTATATTTTTTATCATCCAACTCGATGTTTTCAGGGTGGAAAATTTAGAGAAATCAACTTATAGGAGCAGTTTTAACAATGGGACTCAATTTGGAGGATTAGGGTCATAAACCTTCAGGGATCAGTTTGAGGCCTTCAATTAAGTTTTTTGGGGGTACAATTTTGTTGTGTAAGCGCGATAGTCATAGTTTTATTCTACACTCGAAGACCTTTCCAACAATGCAAAAATTGCATAATCAAAGTTCCTCTAGGGATTTGACTTATCATGATTGACCACAATAATTTGAGAGGATGTCACGTCAGCCCTTATTACTCATGGAAAAGGGGCTAACCACATGGGTAGTATGAAGAAGACTCTAGAATGGTTGAGTTGTAACTCATATTTAGGTTTGAATGGTTCAAATTTAAGCCCTAGGTTGCTATCAGGTTGTGTTATAACTAGTCCACTAGGTGTAAAAGGTGTTAGATTCTATTCTAGTGTATTTTACTCCATAGTAGCACAAAATAGGTCAGAGTGGATAGAGAGAGGATATAATAGAGAGGTTTTGTGTTCTGTAGTAGCCCATGGGCCACAAGTATCACTCTTTTGTATTTGCGTCATTTCCATTCAGAGAAAGAGAGGGTAGAGTAGCCTCACCTTCCACGTGGGTTTTCTCCCAAAAGGGTTTCACATGTCATATATTGGTGTTCATTGTTATTGGTGTGCGTTTTGTATTTCATTGTTCTTTATTTATACATTTTATCTTTTGCATGTATAAGTAGAGAAAACAATAAAGTAATAAATCCATAAATCTAAGGAAAAAATTAACCCTCATAGCATAGATCTCATATTTGTGTCTATTTTTCATTAGATCCATTATGACGATCTGTCTCGTGGGATATCCACAACAGTTTGCAGATCAATAGATTATTATTATTATTATTATTATTATTTATTATAAAGTGTCAAAGTTATTTCAAGTGGCTAGTTTAACTAATTGGTTGTTGTAATATCGAGAGGTCTATCTTGTGGAATATCCATGACAATTTACAAATCATTTTATTATTATTTATTATAAAGTGTCATGGTTATTTCAAGGGGTTAGTTTAATTAAGTGATTGTTGAAATATTGAGATGCATTTGGTTTCATAGAAAACATTTCTTATATATATATATATATATAGATATATAAAATTAAAATTTCCATTTTTTAGTTTTCGTTAAAACCTAATTTGTTAATGTTATGGTGTGGAATATAAACCATCATTGGTAGTCCAAAAGACTTTGAAATATGAATCTAAGGTCATAAAACACATTCTATTCTAGTGCATTTTATTATGTAGTTGTACAAAGTAGCTCAAAGTGGATAGAGAATGTATAGAATGAGAGGGTTTGTGTTCTATAGTAGCCCACATGCCACAAGTATCACTCTGTTGTATTTGCATTATTTCCATTCAGAGAAAGAGAGGGCATAGTAGCATCACCTTCAAGCTGGGTATTTTGCTGAAGGGGTTTCCCAGATCATATCTTGGTATTCATTGTTATTGGTGTGTGTTTTGAATTTCATTGTACTTTATTTATACATTTTATCTTTTGCATGCAAGTATAGAAAACAATAAAG
The DNA here is from genome assembly GCA_031772625.1 of Pinus tabuliformis. Lineage (NCBI taxonomy): Eukaryota > Viridiplantae > Streptophyta > Pinopsida > Pinales > Pinaceae > Pinus > Pinus tabuliformis. The sequence continues at coordinate 430,824,232 of CM062807.1, forward strand.
TAACAAATCCACAAATTTAAGGAAAAATTAACCCTCATAGTATAGATTTCAGATTTTTGTCTATTTTTCTTTAGATTCATTGTGCCAAACTGTCTTGTGAGATATCCACAACAATTTACACATCATTAGATTACTATTATTATTTATTATAAAGTGTCAAAGTTATTTCAAGAGGTTAGTTTAACTAAATGATTGTTGTAATATTGAGAGACATGTCTTATGGGATACCAACGACAATTTACATATCATTAGATTATTATTATTATTTATTATAAAAGTGCCACGTTTATTTCAAGAACTTAGTTAAATCAATTGATTTTTGTAATATTGAGAGGCATTTGGTTTCATAAAAAACATTTCTTAAATATCTTTTAAAAAACAAAAAAATAAATATATCTTTTAAAATTTATATTTTTAATTTTTTTGATAAAACCTAATTTGTTAGGGTTATGGTGTGGAATATAAATCATCATTGGTAATCCAAATGTCAGCAGGGATTCAAAACACATCAATCCTAAAACGCTAATGTGATTTATCCATGAGAATTTTTACTTTAATCATAAATCACAGAAGCCTCCATTCTGAGATCATAAAACATATTTATATATAGTTTTATAATAATACAAACCACACTTATCAATCTATCTATTAATGGCTCCAACAATGGTACCAAAGATGGTGTTACCCTCTTCATTTTGGACTCTCTCTCATATTCTCTTCATTAGTCCCACTACTATGCCACGTATATCTACAATTCTAAATCACCTCTTAGCTAGATTTGAACTAGTTTCTTTGTTAATAATCTCGAAGTAGAAAAATGGGCATTCTCCTCATACCCTAACTACTCCTGTGACTAGGTATGATTCTAGCAACCGCACATGCAACATATTATCATGTCTTTTGCAAAATTTCAATTGCCACTCTAGCATTTCCAATAGCTTCCATGGTATATTCAACATGGTATAACTAACATTCGGGAGCGAAGATTGAAGTCCTCCTATTATATTTCCAGGACCTTTGAACAAGAAACTTAAAGGTTTTGCTAGAATTCATTGAGTTGATCAAATACTACTAACAATTAGCAAAGCTTCCACATCTCCTCATTTTCTTCAAAGAATAAAATGTAAGGTGGCGCTAAAGTGTCGACACATATAATGAAATCAACATGGACGCTAAGAATCAACCCTTTAATTGCTCAAACATGGCCTTGTTATGCCCTCAAAAGTGGTCAAAAGAAAGCCTCGATGCCTGTAAATTGAGTTTGTGTTCATGTGTTTAGGTCTGGAGGAACAAGAGTGTCTAGAAAGAGCACCACTTCCTTTGCCTCGAATGCCCTTAGTAAACTAGCTCCCTAGCAACGGGGATAGAGTAGCATCAACATGCTCCTTTAGTGCCAGAGCATAATATGGAAGAATTGAAAGGTCATTTGGCTCTAGTTACTATATATATTATCACAAAGGCATCACAACTTCCATACATATTTCTTGAACCTCCTTTTGAAATGCAACTTGTGATTGGCTTTGATTGTGAGGGTGTTGACCTATCTTGATAGGTTTGTCTTTGTATCATGCAACTTGCATTTAAGGATGTTGTGTATCTCACTGATGCAGTTGAGGGTGGAGACCTATTAATGAAGGCTTACAAAATTGCTCTAGAATTTGTTATGTTAATAAAGTTGTTTATGATAGCAAGCTTGCTAGCAAGGCACTGTATTTCCAACATGAGATCAAATTAAAGAATGTGGTCGATACCTAGATTGCATATTCACTTATTCGGGAACAAGAAGGCATCAAACACCTTTGTGTATCACTTGAAGAGACTGATTTTTATCATTGCCTCTAATGCACCCATTCCACTTCCAAAATTGGTGGTAAGTTTAAATTCTAAGAAAAGTTTGTTCAAAACGGGGTTTCTAAGACTTCTTCTGGAAAATTTTGAGATCAAATAATATCATATTTGACAATAATTGGGAAACCAAGTCTAATCCATTTGGAGCACAAGTAGGATTTGAGCAGACGAACCCTACATATACTAATCCATTTAGCCTGAGGCGTTTTGGTAGCATACATCCATATGTTGCACAAACTGACAACTCAATATTTGATTTTACATATGGTAGAAGCATATTGAATGTTTGTTTTGAAGATTAATTCGATGTTAGAATCAAGAACATTGGTAACTTGCAAATATTTCTTGTGTATGTTTACTAGTTAAATTGCATTGTAAACTAATGAATTTTCAATAGAAGTTGACCTCCTCATTGAGTGGCCAACATGGAGGATTGTAGTTTTTGATATTCATCCATGTGAGCATTGTGGAAAGATATTTGTCTTCTTACCTTGTATATGATAGGCCGAATAATATAAGTGCTTGATATTGAGGATCCTGGTTTTGAAGCTTTATCAATCAAGCATGTACAAGCAAGTCAAAACGAGAGCCTTGAGCTAGAGCCAGAGTTGGCTCCACAATCAAAGCCATGAACATGATTTTGTGTATGGTCATCTTCAAATAAACATAAATTTGTAGTCATCTTCAAGTCGCCATTTGTCAGAGCTTCCAATTAGCGAAAGGCATGTCCCAAGAACAACTAAGCCTTAGAGCCTAGTTCCAACAATTTGTAGTCATCTTCAAATGGCCATTTGTGAACCTTCTAGTTAGTTGAAGATCTCAACTTCCAAATAAATCGTGAAGTGTTTTAGGAATTGTTGAACCTTAGAGCAGAGTTCTAGAATTGGTGGTGAGCCTTAAACCACCATTTAGTAGAAGACTTTGGCTTCCACTAGCCATTCTGTTTGTGGTCATCTCATAACCACCATACTCAAAACAAACATTCAATTATTGATATTTGTCCTCATCTCTCTACTTAAACTCTTTAAATTAAAAAAAATAAAATACCTAATTCATTAAGATTGGTATTTATCGTATAAAACGTTAATCATTTTTATTATAATACAACTCAATCTTATCATTTTATTCTACTCACAATCCAACAATTTTTCCCTCATATATATTTTATATATTAAAATTATATTATATTTAATTATATAAATATATTTCATATAATTACATATACATTTATATTTCAATTATATAAATAAGGAGAAATCAAAATATAAGAGAATAGCGATATTTTCTTCAAAAGGAGAATAACACATTCGATAAGTGAACTGTCATCTTAAAATGCGTTACCAAAGCAGAACATACCAGAAGAGGACACCAAAGCGGAACATACCGGAAGAGGACAGAAATTTCGAGAGGTTTCTTGAGACAAAGTTTCTTGCATATTTGCACATATAAATATGAGCAGATCCCCAACCCTCTCAAATCAATTCAGTGACATCGATTTGGAAAGTGTGGAATTGTTCAGGGTGTAAACTCTTCGTGGGAGCTTTACGCAGAGGCGTTTGCGGTTGTTTTTTATTTTTTCAGGATGAAGAAGGCGCTTGTTTTGTTCTTATTATTTGCGGTAACAACAGTATGTTTGTTCGCCCCAGCGATTGCTCTGATGCCTTTTGCTGGTGGTCGTTACGGCGATGTTTGGGACGCTATGGTGGATCCCTTCAAAGTTCTGGACTCCATTCCCAAAGACATTGAGGCTGTTGCCCTCACACGGGTCGACTGGAAAGAAACCAGTGACGCCCACGTCTTCACCGTTGATGTACCAGGTAGGTAGAGCCTCTTCTTCATTCTTTTCATTCTTTTCTTCACAGTTAATTTTTACAAGGGTTTGCTGCAATCTGGAAACCTAGTTTGAATGTTTACTTTATGAAAACCAGGGATGAGGAAGGATGAAATCAAGATCGAAGTAGAGGACAACAGGGTTCTGAGAATCAGCGGCGAGCGGCGGAAGGAGGCAGAGGAGGAGGGAGATAAATGGCACAGAGTGGAGCGTTCCAGCGGCAAATTCTGGAGGCAATTCAGGCTTCCAGAGAATGTGAATATGGATGCCATCAGAGCCAGCTTGGATAACGGCGTGTTGACGGTGGCCGTGCCGAAGATCAGTGATTTCAAAAGCAAGAACGCCAAGGTTATTGATATCATTGAAAATTCTGAGCAGCCGATTGAAGGCAAGGCTGCGCTGTAGTATTAGGAATAGTTGTGATAAAATTAGGTAGCGGCCAAATAGGCTTTCAACTATGTACGCTTGAGCTGTATCGAATCTCTTGAAGCATAATACATTTGTGTGATCATGATGTATATGGATGTGAATATGGCTCGGATCATGTTTCTGTTTATTTTTAATAATAAAATGTTTCTTCTAGCTATCACTGTTAATTGAATGTAATGATTGTGTTTTCAGTATTTGCAACAGCATTGCGTAGGGGTTTGGATGAAATTACATAAACAAACGTATTGGGGGCTCTGGTCGTTTATTTTGATCTCTCTCACAATCCAGAAAGCCTCGTCGGAGGTTCTGGTCGTTTGTTTTCATTTTTTTCACAATCAAGAATACTTCATTGGATTATCTTACAATTAACAAAGCTTCAAGGAGGGAGCAACCAATCATTAAAGCTTCAACAGCAGAGCAACTAAGCGGAAGCAACAGAACAGATCTTTTTCACAATCAAGAAAACTCCATTGGATTCTCTTACAACTAACAAAGCTTCAAGAAGGGAGCAAACAATCATTAGAGCTTCAACATCAGAGCAATCAAGCGGAAGCAACAGAACTTTCAACAATTCAACCAAGCATAAGTTCAGCCCAGCTTCTTTGGTTTTCTTATAATTAACAAAGCTTCCATAACAGAGCAACTGAGCAAAAGCGAACTCCAACAAATCAACTCAGCGGAAGCAAGAAAGCATACATTTTTTTTCTTCTTAAAAAGAGTTTTTGGTTATTTGTGTGAAAGGGAAGATGTTTTGTTCTGGAAGAGTTGATTTTGTATTTTAGATTTTGATTGTTCTGACGATAGACAAAGGTTGATCTGGAGGACTTGATTTTGTTTTTTAGATTTTCATAGCTCTGGCAATGTGTAAAGCTTCATTGGTTTTTCTTAGAATCAACAAAGAGCAAAGCTTCATTTATTTTTCTTAGAATCAACAAAGCTTCGACAGGGCATGTGAACAGAAGCAACATGTGAGCAGAAGCAACAAGGCTTCCACAAGGCAAACAAATTAAGTGGAAGTAACAACAAACCTTCATTATGTTTTCTTACAACCAACAAACCCTGTGGCAAGAGAGCCACTAAGCAGAAGCACCAAAGAATACATTTCTTGTTTAAGGGTGTTAGGATCTTTGAGTGTGGGAAAGAAAAGGTGTTTAATGAGAGGAGTTAATTTTGTATTTTAGATGTTAGATTGTTCTTACCATCAAGAAAGCTTCATTGGTTTTTCTTGCAATCAACAATGCTTCAAGCACTAAGCAGTTATGCAAAAGCAACAAAGGTTTGACAATCGTTATAGTTTTCAACAGATATTTGACATAATTGAATTGATTCACTCTCAAAAGAGCTTTTAGCACAATTCATTTAATTTTAGTTTTCAACTTACCTTTATGAGAATCGATAATGCTTATTTGCTTCAGCTGATTTAGTTGAAGCATTCTCCTGTTACCGATCTTTAGGTTTTTTTTATTTATCAGTATATAAGGCACTCTTTGTTCATTTTATGTAACGTTGAATTCTTCCTCACAAGTCGGGTGGAGTTCTACCCTCGACACACAACAACTACTTTTGTAAATTGCTCTATCCCATTGTGGATTAACATGTGTAACCCTATTAAACCTTAATAAAATCACTCATTTCACGACGAAGCATTAAAGGTTTAATTTATAGCGTGCAAGAGAGGGCTATCACTAACTTTCTAACAAATATTCCATACAAACCATCACAGGCTAATTTATAATCTAGAATGTTTTGGGATCAGCTAGTGTTTTCCACTTTGTAGAACAAGAATGTTTTGGGATCACCTATTGTTTTCCACTTTGTAGAACAAGAATTGTCGTTGTCGTTACCTATCTCGTGTGCATTTTTCGACAATGCGCAAGCTATTCCAGTAGTCTAGTCTTCCAGGAGTCTAATCAGACTGTTTTTTCCCTTGAAAATCATGGAAATTTTGGCAATATTTTGATAAAATCTTGCAGAGATTTTTGTAAATCCACATTAAACTTCAGATTTTGGCTGATCAGAGGTTTTTGATGGTGCTGAATCCATTTCCACCATCAAAAACACAATTTAAACATTGCTACTGCAAGATTTTCTGAAACTTTTGGCCACTTTTGACTGTCGGACAATTCCTCCGCCTCGGTAGACGATGCCATATCTATTTGCCAAAACTTGGGACCAACTTACATTTAGTGAAATGCTTTCAAAGGTATTTACTTATTTTATTTCACTTTGTTATTTTAAGTCTTGTTTGCAAGTGGTCCAATAAATTGTTAATTTGATTCCCTTTGGTGACTTTTCCCTTTGTCCTCCGTCTCGGTAGACGATGCCATATCTATTTGCCAAAACTTGGGACCAACTTACATTTAGTGAAATGCTTTCAAAGGTATTTACTTATTTAATTTCACTTTGTTATTTTAAGTCTTGTTTGCAAGTGGTCCAATAAATTGTTAATTTGATTCCCTTTGGTGACTTTTCCCTTCGCTTTTGTGACTTATACATTGCTCATATGTGCAAGTTGACTTATCCATTAGCCTTTTGTGACTTATACATTGTTCATATGTGCAGGTTGTTTCAAGTTGTCCTAATTTACCTTAAGTCCTTTCATCTCAAGCCTTTTTATGTTGTTTCAAATTGTTTTGTTTATTTATCCAATAATGTCCAAATCCACTCAAATCCGTTTGAGTTTACCCAAGTATGTGTTTGTCCAACTTGTTTAGAGTTGTCTACCCAAGTATGTTTGAGTTTTCCCAACTTGCTTGAGTTTCGTCAAGTACGCTTCAGTTCATGAAAGTTTGCTTAAGCTTTCCAAAGTCCATTTGGTGTGTATGTGCTTGACAAATGTGTGGTTGGTGGATGTGCACACATAAGTATGCCCCATGATTGTAATCCATGGATATGCCCAAGTACTTCTATGGTTTGTTGCAACCCATAAGTGTTAACTGCTCAACTCTTTTGATATGCATAGTCCAAGCATCCAAGCCAATCAAGCTCTCTATGTTGTGATCTTGTCCATCACGTGCAACACATATCTACAAGTAAGGTTTCCTATGGTAGTTGGCTTTGCTTTTCCTTAAGTTCCTTCTTAAGCTTCTCTTGGCGTGTCCAACTAGTGTAGGTTGCCAAGTTCTATAGTGTATCTAATTTAAGCAAGGGTGCTTGACATATCAATGGGGGCCTTCTAAATGAGCTAATGAACTCCAAAATGAATCCATTCAGCTATCAACCTTTCTTCATTTCCATCCATGTTAGTGAATGACCACTAAGGTGATAATGCGGCGAAAATTCCCATAGTCATTCAAAACTAGGGTTTTACATCTGTCCCACTACAATTTTTTGTCATTCTTGGCAACATCCTCAAAATCATATTGTCCTCCCACTCTACTTTCTAGATCCATGCATCCATTTATAATTGATTCTTTCAAGAGCTCCACACTATCCATGCCAAAATTGCCATGCAATTGTCCACTATCCACTTCTTTCGAATAAATGCCTTTGTTTAATTTTTTCCCACAATGCCTCATTGTTGTCTTTTGTTCTTGTTCACGTTTGCCATTGTTGTGGTTGCAATTTGAGACCAACTTTGCTATGATTGCACACTGCCATTGCAATCCAACCTTTGTCAAAATGTTCAAGTGTTGTATCATCTAAACTTATTATTGTATTAGTACCTTGAACAACTTGTTATACTTGATTCGATGCCATTCAAGATTGATTCCCTAGCCCAAATTGAGCCTTCAATATTGTTTTCATCTCTTCCTATTTTTCAATCTTCTTTGTAATGCACCCCATTGCCAAGTTCACCACTTGGTTTCTTCACCAATGATTTCTAATTTGTGTTAAGAGCATCATTGTGACATTCACCCTGGCTTCCTCTAAAATTCCATTCATTTTTCTAAGTAATGTTGAATATCCCAACGAAAGTTACCAAATAATTTAGCAATGTGGTTGCCATTATACAATTCAAATTCCTTGATTTAGCCCCATAGGCATCAATGGAACCACGCCCACTAAAAACAACTCATTTCAACACATTAATGATGTTTTCCTAGTCTTTGACTTTATTCACCATAGAGTTCAACAAGTTTTACACCATTTTCCATCATTCATCAATTCTGGTGCTCATGGTTACAATTATCATGTTCACAATATTTTGACACTATAGCATTATTAAAGGCATGAGGCATGTGGATCATCTCCTCCTTGAAATTTCACCTTCTCCCCATGCTTATAAAGAGAGGTTGTCATCTTCTCAACATTCCTTTCAAAAGTTGCAAATCTATTTTTGATCCTTGGAGTCTTTGGATTTTCTCCACCATTGTTGACATTTGCTTGTGGGCCAACCATTGGCACTTTACTAAAATTCTTGGGAATATGTCCCAAATCTTTTGTGTTGTTTAAAGTTCTTTCAAAATAGAATGCTCTAATCTCACTTACATGGTGAACAACACTAAGATTTAACTCTGAAACCGCCTTTCTTTCAGAAAGTGGTGAAGAGTGTGCTTCGATGCCACTTGACACAAACTTATAATCTATCCAAATTTTTCCTTGCAAACTTGATTTTCTCCCAATTTTTTGGCACATGAGGTTGTAATGTTGCCTTGCTTTGGCCATAGGGGCTTCGTGAGACTATTCCTACCACAACTATATTATTCCTCTTCACTTAAGCTTTACTAATAACTTTGCCTTTAGCTACAATTTGTCAAATGCAACTAAACTCTTCTCACCCAATACTGAACCAAATTCATTCAATAGTAGGCCCACGTTCAATTGTGACCTTAAAACATCCTAGGAAATACTTTAACACCTAGACAATATTTCAACTTAGCTAACACAAAGCAAAGTAAGAAATATTAACATCCAACGATCATAGAGAGTCCACACCACACATGTATAGGCAACACTCAAGGTAGGTGTGTTAACTTTATGAAGAATGTCATAGATATACAATAAGGGAGTTGTTAAAATCAATTGAGAGAAATAAATTAACCAACAATAACAACAAACCATAAAACACGCAAGTTTTATCCCGGAAAACCCCAATTTGGGGAAAACCAACAATTAGAATATACTAGTAATTTCCTTTGGCAAAATCTGACCCAGTTGGCCAAGTGAGCTTTCATTGCTCACATTCTTGGTCCATTACAATGAAGTATTCCCAAGTATTTTGAAGGTTTCATTGCATAAAATTAATGGGAAATCAAAACCACCACTGTTTGATCGAACAACTTTCATCAAGTTAAGTTTTACCTAACAATTTCTCCCTTAAACCTTGACTTGGGGTTTCCCTAGATGAAATTCGACCAAACTGATCAAATGAGCTAACATTGCTCACCTCCAGGCCTAACCCTCTCAAATTTTCTATCGATGGTATCTAGTAATTGGGCATACCCCTTATCATCTAGGTCTAACTCCAAACTTTCCTTGTAATTTCCCAACAATACACATGTTTTACCTGGGCTTATAGTTGTATGCCATTTACATGCAATTAAATTTTTTTTTTACTTCATTATAAATTATTATTATTATATTTATTGTTGCTATCCTTGTTTCCATCCTCTCAATTTGGCACAATTGATGCGCTCCTCACCCATGTACAACCACATTTTGTGAATCCACAATAAATCATCTCATTGAATCATTCTGTCAAATGCTTTGCATGCATCCTTGGTATAAAATACCTAGTCATATGCTTTCTTCGGTGCCACTTGCTCAACGATAATGTCATACTAAGAAGGGTAGAACCTCCAATTTGTGGCCTCTTGTTTTTTTATTTATTAGCCACTCCTACCACGATTTCACATAATTATTCTCCTCATAGCTTTAGGAATCATAGATTCTTGATGCACGTGTAGGTGCATCTCCTCTTTCTGAAATTTTCACACACTGCAACAATTGTCGACGACTATCCTCAGGCTTAACAAACTGTTCTTTCCTCCTTGCATTAAACAACTCTCCCTAGAGATTCAAGGTTAACATGGCTCTCAAACTATGTTAAAATTACTTGAGATAAATAAATTAACCAACAATAACAACAAACCACAAAACACCCCCAAGTTTTATCATGCAAAACCCAACAAACAAAATATTTTATTAATATTTCTTGGCCAAATCCGACCAAGATGACCAAGTGAGTCTTCACCATTCACATCCCTGGCCCATTACAATGAAGTATTCCCAAGCCTTTTAAAGGCTTCATTACATGAAATCCATCGACACAAAACCATGTGCCCAAAAACACCATTGTTTGACAGAGTAATTTTGACTCTTTCACTAAGTCAATTTTTTCCTAACAGGGGTTGGAGTCTCTTACTTGCAACTTATTACATATGTAAAAAGAATCCAATGCAACTATTTTTATACCTACTACTCAATAGACTTGCATAATCCAAGCCTTAAAGAAATTGCAAGCTCGCCTCTTACATGTCTTTTCTTCTTCTTCTTCTCACTCAACTAGTGCAATTCATCTTACAATGCCCAACTCTAAACTTGACACAATCAAATAGCTCCTTTACACTCTTGGTTAATGACCAATTACATGCTTTAGCACTTTTGAGGTGTCCTTCCTTTATATGAGACTTTCCTTGCACTTGTAAGCCTCTTCACTTTAAGGTGTACCCAAGTGCCATATGTCAATTTGCTTCCATTTGGTGACTTGTTTGTTAACCACCTACATAAGTCATTCCAAGTTATTCCAAGTCCAACTAGTCCATTCATCCAACTCGACCCAGTTTATCCAAGTTCATTTAGCTACACCCAAGTCTACTTGACTATGCTCAAATATAAGTCTACCCAAATTTTTTCAAGTTAGCCCAAGTGCATCTAGGTCCACCTAGGTGTTCCCAATAATGCTCGACTCTGCTTGAGTGTGCTAGAGTCCATTTGAGTGATTTTGACTTTACCCAAGTCTATCTGGTGGATGTGCACTTAACGAATATGTGTTTAGTGGATGTGCACCCAATGAGTGCCTCCCATGGTTGTCATCCATAGATAATGGGCTTGAAGGCGCTTTAACTCTTTGATGCAACTCCCATGTGTGGCCCACCCAACTACTTTAGTCCACGTGTGGTCCAAGCACCCAAGCTAGTGAAGCTTTCTATATGCCAATCTTATCCATCATGTGTAGTGCATGTTTGGGGATAAGGTTGTTTATGACAACCCTCTTTGCCTCTCTTCACCAAGCTTCCTTTCAACCTTTTCTTGTTGCCTCTAATTAGTTTGAGTTTCAAATATTTGCAATGTGTGATTCACACATTTTGAGCAAGGGCACTTGACATATCCATGAGCACCTTGTCAATGAACCATGGTGCCTCAAAACCAAATCTTCTATCTATCAACCCTATGACAACCTTATGTCATATCCATGTTAGTTAACAAGCACTAAAATGATCATGTAGTGGAAGTGCTCAAAAGTATTAAACAATAAAGCTTTACAAAGTTGATTCAAATCCTCTTAAAAAAACCATGCACTAATTTATATAAACATGTTTATGATGAGACTTTCAGGTAGAAATACACTCGGGAAACACATTTTATGTGTAAACTTATAAAACAATTAAATCATTGTTTGATACACCAATCAAAACAACAAATGCACTTGATAGGATTTGTATCGACAAAATTCCACAATAATAAAAAACAAGTGTAATATGCTGCGTTTCTACTTAGCACCTACCTCTTATTTAAAAAATATTTGATAGCAGAAGTTAATGTAAAAAACAATAAAGAGGGGAATCAAAATGAAAGCTCATGTTATAAGTGGTTAAATTGTTGTTTGATACACCAACCAAAACAACAAATGCACTTGATATGATTTGTAACGACAAAATTGCATAATAATAAAAAAACAAGTGTAATATGTAACATTGTTGCTTAGAACCTTCCTCTTATGTAAAAAATAATTGATAGCAGAAGTTAATGCCAAAAACAATAAAGAGGGGAATCAAAATGAAAACTCATGTTATAAGTAGTGAAACTGCTTATACCTACCTATTAAAAAAAATTAATGTAATATTGCAAATAAGTCAAAGTGAAAATTGAAAATAATTATAAAAGATTCAAAAGTTGTGATAATGTATTATTTAATACAAATAAGAGTGGTTGTTCCATGTATTTAGAAGTTAAAATACGAAGAAGTATTCATAAATTCATGAATGGCAAAAGAAGTTTGAGTGAAGTTTTATTCAATGTAACTATATATCTAATGGCAAGGGCACATAAGACTTTTGGGTCGGTAAATTAGGCGATGGACTACACATATGTGGAAGGTTTCTAATATTTTATATATGAGTTGTCTTTAGTGCGACTTTTTGGAAGATTTTTTGGTGGATTTTTCCGGTCTAATTTCTCTAAAATCCGGTAGGAATTTATTGAAATCACAAGCTTGATGGGTAACCTCTGCACAATCGAAGTGCCCTAGGTGTTTTTCAGGGTGTTGAATCCATATATATAGTCAAAAAACCAGTTTAAATAACACAAATCAAGATTTCACCTCAAAAATTTCTGCCGGATTCCAGCACCGGAAAGTCCAAAAAGTCGCCCTAAAGATAACTCCTTTTATATAAATCTCCTCTTACGTTGCAAGTTTTGTAAAATTTTATATAAATCCCTATCACATTGCAAGTTTTGTAAAAGTAAAATGCTAAAATACTATTTAAAGTTTCTTAAAATTTTATATAAATCCCTTTCACATTGCAAGTTTTGTAAAAGTAAAATGATAGAGTGCTACTTAAAAACAAGTCCAAAAGAAATGATTTGGTTCACATGAACCTTCCATTAAAAGACTGAACAAATTGACACACAATCAAGTTGCAAAATTTGAAGTCTCACTTTGTATAATTCACCATTGTAGTTAGCCATCTCTTTATTACCATGTGCAACTTATATAACCCAAACAAAATATAAGGCCTAGGTTTGAAATACATTCACAAAATAAAATTGACATTAATTTCATTAACTCCTCTTCAAAATACCATGTTTTAAGTTCCAATAAAAAATTTAGATGAGGCATATAAATTTTTATTAAAACTTTACTCTCACTTACCATCAAGGTTGGAATTTCAAAACAGACCCTCCCCTTAAATTTGATGGTTTTCACACCTCTTTGACCTGTCTTTACAGTTTCGAAGAAGGATCTTCACGATTTTGCAAATTTTTTAACTGTATTTGATAGGCAAATCACCCTGTGATGGGCAATTTGCCCATCAAATTCCATCCTTGCTAACCATACTTCCTTGTGGTAATTCAATCTACAAGTCCTTTTGAAGTGTCAGATGTGATGTTACTGTAGGTTGTAAACATTGATTTTGTAGTTACTACATGACTCGAGAAATGCTACTTAACCCCACTGCGTACGAAACATGCTTGGTAATTTCATCATGCTTTTTCATTTTCTTATCTAAGTTAAAGCATTTAATGCTACCTAGACCCACTACATACGAAACATTGCACTAAATTGGTAGAATGGTAGTAAACGCTATGGAAAATTTTACAGTAAATGCATAGCATAAAAATCAGAACAAAAAATGCCTGGATTTCTCGTTGATTAAGACAATGCATGTGACGAGAAGTTTAGATAATTATGGACCATTTTGACCATAATGGTTTTTTATTTGTGTTTCAAACTGTTTAAATGTGCAAGATGTTGAGAAATGACAATAAGAAATTCTAGTTTAAATTGTCCTTGAATTAAAATCAAATTCTATTCTCATAGCAACTTGTAAATAGTTAATTAAGTTTAATTAACTTAATTAGATTAGGAATTTCAAGCTGGAAGTCTTTTGGAAGTCATGTAAGTGTTCTCCCTAAATTTTAGGGGTCTAGTATGAGTTTAGATTGAGTTGTAATTAGATAACTCAATTTCCTGAGTTATAGTCAGTTAAACTAGTTCTAACTGTTTGTTGAACTAGTAGAGGATTAGTAGTTATTTAGTGCATTGGTGCATCCACAAGTGCTACTCCAGATAACTGAAGATTCACTCATCGGAAACTCATGCATGTCAGTTCTAAGAAAGACCCAGTTGAGACTAGAGTGCAGGGACAATGTACTCTCAGTTGTATGATTCATTGAGTTGTAAATATTATGCATTCAATCAGGAAGAGGACCTAATTAGGATTGCGCAGTTTTGGTCATCCTAGGAATTGTGCAAGGAAATAGGGGCTTGGTAGGCAGTGGAAATTGGCTAAGTGTTCGCTAATAGTGGGCTTGTGAGGAAGAGAGTTGAGCATACTTGTACGGAATTGTTCTTGTGAGAACAAGCTTTGTATCTTCACTCATGTTTCTAATTAATGCAATACAGATAAGCAAGGTTTTGAGCAATGGATTTCCCCAGGAAAACTTATTGTGATATGTGCCACTGATTTGTCTTCTTCTTGTTCATATTATTTTCATCGATCTATTGGATTCCATTGGTTGAAAGTAGAAGTAGGTTCTTGTCTTGTGCTTTAGTAAATTGCATGAGCTTGTGGATCTACAAGAAATTCTACATAAGTTTAATGTAAGAGGTCCTGTTGTAATTTCACAGTCATCAACTATTTTATTTTTAAACACTTACGCATTCATAAAAAATAAATCTATACATTGGATCTCTACATTTATTTATTGCGAATGTAATAGGCTGAATGTGGTCTCAAAACTTGCGGTGATCAAAGCATTCTACATCATTAGAAGAAACAAAAAATTATCGATCTCAAGATTTGTTATACTGAAAGCAATAACAGTCGGCTAAGACTCGCACTTGAAATTATAGAACCTGGTTGCTAGGTATTGTACGTCTGATCCAGACTTAAACAGGAATGCAACAAATTACAGAGGTAACAATAAACACAGAGATGCAAAGGAAATAATACTTCATTTCATTAATGTAAAATACTGAAATATGCTTACAAAAAGAAATGGAAATAAACCAGCTAGGGCGATGGTAGCTTATCTCTGAGAAGAGATGTGGCGGCTACATGCCTCTGAACTCCTTCCAATGAGGCTCAAGGACCTTTTTTATTATTGAACAATAAGAGCAAACCCTAAACAACCAAAACCCTAACCCAAAGAGATGTAACACCAAGAGTTTATGGGCCCTGTTGGGGTGAGTTGGATAGCCAACTTCCTAGGGTCGTGATTTGGTCATATTATCTCCGTTTGACGTGCATGATAACCCGTTGGAAAGATCTCTCCGAGGACTACGACGGAAAAGATGAATTTAGATAGAAAATTTCTGTTGGTAGCTTTCCAAAAAAACGTCGTTTAGGGCCTCAAAACGGCTATGAAAGTTTAGGACCCGAAAAACTGCTAAAAATAGTAAACTGTGCTACAATTAAGGAAACTGAAAAACTGAAAGAAGCAATGGTGGGGGTCCAAGTGGAATTGGCAGGTGGCCACCAATATCCACTTGGATCATTCCTCTCCCATTAGGAAGTAGTGGTCCCCATTGCGTTGAGTTCCTCCATGAGATGAGGAAACTTCTGCTGAACTTGGTCCCTGGTGAGCCACTTGCCCTAGTGAAGGAGTTGGCCTGCTTTGACAACTCGATATAGTTGGATATTCTGCTGGTGAGTGTGCTTGATCTGTGTGTCCATGATCCGATCAATTGCAACTTGTTCCATGCAATCTGGATTTAACTCTATGGGTGTGAGCTGTTCTGCAATGTCGGATGTGTCTAGTAATGGTGGAAAGTATGGCCGAAGGCGGTCCACATTGAACACTAGGTGCAGGCCAAGGAATGGGGGAATGCTGAGCTCAAATGAATTGTCTCCCACAGCCTTGGTAATGGTGTAAGGACCATATCAAAGTGGTCTGAGTTTCCGATAGGCTCCAGTAAGGCATTCCTTTTGCAAATGCAACCAGACTTTGTCGCCCACTTGAAACTTGTGTGGCACCCGATGTTGATCATGTCACTGCTTGTACTTGGCATTTGAATTCTCCAGAATGTCATGGACCTACTGGAGAATATGTTGGATGTGCTCAATGAAGTTTTTTGCCTTATCTGTTTTGGATTGGACATGAGCTGAATCTGCGTGAGTAGCTGCAAATGGCATGGCCACATCAATGGGACATAGTGGCTGGAATCCCAAGCCCACCTGAAAAGGGTTGTGGCCAGTCGAGTTGTGGAGAGCCCGGTTATAGCTGTGTTGAACATAGGGGAGGCTCTCATCCCATGTGCGTGGATGCTTTGAGTTGTACATGCGCAAAATGTGTACGATCATCCTGTTGACAACCTCTGTCTGGCCATCAGTTTGAGGATTGAAGGTTGTGGACTTAGTGAGTTTGGTGTCCAGCATCGACCAAAGACTGGACCAAAATGTACTGAGGAACCTACTATCCCCATCTGAGATGATAGACTGTGGGATCCCAAAGTGTATCCACACTCGTTCAAAGAAAATTTTAGTAGTGGCTTTGGATGTGATATTATTCTTGCAGGACGCCATAATGGCCATCTTCGAGAACTTGTCGACGACAACAAAAACATAATTGTTTCCATGCTTATTGGAAGGAAGGCCTGACATGTAATCCATGGATATAGATTCCCAAGGTCGATTAGGGGTAAGCAGCAGGGTATAGAGGCCTTTCTTCTTGATGGTCGGTTTGGAAATGGAGCAGGCAGTGCATGATCTGATGTACTTCCTGACATCCTGTCGAAGGTTCAGCCAATAGAAATACTTCTGCAATACTGCCACTATTTTCTCGACCCCGAAATGCCCAACAACCCGACTGTAGTGTGCTTCCCAAGTCCTCTTGGAACGCTTGCTTGAAGGAACACAAAGGTGACCCAGGTGGCATAACAGGGCATCCTAGAGGTGAAAATCTGGAACATGTTGACCTTCCAAGAGTGTCTGGTATGTGTGGCCGAATTCTGGGTTGCTTTTATAGAGAAGTGGCCAATCAGAAGTCTCGTGCCCACAAGAGTTGAGCACAATGGTTAACGCCATGATCGGTGGTCGACTGAGGCAATTTGCAACATTATTGGTGCTGCCCTTCTTATACTTGATATTCAAATGGAACTGTTGCAGGTATGTGGACCACTTCTGATGGCGATCATTCTGCAATTTCCCTTGGGTCTGTATGAACTGCAGGGGTCGGTGGTCTGTGTGGATGACCATTTCCTTCCCCAAAATGTAATGCTTCCATGATCCGGATCTTGAGGGGAGGCCCCCAAGATCTAAAAGATTGAAATGGATCTTGGGGGAAAGACCCCCAAGATCTGAAAACTTGCATTACCAGAAGAAAAATAGGAGAATGCCCAATAAACAAAACCACAAAGAAACTTTTCTTTAAAATGGTAATGAAAATAAACCAGCTAGGGTGATGGTAGCTTATCTCTAAGAAGAGATGTGGTCACTACATGCCTCTGAACTGTAAAGGCTACATTGTGGCGGACAATCTGTCCTTTTACAAAATGTGACTTGTTACTTATAGTTTTTTTCAGTTACAATACCACGGGTCAATTCCATGGGTGAATGAATACCATGGGTGGATTTTACAATACCACGGGCAGATGCCATTTACAATACCATGGGTAAATTCCATGGGTCAATGAATAATATGGGTGGATGAGTACCATGGGTTGATGCCATTTTCCATTTGGATCATTCCTCCCTCCTTAAGAAGCAATGGTCCCCATTGCGTAAAGTTCCCTCCTGTGAAGCCTTTGTTGAATATGAAGAGCCACTGAAGATAAGGGTTTGATGTGGTTAACCCAAAACCCTGATAAACGAAGATCTGAGGATAGAGATACCCTGTAATGCTTGTGACCAACTGTGATTCTGACAGTGTGCGGCCTAGCAAATGGACTTCGATGACAAGGATTTTATGCGGTTGACCCATAACCATGATGTTGGTTGCTGATGAAGTAGCAGGTGTCTACATAGCCTGGGGTGGGAGGGCACGTCTCCAAATAACCCAACCCGAATGCTGTTATGTTGAAACTGATGAATGTGAAGCAGGTGCCTACTAAAGTGGGGTGGGAGGGCACATCTCCAATGGAAACCCACTCCGAATGCTGCTCCAGAAATAAAATGGACATAACTCGGCCAATATAACTCAGAATATTTATTATAACCTGTTTTTAGAAGCAGAATGATCATTTTTCATCTTCCCATAAGTTGGAAATCCTTATCTGGACACTCTGAGATCTCACATTCGCGCTGCAACAGTTCCGCCGTCACAAAAATTCTGATAAAATAGCTAATTTTAAATCAGCAATATCTCCCACATCAGAACTCTGATTCAACCCATTTTTTTTTGAAATTGGGTGATTTTTCGAGAGGAATCCAGATCTGGTATTTCTTTTTGTAAATTTTGTACCAAATGTTTCAGATCTGATCTGCAAAGTTGCCGCCAAAAAAAAATCCTGCAACAAAATGAGAAAAGAAAAATTCTTCCTGCTTGACCCAAGAAAGTGCTCTGTGGAGGTTGTAGCACATGTCTGAAGTTTGTTGAATATTGCTACAAAATTTGAAACTGAAATATGCATCAAACCCTCATTCCCATGGAATCATAACCTGCTCTGATACCACTAATCTGGATCTTGAGGGGAGGCCCCCAAGATCTAAAAGATTGAAATGGATCTTGGGGGAAAGACCCCCAAGGTCTGAAAACTTGCATTGCCAGAAGAAAAATAGGAGAATGCCCAATAAAAAAAACCACAAAGAAACTTTTATTTAAAATAGTAATGAAAATAAACCAGCTAAGGCGATAGTAGCTTATCTCTGAGAAGAGATGTGGTCGCTACATGCCTCTGAACTGTAAAGGCTACATTGTGGCGGACAATCTGTCCTTTTACAAAATGTGACTTGTTACTTATAGTTTTTTTTCAGTTACAATACCACGGGTCAATTCCATGGGTGAATGAATACCATGGGTGGACTTTACAATACCACGGGCAGATGCCATTTACAATACCATAGGTAAATTCCATGGGTCAATGAATAATATGGGTGGATGAGTACCATGGGTTGATGCCATTTTCCATTTGGATCATTCCATTATCGGCAGGCCTGCACAATGGAATACATCTCTTTGTCATAAGTGGGATATTTCTGGACTATGTCTGAAAGTGTCTCACTGTGATATGCTGCTGGATGCCCGTGTTGAGTAAGGACTGCCCCAATAGCATAGTCAAAGGCATTTGTCTCGACCTCAAATGGTTGTTGCAAGTCTGGTAATGCGAGCACTGGTGCCGAGCAAAGGCGATCTTTCAACTCTGTGAATGCCTTCTGTTGAGATTCAGACCAAAAGAATTTTTCTTTTGCTCCTCCCTTGGTGACTTGACTCAAGGGCCAAGTGATATGAGAAAATCCCAACACGAACCTGCAGTAGAAGTTGGCAAGACCTAGAAAGTTGCGGAGCTCTGTCAGAGTGGTTGGAGATGGCCAATCCCGAATGACTTGGATCTTGGTTGGATCCACATGCACCCCTTGTTCATCAATAATGTATCCCATATACTGAACCTGGGTCATGCCAAAAGTGAATTTCTCCAAATTGGCACATAACTTGTGTTGTCGCAGTGTTTGGAGAACCTGTCGAATGTGGTGGAGGTGCTCTTCCCAACTCTCGCTGAAGATTAGGATGTCATCCAAGTATACCACTACAAATGAGATGGTGAATGGCCACAAGATGTCATCCATTAGCCTCATGAAGGTTGCAGGAGCATTCTTCAATCCAAAAGGCATAACCAACCGTTCGAAAAGTCCCTCCTTGGCTTTGAACACAGTCTTCCACACATCGGAGGGTTCGATTGGTACCTGGTGATATCCTGACTCCAAATCGATCTTGCTGAAATATTTTTCCCCCTTCAGTTGGTCCAGGAGGTCATCAATCCGTGGGATAGGGTACCTATTACGGACAGTGATCTTGTTCAGCATCCGATAGTCAATACAGAGTCTCCAAGTCCCATCCTTCTTCTGTACCAACAAGATCGGGCTCTCACAGGGCGATGAACTCGAACAGATGTGACCTTTCTACAACAGCTCCTGAATCTGCCTCTTGATTTCATCATTATCCAGAATGGAGCGTCGATAGATTAGTCCATTGGGCAGCAACGCACCTAGGGTCAGATCGATGGAGTGCTTGACCTGACAGTGTAGAGGAACCCCTGCGGGGGAGGTGAATATGTCCTGGTACTCCTCCACGAACTTGTCCATCTGTAGTTGTCTTGTGGAGGGGGCTTGTCTGGAGGTCATGGCCACCATCTTCTTCTTTCCTTGAGGGCGTACCATTAGGAAAACAAATTTCCCAGTTTTGGAAATGAGCTTACTGCACTGTTTTGCAATAACCAAAGAGATGACGGGAGGCGGTGCTACCTTCGGTATCCTATACAACTTATTTACCAAAGTAACAATAACAGCACGGGGCCTTGATTCATACACAGTGTGTCGCTTCCACAAGTATGGTTGTCCTAATAATACATCACAAAATTCAAGGGGAGCAATGTCACACAATACCTCATCCGTGAAGGGTTTGATGTTGTATGGAAGCTGACACTGCTGGCTCACGCGAAGATCTCGTCCTTGGTGAAGCCACCTGATGGTGTACGGTTGTGGATGTGTTGTGGTCGGTAAGCCCAGATGCTTCACGACCTCTGCCGAAATGAGGTTCTTTTGGCTCCCAATGTCGACAATTAACTATAGCGGGGAGCCCTTTACCCACATCTAGGAGTGGAAGAGACGCTCCTCCTCCTCCTCTGGATCTCCGGGTTCCTCCTTCTGGATCTTCGTGGTGGCAACGATGGCGTTGGGCTCTGCATCGATAATCTACTTCCCTTTGTCATTCCCTTGTTGGGTTCTGACTCAAAGTTGGAACATGCATCTGATTCTGAAACTTTTAGCTCGGCCACCAGTCACTGCTTGGCCCGACACACACTTGTGTTGTGAGTGGAGCTCTTATGGAACTCACACCACTTTCCCGTGTCCTTTTTCGGCTTCGCGACGTTGTTCTTTGCTTGCAGCTTTGGCGGGTTGTCTTGGGCCGCCCCACCTTGGCTTTGTCCTTTGTTCTGCGGTTTGGGGGCACCTTTCCCTTGCTTCGGATTCACAAATCCAAAGTCTCGCTTCTTCTGTTTAAACTTTTGCTCGACCTTAACGAAATATCGGTATGCCATGCCGAGCGAGGAGATGTTCAAGAATTCTATTTCTTCCTGGATGTACTTGTGCAGGCAGCCGCAGTATTTGAGTACCAAATGCTGCTCCGAATCCTTGATACCCAACTTTGTGCGAAGGGTATGGAAAATATTGGTTAACTCCGCACGTCTTGGTCCCTTCCCTGCCGTAGCGTGGTCCACTTTATGTAGTGATCCTCATAGTTTCCGACAGGGTAGTACTGCTCCTTGATGGCATCCTAGAATGAATTTCAAGTGGGTGCGACTGAAAATAGTGAGCCTATACTTTCATCCTTTTGCTCGCAGTAGGTTTCCCACCAATCCTTGACGTGGGGGGCTACTTTGAGAAGAGCGAAAATAATCTTTTCCTGACTAGAAAAATCATGAACAGAAAAATAACCCTCTAGCAGATTTAACCATTTATCGATGGCATCTGCGTCTACCTGACCCTCAAATATGGGGATTTCAAAATTAACTTGTACCTTAAACGGTGTGGTGTTTCCAGAGTAGTTGTTGGAAGCTGATGCGTCGCCCCTAGTTAGCCGCTAAAGGATCTGGGCAAAGTTGTCCATCATCGCATTCCTTTGTCACTTGAGAGCTTCTTCGAGCAAGATTTTGATAGGATCTCCTGCCCCCTCATCTTTATTTTCATCCGCCATGGGAGGCCGTCGGGATTTGCGAGGCTGGTCTTGCAAAGGTTTGACCAGTTCAAGCCCTAACTCCTTATATCCCGACCTCGTTGGGGACATGCAAAGAGAAACAGAGAAAAAAAAGCAAACCGCTCTGATACCATTGATCCAGGTTTAAATAGGAATGCAACAAATTACAGAGATAACCATAAACACAGAGATGCATCGGAAATAATACTTCATTTCATTAATGTAAAATACTGAAATATGCTTACAAAAAGAAATGGAAATAAACCAGCTAGGGCAATGGTAGTTTATCTTTGAGAAGAGATGTGGCGGCTACATGCCTTTGAACTCCTTCCAATGAGGCTCAAAGGCCTTTTTTATTATTGAACAATAAGAGCAAACCCTAAACAACCAAAACCCTAACCCGAGGAGATGTAACACCAAGAGTTTATGGGCCTCGTTGGGGTGAGTTGGACAACCAACTTCCCGAGGTCATGACTTGGTCATCTTATCTCCGTTTGACGCACATGATAACCCGTTGGAAAGATCTCTCCGAGGACTACGATGGAAAATAAGATTTTCGACCGAAAATTGCTTGCAGTAGATTTCCAAAAAAACATCGTTTAGGGCCTCAAAATAGCTCCGGAAGTTTAGGACCCGAAAAACTGCTAAAAATAGTAAACTATGCTACAATTAAGGAAACTGAAAAACCGAAAGAAGAAATGGTAGGGGTCCAAGTGGAATTGGATCAATGTCAATGTTAACCATTATTGTACGTAACTTGTTAATGACGGGATCATCAAGTCATGCAGGTTTTCTTTGACTTGCCTAACATATACTGCATGTAGATTGACCTATAAATTATCACATATTATAACAAGGTTCTTTGAGTGCCCTTTTAGGTGTATTGAAAAATCCAGAACAATAAATTCTTTGGCATCATCAGTGTACTATAAACATGTCAAGACTAAAGTCATAAATAAGTTTTGTTTTTACACTAAGTGAAAGGTTTTTTTAGATTTTTATTTTTTTTAATATAATTATTATATTTGCCAATTCAATTAAAAACCATATAAAAATATTTATTGGATATATAACAACAACCAATTAGATTTATTTTTTTTTAATTAGGAAAATATTTTTTAATTTTCAAAATATTTAATTTAATATTTGTATTTTTTAATAAATTTGTTATATTGTTTTAATTTTCAAAATATTTAATTTAATATTTTTTTTTAATAAAATTTGTTTAAATTTTTTAAAACTAATTAAAAACTTTTTTAGTTAAAAAGAAAAAACAATATAACCTTCATTCAACAAATTTAAAAGAAAAAGTTATGACATAATTACGTTTTTAAAAAGTTTATAATGAGTTTTAAAAAAGTAGATAAGCAACTAGCAAATGTTCAAATTATGCATGATTCTTTGAAGAACGGTGTTCCAATTATCACTTAGAGTTGTTAGTCACATTAGTTAGCTCTATATAGTCACATATTCTTATCTTTAGCCTCGTGGATGTTAAAATAATTTTCTTTCTTTCTGTCTTAAATGAGGTTCCTTGAAAGATCACTATCAAACATGTTTCTTTTCATTTATTTGTGTAAGTATTTTCAATATTTTCACTTATTTCCAAGGTGTGGTTTCATTATAATATGATTCTTTTCATTTATTAGTAGGTCATTTTGACATTTTCACTCATTTTTAAGATGTGGATCTATTATTTTTTTTGTAAGCTTGGTAGGACTCTCCGATTTTCATGTCCATTACACACCCCACTACGGGGGAAGAGTAACCCAAGATTTGAACCCAAGACTTCCGGTTCGGTGAGACTTCATTTCCACGGCCACTGCCACTTGAGCTACCCCATGCGGACAAGATGTGGATCTATTATTATTATATGGTTGAAGGTGGGTTATATTGTTTTTTATTTTGGTAAAAAAGATTTGATTTTTCAATTAGTCTTGAAAATTTTAAACAAATTTTATGAAATTTATTAAAGTTTTGAAAAAAATAAATATTAAACTTAATATTTTGAAAATTAAAAAAAATATTTTTTTAATTTTTTTTAAATGTAAATAGTTTTTTTTTCTAATTGGTTAATGACTATTTTTAAGTAGTTTTAAATTGAATTGTCAATATAAGAATTATATTAAAAAATATTCTAAAAAAACTTCTATTCGCTGAGTGTCATAGTAATTTAGACCCTTGAACATTATTTGTAGCTCCCTCAAATCCGTCAAAGACCCATTGGATCCAAAAGACATGAAAGGTGTTTATTTAATCTCATGTTCCTGTGGGACCCCTTACAAAACACTATAAATCAAAGAATTCATGACCATGCGGTTTATATTAGACATTGTAGGACATGCTCCTTAGCTTTGGCGGAACATGCTGACAAAACTAAACATTGCATTTGTCTAGAAGATTCTTGTATCATTGCAAGGATTGACCACTGCCATCACCGTAAGTTTAGGGAGGCTATCGAAATTGAAAAGAGGTCTATCACGTTGAATATGGATGATGGGTGGAAGATTGGCCATTGTTGGATCCCGTCTCTTTTTTCCCAAGTTAGTGCCCTTCCCCTTATCCTTTCTTTCTTAGTGTTGTTTTCCCTTCTTTTAGGTTGATTCTTGAATATTTTTCTTTTTCTTTATTTGTTTTTTTCATTTTTCCTTTGATCTCTTGTCTTATTTTAGCTTCTTTATTTACAATTAATTTATATCTATTATTTTCTTTTGTTTAGCTTGGCAGGACTCTCTCATTTTCAATTTTACATGTCCATTATTCATCCTGCAACGGGGGAGGGTAATACAATACAAGAATCAAACCCAAGATCTTCGGTTCAGTGAGACTTCATTCCACGACCATCACCACTTGAGCTACCCCAGGTAGACAATTTATATCTATTATTATTATTATCATTATTATTAATGATATTCCATTTTATTTATTTATTTTGAAATTATTATTATTATTTCAAAGTAATAAGATTAAGTC
The DNA here is from genome assembly GCA_031772625.1 of Pinus tabuliformis. Classification (NCBI taxonomy): domain Eukaryota; kingdom Viridiplantae; phylum Streptophyta; class Pinopsida; order Pinales; family Pinaceae; genus Pinus; species Pinus tabuliformis. Next base: position 430,849,052 of record CM062807.1, read on the forward strand.
AAAGTAATAATATTATCATTTATTTATTTAGTTTGAAATTTCTATTATTATATCAAATTAATAAGATTAAATCAAAATAATAATATTAAATTATAGTAATATTTTTTATATTAAATAAAAATATTAATAACATATTAACGTTTTTTAGCACCACATTTAGCAATTTCTTTTTAATTAATTAATTAATTTTTGAAAATTTTATTATTATATCAAAGTATTAAGTCAAAGTAATAATATGAAATCAAATTAAAGTAATGTTTTTGAAATGATATCAAAATAATTTTTATTTTTTTTAATTCTCTACTATCTATATTAATTATTATATTAATTATGTAATGTTCATCTTTATTAATTTATTAATTCCTTTAAAGTTCATTTTTTTAGTAGTTTTGCATCTGTACAGTATATAATCGTTGGTTGGATCGGCACTTTCATCCAAGTCGTGATGATGAACCACACTCAGTGGTTCCAAATACATCGACAACAAAAAATGAGCAGTTTTGCATATGTACAATATATAATTGTTGGTTGGATCGGTACTTTCATCCAAGTCGTGATGATGAACACACTTAGTGGTTCAAAATGAATCGACAACAAAAAATGAAATGTGATATGCCGGAAGTATTCTCTCATAACATTACGAATCACAGAAGTTTGCATTTTGAAATTTAGACTTTGTTACAATACCATGGCTTATCAATACCACATGCCCAAAAATCATAACTCGTTTCAAAATCAAAATATTTTATAAATATTTTATTTTAATTTAATTTTATAACATTTTTTAAATTAAAACTTAATACTTACAATATAACAAGATTCTTAAATATTTTATTTTAATTTAATTTTATAACACTATTTAAATTAAAACCTAATAACTATAATATAAAAAACTTAATAATTATAATATAACAAGATTCTTAAATATTTTAATTTATTTTAATTTTATAACCTTGTTTAAATTAAAACTTAATATGTATAATATAACAAGATTCTTAACCATGAATGGTGCATTGTTGGTGCATTGGTGGAGTGGTTAAGTTAGGCGTGCAGAGGTCCCAAGGTTGAACCTCCACCCCGTCGCTTACATTGTTTAGGTCCGCATCTCAATTGGTAGTGGTCGTGGAAATGAAGCCTTACAAAACTAGAAGTCTTGGGTTCAAATCTTATGTTATCCCTGATCAGGATGAGAAGTTGGACATGATGAAGATGTAGTCCTACCAAGCTTATAAAAAAAAAAAAAAAATCTTATTTCAACTTGAGTGGGCCTAATGGTTAAGAGAATGTGTTTCTTCCTAAGAGGTCACAAGTTCAAAACCAGAGGGGGTAGAGTATGTATGCCTTTGTAGAGTATGTATGTCCCACAAACAAGGGGATCATAATAATATTAATATCTTATTTTACCATGTATGTATGCCTTCGTAGAGTATGTATGTATTGGATAATAATATTAATGAATATTATTAACTTGTAAATAAATTTTGTTATAATACAATAACTTAATACTACCACTTATCAATACCACCTATTCCAAAACCATACCTCATTTCAAAATCAAAATATTTTATTTTCTAATATTTTTTATAAAAAAATATTAAATTTTATTTTATATTAATTTTTAATATTATATTAATTTAAAATCGTGTATATATATATATATATATTAAAATAAAATAATTAATTATAATAAGTGTTAAGCAACAGGTTGCGCAGGTTGTGTATTAGACGGGTTAATCATTCATAAAAAAACGAAAAAAAAATATCATTTTGCCTCGTGAAAACAAAATATTTAAAAAAAAATTAAAAACTCTTTAAATCAACTCAGCAAAATGTTTTCTCAAAAAAAAGAAAATACTTGAATTCATTTTTTTGAAAGTAAAAGACTTCAATTCGTATTTTTAACATTTTGTAAGAAACAAAATGTGCTACATTTCACCGAATGAATACATTGAAAATGAAATAATTTTTCCATTAAACAATATTGTATTGTAATTCAAATACATCTATCTTTTTATGTAAATGTTATTAGTTTAGTTGTCTTGCTATCATTTTAAAAAAAGATGTTTATTTTTTAGAATTATAGAAAAATTTAATAGTGTAATAATTAAAATTATTAATTGTAATTGCGTTCAGAGACGTTGTCTAATTTAATATAGAAAAAATTTTATAATATCTTGTTTTATTAAACATTTTGACTGGGTTAAATTACATAAAAGAAATTTAATGTAATCAATAACATTTTGACTTTGTCAAAATACGTAAAAAAATATAATATTATTAAAATTTAATAAACAAAATTAAATTAAAGTCAAAATACGTAAAAAAATATAATATTATTAAAATTTAATAAACAAAATTAAATTAAATTAAATTTAAAAACTAATGATTATAACTATTAATAAAATATTTTGATTCAATATAATTCCATAAAAATAAAGAATAATATAAAAATAAAATAGAATTAAAATTTTTATTTAATTAAAACAAAATGGTCAATTTACCTTTATAAAACATTTTGACTCATCTTTTTCACAACCCATGGTTTTTTCCCATGACATGTTTCTTTAATGTATCCTATAAAATTAAAAAAAAAAAAATAGAAAAATTTTGACTCGTGGTTTTCACAACCCATGGTATAATTCTCTAATGAAACCTATTTAAAAGCATAAAATTCTAGTGATTTTTCACACATAAAAATAGTCAATTGTCAATTAGTTGTGTCAAATCTGAATCTTTTGTGTGAGGGCTATATATAGAAAGAAGATTCACATAGTGATTTTTTTTCCCCTTATAGGAAAAGTTTTCAAAAACAAATTAGGAATCTCGTTTCAATGATTTTGTTTATGTATTTACAGTCTTTATGTTTGAAAAGTTAGGCTTTACTTTTGTATAATTATTGTTGTCCTCCAACATGAGAGTGTCTTATAGGCAAAGTATAAAAATTTAGGGAAAGTTTTGATAAAACATTTTTCATTATAATTTTTTAATTAGAAATAAATAAAAAGAAGAGTTATTTTCTCTTTATCCCATTTCAATGATTTTGATTCATGTATCTATAAAAACTAGGTTTTATTTTTGTATGAGAGTGCCTTATAGGCAAAGTTTCTAAAACAATTTAGGGGATCTTGTTTCAATGATTTTGGTCTATGTATTTATAGTCCTATGTGTGAAAATTTAGGCTTTACTTTTGGATAATTATTGTTGTTCTCCAACATGAGAATGTTTTATAGGAAACTAAGGGTGAATTTGTGCCAAATTTGAGTTTTGGATCCTTTTGTGTGAGAGTTGTAGAAAGACACAAAAGATTCACAAAGTGATTCAAGGTTTAGGACCTTGTGTTGTCAATCTCACATGTGGCTATTATCGGTAAAGGTAAGCCTTCCTCTTAGGGAAAATTTTGATAACGGTTTTTCGTTATAGTTTTTTAATTTAAAACTAAGTAAATAAAAACAAGAGTTATTTTCTCCTTATTTTATTTTTTCTTTTTAAATTATATTTTAAATCTTTTGCCAATGGTTTGAGTAAATAAAAGAAATTTCTTACACCAAAAATACCTCTATTTATTGTTGTCCTCAGTCATGAGAGTGTTTTTATGAAAGTGTATTAACTTCTTCCTTTCAAGGTTTTGTGAATGGTTCCTATGTTTGAAAAAATAAGCTTTATTTTTGTATGAGTGTATTATAGACAAAGTTTTCAAAAGAATTAGGAAATCCCATTTCAATGATTTTGATTCATGTATATATAGTCCTTATCTCTGAAAATTTATGCTTTATTTTTGTATAATTATCTATTATGTAAACCAACGTCAATCCATCTTAACTCTGAATCTATCAAATTCCAAGAGAGATCAAATCTCTTGAGGTGCAAACCTTTCCTCAAGTTCAATTTTTAAACCTCTTTCTTGAGTGCAAACTTGAGGAAAGGTTTGAACCTCAAGGTATTTGATCCCTCTTGGTGCTTGATAGAGGATATATCTCAAAGAAACCCTCCAGGCACTTCCCCTCATTTTGAGGATGATATCCAAGATAAACCAATTAGTTGAAGTTTTTTGGTAATCTAACTCAATGGGGACATTCGGTGAGGCCTAATAATCCATAGAGGTATCTAACACGAGGATTTGGCCCCATAGCCTATTGGTTGTAATTCACATCACTCAACCACTCAAGCTAACCCACTATGCTTTATTTAACTATCTATCCGAGAGGATGAATCTGGTTGGTGATTCTAAACACCAATTTCAATACAATGAACATTGTAGATCATTCTCCACTTTTGCTATCTATAAATTCTAACCATAGGCATACAAAGAAAGAACCATCTTTACCATTATCTCCATATTGGTAGTTATTGCCTTTCTGTATGTCTACCAACAGAGAACTTTGGGTTATACATTACAAAAAATAAGATTCAAAATCACAATTGAAGTTGTTTATACATGATGTCAACTTATTGTTTCATGAAGGACAAGTAGCTTACATGTTGAATCAAGAAACATTTGGCTACCTATTTCACCAAGAATGAAACAAAACATGCATGGGAGTTGTAAACACTCCATATAATAGCATTATTCTTTGCTCTTAAAGGTGAATACTATCTAGTATAAGGACATTTGTTATTGCATGCTAAATTATTATGAAAAGCATTTAGAAAGATCACTATGACATACTCTAGGATCCCTCTTCTCATTACTTATGCATAAGTAGGTCATCCATATATATGATCTTTCAATGAGTCTTAAATAAGAAGAACCAAATATTCAAGGCCACTAGAGACAAGTGCAAATCAACTCTCATGTTGGTTTAATCATAGATAAAGGTCCACGTAGGTGTCCATCAAAGGGGATTCATTGTAGTCTAAGCATGGTATACTCAATCCCTATGAATCGGAAGGTCTTACCTAAAGCAATGTGCTAAGACTAAAATTTGTATAGCGCTCATACAACATGGGCGTCATGACTAACATTCTCATTTATATTCATAATCAACAAATTATGTAGCTATAACCATAAAAAAAATACAAAAATCATAATCAACACCAACCCAAACTCATTTAGAATAGAAGATGAGTACTAAATCCTCTAACTATCATGATTAGTTATCATTCTACTAACTAATAATAGCCCCTCAAGTATGTTCCCTTAAAATATAAATCCTTGTGCCCATGGGACAGTATATTCAAAACTCTATGGGGCAATTGTATTTCTTTTAATTTCAACTTGATGGAACGGTAATAATCTCCTTCTACTTTGGTTAGGTGTCTCCTTTATTTCACCACCTCACCCTTAATTACCTAGGATCACGCCCACTTCTTTCGTCCTTCTCTTCCTTTAGTATCAATACTCTTACTACTAGTAGTCTCTTCTCCACATGGCACACCTCTTTTTTTTTCTTGTTGATCATGTGCTACCTTTTTCTTCTGGTTTCTACAACCACATTTTCTTTAAAATTCAAAATAAGGGACCCAACAATCCCTGACCATACTTGTTGATTAATCCTTGAGTCAACTTTCATCAATTTTTTCATATTCAACATCTTCTACTTCTTTTCCAAATGAGGGGCCCAACTTGGGATCACCTCCAAAACTTTTCCTCTAAATTCATGGAAGTTGTCTAATTCCTTGGATCATTTTTCTACCAAAGTATTCAACCCTACCAAGTATACATTGGCCTAGTTGGTGTTAGGTACTTATGGTCTTATGTCCTACACTAATGCCCACTTGGAATCTTTTGACATGTGTGTTTGTTGGAGTGCGTTGTAGTGTCTAAGTGTTACAGTCTAAGATACCACAACTATGCTTGGACCTACCTACTAGAATGATATAATTAGTTTAGTTATTCATAAACTCTTTTGTTTGCTTGTATATTTTCATATTGCACCAGTAGGTATATCATTTTCTCCACTTATAGTTACCACTGATTAATTTTCTCCCAACTAGATTTTAATGTCTTTTCTATTTTGTTTATAATTTGTATCATGTTATGTGTGGCCATGAGGATTTCGTCAATTTGGTTGGTTGTGGCCTATTTTTTCTCTTTCTTTGCTTCACGGATCATGTCATAGGATCTAGAATTTGTAGTACGTTGACCATATTTTATTGTTCTATAAACCTTTCAATAGCCTAATTTTCCTTTAATTATTTCTTAACATTCTTCATTTGATTGATTACATACTACAATTTCTAAATAATGTTTGTTAAAGAGGTTTCTAGTGCCAAATCACTAAGTTTGACATCTTATTCATGGATGGCCAACTACTTGTTGATGAGCCAACCTTGGGTTAATTCAACCTAATTTTCTGGAGTGAAATTTTCCCTTTGTAGGACATTCATTTCTTCAATCACATCATCTTGTTGTACCTATAGCTAAGCATTTTGTACCTTTAGTTATGTTATCTCTTTCTTGGTTTGTAACAACCTCTGCCTAATTTCATTCCACTTGGCTTATTTCTTGCTCTACTACTTATTGGAACCAATTAATTTTCTCTTGAATGGCTTTCGATGGCTTCTCTCTTTCCTTTACAATTTGTATCTAGTTATGTGTGGCCATGATGATTTCCTTACATTAGTTGGTCATGACTTGTATCTTCTCTTTCATTTGATTCATAGACTATGTCGTAGGCTCTACAACTTGTAATATTTGGGTTATTTATTGTTGTTCAACTAGTTGTTAAATAGCCCAATATTCCTTTAATTGTTTTTTCCCTTTCTTGATCTAAACTACATAATACAATTATTCAATTATGTTTATTAAAGGGGTGTTTGGTGCCAGATCAAGAAGTTTGCAATCTTCTTCTTAGATGGTCATCTAGATGTTGATGAATTGGCCTTGGACTATCTCAACATGATTTTCTATAGCAACCTTTTCCTTTCATAGGTTGTCCACTTCTTCAATTACATGATTAAGTTGTACTTGTAGTTGAATTCTCTATACATTTAGCTATGTCACATCTTTCTATTATTTGCTTAAATTCATTCCTTGAGATGAAATGCTACATGATCAAGTCATCGGTTGGAACTTGGCTAATTCTATATGGTTGTGATGCTTGAGAGTGAAAATGTGTTGTGGGGTCTATTCAGGCCAAGGGTTACACCATTAATACATGTGTGCTTCATTATTTTTAAGGTATCTACTACCATAGAGGTGGATGGTTGCATTCATAACCTTTCTTGGACATCAACAATGATGTACTACACAATGTCAAAAAAAATCTACCAATCCTACATGAGTGAAAATTGATAGGGTTTGTCTTGTGCCAATTGTTTTATCCATTGTGGTAATCAAATATAAGAGAATTATCGCAATTTACGTGGGAGGGACATTGGTTTTTTGCAAGTCTCAAGTGGAGTCTATGGCATTTCTACATATTTGTGAAACTCTTTTCTTGTTTATTGCTCTAGGGTTGTGCTAGGGTGTTATGGCTATCCCATAAATTGTCTTCCTTACACTCTTGGTTGGGCTTCTTCTTCTTATTCTACTACTTTGTTCATTGTTTCTATTTGTCATTCTACTAGTTCACTCCACTGGTGGGGATTTTCCTAGGATCCTTCTCATCCATTCTCGTAACTTGTTACATCTATGTTGGGAATCCTTTCCCTTCCAATGATTATTGTTCTAGGTCATGGATAGTGGTGTGTTCATGACCCCATATTTTTTTTTTCACGTTGCTAGTGCCATTGATCCATTGTAGATTCTTTCAGTTCCATTTTGATCTCCATCCATGGGACTAGTAATGGGGGTTTCTCCTCCATGTTGAGGTTAACCATGACCCACTATTATATTGGATTGACCTAAAATGTGATAATGGTACCAATAGGAGAGTGTGTGATACTTACCAATGGAGTTTGTGAAGTCCCTTGTACTTGTATAACTAGTTAATCATGAATCGTAGTATATAAGTTTTGGGTAATTCTTTCTGAAAATATTTTGCATTAATATCTCCACCAATTTTGTTATCCATTGGTTATATTCTTTTACCATCTGATAATCCTTATGCACAATGATTATATTTGGTATCTTGATGGTGGGTGTGGTTGTGGACACTATTGTAGATGTCCATCTTGGTTCCATTTCCTTACTTGAGGATGCTCCTCGCTCCATGTCCTTTTTTTTTGTTCTTGAGTAGAGTGAAGCAGTATTAGGTCATGATATAGAATGAGACCCTTTCCAAATCTTTGTCCACCACTTATTTTTTCTACCTTAGGATAAGGAATAAATCTACGTTGATTGTTGTCACACTCCCAATTCTTGACTAGCTCCACACTTTTGTTGTAATACCCTTGTCCATCAAGACATAAGGCATGAGATTCACCTTGGCTCTCTCTGAACCCTCCATAATAGACTTGGCATAATTTTTATCTCTACTAGCTTTTAACTTCACCCAATTTAAGTAGTGTTTGATGATATTCATTGGGAACTGTGGTTAATGTTTGGTCACTTCAACCATTGTTTTATACTAGGCCATAAGGGCCTTATAATTAAATTCGTTATAGTTAACTTACTTCTTGGTTCTCCTAGGGACAAGTGTTATTGAAACCATACCTTTATCATTTGGCAAGGCCTATTTTCCTTTTCATGGCTATTGGTTGAACATGGTTAATACTATTTAGAAGCAAACATAGTTGAAGAGTGGTTTTTTCTTGGAGGGTTCTAAGGTGGATTTAATGAACTCATTAAAAAATAAATAACATCAATTTATGAATTATCATTATGTGGATTCCTATGCTATATATAAGATGTACACGTTGCATTACGCTTTTTGCTACTTATACATTATCCTACATGCAACAATCCTTACATCCATTTGAATTGGGACCAAGTTGACGGAGGCAATATTAGCTCCTTTGCCACCTCTACATATACCATAACATGTGTATATGTATTTATCTCCTACTTTATTGGCCCTATTGTGTTGTTCGAATGTTGTGCTAACCTCCAATCCATCCATTATAATGAGGTCTAAGACAATTATTGGTGAGAACAAGTATGGCTTATCCAAACTTCGTTTTCCTTGGTGTAATGTGCTCAGTAGAAATTTATGCACATTTGCATGGGTATTGAGGTGCCAAAATCACGACTCATAACATATTCAATAATGATAATATTTGGAGGGGTTGAAATTCATCAATCACTTCCTCCCTTCTCTCTCCAATGTTGAGTTGAACTTCATGCATATAGTACATAGGCTAGAGGTCTGGAAATTGTTCCACATCTGTAAATTCATGTTTGAAGATTAGTGTTTACTTTGTTTTTCCATTGAAATCTCCCCTTTGAAAGAATTTTGGGTCCATGGAATCATTGAAAACTTTTTCTTTTGTCTCAAGTGTCACCTTACTATTTACCTTTCCCATAATGTGCATCCTCAATTCCCTCCTTGTGAACATAGTGGTAGTTGTTTGATAAACTTTGAGATTTTGGCTCTTTGGTCTCTATTATGGCAAATATGCATAGACTATTTGTTTATTAGTTTCAAGATCCTACCTTCTTTTTCAAGTGATCATTTATACAATGACTTAAGAAGTTGGTGATATTAGCTTAAATATATTACAAAATGAATAACAGATATTTAGTTGTCATTAATTAGATTCTTCATAATTCCAAAAAGAAACAAAATATTTCCTGAAAGACTAAGAAATGGGGATCACACGACTATTACAACATTTTATGGGTGCATCTATTGTTGAATTGCCACCATTACTAAAAGAAATGATATGATTAACTAAATTATTAATAGCATGATGTAATTTTCTCTATTGCTAATTTGACCCTTATAACTGAGGTATTTTTTTAAGGATTCAAATATTATGCCTATGTATAGTATTCTAGGTGACTATTCTAGTTTGAAAAATCATAAATATAGAATGTAAGCGAATATTTAGTTAAAAAACATGTAATTTATTATTAAAACTAGTAATTTTTTGGTGAATAATATCAATTTAATCATATATATTTAAATAGGCACATTTTTAGCCAAATGGGTGATTTATTTATTTATTTATTAGAAGATGTCCAAAAAATAGCCAATTAGTGAAAAATTTCCCCTAAAAAATTCCCTTTTGGAGAAATTTGATGATTGTGCTTAGTGTGTGGATTTCACATCTGATAGGGAGGACTACTACGACCTTGTGCACCAAATGAAAATGGGTAAACCCTGTGGAGGTTTTGATGGGAGTGGCAGAAAAAAGCATGTGGTTCCAATTGGTTTTGTGCATGTTCATTATATGTTGCAACATCATTTCGATGACTTTGTTGATAGCTTCAACCTATCATTTGATTAGGGGTAGTATGATGATGAAAATTCATGGGTGAAACCAAGGAGTGACAAGAACTCTTAAAATATGTCATTCTAAAAGTGATTTCCATGGCCAAACACTAACTCCTTCGAAATGCCAAACCATGATAATGTGATTAAAGAAAAAACATGTTATGGTGTCAATGGTGTTGTTGAATGTTGGCATAGCCCCAACCCATTTTGTGAAGTAACATTGACTATGATGTAATTGTGGTCATTATTGGATGGTGGATTTTATGTCATGAAGTCAATACCCCACTTGCAAAATGAGATTGTTGCAATAACAAGATGTAAGAGAGAAAGAGGTTCTTGAATCTTGTGACTAAAAAGATGATATTTCATACATCGCTTGATGGCCTGAATGTAATCCCTAAAGAGAATGGGCTATAAATAACCAATGTGAATGAATTTCAGGGCGTTGGAAATCCTTGAAAGATGTCCTTGACATTCCCTTGCATGGAAATCATTTAACACTTGCTCGATTTCTTCAAATGTGAGGCATCTATGTAATATGATGTAGAAATTATGGTGTATATTTACAATTGCTCATGAAGTTTTAATCAAAATAACAAGACACAAACCGATTTTATTTCTTAGCGGAATTTAATTCACAATTTAGAACAAAAATCTCAGAAATGTAATAAGAAATAACACACATGCACATAGTATTTTTCCCGGGGAAAGCAATCTGCTAAAAAACCCCAATGTCTGCTTGCATTAATATGATGGATAAAGATGTATTACAATTTCTTTGCTCAACTGAACACAACCTGCAAGTGAATAACCTATCTCTCTGCTCACTTAGAAGCTCTGACCTACACTTAGTCAATCTTTTCCTATCCTTGAGCCCCTATTTCCTTGCACAATTCCTTGAGAAATTAGGCCCCTATTGTTTAGGAATTTCTCCAAAATGGATTATGCAATTCCCAAGGTTGATCACCTGACTACATGCAACACGTGTACACTCACGACTAGTCTACAACTGATGTTACATTGCCTTGGAATCTCCACCACAACTGGGGAAATCAAATTATCTACATGCACTAGCTATTTTGGGATGATTGATTAGTTAACTGGATGATCATTGAGTTTCAGTAAAGTCCCACTACACAACTGACCTTCCACTAATTCCTCCAATAGTTGGAACTAGTTTAACTGGAAACAACTTGAGATAACTGACTTCGATTGCTACATATTAGCGATCACACATGCTTAACTGAACTCTAAATCCTCCAACTAGAATTTATTGAGTAAATTGGGTGACACAATCCATGTCACACAATTTAACTGCATCCAAGCTGTCTGCAGATGTGAAAATTCAAATTTTCTCAATTTAATCAAGGCAAAATCAAATTGAGAATTTCTTGCTACATTTTTCAACATATGGTGTCAATGTTGAATTGGTATAATATGTCTCCAAATAAATAGATACCGAGGGGCTTGTTGGTGGATGCATCACCAATCATCTCATGAAAAGTGACGTTTGAACTTCCATGTATGAAAAAAGATGATTATATTTCCATACCAAGGGTCATCAGATGAGATGACAAAGAGGTGTTCATATACGAGAATATCATCAATTGATGGGTCTTTGGTTTCAAATGGCGAGTCTGCGATAAATTATTTGAGTATAAGGGCCTTTTTCTATTGGACAAGGAAAACTCGAGATAAAATTCTTGAAGTATGATTATCCGTCGAGTGAACTTATGATTCATCATTCTGCGAGTTAGGAAGTAGCACATGAGGTTAGTATACTTTTCTAGTTATGAGGATAATGTAATATTGCAATTTTTGGACTACGTAGAATAATGTATGAGCAATATTTACATCTGATTCATAATTAAGGGAAGGTCTTGATAGATTCTTACTTATGTAAAAGATGATGTGTTATCTAGTTTCAACTCCTTCTTCGATTAATACCCCAACAATGACTACTTATTATGCTAACAAGTAAAGGGTATAATCCTTAGTGAAATCAGAGGATTAATCAATGGGGCTTTTGATAGTGAACCTCCAAAGTGTCAAACACTTGTTGAGCTTGTTCATCCCATTGGAATGGAACAATCTGATGAAGGAGGTGGAGAAATCCATGAGCACAAGTAGCATAATCGGGGACAAAGCATATGAAGAAGTTGGCCTTTCGTTATAGGCTCTATAATTGGTGGGGGGATCTCTCAAATGGATTGCATCTTTAAAGTATCAACCATAATCCCTTGATAGGACATGATGAATTCAAGAACATGCCCATCAGTCACACAAAATGCACACTTGAGGGGGATCAAACATAACTCGTACTGATGACAATGTTGGAAAATTTTGTAGTGATCCTCTAGATGTTGAGAACATTGTTTGGAACGGGTAGTGAGATCATCTAGGTAAGAAAGTATGATGTGAGCTATATTGTTAAATATGTAATACATAGATTGTTAGAAACTGGCTGCAAAATTTTTAAGTCCTAAAGGAAAGACATAATATGAAAAACTACCCTAGGGCATGATAAATAATGACTTTTAGTGAGTTGTGTGGAAAAATTTGATTTGATTGTAGCCTAACAATCCATACATGAAGGGTAGAGCTTTGTTCCCTATGCACGCATCAACAATTTTTTCAATAATTTGTTAGGTAAACTTGAATCAGGGAAAGAGTCAAATTTGATCAGTTCTATAGCAGTGATTTTAGGCCCATTTGGTTTCCCATGGTTTTGTTCTAATGGATTGCATGTACCGGAGCCTTTAAAATGATATGATTAACTCTATTGTAATGGGCTAGGGAAGTGAGAGGTGAAGGATCACTTGGTCCGCTTGGCCAAGTTTTGGCCAAGGGACTAATGTAATTCCATTAGCTTGGTTTTACCCCAAAGTTTGGGTTTTCCCAGGGTAAACTATGTGCATATTATGTTTAATGTTTGTATGTTTTTATGGTAATAATTTTCTTGTGGTAATAGTTTAAAATAAATGGTTTCAAAAAACTCCATTTTAGGAACACTTTATTTAGATCCTAAAAATCAGTGCAAATCCGAATGGTGCCACACTTTTTCATCTCAGAATCTAGGTTAGAAACCCATGATGTGTAAGTTATGAGGTAGATGAACCTTGATTTATGTAGCTTATATAATTCAGCTTTGATTATCAAGGATATAGATGGGTGCAGTGGACGTTGCTTCTACCAAATAGGAAAAACAACTACCGAATTGTCAATGTGGTGTTTTGATATGGTAGGATTGTGGCCAAGCAGTTTGGTGTATGAGCAAGAAATTATATCTCAATATTGTTGGTATAAGGCCTTATAGGTGGTAACCTCTTCTAGGGAACAAGTTTTCCCCTAGCAAAAAATCTTCAACAATGTCAAGCTCAGAAGATATGTATACTTAAATTAATGGTTGGTGATATGTTGGCCATATTGCTTTCTTCTAAGGAATGTGATGCGGTAAATGGATTTTTGAACCAATTGACATGTCCTAGAGGTATAAAATCTTTGGTTTTTCAACATAAACATATTTCATATGTGGTATGTTGGTTTGGAATCTTGTTTGGGTAATAAGAAGGAATGATGATGCATGGCGTCCCAAGGATATTCGACTAATTTCAGGACTTTGAGAATTTCTTCATTTGAGTGGGGAGACTTCTAGAAGTGTTTGAGACAAGTCATGAAGCGAAGAGAGGTTCATGGAAGTACCAATTGATATACAATCATGCGAAATCATGTTGTTCTATGAAGGGTCAATTTATGAGGAAATAACCCAGACAAGATCGATCAACATTGCCCTAATTGGAACTAATTTCATAGTGGGATGATTCGATATTGACACCAGTAAAAAATCAATAGATGATTGGTAAAATTTACCCCATGAAGGAGGAAATAAAGAATATATGCTCATGGTTGTGTTGATAATTAGAACTCAATGGAGGGATTATTTCTTGCCATGATCCATGTGGGGGAGGGGAATCCAACCCTCCAATGGATGAGGCCACGAGTTGAGCCAAAGCACTCCTTAAATTGGTCAAGTAACTTGTGTGCTAGGGGCATCAGTTACAACCTCAATCTAAGGTTGATTAGGCTCTAAGTGATGAATGGATGTTATATGATTCATCCTTCATAGATGGTGTGTGATGATCATGGGATAAATATATGTAAAGTGGTTTTCATCTTCGCAAAACACAGGGGCATGCCTACTGTTGATTAACTAAAGTAGAGACATAGTAAATGGTTGGAATGTTGTTGACATCTAGAGTTCGTGGGAGTGGTGTAACAACCATAGACAATTGATGTAACCAATTCATCCTAATATCATGGGAGATTGAAACAATGGTGATTGTAATGACCATGTTGTGCACAAATGGTGCGTGAGTGGTTGGTTTGCAGTGATATGTTTCACGTTGGTGCAGCTCCATCATTTGATGGGGTCAAGAGCAAGGAGGGTGATTGCAAAGCATGAAGGATATACTTCAATTATTTGATACTAGGGCGTAAATTGTTAGGGTGACCTTGAGTATGGAAAATGGTGCGAGGGGGGATGACCCTAGGATTCAATGTTGTGGAAGCATCTGATTTCTTTTTCTACTTGAACATAGCTAATTTTTTGGTGCTATTTGGTGCTATTTTAGTACTTTGCGGCTTTAACAGAGCTTAATCAACCGAATATGCGATGGGTACATTATGACTGGATGGAACAACTATTGGCATAGATAATGTGGCAAGAGGTTCCAAATACTATATAGGTAATGCCAAAACTATGTTTGGTAAGGTTAATGTGGCCATCACTTGGTGTAATGTGTAACTAGGTGGTGGGTACAAAAATTTTGTTTGAGTGATAACATATGGGATGAATAATGTATCACATTGAGAAGCCATATATGGTTCTCCCATTTGTGATTGGGTTTCCTAAGGAAATTCACCAAAAGATGTGGTTACTATGCATACAAGGCTAGAGCCAAATGTAGGCATGACTGAGGGATCTCCAAGGTCAAGGAGAGTGAATCTTTAAATATTTTTGGTCCTACTTTAGTGAAAAAAGGCACCAATTTTTGATGTAAAAAAACAAATGGTAACACACGATCTGTGAAGGTGATTTTCTTGAATCATAATGTGTGAGTTGGTCTATGCTCACGATACTTCCATTGTGGGGAAAGCTCATTATACAAAATATTAAGGAATCGATATCCTTCATTACATATATGTAACTCCATCAAAACATGATATTGTAATTCAAGGACCTCAATATTGATGAATAAAAATTTTCCTATGAGTTATATTGCTACATTATGAAACAGCTTGATCAATTGTGAAGGGAAACCTTCATATGCCCTAAGAGTGATGGATGAAGTGACCAAAGAAGAAATATCATGGCATGGTTAACAAGATATTCCCATGATTTACCTTCAAACTTTGGAATGTCTGAAGGAAGTTTAGTTGGAACCACAAGCCACGTGGGGCCGTGTGCAATGGGATCATTTTTTAGCTTTGAGAGATCCAAGAAGTTCAATGAAGCCATATATGGAAGGTTGAGGGTTGATTTTTCCATGGTTGAATCCTCAAAACCAATGGATGATGGAAAAATTTTAGGTATTGTGGTACCTACAACCCACCAAAAGTGGGTAACCCTGTAGGATCATTTTTCTCCTGTCTTGCACAACTAGACGAATAGTAGCCCCATACATTGCTTAATTTATCATGATATGCCACATTTCTTATTCATTTGTGATGTAGGAGCATCAACCCTAGGTTTTCCTAGACCCTAAAGGGGCATTAAATTTCCAAAGGGAAATTCATTTTCCCTCAAATGTAATTTTTAAAATTAGGAAAATTGATGTAGTTACAAGTGTCTGGGTTCCACAGGAATCTAGGTTGTTAGGTTATGTGATGAGCCGGTATTTTGGGGCCAATTGGGAATTGTATAGTTGATAATTGTAAAGGTGAGGTAATGGGTGGATTTAGGTGTTAGGACAGAGGAACAACTTAGCTTTTTTCTTTTAGGATATTTTTCTAGCCAATAGGGAGATATACATCTATGTACAATTAGAGGGTTAGGTGAGTGAGAAGCTCGAGTAATTAGAGAAAGAGAAAGAGTTTGGAAAGGATCACAAGAAGAGTCTCTAAGTTAGAGTAGAAATTAGCTTGGGAGGAGCACGATAGCTCTATAGTAAAGCTAGAAAAGGTTGTAACAGTCCTATGTAAATACATCTTTGTGAATTTAATAGAATCTAAGTTTTCCAGTCAATTCTTGTGTTTAACTTCCTCTATCTAAATATGTGTTAATGCCTTGTCTGAAGGGGTGAAGGGTCTCTGTGTCAGTCTAACTAACATTGAAAGTAGCATCTATGTTGAAGGAATTTATTCCAATGGGAGGTTGAAGCAAAAAAATATATGATATATTTTCAGTTTAGAGACTCAAGATCGTGGAGACAAAAGTGTGTCATTAGTACAAATCTCTATGATGTTATGATTGTTGAATTTGTGTGTGAGCTTGGAGTGAAGTGTTGGAGTTATAGAACAATATTTAGTCCCCTTCACTTAATTCCTTATTGTTTTTCTAGAAATAATGGTATAAGTCCCAGATCATACCATATTGAAGATACAAGGAAGCTTGACAACTGATAAATTCACATAAGTTCCCGTCGCAAAGCCCATGAATTAACGAAGTCCATAACTTCGGTAATTCAACAGGTATCGAAAGAATTAAAAGGTAATAATATATGGACCCCACATTGAGGTGAAATAAGCTATATTTGGATCCCAAATTAAGGTGTCGATGAAAGGATATATTCAGGCATAACGAAGTGTGGACCCCATGATAATTGGAAAGTGTGTTGCCAATATATCTGACACAAAGGAAAATTGTGAACATCATCCACATCCATCCAGATCTCAAATATAGGAGAGGTATTTTAAGTGTCCTCCCATACAAGCAGTCAGTCATCGTTGTGGTTATATAGAGTTAAGCACCTTTAGGAAATAAGGCTTGGTGACTAGCAATTTGGGGATGAATCGCGGACAATGCAAAGTGACTATATTTTGTTGAGAGCGCATGGAGAAGCCAATAGAAGTAGCAGCTACATAGTTGGCCAAGTGCAGGTATAAGACATGCATGAAGTCCATGAACACAATATTTATTGAGGATAACACTACATTGAAGGGAAGATAGTTGAGAGAAGCTAGAATGGTTGCATCATAATAGCATCAAATTGACAGTATGCTCCTTAGGGATTGAAAAGTGATTAGAGGAAGTATATAGACAGTTGAGAAGATTAAAAATACTGCTTGGGAAGAAAAAGAGATAAAGAGAAAATGATCAAGGATAGCTAGTGATATAAGAACAAAAAAGTCCTAGATAAACTTGGTAAAATTATAGGAAAGAGAACCTAATCAGTAAGAATGCAAGGAGAGATTAAGACACTGAGACTCATAGTGAAGAAGAATATTTGGAGAAATACTAGCCAAGAAGTAGAGTTGGAAGAATTGAGACTTTACGATCTCAGTAGTGGTGAAGAATCCTGGGAGGGAATATGGACTTTAAATTTTAATTCTAAGAAGCTAACAATTTCAGAGGTAGTCGCAATATAAATGGTGGCATTTCCTACATCTAAGAGAGCTATAACAAAGAACTAGTAGTGTTCTAAGGTTGTGGTAGAGAAATTGAACTAGATCTCTGCCCCTTTCTCTTTGCTTAGATCTCACTAACTCTATCTCCAGAAATTGACCATTACTACTCTGGAAATCAATCTGCTCATGAAATTGAACCTCTCAAGTATTTTCTCCAAGCCCCATCGACTTCTTCTTATAGTCCTCTGTTGAGACTTCAATGACCAAGATTAGATCTTAATCGATGGCCAGGATTAACTTGAAGTTGATCTTGTGAGTTGTAGAAATTCCCACCTGTAGATCAAATGGTAATGCAATGTACTAAAGCAAAACACTTGATCTACTTCTACAAACAATTTAGTGGAAGCTTAATCGAACATGAGCAACATCAATAAGAACACATATAACTGATATGGAGAAATCAATCACACATAACACAGAAGAATTTACCCAGGGAAAGCCTCAGCCTAAAACCCCAACTCTGTATTATCATACAAGTGGAAATATAGCCAGTATTACAAAAAGAATTAGCTCAAAAGCTATCTTGCTCTCTCTGCAATACCTATGTTTCTCATAGACAGTCAAAGGCCTCTATCTAACCTCTGGTCTGCCCTCCAAGCCTCCTATTTCTTTGCACAATTCTGATTGGGGTCCATTGCATCCACTTGTGTGAATTTGCCTCTTCACACACTCACTAACCTCTGATCCAGCTACGCAGTCTTGAAGGAGATAAATCCTCATCATGGATGAGTTTCCTTTATAGGAAAAATATTCATCCAACTAATAGTACACTGTCCCTTCTCTGATCTCAACTGGGTCTCTGTCTGAACTGACATGCATGAGTTATCCATGAGTGAATACTCAGTTATTTGAAATATAGTAGTTACATGCATGCAAGCATTAACTAACCGAACTCTCATTAATTTAACAAACTGTTAAATTAATCTAACTGGACTTGACTCAATTAACTGAGCCAACTAATTACAACTCAATATTACAACTCATCCTTATCTCTTTAACTTATGGATAAATTCCTCAATTAATAGATAAACTGTTGCATGTCCTCACATAGACTTTAAGTTTGATTTTCCTTAACTAATTAACTCAAGATGAATTAATTAATTAATTTACAAACTGCTGTTAATATCAAATTCGAATTTTACTTCCTATTTTTAGTCTAGGGACTGACTAAAATAGGAACCCATCCTAAACTACGAAAACTAGAATGTTATTTTTAGCACTTCCATTTTTCATTCCTTGTTGCCCAATCTAGCACTGGTACTCAAACTGCTATTTTTAGCAGTGTTATTTTTAGCACTTCTATTTTTAGCATTTCTTGTTACCATTTTCAACACTCCCTCTCAACAAGAAAGGCTTCCTCTCGAACCCAGTCTTGTACCTTCGGAATGTTCTGCATGAAACACTTCTACCAAGTGTGGTTGCTTCAGCAACTCTTGGTACAAAAAAACTCCCAACTGACCTCTCTGTTGGGCTAGAAACATACTTTGATGCTGAAGCTCTACCTGCTGATGACAAGTGCTCCTTCTCTAACCTCTGTGCTACTGCAACATATCCATGCATCTCGCACTATTGCACGCCTCTTTGTGCCATCCTGCATTGGTGCAACACACTTGTGCCTCTCGCATTGCTGCAGCCTACTAGCTCTGAGTTGTCTTGATATTCCTGCAATGTAGCTCTCTCTGCCGCTCCATCTGCATCTATCTCTACCTAATCAGTCAGTCCTGCTACTCCTCATCGGGGCTCCTATAGCAAAGTCAAATCAAAGAGGTTGGGTACCTCAAGGATCCTGCCCCTCCTCCTTGGGACGATCACTCCACATCGCCCCACCTCCTACCTGGAGGTATGGCTGCATGTGATCCCTCTGCCCACCTGGCTCGAAGTTTCCCCTACTGGAGGTCTCTACATGAGTAGATGTCTCTACTCGATCTCCTCTCAGCTTCTCTAGTTGTGGCTGCTCCACAACCTCCTGAAGCTGCTTCACCAATTGTGGCTCCTCCACAATCGTTTGAGACTTCTTCTAGCGCTGCATGTTGAGAGGTAATGTACTCTCCCTCTCAACCACCAAGTCTCCATCAGTTTCCTTGCTCCTCAAGGCTTTTCATGCATCTTGAACCTCAAGAGCATAAAAGTTCTTGATGCGTGAACCGATCTGCTTCACCTGTTTGGTGATGATGTGTCTAAGGAAAACCTTTCCTTTACTGAAGACTACATCATAGCCTCTATCTTCCAGCATCATGATCGACACCAAGTTTCTCTTTAGTCCTGGTACATACTTGACATCGGTCAAGGTAAGGTGAGCTCCATGCTCCCTCTGAAAAATAACCGTGCCTACACCTGAGACACTTTACTTTTCATCATTACCCATCTCTATGAGTATATGGAGATCTTTCTCCTCCAAAGTATTGAACAAACTCTTGTCGCCGGTCATGTGGAAAGAAGCTCCACTGTCAAGAAACTAACCACTTCCCCCCATGGATGAAACCATGCATGTGAAGAGTGTGAAATCCAACTCTAACAGTGAAGCAAGTGCCTCACCTTCAGATCCTTCCCCGGATCCCTTCTTGGATTTCCTCTGTGGACAATTTGTAGCAAAATGGCCCACCTCATGACAACGAAAGCATCGCACTTTCGATTTATCAAATTTCTTCCCACCATGGGAAGAACTGGATTCATAAAGAGAAACCTTCTCCTTCCCCTTATTTGCCTTACTTGCTAAGGCACAGTTTTCTTCATCCTCCATGGATGAAGAACCATCTCTGGTGCTTCTTCTTATCTCCTCCTGCATCAAATCTGACCAAAGTCGTTCCCAATCTGGCAGTTTCTCTCTTCCATTAACCGAGTCCTGGTAGCTATGCCAGCTCTTAGGAAGACCGAGGAGTGCAAGACTCACCATGTCATCATCAGTTGTCACGATCCCTACACTTCCAAGCTCATCCTTGCATGAGGTGAGCTTGTTCAGATACATAGAGATCGTGTCACCCTTTTCACACTTGATCTTTCAAAGTTTTTCCTTCAATGCTAGTTTCCTCTGATCACTGCTATTATGATAAAGATCTTTCAATGTTTTCCACATTGAAAACGGAGTCTCCTTCCCATGGAGGCTCAAGACAATGTGATCTCGAACTCCCTCCAGGAGGATTCTCCTTGCTCTAGCCACACACTTTTTCCATTCTGCCAGTTGAGTAGCATCAGTCGGCTTCTGGACTTTTTGATCAATTAAGTCCTTTAGACCGTTATCTTCTAATATTGCCTCCATGCGATCCTTCTAGGCTATATAATTCGAATTACCATCAATCATTGTAATAGATCATTGTTCTCATCTGATATAATACAAACAGAGGAGGGGTTTTTCTCAGTTGGGTTCCCTAGTAAAAATTGAGTTCATTATGATTGAATGATTGCATGTGTTTCTATTGTATGTTTCCTTCCGCAGAATTTAGTAGAAGAAATTTGTGTCTATTGATTTCAGTGTGCTTTCTTTTTTTTTGCTAAAGCAAGAGTCGTACCTTCTATTCATTATAAACAAAGAAACAAATTACATATAATACAACTACCCACAGAGACCTGAGGGACAAAGAATCCCCTATCCACTCAGGGCTTGGGTACCAAGCCAAAAGCTTTACAATCAGACCAAGGGCCCACAAACTTGCCTGCGAGACCATCACTAAACATACCAATTCTAAACCGCCCAATTGTTTGAAGAGAGCTGTCAAAAGGGCCGCATATCGGAACCAAAAAAGGAATATTCTTTGATTCCAAAAATGGAGCCGATGAAAATATAGAAACCATCCTAAACAGATTTCAAGTCTGAATGGTGGAATAAACATCGCGCATGTGATTCACCCGATATCCACCGATTCCGGCCTCAAGGCTCAACATGCACTGAAGATAACAGTGGATTCTAACCCGAAATCCAGAAAACCCAAAATTCCAAACCACCCCCAGAAGCCCGCGAGAGCTTCCACCAATCAAACTCCGAAAGAGTCCTTTTGATCTGAGTCGTCCAATTCGGCTCCTAAACCAATGGCCAAGGATGATATCGCATAGCAAAGACGACCGAAGTTTAACGGGCCGCCCCTCCAAGTTGCACGAACAATCGTGACCGTTGTTCCACACAGAGAGATCCAACGGTAGAGAATCATATCGCACCGAACAAGTTAACCAGACGTTAGTGTGCGATGGAGGGCAGTTTTCCAAACCCTCACTCTGCCACGTGTAGGATGATGGATGGGATCGCTGCAAAATCACTAAAACCGTTTCCCACTTCAGAGCAGTGTGATCATCTAAATACCGCCAAGGAAGCAGTTTTCCTCTCTGAGGCCCAAAAATGCGAAGATTCCAGTTGCCGGTAAAACAAGGATTCCTTCCACGCCTGCTCGACTTTCTTGCCTGAACCTGGATCCCAGAAAAGAAGAGAGGCTCTCCATTAATTAAGGAACTATGGTATCCACTGCGCTCCCCCCGATGAACAGTGATGACCATCTCGCTGACTCCAGGGAAATTAGCGACCATCCGTGATCGTCCCCCCACCAAAGACCAGTTAGCTAGAAACTGATGACACATACGAAGGCCAAAAGGTTAGGATCTTGCCTCCATGGCTTTGTGTCTGAACACTCTCCTATCCTCTTCCTCTTGCTCACAGCAAAGAGTTCTCAGTCTACTTTGTCACAACTCCTGCCACTCCATCGAAACCTTGACCTCTGTGCTGCTGACCCCCTAATTGGCAAGAAGATCTGCCAGCTTGTTGGCCTTTCTTTGAACATGATGGAAACTAACAGTGCAAAGGTTTTGTAGGTGTTCCTGAATTCTCTGGAAAACCCTGATTAATTTCTAGTGTTTGGAGACTTTCTCCGACGCTGTTCCACTATTTATTCTTTTCACTGAGTTAATTATTAGTTCAGAATCCGCTTCTACTATCACATTGCAGCAATTATCCTGACTTAGAAAATCCAGGCATTGCTCCAAAGCCATTAGTTCAGCCATGTTATTGGTAGTTGTTCCTAGGTGACAATGAAAGATGAAGATAATACTTCCCTTGGCATCCCTAAGGACTCCTCCATACCCAGCAGTTCCCAGGTTTCCTTTTGACGCTCCATCAATGTTGTATTTCAGATATCCT
The DNA here is from genome assembly GCA_031772625.1 of Pinus tabuliformis. Classification (NCBI taxonomy): domain Eukaryota; kingdom Viridiplantae; phylum Streptophyta; class Pinopsida; order Pinales; family Pinaceae; genus Pinus; species Pinus tabuliformis. The sequence goes on from CM062807.1 coordinate 430,872,056, forward strand.
TCTGGGGGAGGATGCCAGAAATCCTTCTCCGTGTCCCTTGCTGTAACCTTCCTAATAAGACCTTGAGGAGTGAGTCCCTACAGCCCCAGCTGCCTGAGAATTTTCCCATCCATAACTGAGGGAGGATTTTTTGGGTGGTTGCGAACAGTGGTACCCATTGTCTCCTTAAGTTGTTTCAGGATTGTCTCAAATAGGCGATATGGGGGGATTTTTTTCCTCCTTGAATATTCTTTTGTTCCTCTCCTTCCAAACATTCCATATGATGAAGCTTGGGGTAAGGGCCCAGGCTGAGTTGAGAATTTCATAGTCTGAAAAATTTCCTCTCCACCTATTGAGAGTGTTAATGATGCTCCCTCTGTCCCTGTCAAATTGCTGAAAGATTTTGGCAAATATGTCCCATATCCAGGAGGTGAAAATGCAGCTGTTGAGTAGATGCTCCATTGTTTCTTCTTGATCCCCACAGAGTAGGCATCTTGAAGGCCCCAAAACACCCCCAGATCCCGGGTTTCCTTTTGACGCTCCATCAATGTTGTATTTCAGATATCCTTCTAGGGGACGATGCTAGAAATCCTTCTCCGTGTCCCTTGCTGTAACCTTCCTAATAAGACCTTGAGGAGTGAGTCCCTACAGCCCCAGCTGCCTGAGAATTTTCCCATCCATAACTGAGGGAGGATTTTTTGGGTGGTTGCGAACAGTGGTACCCACTGTCTCCTTAAGTTGTTTCAAGATTGTCTCAAATAGGCAATATGGGGGGATTTTTTTCCTCCTTGAATATTCTTTTGTTCGTCTCCTTCCAAACATTCCATATGATGAAGCTTGGGGTAAGGGCCCAAGCTGAGTTGAGAATTTCATAGTCTAAAAAATTTCCTCTCCACCTATTGAGAGTGCTAATGATGCTCCCTCTGTCCCTATCAAATTGCCGAAAGATTTTGGCAAATATGTCCCATATCCAGGAGGTGAAAATGCAGCTGTTGAGTAGATGCTCCATTGTTTCTTCTTGATCCCCACAGAGTAGGCATCTTGAAGGCCCCAGAACACCCCTCTTCCTGATGTTGTCCCAAGTCAAGATTTTCCTGTGGTAAACCAACCACATGAAGAGTTTGATTTTCATCCACCCTTGGTGCCTCCAAAGTTTCTACCAGATTTTGTCCAGAACCTGGGGATCTAGCTCAAGGAGAATGCCTTTTGCTTCTTTAAGATTAAAGGTACCCGCTTTATTATTGCCCCATCTTAGTTGGTCTTGCCCCCCTGAAACTAAGATAATCCTTTGTTCCACCATTTTCATTAGCTCCTCTGCTTTTGTTTTCAAGGGGTTATTATTTCTGCAATCAACTCAAGGAGAATGCCTTTTGCTTCTTTAAGATTAAAGGTGCCCTCTTTATTATTGCCCCATCTTAGTTGGTCTTGCCCCCCTGAAACTAAGATCATCCTTTGTTCCACCATTTTCATTAGCTCCTCTGCTTTTGTTTTCAAGGGGTTGTTATTTCTGCAATCAATGTTTCTCCAGATTCTCCATTTCTCCATCTGCTGAGTGTTATCCCAGAAGTCCTTTACTTTAATTAATCCTTGGGAATCTGTCTCATGTTTAAGGTCGAGGAAGTCTTCTTTTAACAGTATTGGTTCTTGTTGCCACTTATCTTCCCAAAAAAGAGCAAGATCCCCTTCTCTGATTTCCCAAAAACTATTTTCTTGAACTAATCTTTTGTTTTCCCAGGCTTTGTTCCAGATGTATGAGCCCTTAATATTACCTGACATTCTTATGAGATCACTAGTTTGCCAGGATCTTGCATATTTTTCTTTCCAGATATTTGCCCATTGAGTCTCTGGATTCTGAACCCAGCGCCACCATAGTTTGGCCCCTAAAACCTTGTTGAGTATTTCCTGATCGTCCAAGCCAAGCCCTCCATGGTTTTTGGGTCTGCAAATTTTTTCCCAAGACACTAAGGCCCATTTCTTCCTCATCTCCTCCTTACCCCAAAGGAAGTTTCTTTGTATATTTATGAATTGCTGAAGGACTCCTTTTGGAGCTGGGAGGGTAGATAACATAAAAATAGGGATGGCTTGCAAAACAGCTTTTGTAAGAACCAACCTGCTTGCAAGATTTAAAGATCTGAAGGTCCATTTACTGACTTTATCCTGCAACTTATTGATCAAGGGTTCCCAAATGCTTTTGAGCATTGGTTTAGCAGTTAGAGGAACTCCCAAATATTTTGAGGGTAGGGAATCCCTTTGAAAGCCAAGAATTCTGGAAATATTTCTTTGAATCGCAATATTGGTATTGAAGAAAAAGATTTTTGATTTGGAGAGATTAACTTCCATACCTGTGGCCATGGCAAAGACATTCAGGATTTGTTTATATGTTGTAGCTTCTTTGACTGTGGGGACTCCCTGTAGCATTGTGTCATCTACAAATTGTTGATGTGTTAGAGCCTGACCATTCTCAGTTAGTTGAAGTCCATTAATCTTACCTGTGACTTTAGCATGCTTGATGGACCTACCAAGTCCTTCCATCATGAGAATGAAAAGAAATGGAGAGAGTGGGTCTCCCTGTCTGAGGCCTTTGGAAGGACTAAAAATCTTAGAGGGAGAGCCATTCACCAAAATAGAGAAGCTGGAGGAAGTAACTAAGGCCATCACCCACCTGACCCAATTATGATCAAAACCAAAAGCAATAAGTACCCTCTTCATATAGGTCCAGTTTACCTTATCATAAGCTTTGGCTATATCTAATTGCATGATCATTCCAGCCTGCCTTTTGCTACTTAACGAGTGAACCACCTCTTGGGCTTGAATGATGTTGTCTAAAATTTGTCTACCTTCCACATAACCAGATTGTTCCCTTGAAACTAGGGTAGGAAGCAGAGGTTTAAGTCTATTAGCCACTACTTTGGATATTATCTTGTAAACCACATTGCATAGAGCTATGGGTCTAAACTTATCCGGTGTTTGAGCAATGTCCTGCTTAGGGATAAGGGAGATAAAGGAGGTATTGAGCACTTTCAAAATGGTTCTGTTCAACCTGGAATCCTCCACTACATTCAAAATATCATGTTTAACAATATTCCAGCATGCTTTAAAAAAATCCACATTAAAACCATCCGGGCCTGGTGCTTTTCCATTCTGCATTTCTTTGAGGACATCATCTACCTCCTTTTCAGAAACTGGCCTATTTAGATTGAAGTTGTCCTCTCTGGATACCAGCTTTGGTATGTTTCTGGTAACATCACTGATGGATTGTTCTCTATCTGAATTATTTTCCTGAGTAATTCTTCGGAAGTGCTGAACTAACACAGCTTCAATATTCTCATGGGAGGTGAGAAGATTCCCATCTTCATTCTTAATTGAAGATATTCTGTTGTGCGTTCTATTTGCCATGGTGAACCTGTGAAAAAAAATTGTGTTGTACTACCCTTCTTTTAGCCATTGCACCTTAGACTTTTGTCTCCAAAAAATTTCCTCTTGTTTACACAGATTATCCCATTCTTGGTGATATTTGTCCACTTGGTTACTCTTGACTCTATCAAATCCATCCTTGATCAGAGCTTGGTTGAGAATCTTCATTTTGTTTTCAACAGCTTTTTTTTCCACAAAAATATTGCCAAAATCATTTTTGTTCCAGTCCTTTAGTCTGAGTTTGATATGCTTTAATATTTTATGAAGGAGAAACATTCTTGTTCCCTGAATCTGTAAATCTTCTGACCACCATTTTTTATATTGTTGAATAAATTTGGGTGGGAGAGCCAGATATTTTCAAATCTGAAAGGTCTGTTTCTGAGAGTACCCATACCTTTTATCTCCAGTTGAATCGGCCAATGATCTGAGCCTCCAAAGGGGAGCACTTCCGCTATTACTTCCTTATTTGTTAGCATCAGATCCTCTGAGATAATGAATCTATCTAACTTTGAGGCTACCTGGGACTCTCCTCCTCTTTTATTGTTCCAAGTGAAGAGGCCAGTATTTGTTTCAGTATCAACAAGGTTCATATTGTCTATAAAGGTTTGAAACTCTAAAGAGTCTCTACTTAGAGTTCTGATTCCTCCTTTTTTCTCTGAAAGAGATTTGATCATGTTGAAATCCCCTCCCATGATCCAAGGTGTTCCTGCATGTCTGTCCCTGAGATCCACCAGTGAGTCTAGAAACCTGAGTTTGTCGTCTATTCTTTGAGGGCCATATACATTTGTGACCAGATAGGTGTACCTGTCTCCTACAGGTTGAATAACGACTGAAAGATAGTTCCTGGTTGCCTCAGCATCTATTATGCAAATTTTTTGAGGGTTCCAAAGGGTGAGAATTCCCCCCGCTGTATCCTCTGCTTTAACTTCTAGAAACTCAAATCTACTGAGCCATTTGCTATGGATTTGTCTTAATTTTTGAATGGAACATTTCGTTTCTTGGATAAAGATTATGTCTGGCATTTCTTGTTTCATCCTATTGCTAAGCAATCTCTGCTTTCTCTTACTCCCTAGACCTCTGATATTCCAAGATGTAAACTTCATAATTAAATATTTGTAAAGAAGTAGCTGGCTAGATCTTTCATCTTGCCTCAATCTATCATTAGCTTGCCACACTCCATCAAGAGTTCATTCTGCCTTTTCCTGCCTCTTTTCTTACATGGGTTTCTTGTTGCTAGTCCCGGAGTTGTTTTCATCATTTTTACCCCTCTATTATCCTGCTTATCTATATTTTTTCCTTTCTCCAATGCATTAGCCTGCGTTTTCCATAAAAACAGTTGTTGTATTCTATTGAGCTCTTCTTGAGGTACCGAATCCACTCCTCCCGTAGTTCCCTGAAGCAAGAACCCTTGCAGATCTAGGTTTTCTTTATCCAGAATCTCCTGTAGCTCATGGTCCTCTAGGTCCATTTCACTCTAGGTCATTTCTTGATCCATATCAAGTTCTGTTTCACTTATCATGGTTTCTTTCTGATAATCAGTTTCCTGAGTTTGTTCCCATTCTTCTTCTTTCTTCTTTTCCCCAGGATTTTCTTCCATTGCTTGATCTTCCTTTGTGATCTCTTCATCTTCCTCAAGAACTTGGAACTTATTTTGACTGACCTTTAGCCCTTCATCTTGATGTTTCTTTGGTCCTCTTTTGTTGCCTTTTCCTCGATTCACCACTTTCTGGAAGCTATCTGTTTCCTTCGCTGTGTTAGCCTTGTTGTTATTTACCACTTTACCAAGTGGACAGTCTCTAAATAGATGCCCATGTTCATGACATCTACGACATCTGAATGGAATATGCTCATAGTCTACTGTTTGCACCCATTCTTCATAAAAAACTTCCAAGATTACTTCATCTGGTAGAGCTCCTGATAAATCCATTTCCACACATATCTTAGCAAAGGAAGTGTATTTCCATCTTCTTGTGGCTTCAGAAGCTTTGACAAAATGACCTAATTTATTGCCTATGGCTGTTAACGATTCATTTTGCCAATAATCAAGAGGTAAAGAATAGAGCCTTACTCAGACTAGTACCGAAGTAAAAGTCTCAAGTTCCGGTACAAAATTCATCATCCATGGCCTCATGTAGAGTCTAGTTGTTGCATAGAAGTAGGGTCCTCCTTCGAATATTGTATCCTTGTCCTCAATGTTTGTGAACACCACAATGAAGAATCCCTTTGACCCAAGATGAAGGTCAATGCTCCCTTTAGGTTTCCAGTGATATTTGATCCATGTCTGTAATGTTTTTTCTGTGGGCCATAGTCCCATGAACTTACAGATAATAGCATATGTCTGCATGTGATCCCTGTGCGCCTGTAGAGCAGGGTCGTTTAAAATAACTCTGGGTGTGATCTCAGCTTTGGGTTTGCAGGGTCCCTTTTGTTTCTTGTCTTTAGTTCCTTGTTTTTTGTCTTCTACCTCCTTGTCCTTTGTGCCATTGTTTTCCTTAGTATTGACTCCTGTTGTCTCCTCTTCCATATTTCTTTTCCCTTCCTCCGAAGTACCTCTAGCATTTTCTATAGGTTTCTTACCTCTACTAGCAACGGCCTCCTTGTAGGAGGGAGTGGCACTCCCTCCTCTGCAACCTTCCATGAGGAACACTATCTGCAACTCGTTGAAACCCTTGATGTTCGCCTTCGTTGTTCCACTCCCTACGTTCCTGGTGCCCCTGATTTCAGTGTGCTTTCATTAGCAGTTACAAATTTGATTTATTTATATGTTTAATACGAGTGCCATTTCAAAGTTCCCTCACAAACTTCTTGAGAAGTATAAAGAATTGTTTCCCAATTTCAATGGAATTGTATGCAGGCACGACCAAGAAGCATATGGATGAGTTTTACTGGTGTGTTGGTGGAAGAATGACTTTGGAGGAAGATGTGGTTATGACGTTGTTCACCTCTCCTTGAAAGGAAATGCCAAGCATTCGTATCTAGACTTTCCCCATGGAGGGAGTTAAAGATCGGGAACAATTTCATGAAGCATTTAATAAAAGATGGGCCACCATCAAGGAAGACATGCAACTTCTAGCCAAGTTCTAGGACATTAAGAAGACTAACAATGATAATGTTAAGGACTTCACTTGGAAGTTTGAAAAGTTATTCAAAAAAAGTACCATTGTTGTATAGATCTACTAACAAGACCATCCTTGCATTATACATTAATGTATTCCCTAGACACATATCTTATGCCTGAAGTACAAGGATCCTCAAACCCTTGACCAAGCCAAAGAATTTGCCATAACCATTGAATACAATTTGACTACATCTAAAATTGACCTACTCTCATATCTCCAAGCCAAAGTCGAGATCAAATCTAAACCATCAACCCAAGTTGACCCCACCTAGCAAGCCTTTGCCCAAAAGTTTGAAAAGATTACTAATGAAATGATGCATGGGCAAATGGCTATGATGAACAAATTGACAATCTTAGATAGAGAGAGAGGTTCTTGTCAGAATTATCCTCTAAAGTCTCAATTCAATAATGATACTTCTCAACAAGATGTGCCTAACACCCTTGCCCTTACTAACATGATTAATCAAGAATATTTTCCTTGGTGTGTGTAATGAATTCCATAGTGAAGAATAGTGCCATATAATCAAGTAGAAGAGGAGGATGGCCTAAACCATTTGAACTCAGTCAATGCTTTTGGCCCTTTCACTACTTTCCTTAATGGTAATTCACCCTTTCCATAACAACAACATGAAGTACTACCTTAAGAACATCATAAGGAACTGCGATGAGCATAATAATGTTGTTGAATCCATGGATAGGTTCAAACGATTGCACTATACTAGGAAGAACTATGAGTCAACGTTGAAGCAAGAATGTTCCTCCCCATAGAAAGGTGACTAAGGCACCTATTCCCTATAGTAAAAGCATTCCCAAGACTACATATTCTAATGTCGGTAATGGGGTATCGTTAGATGAATATTTGGGAAGTGTCCTAACTAAGGTGAATGTTCTTGTCCATATCTTGGAGCTAGCAAGTATCGAACCTCTAAGAGGTAAAATTAGGAAAATCTTGAGAACCCTCCTATGACGTTATAGAACATGTATTATTGGAAAAATGGAGAGCATGCACCTTTTTTGTTGTCTCTAGTGATTTATGACTTTGCATCGCACAATTTTATGTCTGACTCCGGGGCCTTTTCCAATGAATCAAATAGAGTTGCAAATTACTAGACCTTAGAGAAATGTGTGTGGTTGACTCAAAGTCCATTCATGTGCATGGTTTAATCACAAATGTCATAGTTGATTTGGCTATAATAAAGATATAGCCATGTTAATGGATATAGTGATTATTGATGTTCCTGATGTTCCTGATGTTCCTGATGCTTGGGGTATGCTCTTATCAAGAAAGTGGTCAACATCTATTAGTGAGCATTTGTAAATGAAAATATCCTATGCTACCATAACCACAATTAATGGAAACCTTTCATCTTGTGTAGAGAGCCACATATGGCTAAGCATGTTGAAGATATTGTTAAACAAGATCATCTCCCTTTCCCTATTTTCCATAAAAAGCAAGGCAAGATAGAGGAGGACCTTAAGCCTTTGAACCTGCAAATAGCATGGAAACACTTTGAGCCTAGTATCCTCAGGAAACCAAGGATGGTTGAGGAAAGTGGGGGGGAAATATAATTACCTTCCTCCAAAGCCAAAAGGAAGAGACATAAAAATAATTAAAAGAAACAATGGGTCAAGAGATAAGAAAAATATTTCCAAGTTGAAGATCTAGTTCTTGTTGATGATGATCCTTATCAATACTAGGTCCATGAGAAGGTATAGGTTAACTATTATTACATAACTAACCTTGATCAGGAGCCATTTTCATCACCAGTGGTGGCAAGCACCTCATAGCCTTCAAGGGAACCTAATGCGTTCATTTGTAGATAGTTAGCATAGGATTGTGTGTCTTGTAGTCTTGTGTGTGCATCCTTCTTTTGATATTGTTTAAATTGATTTACTTGCATAATAATAAGATATTATGTTTTAGTTTAGCTAACATTTTATTTTAATAATATTATCCTGTATCGTAAGCATGACGATCAATGCCCTGCTCAAGTTGTTATGAGTGCACAAGTAATAGGTCTACGAGCACCAAGGATTGTTGGGATTCTCATGCATTCCTCTTTTCAACACCTGGATGATGTGCTCTACGGTGAGAAAGTGTTCACGAGTTGAGCATAATAATTAGATATTATGTTTTAGTTTAGCTAACTTTCTATTTCAATAATATTATCCTGTATTGTGAGCATGACGATCAATGCCCTGTTGTTAAAATTGGCAACTAGGGCCAAACTCCATGTGGGTCATCTTATTCATGGCTGATAATATTTTTATTAGATTCCTGTCATCGAGAGGTGTAGGATTGATCTAAAGATCATCCGATTTTGATAAGTATTTATGGAGATATGAATTTATTTTGATTATGGAATAATTATCAAGCCGACTAGCGCCTCATGTAGGCTCAGAAGCCCAACAAATGCATCTATTCATCATCAACATTTGTATATAAATACAGGAGGTCTTTTCCTCATTTGGACACTCACTCTCATCACATCTCTCTCTCTCCTGCGCAGAAAAGAGGCTCTTATCCTACTGCGCAGAAAGGGACTCTTCTCTCACAGGTGTGGAAGGATGGACGCAGAATTTAGGGCTGCAACTGCAGATCGAAAGTTTGACCAGCGTTGACCAACTTTCTCTCTCTCTCAAAACTACATTGTAGATGGAACTGACTCTCCTCAGAAGGCCGCATTTTTTGGTGAAGGAATCAAGCAGATCCGACGGTCGGTTTCCAAGATATTGTCTGCCCTAGTTGAGGGCTGATCTAGGGTTTGTCACTGCTGATGTAAATCAAATTTATGTATTATTTCTCTCTGCTGAATTATTGAAGATAAAAGAAGATTAGATCAAATGGTTTCCCCATATTGGGGTTTCTCCCTGGCTAGCTGCCACATCTTGTGTCTCTTGTCTTGGATTGTTTTTCTTTCAATCGTTTAATGTTCTATCTACACTTTAATTAATGTACATGTGATTGCTAATCTGTGGATAATAATAAGAAAAAGAAGTAAACTGCTTTAAGCATAGAACATACCATAATTTAACATGGTATCAGAGCTGAGGTGAAGACAAAGCCCGAGCAAGAGCAAGAGCAATCACCGAAGAGAAGATTGGCAAGGCTATCCTAAAAGAACTATGGGGTCCTCAACACTCTTCCCTGCCGAAGACAAGCTCCGTGAGAAGTCTGACTATCACAGATGGAAGATGTCTCTCGATCTAACCTTAGAAGATCAAGGAGTGTTGGACCATGTGAGAGGAAATATTGTTGAGCCTCCATCAAATGCACTCGCTGCTACCAGGAACAAATGGAAAACTGGTGAAGTCAAAACAAAGAAAATCATCCGGGACTCTATCGATAAGCGCTTGGTGGCCTACATCTCTGACCTGAACACCTCCAAGGAAATCTACAATAGACTAGTGAGTTTATTTAAAGTTAATGATGCAAATCAAGTCTTGTTTCTTAGAAATAAGCTGAAGGAAATTAAGAAGGGAAAAGATGAGAGTATGCAAGCATACTTCTTAAGAATCACCGAGATCAAGAACGATCTCCTATCTATTGGGGAGATTATTACTGATAGGGAAATGGCACTCACGACTCTTGGAGGATTACCATCCGAATGGTACGTGTTCAGGACTACTCTTCTCAACAATAACATAATTCCTGGTTTCGAGGAATTAATGGCAAGATGCATTCAAGAAGAAACAAGGATAGAAGAGCAAGAAATGCCCATGCCTAAAGGTCCTCCTGCTGCCTTTTCTTCTCATGCTAAGAAAAGAAATAATTCTGGGACTAAATCAAAAAGAAAGGTTGGACCTAAGGGTGGAAGAAAAGGACGATGTTACATTTGCGATAAAGCAGGTCACTATGCAAGGGAATGCCCTGATAGAAGGAACTCTCACCAGGACGATGATCAAAATCCCTCTCATGGCAATCAAAGGAATGGCAAATCTAATAGCAGAGGTAAAAGGAGTGTTGGAAATCAAGGAAGAGGACAACCATTCAAGAAGGCTAGAAATTTCAGGATGTATTATATGTACTTGACCTCAAAAAGAACCTGGTGTCCATCTCGGCAATGGAAGACAAAGGCTACAAGGTGACCTTCAGTGATGGCAAGGTACGTGTATGGAAAAACAATGTTAAAGATGCCTTCACTCTTGGGTTTCAAGTTGATTCATTATATCAGGTCGGTGGAAGTCCGCTAGGTGTCATGTCTTGTGACACATCTCTTCAGTCCGAACTTTGGCATTAGAGGTTTGCCCACCTTCATTATAAAGCTCTACCCGATGTAAGACAAATGGTGACAGGGATGCCCGAATTCTGAGTAGAGAAAGAAGGTGTATGTCCGAGATGTGTCGAAGGAAAGCTCAAAAGGGGACCATTCCCCTCAAGCCAAAGCAAGACCTCTGATATATTACAGTTGGTTCACTCAGACATATCTGGTATGATGCCTGTGAACTCCTTGGGAGGATATTCATATTATCTTACTTTTACAGATGACTATTCTCGAAAGACTTGGATATACTTCTTGAAAAAGAAGGATGAAGTGTTCTCTTGGTTTCGACACTTCAAAGCCTTGATCGAGAATCAAACCGAAAAGAAGATCAAGATCTTAAGGACTGATAATAGAACTAAAAATGAATCTAACGAGTTTCATGACTTTTGTAAAGAGGCTGGCATTAAGAGGGAGACTACTACACCATATACTCCTGAACAAAATGGTGTGGCGGAAAGGAAGAACTGTACGATTGTGGAAGTTGTCCGTGCCATGCTCCATGATCAAAGACTTCCAAAGTTTCTATGGGCCGAAGCTGTAAACACCACCGTATATGTACAAAACCAATGCCCTTATCAAGAATTAGGTTCCAAGACTCCTGAAGAAATGTTCACCGATAAGAAACCTGACGTATCTCATTTTAGAATTTTTGGAAGCCCTGTATATTTTCATGTGCCGAAAGAGAAAAGGAATAAATTGGGTGCATCTGGAAAGAAAGGAATCTTCGTGGGCTATGGTGAAAATACTAAGGGCTATAGAATCTATGTAGCCGGTCAAAGGGAAGTCGTGATTAGTCATGATGTCACCTTTGACGAAGATATGGCTCTCAGCAAGGTGGACAATCTTCCTACTTTGAGGAGCTCTCAAGAAGCTGACACCAGGGAACCGAAAGAAAAAGATGATGTAACAATGCCCGATGTGGATGAACCCATGGATCCTATTGATCCACCTGAGCCTTCCTCTTCTAGGAAGAGGCCCTCTTGGCTTAGGGGGCTACTCGATGATGCTGAAGGACACATTGCACCCCAAGGAACCTTCCGTGAAAGTAAGAAACCTAACAGGTATCAGGGATACCTGACCATCATGAGCACGATCATACAAAATGAGCCTTCATCATTCTCATATGTCGTCAAGCATCAAGTATGGAAGGATGCTATGACCGAAGAATATGAGTCTATTATGAAGAAGTAGTTCCCAGACCCCAGGACAAGGCAGTTGTCACTTCTAAATGGCTTTACAAGATAAAGCATGCAACAGATGGAAGTATGGAAAAGTATAAGGCTCGTTTTGTCGCTCGTGGCTTCTCCCAGAAGGAAGGTATAGACTATGACGAGATATTTGCACCTGTTGCCAGATATACCACCATCCGCTCGATCATAGCCCTTGCGACTTCACAAGGATGGAACCTACATCAAATGGATGTCAAGATTGTGTTCTTGCATGGTTCGATCAAAGAAGAGGTCTACGTGGAGCAACCCGAAGGATTTGAGATGTATGATCGAAAATCTCATGTATGCAGGTTGAAGAATTCTCTCTATGGGCTTAAGCAAGCACCCCGAGCATGGTATGAGAGGATCAATAGCTACTTGATGAAGCTGGGATTCACTAGGAGTGAAGTCGATCCTAACCTTTACTTTAAGGTTGAAGATGACAAACCTCTCATACTAGTGTTGTATGTGGATGACCTCTTTCTAACATGTGCAGACCCTCTCATTCAAAAATGTAAGAGGGAGTTGGCTTTTGAATTTGAAATGAAGGACCTATGACTGATGAACTATTTCCTAGCACTTGAAGTCTGGCAGAAGCCAAGGGAAATTTTCCTATCTCAAGGAAAATATGTGGTGAAAATATTGGAAAGATTCGGTATGGCGGACTGCAAGCCTATAACTACCCCGATGGAGCTTGACTTTAAGAAGTTAAGTGGTAGTGCTGCTGGACCTATTTTATGAAATGCCACCGAGTATCGTCAACTCGTCGAAGCATTAATGTTCTTAGTGAACTCCCGTCCAGATATATGCTTCGCAGTCAACACATTGAGTCAACATATGGTTGAACCTCACCACATATATTGGATTGGTGCCAAGAATTTGTTGAGATATCTTCATGGCACAATTACTTATGGGTTAAGATACACTGTCGGAGATGTGAGACTACTTGGATACACTGATGCTGATTGGGCAGGCAGTGTGGTGGATCGTAAGAGCACTTCTGGGTGTTGTTTTTCCTTGGGATCTGCTTCGATATCTTGGATAAGCAGGAAGCAGAAGTCGGTGGCTTTGAGCACTGCCGAGGCAGAGTATATTATTACTAGCATGGCCACCTGTGAGGCAGTATAGTTACAAACGCTCTTCAATGAGCTATTTGGATTTACATTGGATACCACTGTGATCCTGTGTGATAACCAGAGTGGGATTTGTTTATCGTAGAATCCCGTATTTCATGATTGCTCCAAGCATATCGATTTCAAGTACCACTATATTCGAGATATGGTGCAACGGGGAGCTATAAGGCTCCAACATATCGGTACAGATGAACAGGTCGCCGACATTCTGACAAAGCCCCTAGGAAAGGTCAAATTTTTTACTTTCCGAGAACGACTTGGTGTCATTCAGAAACCCTCTGATGAGGGTCTTGTATGATGTATGGAGCTCTTGGAGCTCTGGGGGGCACAGGGTACTTCTTGGAGCGACATATGACCATAGGGTTACTCACCATCCCCTGGTGGTGTATGAGTACAGGGTAAAAGAATCAAAACTTTCCCTGTGACACCCCGTGGCGACTGTGTAGCAGGATGATTAATTCTCTTGTGAGGTCTGGATGATGTGTTCTCCATGACGACTATGTAGCAGGATGATTAATTCTCTTGTGAGGGGATGGTGGTGTATGAGTACAGGGTAAAAGAATCAAAACTTTCCCTGTGACACCCCGTGGTGACTATGTAGCAGGATGATTAGTTCTCCTGTGAGGTATAGATGATGTGTTCTCCATGACGACTATGCAGCAGGATGATTAATTCTCTTGTGAGGTTTGGATGATGTGTTCTCCATGACGATTGTGTAGCAGGATGATTAGTTCTCCTGTGAGGCCTAGATGATGTGTTCTCCATGGCGATTGTGGAACAGGATGATTCGCTCTCCTGTGGGCCAAGATGATTAGTTCTTCGTGGCATCCACTGGACAAGATGATTCGCTCTCCTGTGGACAAGATGATTAGTTCTCCTGTCGAGGCATCCTACCCATGCAGTCTGGGACTCATGGGAAGTACCTCTCATCTGATCAATGAGCAAGGAAATGAGGATAGGGACCATAGTAGTACCGATGGACGCATCGCTATATCTACTATACTCCCTATGCTAGGATGACCTTCATTGATCTAGGGTCAATGATACTGGTCTGGGACCAGTGGTAAAAGTTGTACCCACTATGACACTCACTTCAGGTCGGTTGACAACTAGTCTAGGACCAGTGGTACACACTCTGAGACTGGCTGTGAGTCAGTGGAGGATGGTATGATACATCCTTGATCATTTCTTCCTCTTCATAATTCGGACAAAGCAAAGCAGAGAAAAGCAAAAAAGAGTAGAGCAGATCAGATCAGAACAAGGTAGAACAGAACAGAGCAGAGCAGAGCAGGGGTCAAGCTGTACAGGGCAGTGCATTTGATGGATGAATAGTAGCGACCGACAGACGAATTGCAGATGGAGTTCTCCCTAGTTGAGAGGGAGTGTTAAAATTGGCAACTAGGGCCAAACTCCATGTGGGTCATCTTATTCATGGCTGATAATATTTTTATTAGATTCCTCTCGTTGAGAGGTGTAGGATTGATCTAAAGATCATTTGATTCCGATAAGTATTTATGGAGATATGAATTTATTTTGATTATGGAATAATTATCAAGCCGACCAGCAACTCATGTAGGCTCAGAAGCCCAACAGATGCATCTATTCATCATCAACATTTGTATATAAATACAGGAGGTCTTTTCCTCATTTGGACACTTACTCTCATCACATCTCTCTCTCTCCTACGCAGAAAAGAGGCTCTTCTCCTACTGCGCAGAAAGGGACTCTTCTCTCACACGTGTGGAAGGAAGGACGCAGAATTTAGGGCTGCAACTGCAGATTAGAAGTTTGACCAGCGTTGACCATCTTTCTCTCTCTTAGAACTGCGTTATAGGTGGAACTAGCTCTCCTCAGAAGGCCGCATTTTTTGGTGAAGGAATCAAATCGATCCGACGGTGGGTTTGCAAGATATTGTCTGCCCTAGTTGAGCGCTGATCTAGGGTTTGTTGCTACTGATGTAATTCAGATTTATGTACTATTTCTCTCTATTGAATTATTGAAGATAAAAGAAGATTTGATCAAAGGGTTTCCCCATATTGGGGTTTGTCCCTGGCTAGCCGCCACATATTGTGTCTCTTGTCTTGGCTTTTTTTTCTGTCGATCATTTAATGTTCTATCTGCACTTTACTTAATGTACATGTGATTGCTAATATGTGGATAATAATAAGAAAAAGAAGTAAACTGCTCTAAGCATAGAACATACCATAATTTAACACCTGCTCAATTGTTATCAACAAGTTGTTATGAGTGCACAAGTAATAGGTCTACGAGCACCAGGGATTGTTGGGATTCTCATGCATTCCTCTTTTCAACACCTAGATTATGTGCTCTACGGTGAGAAAGTGTTCACGAGTTGAGCCAAAAGTTACCCACTAAAATTAGGTAACCAATAGAAGAAAAATGTTCTCCTCATTTGAAAACCAACCAACAAGCAACCCTATGAGGTTTAACATATAGCATTATGCCATAGTTCACCCATTACTCCAGTCAAATATCTCTCTCTCACATTTGGAATTCTACTTAAAGGAAGGTGGGTCATCTCTTGAATGGTACTCTAACCATTCTAGCAATCATGTGCTTTCATTTAATGTTATGGACATATTGATATGGGTCACAAGGAAAACTAGGTGATTGATCGATCTTGATTGTATCCTTGTTCCCACATCTCACTTGGGAGGTTAGTCTTTGACTTCAGTTCAGTGGAACCCTTCTTAGAGCTTAGGGTTTATGAAGGGAATTATTGGAGAGGAACTAATTGATATAGCATGTCCAAGGTAATCCATATCACTCTTCATCTCTCCCAGTTATCCATCTCCATTTTTCAAGTTGGTAATCATTGGTCATTGTGATTGGCACCCTATATCCACATCCTTGAGTCAAGGCCCAAAAACTTGGCCTTGGAGGTTGATGCAGCTAAAATAAAGTTAAAAGCATATAAATCCAAAATGAAAGAAAATGTAAAATGCAAAAGACAGTTAGGACAATATTTAACGCGTGAGAAAAAAACCTAGCATAAGCTTTGCCCCCCTCATTAGCCATCACCCGATTCCTTTGATATTTAATGCCCCAGCCCCGATGAGCAAAAAAAAATGTTACATCTTAAAAGGGCATTGAAAATTCTTGTGGTTGTGGCCCATCAGTTAGGTGGGAGGTTTGGTCCCCATAGGTTTCGTGGTCCAATCCCAAGTAGGACTATGTATGCCTAAGCGCTGCTCCAAGTGCAATTTGTTCAGTTGAAAAAAAAGGGCATTGGAAAAGCATAAAGCAAGCTTGGGAAAAAGCGGACCGAGGAAAGGGGTAACTCATGCCACGAGAATTTCTCTCTCCTTGCATCATTACACTCAGATATTGGACCCCCATTGGTTGATCCCATGATTGTGCCACCTTCCTTAAAATGTCTCCCACTCCATGACCACCATATCACACATACCTATGGATTGATAGGCTACCCTGGGACATGTCACTCCCCTTAGGGGCTGGAAACACCTAATAGTGTTCTTGACCTCATCATCCCTAATGCAAGCATGATCATTTGTTGATAGATCCTAATCTAGTTAGACATTTCAAAACAAGATTTGTGTGAAGTATTTATGTGACCCTAACATTAAATCTTGTCCACTATGATGCTTTAATGGTTTTATGTCCCTAATGAAGTTGATCTCACTTGATCTTGAGAGTTTTTGTTCAGGTGGTATCACATATGTAGTAGATATCACTTGAGGAATGGTTTGATTCTTCTTCAACACCTTCCAAGGGGTACTTTTCCCTGTTATGAAAGCATACCATACTTTATGGCCCCAACATTGCCTTGTCAGAGACAAGTGTTGGGCCTTGATCAAATTCCACATGATATTACACTTCTTGATGAGCCTTCAAATGCTAAAACGTTAAGCTTGAAAGCTTAGGCCTTGGACTATTTTATGATGTGCCCAAATGGATCCAAGATGTCTCCAAGGTAGCTTTGACGTTGTGTGATGGAAAATACCTTGTTTTAGAGCCCAGATGAGGATGGTTAACACTGAGATGATATAGGAGGGCTTGCACATCCCTATTTGATGCCAATGCTTTCCCTTAAAGGTGCCACATCACTCCCACATGCATGAAAAGTGTGATGTGGGGCCCTTCTTGGATGACATCATGGTGGAGGAGACACTTTTTGGAGATGTACACGTGCGCTTTGGAACTTTCTTAGAGTAAGGGGCACTCATGGACCCTTGCCTCAATTCCTTGATGCCTTGTTGCCTAATTTGGAGGAAGATATCATGGTGGAGACCACTTTTCTCCCACATGTGTGGGTTATTTTGACAGTTTGTTATGTTTTAAATCTATTTCAAGGACGACTTATAACTTTTGACCTAGTTAAATGATCAAGTAAATTTTTTTTAGGCTTTTGCTTAAAAATTAGTGAAATGAGAATTGGTTACCCTCAAATAAATAAAGGGAAAACTTAGTCACTAATTCATCATCAATCATCATCATACTTCTCTCTCTTTGGAAGTGTGCACTAGCACTTGTCCTCGTTTCTACTTGGCCACGGTGTGATTCTATGATGTGAATTTCTCTTAGAGAAAGATTTTTGCTTGAATATGGTTTCTTGAAATCGATTGAAGAGATTCTTGTCGAAATTTTGTAAGTTTGTTGCATATCTTATATATTTTGCATGCTATCTTAAGTGAATTACGGTTTCTTAATATGCCATGTATGAAATTACTATATTTATCTTGAAATCTTCATTCTTATGCTATGTATGATTGTTTTCCTTGAATCCTTCAAGATAACTCAGAATTATGCATCTTTTGAATTTAAAACCACCCTCTTAAGGAAGTCACTAAGATTTTGTAAGAAGAGGCTTTAACTCTCTCATGCTCTTCATCATGGTTCTTTCCATTGGATTTTCCCTAGGTAACTGCATTGCTCATTTAAATCAAGGCACTAGTCTAGGTGTTGGTGATTGATGGGCTCCAGTATTGCAGCAAGAATGTTGCAACTCCTAGGGCTACCAACTTTACTTCATCAACCTGAGGTTCATACAAACTTGGAGGTGACAGTGTTGTATACATAGTAGATGCAATGGTCTAATCTTGTCACTTTTCAACTGGGGCGATAGACCACTAAGGTTTTTCAAACCAGTCTTCTATTGACTAGAAGGAGTCTGACTACCAACTAGCAAAGAGAAAATTACTCTAAATGCAGAAATGAAACGTTGCCTACTCTAGGAAATGAAAGTGTTGCATTGGAAGTGTTATAAAGTGACATGAAAGCATCTACACACATTGCTTGCAAAAGAGACCTAACTTAACCATGCATATATGTTAAGTTTAGGTATGTTCTATGCTTAGAGCAATTTATTTCAATTTTCACAATTAGCTCAAAATCTTTTCCAGATTAGCAATCACATTAGCTTTAAACTAAACTGCAGATAGAACATAAACATAAATCGCAGAAAACAAGACAAGACAAGAGGACACAAGATGTGGCGCTACCCAGGGATAAACCCCAATGTGGGGAAACCCTTGATCAATTCTTCTTATATGTTATTCAATAGTTCAGCAAAGAGAAAGAGATAGTACATTTACAACAGAAGTCAACACTTTGACTTATCTAGATAAGAGCATAGATCATCTCTAAGAAGATGATACATGAGATCAGTTGAAGACATGTTGCTTCAACTGATTCTCCAAGGTGACTCCTTCACCTATCTTTGTGTTGCATTTCGTCATCATGCTGCACCTCACCGCTCTACACCATGCTGCACCCATCATCACTACGCTGCATCTCATCACGCTTCATTAATCATGATTGTACCCATCATTGTACTGCATTATGTGCCATTTCTGCACCATGTTGCCATACTGACCTATGTGTTGGTTGCACCTTGCTTGCTTGTTGTCCCTTGCTTTCTTGTTGTCCCTAGCATGCTTGTTATCCTTAGCATGCTTGATGTTGCATGCTAGTTGTCCCTTGCATGCTAGTTGTAACATTGCATGCTTGGTGTATTTGATGCTAAGTACCATCCAACTATCCCAATGTTAGTTAGTTGTCCCTTACATGCTGCTCTCTTTCGGAGACAGATGCTCTGGCTGTTCCAGTAGTTCCCGACAGTTCTAGCAATTCTAGCTGTTCACAGCAGTTCCCGCAGTTCCCGGTAGTTCCAACTGTTCAAGCAATTCCAGCAGTTCCAACTGTTCCCGGCTGTTCCGGAAGTTCCGACAGTTCCAACTGTTCCGGCAGTTCCCGCTGTTCCCGGCAGTTCTGGCTGTTCCCGCTGTTCCGGCTGTTCCCAACAGTTCTGCCAGTTCTGCCAATTCCGCCAGTTCCGGCTGTTCCGACAGTTCCCGGTAGTTCCAGCAGTTCCCAGCAATTCCGGCTTCTACCCTCTACATCAGCTTTCCTAGTTGTTCCGGTAGTTCCCGACAATTCCGGCAATTCCCGGTAGTTCCAGCAGTTCTGGCAGTTCTGACTTCTGCCCTCTGCGTCAGCTTTCCCGACTGTTCCGGCAGTTCCTAGTAGTTCCAGCTTCTGCCCTCTGGATTAGGGCAGCGTTATCCCTTAGGATCTCTCCTCCTACTAAAACCCAAAGACAAGTAGAGAGGAAGAGATCCCAAGTGTTGAAATGACTTGAAGGCCACCTCTATTTATACTAAAATGTTGAGCACAAGTGGGGTTTATTTGGTTGTTGGCTGACCTTGATGAATTGTCCCATAACACAAATAAATTCATATCTCCATGAATACTTATCGGAATCGGATGATCTTTAGATCAATCCTACACCTCTCGATGAGAGGGATCCAAGAAAAATATCAACTTCAATTAATAAGATGACCCACATGGAGTTTGGCCCTAGTTTCCAATTTTAACAATATAGCATCTAGTTATCTGAACTGAATGAGCATGGAAATTTATCTGAAAAGTTACTGTGATTGCTGCATGCATGTGCTAACTAGAAATTGCAGAAGAATCCTTTTTGTTTTTCAGTTCTATGAATGCAAATGCTAATTTAACCAATTTGTTCTTTGGCAGGGGAGACAGGTATGGGGAAATAGGTCTGGAATGGTGTCGAGGGTATGAAAGCCAAGTGAAGGCTTAACTTAAGCTTGAATGGTCGTTTATGCTCAATTCGGGCTTAAAACAAGCTACTACAGGGTTTCTTGTTGTTAGTGTCAGTATTTGCAAAACTACCATCGGTGATCAAAACTCCTCTTTTCATATTCATATTAGGGTCTCACTCAGAAATTTTTTTCATTCCACCTAGGTCCTCATTCAAAAATTTACTCATTGATGGTAGCCCTAGTCAAAAACCTCACTCTCCCTCAAAAATCTATACTTGTTGGCCCACCTTCATGTCTTACTGAGCATACATCAATTATGAAAGTTCATTTCATCATGTCTCTATGTCAGTCAAGTCACCATGAAGTCTGCTCACTCAAGGTTTTCATTAGGTCTCTAAGTTTCATTTTTTCAAGGTCCAATAAAACACCATTTCACTGCATAAGGCCAGCAAAAGTATGAGAGTGAACAAAATAATATCTCTTTTTCATTTAAAGAGGATTTGCAAACATGTAAAGATGATTTCCAAAGTTGTAATTTTGATTTCAAGTATGAATTTCATTCCAGAGATGTAATTTTATTTTTCACTATAATTTTATGTCAATCAAATGTAATAAGCACATGATTTCCAATCTGCTAATTCAAAGTTTCAAAATGCCAAAGGACCAAAAAGTCAAAGGTCAAAGTGTTCTCAATGTATATCAAGTGATCAATTTGTCAAAGAAAAATTCAAGTGTAAAGGTATAGCTTCCAAGAGTAAGGTAAATGACAAAAGGAAGAAAGTGGGTCCCAAGATCAATTTTGAAAATTTAAACAAGGTATAAAGACCATCAAAGACCAAGGGAAGGCTCATTAGCACTCTTATCCATCAATATCTCACTCACCTACACTCCATCTACCTCCCTTGACCTTTTCTTATGCCCATTCCTCTCATTTCCCTCTCCTAGGGTTTTGAGGGCATTTCTCTTGGTTTCATGACCTCCATGGTTAAATCATCAACAAAACTTGTATCATGATGCTCTTACGCCTTCCCCTATCCTTAATATACCTTCCTAAACACTTCCCATCACTCATGTCCCTCAAAATCATCATTTTTCTACAAACCCTAGCCTATTGCTACGCTTTTGACACTTTTCTAGACTAGGCCTGTGTTTTTCCCTTTTAGACCCCTTTCCCTCACTCAATCCTGGAAATTCTAGTTTCCCCTACTTCCTAACATCCCTCCCTACCTCCCAAAATTTTCCTAAGAATTTAGAAGCCCCCTATCCCCTTTATTTCCCTTCATTCCTATAAATTTCCCAAATCCCCTGTTTTGCCTACACTAAACCCTAATTTCCTCTCCCATTGAGCTAGGGTTTGCTATGGAATCAGAGACATATGAGCAGAGGAGGCATAAGGGAGGTCATATCAGCAAGTATGAGGCCATTCCAACTCATAAACATCATGTCTCCATCATTTTTCAAGAAGTCATTCCAAGGGACAAATCATTGGCCACACACAGGGCTAGTTTTTCTTCAAACTATGTTTCTGACCAAACAGAGATGAATTTGACAAAAGTGAGAGAGGTTTTTGTCCATCATAGGCCAAGAATGAAAAACCTCCTTCTCTTTTACACAGGTGTCATGGTTTTGGAGAAATTTCAAAAATACAATTGCTACAAGAGAGTTTCTACACTTTTGGAGTGACCTTGGGAAAATCAATTTTTCTCCTGGATGGAGTGTCCAAATGACTTTCTTGATGAGTCAAATGATAACTAGACATAAATATCTTTCCAATAAGCTATCATGAGGTCCATTTGTAGTTGAATAAGACCTCCAAACGTTTCCTCCAAGAGAGCACTTCATTTTTGCACCCTCATTCTACACTTTTTTACTAGTCTTGGGAGAATTGATTTTTGAGGAGCTATACTTGATCATTTTCAGTGCTTGATAGGTCCATTGTGTAGCCAAGAGAGAGATCTTTCCAACGAGCTATCCTGGCTCAATTTGGACACTCAGAAGGCAAGAAAAAGTGGATCTTAAGATGGCGTTGCGCGTTTGACACTAGCAATGCATGTTTGACACTGATGCTGCGTGTTTGACCAATCTTGGGAGAATGGAGTTTTGGGGGGTCAAATCAAGCCCATTTTGAAAACCAAAGACAGATTTGGAAACTAGATAGGATAAGATTTCCAATGAGATATCCTGGGCTCAATTTGGACACCAGGACGGCAGGCAAAAGTGGGTCTGAAGATGGCGCTATGCGTTTGACATTGGTGCTGAGCGTTTGACAGCTGGCCTAGTTTTTCACTATTCTTCTCCAAATTTGATTTTTACCTATGGAAAATCAAAATTTTACTGAGGTTATTGATATGATTGATGTCATTATCATGTTTTTACTGTTAACTAGGGTAAGTACATTAGGTAAATGGCCTCCATGAGATGTAATGAATCAGTTCACTTAAGTTAAGGATGAGTCACTTTGACCACCCTACACGCTAGCTATCAGTTCAGTTTTTGTTGTAAATGCTCCTCCTCTCATGGTTTCGACCCCTAAGGCTAGGATGAGTTGGTTTGAGGCCTATATCATGTAATTTTTCAGTGATTCTACAAGTTGGACTCCATTGGATGTTGTACTAGTGTTTCAGACTTTGGCATGGAATATATTGGATAAGTTGCAGCTATTTTGGTGGGATCCCTATGGCATGGTATTTTGATATTGTTTCTTCTTCAGTTACATGTGTGTGAATGTTTTGTATCTTCCATGATCCATTTCACTTCTAAATATGTTTAATTTTCAAGGTGTGATGAGCAGAATACATCTTCTATGCTCTGTTTTGGGAAAATCATCATAATTTGTTTAATTTCTTCAGTTTAAAAATAATTCATGATTTTCATGCTCTTTTTAGCATCTCATCAGTCTAAACCATTTCATCACTATACTACAAAGTGTTAAAGTAACTTGCCTACGTTGCCCCCTCAGATGTCTACAATTCTAATTCTCTTCTGCCCTGACCTAGTTCACTCATCTAGTGACTACCCCAATCAAAATCAAATCAAAACCCTGAGCTACTATATCTAGCCTAAAACCCTAATCCATCCAACCCTCTTGGTTGTGATCCTTTGGAGAGAGCCCTCTTCGGCTTGGTAGGGATAGCTACCAAGTCAAAAGGTTGGTCTGTGGTTACCTCCGCTGGACTCTTCCTCAGCCTTGGAGATCTAAAGGAGTGATACACTTGTAGTACTACGGGATGTCCTAGTTCTACTACAGGATGCCCTGTTTTACTACAGGAAACAGGTCGAAAGCTTATAGGGAGGTAGGAAAGGTAGAATGAAGTGTGGGAAAGGTGTCTGAGGGGGAAATAAGGCACAAAGGAGGTGCACACTACCCAAAGCTCAGTCCAAGGCTTCAAGATGGTTGGACTTGCTCAAGGAAAATGTCCACTTTGCTACAAAACAGGAATTCAGATTAGGGTTTGGTGGACTTTGGCAGTGTAGGTGGAGAAGACTTGGATGAGGTTGGCGAGATGAGGTCTCCCTACAAATCAGAAGCTCCTGCAACAACATACACTCGTTTCTTCATTTATGCACAACTTCATTTATATATGGAAAAGATGAGTTGAATGTAGAAAAACAAAGTTATTAATAGCTAATGGCTAAGTTTATGAATGGAAGTGCTTCTAAACCATAGCAAACTCAAGAGATCAAAATGACAATTGCAGGTACTTCTAAGAAATTTAGAAACAGTGATCTATTCAACAAGAAACCCTAGGTTATGCAGTGATCAAACAATAAATCTATTTTTGGGTTGTGTGAATGGAACCCTCAAACCATGATCCCATAAGGGAGATGAGGCAAAGGCCACTACCACAAGCTTTTCTGAAGTGTTTACTGTCACTATTGTACCACTGATCTATTTATCCACAAATGGAAGCAAACTAAGTAATCATCCAAATACTTGCAGATTAAACAAAACCAAAATCACTTCAATAGCTAACTATGAATGTAATCTAAGCATACATGTACAGAAAGAGGAACCTCTGCTGCTAGGGTTGGGCCCTAACCCAAGAGCTTCAGCCCTCTGATTCAACTCGGTGCTAGATCAAGGGAATGCTTTTAATTTTTATGAAAATGTCAAAAATTCACAAGAGTTATCAGTCACAATGTCTTAGCTCGAAAATTCCTCTTAGCTACAACAACAAAAAATTTGAATCCTAATGAGGCCCTAGGCATTCTTATTTATACAACTAAAGCTATCAACAACCTCCTTAAATTTAGGGAGGCTTGGCTCCCCACTCGAGATCAACTTGTCTTCAACTATCACTGGCTTGGTTGCCAATGACCTCGGTGGATTTGGCTGCTTGTAACTTTGAGCTGATGAGATCTGGTGGAAGAATCTTCGAGTGATTGAGTTAAGTAGGGAGATCTAATCTCCTAAAATCCCTCTTGCTTGTCTACTTCGAGTTCCTACACTTAAATTAGCCAAAATTGCTACAAAACTTGCAATTAATGCACATTGGACCACATGACATAACATCTCATCTTTACCCTTCTCACTAAGCAAAATATAATAAAATATGTAAAGAAATGTGAGAAAATTTGATTTTAATAAGCTAGAGAGTGGCACTAAGGTCCATATAATTTAACTATTGATGAGCCTCATCAATGTTCAGTCTCTCTACTTTACTATTTCCTCCCTCTCGTCTCTCAAATTCTAGATATCTATGGTTAGGGTTAGGGTTTTTTAAAATATGGCTAAAAAGTAATTTTACTTGATGTGTTGTTTCCCTTTAGTAGAGAGTGTATCAAATAATTGTTAGAAAATAGAATCTAACATTTATTGCATTGTAAAACCCTAATTATAGGGTTGACGTCATCATTATATTGTTGTTTTATGAATGCTTCATCCATAAAAACTCAAATTCAAACCCTAAATGTTGGGTCCCTATAATACTAGTGATTACCCCACTACTATTGTAGTTATACCCCTTATTTATATTGTTGTGCCCCTATTACTCACATATTGTTATTTCTGTGCCCCATAGAATCCCTCTATTGTTATTTTTGTGGCTTTATATTATTATTGTTAGGTCGGTTGGATTATATTGTGACTCCTTAGACTCCTATATATAGAAAGGAGGTTTTGTCATTTGTATCATCCAAGAATTGTTCATTTATGTAATGTAAAGGAGGTTTCCCCCTCGAAGAGGCTGAATTCTAAGGCGTTGATCTATCTTTTCTATCTTTTCTTGAGCTGGTTTCATAACATTTGGTATCAGAGCTTTGGATTCTAGGGTTTCGCTGCTCCAAACAGGTCATCGTGGCATTTTCGATATAACTTTTTTTCTGTGACGTTTCAGAAGTCGCAAAAAAAACCCATTTGAGAAGAAATCGCGTTGAACCTTGGGTCCGAATTTCAGAGCTTTTCGCATGATATTTGTGAAGATATGATCTGAGGAAGTTGGTCTTTTTGCAGACTCTTGAATTACATTCAAAACAGGTGACCTGGGGAAAATCGTCATAACTTTCTCTCTGGGAATCAGATTGAAATTTCATAAGAAGGTACAGAAAGAGGACGGACTGTAGTTTCTTGTATATCTTTTTCAGAACCAAAGATCGAAAATTGTACACGTGGCACTTCATACAAGTTCACTCTTCTGAAAGGTCTATAATCAGGTCATCTTGGGAGATTGTGCATAACTCTTTCTTGGAGAATCCAATTTGGATCAGACTGGTGGCATTGGAAAGAGGACACAGAGAGCTACTACAGGTCACAAATTCAAAACTAGATGATTGGAAAGTACAGAGATACATCAGAGGCAATATCAAGCTCCTACAAAGTGAAAAAAGGTGTGTAGATTTTTTTAAATTTTTGCTTAAGCTTGGTTTGAAAATTTACTTTGAAGGAATTCAAAGGGCATAGTAGAGCATTATTATCGGTAACTGATGCCCCGAGGAAAGAAAATGCAAACACCTAGTAAGGAACCTGAAAGCTCTAGCATGACTCATGAAGAAGAGGAAGAAATGCTACATGATATATCAAAATTACAAGAACAAGTGCAACAAATGTCACGTTCACAAAAGTTAACAGAAGCTAAGATAAATGGTGTGGAAGCTAAGATGAATGGCATGGAAACTAAGATGGACAATTTGAAGATAGATTTGAACACAAATTTGAAGACAGGCATGGCAGATTTGAAGACAGATTTGACAAATTTTCTACAAGAAATACTTACTAATGGTGAAAAGGTAGTAAAGGAAACTCATGATGAGAACAAAAGAAATGTTAATCATGATTCCATAGACGCTAATGTTGGATCGAAGAATCACCATATTCCAAAAATCGATATGAGGAAGTTTGATGGCAAGGATCCCGCCACATGGATATTACAGATGGAGCAATTCTTCGATCTCAATAATGTGCAAAACACACAAAAGGTACGTATGGCAACTTTATATTTGGAACCAAATCAGTTTGTATGGTATCAATGGCTTTGTTCTCGTAAACAATTTATCACTTGGGCAATTTTTACGAAAGAATTGATAGCACATTATGAGGATACAAAAAGCAACACTTTTTTTAGCCAATTGATAAGTCTCAAACAAAAGGGTTCAATAATGGAGCACATTGAGGAGTTCCAAAAATTGAACATAAGGGTAAAAGATATTCCAGAGGAGCATAGGATTGATGTGTTCATAGGGTCTTTAAAGGATAATATCCAACATGATGTGCGCCTTTGGGAACCTGATTCATTAGAGAAGGCATTCAGGTTAGCAAGAAAAATGGAAAGCAAAATTATGGCAACTAGGAAGCATACCATTCACAACTATAAAGACGGAAGTGTTGTTGCCCATAGTCTTCCACAACCTACAAGGTTGACACCACAACAATTGGAAGAAAAAAGAGCAAAAGGGCTTTGTTACAATTGTGATAGCAAATACACAAAAGGTCATAAGTGTGCTGAGAAGAAATTATTCTACATAGATTGTGAAGAGGAAGAAGAAAAGGAGCAAGAAAGGTCAAAAGAAGAGGATATACTCCAGGAACAAAGCCTAGATGAAGAACAAATAAATCCGACCATATCTTGTAATGCATTGGCGGGAATTACCACTCCTCAAACCATCAAGATAGAAGGACAAATCAAGAAGAAAAAGGTAATAGTGTTGATTGATTCAGGAAGCACCCACAATTTTATTCATTGTAGGGTAGCAAAAGAATTGAATTGCTTCCTATATCCAGCACCAGAGTGTCAAGTGATGATTGCAAATGGAGGAACAATAAATTGCTCTGGAAAGTGCCATAATATCAAGCTATCCATGGGAGAATATGTATTGACTAGCCCAATGCTTTCCATTCCAATGGGAGGTGCTGATGTTGTACTAGGAGTCCAATGGCTACAATCCTTGGGTACAATAGCTTTTAATTTTCAAGAACTTTTCATGAAATTTTCTGTGGAAGGAAAGGAAGTTGAATTAAGGGGTATTGCAGGGAAACCAGGAAAGATAATCAGCTCTAATGGCATGACAAAGCTTCTAAAAAAGGAGCAAAGAGGTGTAATTGCACAATTATGTTCGCTAGATGTTTCCACATTGGAATCATCTATTTCTCCAGATCTCCAAAAAGTCCTGGACAATCATTCCAAGGTATTTGAGACTCCCAA
This sequence comes from Pinus tabuliformis, assembly GCA_031772625.1. Taxonomy (NCBI): domain Eukaryota; kingdom Viridiplantae; phylum Streptophyta; class Pinopsida; order Pinales; family Pinaceae; genus Pinus; species Pinus tabuliformis. Next base: position 430,899,859 of record CM062807.1, read on the forward strand.
AGGTCCCACCTATGCGTGATCATGATCATGCTATTCATCTGATTCCAGGAAGTGTTCCTCCAAACATCAGGCCATACAGATATCCCTATGTCCAAAAAAGTGAAATTGAACGTATGGTTGCAGAAATGCTAGAGGCTGGTATAATTCAACCGAGTCAAAGTTCTTTCTCAGCTCCAGTAGTATTGGTGCACAAGAAGGATGGATCATGGCGCATGTGTCCAGATTATAGGGAGCTCAACAAGCTCACTATTAAAGATAAGTTCCCCATTCCTGTCATTGATGAATTACTGGATGAATTGCATGGATCAATTTACTTCACCAAGTTGGATCTTCGTTCGGGATATCATCAAATCAGAATGAAGATTGAAGACATTCCGAAAACAGCATTTAGAACTCATGAGGGTCATTATGAATTTTTGGTCATGCCTTTTGGCCTTACCAATGCACCTTCAACATTTCAAGGTTTGATGAATTCAATTTTCAAACCATTCCTTAGAAAATTTGTGTTAGTATTTTTTGATGATATACTAATCTACAGCAAGTCTTGGAAGGATCATGTTGAACATGTTGACAGGGTGCTACAACTATTGGAGGAGAAACAATTATATGCAAAAAGATCCAAATGTTTCTTTGGAGTCCAGGAGGTGGAATATTTGGGTCATATTGTATCTCATGAAGGAGTTAAGGTAGACCCTAGCAAAATTAAAGCCATTAAGGAATGGAAAATCCCCACATCCATAAAGCATCTGCGAGGATTTCTTGGGTTGACAGGGTATTATCGCAAGTTTGTTAAGAATTATGGGAGAATAGCAGCACCTCTAACAACATTATTGAAGAAAGATTCATTTTCATGGACTCCGGAAGCAACAAAGGCCTTTGAACATCTTAAAGAGGCAATGTGCCAAGCACCGGTCTTAGCTACACCGGACTTCACAAAAACCTTTATTGTGGAATGTGATGCTTCAGGAAATGGAATTGGTGCTGTTCTAATGCAAGATGAAAGACCCATTGCTTTTGAAAGTCGTCCAATCAAGGGAAAGTTTTTAAGCAAAGCTATTTATGAGAAGGAAATGTTGGCAATACTCCATGCACTTAAGAAATGGCGACCCTACCTAATGGGAAGACACTTCAAGGTAAAAACGGATCATGATAGCCTTAAATACTTTTTAGAACAAAGATTATCCTCTGAAGAGCAACAAAAGTGGGTCACAAAGATGTTGGGTTATGACTTTGAAATCATCTACAAAAAAGGGAAGCAAAATGTGGTGGCAGATGCACTCTCAAGAAAGGATGAGGATGTGGAAGCATTGTTGTGTGCCATTTCTATTATCCAACCAGATTGGATAAACGAAGCAAGGGAGGAATGGAAGAATGACGAAGAAGTGTGGGCACTTATTCGAAAGCTACAACAAGATTCCAGTACTTCTGATACATTTAGCTGGAAAAATGATTCGTTATGGTACAAAGATCGCTTATACCTCTGTAAGAATTCCCAGCTAAAACAAAAGATTCTTATGGAATTGCACACTTCTCCCTTAGGAGGGCACTCAGGATTTTTAAAAACTTACCACAGGGTTAAGAAGGAATTTTTTTGGGATGGCCTTAAATCAGATATTCAAAAGTTTGTGGCGGAATGTTTGGTTTGCCAACAAAATAAAGTTGAAACAATTAAGACACCAGGTCTATTACAACCTTTATCCATTCCAAGCCAACGTTGGGAGGAGGTTTCAATGGATTTTATCACAGGTTTACCCAAGTCTGAGGGAAAGAGTGTCATCATGGTGGTAGTTGACAGACTTACCAAGTATGCACACTTTTGTGCATTATCACATCCATTTAAAGCCAGTACAGTTTCTACTGCATTTATGGAAACAGTTCAAAAGCTACATGGAAACCCAAAGATTATTGTAAGTGACAGAGATCCCATTTTCACTGGAAATTTTTGGACAAAATTATTTTCTTGTCTTGGTACTCAGTTAGCTCATAGCTCATCTTATCATCCTCAATCTGATGGGCAAACTGAGATAGTAAACAAATGTTTGGAAGGATATCTTCGTTGCTTTGTATCTGATAAACAGACACAATGGGTCAAATGGTTGCCTCTGGCTGAATGGTGGTATAACACTTCCTTCCATACAGCAACAAAAATGACCCCATTTATGGCACTTTATGGGTATCAACCACCATCCATCACATCATATTTAAGAGAAAATTCTAAGGTTCAGGCAGTGGAACATCACATCGAACATCAACAACAAGTCCTCCAACTCTTAAAGGATAACCTCGTGTTGGCACAAAATAGAATGAAACAACAGGCAGATCAACATCGCAGTGAAAGAAGTTTTGATGTAGGTGATTGGGTATTCCTACGGCTACAACCATATAAGCAAATGTCCCTAAAGCAAGCTAAGAAGGATAATAAATTATCACCAAAGTATTATGGTCCGTACAAGGTGTTGCAAAAGATTGGTACTATGGCATACAAATTGGAGCTTCCTGCAGCTTCTCGATTGCACCCAGTTTTCCATGTTTCATGTTTAAAGAAGGTTATAGGCGACAAGCTCCCAGTTCAAACAATATTGCCAGAACTTGACGAGGAAGGAAAAATTATATTGGAACCGGAAGCAGTCACAGAAACAAGAACTCGACAGCTACGAAATCGATCAATTTCAGAGTATCTTATCAAGTGGAAGAACTTATCCGCTGAAGATTCCACATGGGAGGATGAGAATTTTATGCAGAAGTATCCAGAACTACTCAAGCGTTGAGGACAACACTTTTTTGAAGGGAGGGGCATGTTGGGTCCCTATAATACTAGTGATTACCCCATTACTATTGTAGTTATACCCTTTATTTATATTGTTGTGCCCCTATTACCCCCATATTGTTATTTTTGTGCCCCATAGAATCCCTCTATTGTTATTTTTGTGGCTTTATATTATTATTGTTAGGTCGGCTGGATTATATTGTGACTCCTTAGACTCCTATATATAGAAAGGAGGTTTTGTCATTTGTATCATCCAAGAATTGTTCATTTATGTAATGTAAAAGAGGTTGCCCCCTCGAAGAGGCTGAATTCTAAGGCGTTGATCTATATTTTCTATCTTTTCTTGAGCTGGTTTCATAACACTAAACCTTGCATATCTAATTGATAGTCTTGATCATTTGTTGATTTATAATTGTAATACTATTTCCTCTAGCTTTTATATGACATTGGATGTCATATCATTTAAAATTTATCAAACCCTAGCTTATAATAGTTCTCTAATTGGTCTAAGGATAGAGTGCTCATACTTTAGTAAAGAATATCTTAGCTCTCTCGGTTCTACCAGTGCCCTATTCCAAAACTAGCTTATAACATCTCTCTAATTGGTCTAAGGATAGAGTGCTCGTACTTTAGTAAACAATATCTTAGCTCTCTCGGCTCTACCAATACGCTGTCCCAATCAATAAACCTCATCCATCACCTTGTGTCCCTCATATTGAATATCCCTTACGTGATCTACATACATAAATAGGGAAGCCTCCCTAGTGGTTTATTTACCACTAAATAGTTGGAGACAGGTTGTTTTAGTAACAATGGTGGCCGATCTCATCGTCACGTGACTTGGATCTGCTCGTTGAGACTTTGCACTAGGCCTACTAGATTTTGTTGTTTTAATACTCAAACTACAAAGTCACAAGAGTGAGAGGCCCAAGACTCTTTATATAATTATACATGGATGTCAAATTATTGAAGTTGCAAGACTCTTTATATAATTATACATGGCTATCAAATTATTAAAGTTGCAAGAGTGAAAACCTTATCTTTCAAAGGCCTAAGACTCTGGATACAACTACAAGCTCTTAAACTATCCCTGCGCTAATACCTTATTACAAAATGAACTAGATCACTAAATCAGGAAAGTCTAGATAGGTTGACTCACATAACTAAGTTCAAAGGATAAGATTCATTAACACCATATGATGTTATCAATAAATAATTGGTGTATGTATTACAAAGGAGTTTACCTCTTTATATATCAATGTTCACTAGGCAAGTAATTCACACTTATCAGTGTGGGATAGATTGCTTTACATTTATTAAAAAAAAAAAAAACAACAAACTTGAACACAACTTGAAATTATAAAATTACCTTATTATAAATGTAAACTCTATATCCTAATTAGGGAGAGGGCTTCACAATTTTCCAAAATTTCAAAAATACTTCTACCACCTCGTGGTTTTTTATTCAAGCACGCATTGGTCATCAAACTTTTCTTTTGCCAAGGGGCACACAGTTTTCAAGTAACTTTAAAAAATCCAAAAAAGATTCCACTCCTTTTTGGTTTTCTACTCAGCATTTAAGACCGAGATTACGTACAATGAAAAGACAACCACGAAAAACGAGCCTGATATGCTTTGAACTCATAAAAGATTAAGTTGGCTACTTTATAATGGAAAAGATAAAACAACAAGAATCTGAAACAGAAGAAACATCCATAAACAAAGAAATTTCCATTCAGTATCTTGATTCTCGCTCTCATTACAATCTGAATATTTACAACCAAATAACTGAAAAAAATTATGTACTTTTCAAGTTAACTTATCTAGTTGTGAATGTTGCACAGTAATTTGTCACATTTGTTTGTTTGCATTGGACTTGAAGTGAAATGCACATTCTTTGTTGGCTATGTTAGATGATCCAAAAATACAATCTTATCATAGGTTATAAAATTAAAATAACATAATTATTAATTTAAGATATTAAATTAATCATTATTATTCTAAAATGTTTAATTATTTAGAATTAGTATATTGTTGTAACTAGATATGACTTTCCAAATGCGTTGTATCTTAGACTCTATTTTAGAAGATTTGTTAGCTAGTTGGTTTGAATAGCGTTTATTGTAAATGGACACTTGTTATTTAATAAGTGATCCATAATTAGAGGTAGTTAGGACATGGAACTTATAAATAGCTCATTGCAAGAGTATTTAGATGTTCAAGTGTAAACTCTTGCAAAATTAAATTATGTATTATTTTTTCTCATTAATAAAATTGTGTCTGAGGACACTTCTGCCATTATTGTGGTATCAGAGCTCCAGTAATGTTGCAGTGGATGTGAAGAGGAGATTCTAGCTCTACAAATTTTTTGAAAACTCCATTGAATTGATTAGCGAATGATTGGTATGAATTTGTCCAGTTTTATGTTCAAAATTAAAAAATATATATATATATATATATATATATATATATATATTTTAGTGATTTTAGATTTTTTTTAAAATCAATTGTAAGATTTACAACTGCCATTGTGCACTGTCAAATTGAATTCCTGACCACGTAGATTGCTTCCCTGATCAACGAAGCCATATTTGTTTCTTGCTGGGATTGAAAACTTGGCATGTTCTTTTGAAGTACCTCGATCTGCGCTTGTGTAAAGGAATCCTGTCCAACAAACCAGGTTTACGAAAGACATTTCCTTTTGAGTTTTTCTTTGCAGCAAAGAGGAGAACTCATTGCTGAATGCTCAACACGAAAAGGAAGACACAATTTTTCCAGAGCTCACCGTGGGCGATGGAAACAAGCCAATGAATTGCGTATAGTGAAACATTGTGTTGCTACCAAAAGAGTTAACATATACTCTTTTCCCAGTGAATATGCACTGCCCAACACAAGGGTTCCGACGCCAACATCCGGAACATATATTACTCGAGAAGTAGCATTGCGCCAGAAATGCATTTATAAAGCTATTCGTGCTATGGGTAGGAGTAAAATTAACTAGACATTTAACCAGATAAAATAGCGTCGTTGTATCTGCTTCTTGTTTCGTGTATCTGAGAGTGACTTGTTCGTCTGCACAAAAATGTCAGGTTCGATGCGTTTCATGATTTGTATACTTGAGATTGACTCGGTTGCAAGGGAATTTGTTGTTTAATGTTTTCAGGAAAGCCAATCCCTAGATTCGGACTCGGGGTTCGATCTTTCTTATCTGCTGGAGGCTTCAGATAGTGATCTTGGCATTCCTGTTCTTGGCTTAAAGAGTGAACTCTGTCCATTGTGCGAAGATGCCGGTAGTAGCAGAAATTTGTTTGAAATATCAGCAGTCCCGATTTTTTGTAATTTAATTCAATTTTGGCATTTTGTTTGGACGCAGACATGAAATCCAATTTCGATTAATTTGATCAAAGTGATATTGTGAATTGCCCACATACTTTTGTTTATTTTTGGATCTGCGTGTTTCTTCATAGTCACTTCTTATACGGGATTTTCGAACGCATTGTTGTTTGGTGTTTACAATAACTGTCATCTTGCATTAAGTTACGTCTGCAAGCTTGTACAGCATCAGGATTCGCAAACTTGTTCAGCTTCAGAATCCGCAGGCTTGTTCAATGCAATTGCCAGCCAGCGTTGCCAGCCTGCCAGCCAGCGAAGCCAGTGGAAGCCATTATTCGCAAATCTCGTAACCAACTCAAGCAACACAAGGTGTTTCAGCGAGGGGTGGAGCGGATTTGATCTCCTCACCTGGCGGGACCGAGATATGGCCAGTTTCAATTTTCACACGAACAGCCATACGCAAACGATTTTGTAAATGGTGCAAGAATTTCGTTGAATTATATTTCTCAGTCCATTGACACGATGTGCGCTCTATGAATGGTTTAAAGTGTGCCTTTCAAAAAGTAGATTGAAATTCACTTTGTTAAATAGGGATTTGATGAAAAAAATTTAAATGGGATTTAAAAAAAATTAAAGTTAATGGAGTGATAAGGTGGAGTTTTTTTAATGGAGTGATAAGGTGTAATTATACTTTGAAATTTTGTATTTTAGTGAAGAAATAAGGTGCAATTGAAATTTGTAATTTTTGGAGAAATAAGGTTTTTTATATTTTGTAAATTGTAATTTGGAGAGATAAGGAATATTGTATTTTGGAGTAATAGGGGGATTTCAATTGTAATTTTTTGAAGGGATAAGTGTAACTCAAAGTAATTTTACTTTGGGGGGGTAACCTTCTTTCTTCTTCTTTTTTCTTTTTCCTTTTTTTTTTGCAAAAGTTTTGCAAGAGCATCATTGTAAAAGTCAAATTTTGAAAGTTGCCTTGTAATTGTTTGAGAAATTGACTAGAGCCAAGTGCAAAGCTCAGTCATTTTTCTCCTGCTTCAATGACTATACCAGGGTCAAGGCCAAGCCCCGATAGATCGTGTTTTTTGCGTGGTGTGTTGTGTTGTCCATTTTGTCATTTCTGTTCTGATTCTTGGTGCAAAGCTTCAACGCTACAATGTCTAAGTTCTTTAATTTGTTTTCTGATTCCGACAAAATTGAAGGCACAAAATCTTATAAAATATGGCACCATCTTATCGAAAGCACTCTCATTTACAATGAATTATGGCAGGGTATATGTGATGGAGGAATTAAGCCGAATAAACCCACAGATGCAGTTGCACTAGCAAAATGGGAAGTTAAGAATGCCAAAGCCTTAGCTCTTATTAAATCTTCTGTGAATGATGAAATGTATGTCCATATAGAAAATGCTACAGATGCATGGTCTACTTTGAAAGCTTTTAAAGACCTCTTTGATACTCACCCTGAATCAAAGAAAGTTGATCTACAATTAAAATTGTTACAACAAAAATTGACTGAAGGAGGTGATGTTCTTGAATATATCTCAAGACTTAAGAATATTAGGCAGGAAATCATTAATGTTGGTTTTCCAGCAATAGATGATAGTTTTATGGTAACAATTGTAATTGCTGGACTTCCTTCTTCCTACTCGCATTTTTTGGAGACTTTACGATTAACTGGTAAATTAGAGAAATTAAAATTTGATGATCTTTGTGAAATGTTGACCCAACATGATAAAACCTTTGGGAAGAAGAAGAAAGTTGGTGAAGATGTTTTTCTCACAAAGGCCAGCACTAGTAAATCATCAGTAGACAGTTCTCGAGGCAGAGGCAGAGGGAATCAGAATCAAGCAGCACAAAGTCGAGGTCGAAGCCAAAGCAGAGGAAACAACTTTAATAGAGGCAACAGTTCAGGAAGAAGTAATTTTCAAGGTAGAGGAAACAACCAAGGAAGAGGCAATTTTCAAGGACAAGGAAATAATAATCAAGGTAGAGGACAATCTCAACATAGAAGTCAAAGCAAAGGAAGAGGACAATCTTTAGGAAGAGGAAGAGACTTAAGTCAAATTGTGTGTCGAAGATGTAACAAAATTGGCCATTATGCTGAAGATTGTCGAACATCTCTTAATAAAATTCCCAAGTTTCAGCGACATTTAGCGCAATTTGCAAATGATCAAGATGATGATAACTCATAATATGTTTTTACTTCCTCGCCAGCATCACAACTTTCATCCCATCTTAGAAGTGATTATGAAGATGCCTGGATCTTGGATTCAGGGGCAACTCAGCACATGACTTGTCAACGTGATTTTTTCTGGAATTTTCAAGATTGCCAACTTAATTCCATTTTTTTTACTGATGATACAAAACATACTCCTTATGGAAAAGGAGCAGTTAAAGCTTTTCTCCCTGGCATTGGAGAAAAAATGATTTCCAATGTATGGTATGTACCAACTTTTAAGAAAAATTTGCTCTCTTTAGTCATGATTCGACAAGTTGGACATCAGGTGATTATGGAAGATGGTTTTGTCAAGATTAATTCAATCAAACAGAGCTTGAAAACAGTCATGACAGGTTATGAAGATGGAAAACTGTTACAAATGAAAGGGACAGTTATTCCAAGGCATTCTAATTTTGCAGGGGCAGTGACTACAGGTATTTCCCCTGTAAGACTATGGCATGTAAGATATGGACATTTAAATTTTAAGAGTCTTTCTCAATTGTATAAACAAGGAATGGTTAAAGGACTTCCTACTTTCAAAAGGGAAAATGCAAAATGTGAAGCTTGCATTTATGGCAAACAAAGTTGAGAAAGTTTTCCAACAAGTTCTTGGCATGCAAACAGGCGGCTACAACTAGTTCACAGTGATGTTTGTGGACCACTACAAACTTCCTTTGGTGGTTGCAAATATTTCTTACTATTCATTGATGATTTCAGTAGAATGACTTGGGTTTACTTCTTGAAGAACAAGTCAAAAGCATTTGATAAGTTCAAAATTTTTCGCCACCTTGTTGAAAATGAAGTCAAAGAAAAGATAGGTACTCTCAGGATGGATAATGGGGGAGAATTCACTTCAAATGAATTCAAAACTTATTGCAATGAAAATGGCATAAAACGACATCTTACTAATGTTTACACTCCACAGCAAAATGGAGTAGTTGAAAGAATGAATCGCACCTTGTTAGGAATGGCGAGATCCATGTTAACTTTCAAGAGGTTAAGTCCAACATATTGGGCAGAAGCAATACATACAGTTGTCTACTTAAGAAACAGATCTCCAACTGCTTCTTTAGACGGAATCACACCTTATGAAGCTTGGTTTGGTTTCAAACCTCGAGTTAAACATCTTAGAGTTTTTGGGTCAGTATGTTATGCCTTAGTTCCGAAAGAAAAACGAACTAAGCTTGACTCAAGAAGTTTAAAATGCACAATGATTGGCTATTCTGATGAGAAGAAAGGGTATCGTCTTTTGACCAATGGAAAATTCATTGTGAGCAGGGATGTCATTTTTGATGAAACTGAAAGTAAGAGTGCTGAAGAAATTGAAAATCTTCTTCACAAGTTAGAAACTAAGGGAAGTAAAAGAAATGGTAAAATGCAAAGTCAACCAACTTCACCAAATTGGTATGAACTTGATTTTCCTTCCTCTGAGATGAGTCATCCAGTCCATCTACATCAACAACATCATCTAGGTCTTCTAGCAGTTCATCCACATCTCCAAGCAGTAGCAGTTCTTCTGACAGTGATTCTCCACACTCTTCACCTGAACGAAGAACATCAATTTATATTAATCCTCTTTACAATGATGGAGATTTTACAGAAGCACAAACAAGTGAGCACCAACTACCGAAATGGGCAGTTCAACTTTTGAAAGATGTAAATACTAATGAGCAGAAAAAAACAGGCACCAGAAGGGCACATAGAAGTGAAGGAAATTTTGCCTTGATAGCAAATGATTTTACTGAACCTTCCACATACAAAGAAGCAGTAAAACATAAAGAATGACAACACTTGGAAACTTGTTGATTGTCCATCAAATGTTAAACCCATAGGATGCAAATGGGTTTACAGAATTAAGTATAATCAAAAGGGAGAACTTGAAAAGTATAAAGCACGACTTGTCGCAAAAGGTTTTGCGCAGCAGGAAGGCATTGATTATGAGGAAACTTTTGCTCCTACAGCTAAATGGAACACCATCCAATTAACACTTGCATTGGCCGCTTAGAAAGGATGGAAAGTTCATCAAATGGATGTGAAAAGTGCTTTTCTCAACAGGGATTTACAAGAGGAAGTGTATATGACCCAACTACCAGGTTTTGAAATTGAAGGACAAGAACATAAAGTCTGCAAATTGATCAAAGTTTTATATGGATTAAAACAAGCTCCCCGAGCTTGGTATGCAAAGATGGATGAATATCTTAAGAAAGTTGGTTTTCAACGAAGTGAATCTGATGATACTTTGTATGTGCGACAACAGGGAAAATATCTGGTAATTCTTGTTATGTATGTAGATGATTTGATCATTACTAACAACCATGATGAATATTGCACAGGTGAAAAAGGAGTTACATGCAAGTTTTAAAATGACAGATTTGGGATTTATTCACTACTATCTTGGAGTTGAAGTCTTCCAACGTCCACATCATATTTTCATTTCTCAAGGTAAGTATGCAACGGAGGTTCTTCAGCGATTTGGCATGCAGGATTGCAAGCCCGTTCTCACCCCCATGGAGCAAAACTTGAAACTTTCAAAATTTGAAGGGGGGAAAGGTGGACAGTACTACTTACAGACAGTTGATTGGCAACTTGATTTATTTGACAAATACTCGTCCTGATCTATCTTATGCAGTCAGTGTTCTTTCACGCTTTATGCAGGAACCACGAGACAGCCACTGAAATGCAGCCAAAAGTGTTCTTCGATATATCCAAGGAACAAAAGATTTTGGTCTTCTTTACACAAAGACTAAAAATTTTGTACTTGGTGGATATTCCGATGCCGACTTTGCTGGAAGTATTGATGATCGAGCATCAACATCGGGTTATTTAATGAACATGGGGTCAGCAGCAGTATCTTGGAGTTGTAAGAAACAAGCTACAGTGGCCACTTCTTCCGCAGAAGCAGAGTATATTTCAGCGTGGGAAGCAGCATGTGAAATTGTTTGGTTGCGCCGAATTTTGCAGGACTTGGGCATTTCTCAGGCAGAAGCTACATCATTCTTCATTGACAGCCAGTCAGCCATCAAACTTGCCAAGAACCTAGTTTTTCATTCAAAGACAAAGCATGTGGACACCAAGTATCATCATATCAGATCTCTCATTGCCAAAAATGTCCTCAAGCCAGTTTATTGTCCTTCCGAAGATCAGATCTCAGACATTTTCACGAAACCGCTTGGCAAAATAAAATTTACTAATTTCAGGGATGAACTTGGTATCTGTTGTAATGTATCTTTGGATCATAGGGGGGAATGTTAAATGATCCAAAAATACAATCTTACCATAGGTTATAAAATTAGAATAACATAATTATTAATTTAAGATATTAAATTAATCATTATTATTTTAGAATGTTTAATTATTTAAAATTAGTATATTGTTGTAACTAGATATGACTCTCCAAATGTGTCGTATCTTAGGCTCTATTTTAGGAGATTTGTTAGCTAGTTGGTTTGAATAGCATTTATTGTAAATGGACACTTGTTATTTAATAAGTGATCCATAATTAGAGGTAGTTAAGACATGGAGCTTATAAATAGCTCATTGCAAGATGTTTGGATGTCCGGGTGTAAACTCTTGCAAAATTAAATTATGTAATTATTTTTCTGATTAATAAAATTACGTGTCTGAGGACACTTCTGCCATTAGGCTATACATTAAAAGTGGTCCTAAGTAAGGTCGTCTTCTCTTCTGAATCTGCCAATTTCATAAATGCTCTTCTTGCTGAAGAAAGAAGATCATCCATCAAAGCTTCAATCTGATTCCTACAGATGGTTTCTTACAAGCCAGAAGAAAACAAGTGTCACATTTTGGGGACTTGCAATTTTCAAAAACTTCAAATACAAAATTTCAAAAATACTTCTACTACCTGATTTGTTTTCTATTCAGCATTTAAGACCAAAAGTTTAAATTGCTTATAATGAAAAAGAAAAAAACCCGAAGAAACTAACCTGATTTGTTTTGTACTCATGTAAGACTAAGATGGCTACTCTATTATAGAAAAGAAAAAACCACAAGAATCTGAAACAGAGGAAACATTTAAAGACAAACAAAACCATGCAGTATCTTGATTCTCGATGTCATTATAATTAGCATATTTACGATCAAATAACTGAAAATATCATGTACTATTCAAGTTCGCGCATCTATTTATACAGGAATGTTGCACAGTAATTTCTGTCAGATTTGCTTATTTGCATTGGACTTCAGGTGAATTGTGCAATCCATGTTTGTCTTTATGTTAAGAATTGTCACAAGCAAGGTCAACTTCTCCTCTTCTGAATCTCTCTGTCAATCGCATTAATTGCTTTTTTTGTTGAAGAAATGAGATCATCCATCAAGGCTTCAATCTGATTCCTACAGTAGTTTCTGATTCATGTCAGACAAGCCAAAAAAATGAAAACAAAAACATGTCTGGGAATTTGAATAAGTGTCTGGAAGAACTTACTTATAAGAGCCATTTTGTCGCCCTTTACATAGCTTACCAACATTACCGTGTGTACCATTTTCATCGTAAGCCCACCCTCTCCCGACACCATAACCAAATCCTAGTCCCACCCCACATCCAGCACCCATTCCAAATCCAAATTGTACACCTGGAACTCCAATGCCTATACCAGCACCTGTTTTGGATGAAAGGGGCAAAATGTTGTCAATCAAAATGCAAACAAACATAAAATAGAATCCAAGCAATCTACATCGTATGTCATCAGGCACATTCAGAAGCATAATTTGTTTAACTATAATACAACCAAGTCCCTCAAGGAAACTCTCTAGTGCATTTAGCTATATCGGAACTAATAAAAAGCTCCCATTTAGTCGTATATTAATAGAAATGAAATGAAAAACACAAATTTAAGAACTACAAACTTTAATGACATGAGAGGCATTCATATCTCTGCCCATGTACCTGTTCACATGAAATGTTGATAACTAGGAAATTATTTACACATACATTTGTCCCTTGTTTACCCCTATTAGGGTCATTACATACATCATATAGTACCTCCCTTTGAAAAGCTTTCTCCTCGAAGCTTTGTAGTTAAGGATTTTACATATGATAAAAAACATGTAATAGCTTTTCCTCGTTGTTTTGCTCTCTTGCTGCCTCTCAATTATTCATTCATCCATAATTCTTACCAGTGACAACCTTTGATAATGATGTTACATAGTTTCTTTTTTTTTAAATTCCATGAATTGTGGTAAATTCATCAATTTGTTGCAGTTGATCTTTTGATAATATCCTTCCCCATAATGGTTCCTGGATGCCACATTTGACCCTTGCATACCCCCATTAAGTGTTAATATTCAGTACATGGTAAGTACATCTGCAGTGTTAAAATCAAAACCCTAAGCTAGGAATCAAAAACCGATTATTCACCTATCAAAAACTGCTGCTAAAATAATAGATGATTTACAAACACAAAATGTTGAAAACAAAACAGCAGGTTTAATCTGGATTCTGCAGGACTCAATCACATTACTCTCTATTAATTAAAAGCAAGATGTACAATGGAACTAGCTTAAAACTGGTCTAACAACTAGAGTGAAGTACCCCAAATCTCTTCTAAAAAATAAGAGAGAAAAGAAAAATACAATGCATCTGAAATTAATCAGAAACTGATTATTCACCTATTAAAAACTGCTGTCGAAATAATGGTAGATCTACAAACACACAATTTTGAAAACAAAACAGCAGGTTTGATCTGGATTCTGCAGGACTCAATCACATCACTCTCTATTAATTAAAAGAAAGAATACAATGCAACTAGCTCAGAACTTCTATCGTCTAACCACTAGAGTGAAGCACCTAAGTCTCCTTTAAAGAATATGAGTTAAAAGGAAACACAATGCATCTGAATTTTTGATATCCAATGATACACCCACTTTATAAAACCAAACGCTAACCCTAATGAGCTAAAAGTGCACCCTCATGCATGGGTAACACTGCATCAAATAGTGCACTCTACTAAAGAAGATTGAAAGCATGCAATGCACCTCCAAACTGAAGATGCTCTCATGCATGCCCTTCCTTGGAAAGAGTGCATCCTCATGCATGGATAGGGTTTCCCACTGTAGGATTAACTCACTGCATACATGCATGCATGTTTCTTGAAATTTCCAACATAATAAATCTCTAACTTTCTCATGCAATGAACGCAGCCCTTAGATCTACAACTTCTAAAGATGGTGCATGCATGACTCAAAACAGCAATCTGCACAAGAATTGAGGCAAACTTGATTTGTTGGAAGCTTTCCTGCTGAAGGAGAATAACTACAAAGCAACAGGTAAAAATCACACTTAACTCTTTGTGAAAAGAGTGATCTTTACCAAACCAAGTTTTTTTCCTCAAAATTTCAGGCTATCCCTTCGGTAGGGGCTTGGACAAAACATCGATTCAAGAACCATTGGTCCCTTGCAAAATCTGTCCCTGAGGAAGTGGTACTAAATCTCAACATGCTTGTAGCAATCATGAACTATTGGATTCTCAAAGAACCTGATGCAATCTTAATTGTCTACTATGAACACATCCAACATGTAGGTAATCAGGCAACTGTTGTAGCAGGACTTGTGCATCAAATGTCAATACGTAAATTGCATGCTCCCTATTCATGTAACATAATTTCATACCCTCGCTGCACAAAATCCATCCAAGGTCACCCCTAGATACATTTTCACAGTAGACAACAGTCGGCTCCAACATCTCATCAGTGAACTCTGCTTGCAAATCCAAATGGCCTCACAACAAGCAGCTAAAGCTGCCATGTGCTATGTCTCTACTAAACTGAGAGAAACGTTGGTCTCCTTCTTGCTGAACAAGGAAATCACAGATGTGTCCAAGCTAAAACAAAAACAAGAAGTATTCTTCCTAGCACTTACATCCCCCACCCAATTAGTATCGACAAAAGCATGCAGGAATTACTCACCATATCCCACATACCTCATGGCAAAATGAACCCTGTGCCCTTCAAGTATTGGAGCACATGCTTGGCAGCTATCCAATGAATCTGTCAAGGTTCAACCATGAACTGGCTCAAAGTCTCACTGGAAAACATATGTCAGGCCTGGTATTCACAAAATACAAGGGCCCAATCAACAACCTGTACACAGAAGGATCTACCAAATCACAATATAGATCAGCAGGTAATTTCAGATTTGGCCCCTGTTGAGGCTATCAACTACCCCCCAAGTCCTAAGACTTGGGGATCCCTTTGAATTATTTTTAAAGAACCTCATCACTAGCCTTTGCTTTCTTCAGACTTATTCTTTTAACATGTTTAATGATTCCAGAGGATTATGACGTTGTGACTGTCTTGATAATTGAGTGAATGCTTGAATATCAATGTTGTGGTTTTCTTATCCCCCTTATGCTCTTGAATAAATAATTGTTCAATGCTCTGCCTCAAGCTAAACCATGAGCAGTTTTTTTGCCATAATTTGATTTCATCTTTCTCATTTCTTGCATGAGAATGACATTTTGATAATCCTTTGTATTCACTTGTTTGCAGCTTAGTGATTTAGAAGTGATTGAAACCGTTCTAACATGTTTAATGTCGTGTAGTGTACAAGATGCCTAATCAATGTCGTCATAAGGTTGGCCGCGGAGAACCAAATTTATCACCTTCCAACAAATGAGCAGTCTATATAATATTAAAGGGCAAGATGTGAAGATAAGCAAATTGAGAAGTAAGTCAAGTTGCACATCAATGACGTAAGTGGGATGATGATTAAGAAATGCAAAGAGAAACACATGATGCATTCAAGTATTTGATGTTAACGTTGCAATATGTGAAGATAAGCAAATTGAGAAGTCAAGTTGCACATCAATGATGTAAGTGGGATGCTGATCATCGACAAGATATGCTACTAAAAATATGATAAGAAACGCAAAGAGAAACACGTGGTGCATTCAAGTATTTGATGTTAACGTTAAGGTATATTTAACACGTTGAATGCACATATGGATGTCACCAAAATTTCATCCAAATATTGATTGATTTCTTGCTCCAAAAGCTAATGACAAGCATGACAAGATTGAAGAATGGAAGGTAATGTGGGAGAAAGCTTGATACCAAATATCAAGAAAACCATATTAAGCTTCATTAGTGATTATTGATATCCTTTCATATCACTGAAAATCCCCCAAGCCAAATTTTCAAGCATGACAAGTCCCTTGGATGACATTTTCTCGAAAGTGTAATTGATGTCCAGGCCCCAGGGCAACCTTTACCATGATATAGCAGTTTCTTTTACAAGAATTTTGAATCAATTAATGAGGCAGGTCGAAAAGCATACATAATAGATGACAATCATGCATAGAGTTATCAACTTTGACAAAGCAATACTCCATGTGAAGACCGAACTTCAGCCATCAAGCCCTGTATTTACATATTTTAGCAGTCCAGCCAAATTAAATACAGCAATGCCAAAAGAGGTTACTTTGATAGTTTTGTGGTCTACGATCACAATGCAACTGATGGAATTTGACTCTAGTCCCCATAAGTACAAAATAAAATTAAAATTTTTCCTATTAAATAAGTTTTTTTCACTTTGCAAAGGTGTCAAGCAAAAAGCAAAATAGAGCATTTGGCCTGTCATTAGAAAGCTAATTATCTCATCTACACCCTGTTTCTCAAGGATCAATTCTCCCAAGTGAGGTGAGTGAGTTGTGTTGAAGAATCTAAGGCTAATGTAGTTAATGAGATTCTTCTACATAATAACTATTTGTGAGGCATTTTGTCTTTAGATTATTAGCACAATCTTTTGCTTATTATCATTAGTGTGTGTATTTCTTACTTCAACAAATAGCTATCAAAGCAAAGAGACAAGAGCACAAGATATGGCATTCTGCCAGGGCCAAAACCTCTCCCTCTTGGAGAGGAAAACCCGCACAAAATTCTTCTTATAGAGATTCCTATTGACGAACACCAAGACCACACTCCTTGACTTGCTAGGCCACTCCAAGACCAAGACACCAATCCTCTTCTTGTTGTTGAGATCATCATCATCATTGTTGCTTCATGGAGGTCATCATTGTTGCATCTTCACTGAGATATTAATTCTAACAACAAGATCATGAATGTTGCTCCATTGTTGTTGTGATCTTCATTGTTCTGTTACTGAGATCATCTCTTCACTTGAATCAACGCTATAACGATGAGATCTTGCACAGAGATCTTTTTCATAATCAATACTTGTTACTAAGTCTTCATAAAACATAGACTGAGATTATAACTTCATCTAGAATGTATGATGTGCCATAGCGTATTATTGTGAGTTCTATTCATCGTGAATATACCAAGACTGAGTATGCTTTTGTGAGATCATCGAGATTCTTTTCATCGTAGTTAAGCCGAGGCTTTATTATGCCAAGACAGAGATTATATCAGTGATCAAGGTTATGCGTTGTGTAATGTTCCAAGCTTAAACAAATAGTGATATACAAAAGCAAATGCGATTCATATACGGAAAAATTAAACAAACAACAAATGCTCAATACACAACAGAAATGAGAACCAACTGAGCCATTTTATTAATGGAGTGGAGCAATTACAATAGTGCGGAAAATGCACTTAGGCTTGCCTCAAGGGCAAGCTTGACAGAACCCAGGTGTCAAACAGTAATCTTAATGCTGGAAAGAACTGCCCCTCTAATGCTCTGCGTTGTCTCCCAATAACTATAATTGTTGGCTAGAAAGAAGTTGCAAGAAACCCTACCTCCGGTGCTCAGAAAGTGATGAAACTTCAGCCACAAAATCCTTGGCCTAAACCCACAAGAACCTAGAAATGGTTTGGCCCGATTTGGACTTCCCAAAATCGACCCCCAAAGGCAATGTACAATCCCAAGCGATTCTACATTGTCTGCTACAAAGATACGGTTGGAAACCCCACCTCCGGTGCTCAGAAAATTCTGAAACTTTATATTTGGGATCCTTGTCAAAGACCCAGAAAAACACATCAATGGTTTGGCCGTATTTTGTTAAAATTGGAAATTAGGGCCAAACTCCATGTGGGTCATCTTATTTATGGCAGCGAATATTTTTCTTGGATCCCTCTCATCGAGAAGTGTAGGATTGATCTAAAGATCATCCGATTCCGATAAGTATTCATGGAGTTTTGAATTTATTTGTGTTATAAGACAATTCGTCAAGGTCGCCAGCAACCAAATAAACCCCACATGTGCTCAATGTTTTAGTATAAAAGGAGATGACTTGAGAGTCATTTCTCACACACACTTCTATCTTGATTTCTCTCCACTTGTCTTGGGTTTTAGTGGAAGAGAAATCTAGGAGTGGAAGCCCTAGACGTTGGAGGATTAAGGCTGCCCTAGCCGCAGTCAAGAAGAAGAACATTGCCCTAATCTAGAGGACGCAGTCAAGTGAGAAGCCCTAACACTACAAGGAGGATAGCCCTAGTATCTACGCAGTCTAGAAGAAGAAGCCTAAGCACTAACGCTATCAAGATCAAGCCCTAGCCTATACACTAGCCTCTACGCAGTCAAGAAGGAGGTTGCCCTAGACAGCGTAAAGAGTTGTGTGGACAGCGGAGCTTAGCCGCAGTATGAAGGGTCAAAGGGGCAGCGTAGAGGCTGCCCTAGACAGCGTGAAGGGTTGTGGTGACAGCGTGGTGTGAAAGGGCAGTTTTGAGGGTAAGGTTTAGGGTTGTTTCTAGGTATGGTTTAGAGCTGGAAAGGCAAGCAGCCAGGCCGAGGAGAATGGGAACCATACGCTGCTGTTTTGGGCATCATTCCATGGAGGCAGCGGCTACAAGGGAAGAAGCTTGCCAAGGTGGGTCGTAGTCCTTAAGGGGTTGTTTGGCTGGGTGTGTAAGGGCTGCCAGATGCCCTAACCAGTCACCACATAAGCAGCAGTGAAGGCAGCATTGGAACAACAGTGTTGTGGACAGCTAGGCAATGGAGCTTGGTGGAACAAAGATGCATGGACAGCAAGGCTACATAGTGCTGCAAAGATGCATGGACAACAAGGCTACATAGTGCTGCAAAGTCACATGGGACAGCAAGGCTACATAGTGTTGCAAAGTCACATGGGACAGCAGCAAGGTATAGCATGACTGGTAGAGCCAACAGCAAACATGGACAGCACAATGATGGGGCAGCAATGATATAGTGCAGCAATGTTTAATGGGACAGCTGTAAGATGTTGGGACAACAATATGATGAGACAGAACAATGTTGGGACAGCAAGCATGGACAGTAGCAAGCATAGTGTTGCAAGCACATTGGGACAGTTGTATGGTACTTGGTGCAGCAAGTACATGAAGCAGCTATGGTGTAGTAAGCACATGGGTGACAGCATGGTGCAGTAGTGGCACAAGATACAACAGTGCTAAACACTGGGACAGCAGTGCAGCATAAGGTGCAGCAGTATGATGTGTACAGCATGGTCATAAGGTCCAACATTGTGATGATGGGTGTAGCATGGTGCAGCACGGTGAGGTGCAGCATGATGACGAGATGCAGCACAATGATAGGTGAAGGAGTCACCTTGGAGAATCAGTTGAAGCAACATGTCTTCAACTGATCTCATGTATCATCTTCTTAGAGATGATCTATGCTCTTATTTGGATAAGTCAAAGTGTTGACTTCTGTTGTAAATGTACTATCTCTCTCTCTCTCTTGAACTATTGAAGAACATATAAGAAGAATTGATCAAGGGTTTCCCCACATTGGGGTTTGTCCCTGGCTACTGCCACATCTTGTGTCCTCTTGTCTTGGCTTGTCTTCTGCGATTTATGTTTATCTTTTATCTGCAGTTTACTTTAATGCTGATGTGATTGCTAATCTAGAAAAGATATTGAGCTAACTGTGAAAATTGAAATAAATTGCTCTAAGCATAGAACATACCTAAAATTAACAAATTTTGACCTCCCAAATTCGACCTCTTCTATGGCCCACGCCCTCCAAACAGCTCCAGAAATACGGCCTGCAAGGAATGACCACAAAGTCCTCCTCCAAGCTCTGAAATGGAAGCAAACACCACTCCAAATATCTCCTCTAACCTCCACGGCAAAGCTCAGCCTCAAGGACTAATACTCTACCCACCAAATGAGCTCCCACACACTGCCTCTGCGCTAGCCTAGGTAGTGCGAAAGTCACACTGCCAAGCCAGAAGCTCAATCAGCTCCCAAACTCTCCCAGATGCTGACAATCCTCCCTAGCCTCCTCTCCGGAAAATCTCACATCAAATCTCCACTGCTAAGCACCACCAATGAACTTGGCCTCCTCTCCACTGTGTCCCCCAGTAATACGCACAACCTGGAAGGGAATGCTACTGCTAGGAATCACAATGTGATCCTCCTCCTGAAGAAATGAAGAAAACCTTCCTAGGGTGGCACTCGAAGTCCCTCGAAGAAAGGGTGAGCTCTTTGCCTAAAGAACTCGTGCCAAACAGCCAATGACTCGGCTAAGCAGCTCAAGCAACCAAAGAGAAATCGATATACTCCAATAAGATGAATCAATGAGATGAGGAGAGTTGCCTTCCTTATATAGATTTCGTGGAGCACTTTTCCCTCCAATTTGTCCTCCATCGTGGGCCCTCACTTAATCACCATCATGCAAAACTTAACCACCTCCATGCAAATCGAACTAGAGAGTGCATAACTTAACTACAACACAAATAACTTTTCCTAAGTCTGATCTCCTAATAAAATCAAATGAGGTCCACTAGCTCCAAAATTGGCCCCATAATATAAAAATTAATATTGTTCCAAAATGATTTAGGAAGGGACATAACACGTTGACTCAGAAGTAATGTTGAGATTGTATGTCGTGTCAGAGCGTGTGACTAGATAACATGTCGAGAGTGCACTGTGCGATTACTGAAATCAGATACTTCGTTTAGTATGCCAAGAGTGAGTGTGTTCTTCTGACTGCACCGAAATCTTCATTATCTTACCTTTCCGAAGAACAGAGACCTTATGAGATTGCGAGGTCTTAGAATTGTCCTCACTCACTTTGATTTCCATCGAAAGCTGCAAAGATGTCCGAGACTCTGTTCTGTACCCACGAAGAATTACAGAGAAAATTCGAGATATGTTCGAGATATGTTCTCTCACTTTTGCGAAGACTTCATTGGGTATATATATAGCAGTTTGTTCAGTGTGTAAGACGACTTGAACCGTTGCATCCTTTTATCGAGCCAACATGTCATCTATATAAACCTTGAAGCCGACTTCACTGTATTTCACATCTTTTGTTGGCAGTGTTCTTTGTTGGAGGATGGTGATTGTCTTGGAGGACTACATGACACTAGGTTGACTAGTATTCATGCTCACGAAGAGCTCTTTAACATGACTTTGATTCTTTGAATTTCCTAGACCTAAGGAATGAACAAGAAACTCATTCAAATAATTTACAAAAATAATATTTATTTTTCTTGTCAAGTACAAAGAACAAAGTTACACTTACAAATACCAAACCTAGTTACACTTTCTTCAAGAAGTTGCACGTTTATGAAGGTGAAAAACTAGGGGGGGTCTGTCGTCATTAATTTTAATTAATCTTAAGCCTGCATCAAGCAATATGTTTGTTTGTTTTTGGCATGCTTGGGAATATTTGATCAGTTTAGCATCCTGACCATGGAGCTTTGTTGCTAACCTCCCAATAACATCCCGATAAAATCGGCAAATCACAAGCTTTTCAACTTGCCAATTTTGTTGGCCAATTTTTCCAAGAGATTTTCAAATTCCAAAAAGTCATGATTTTATCACAAGTTGAATGAAAGAATCGTGGGGGGTTTTGTGAACCCAGGATTAAATTGTAAAAATCAGGATTAAACCGTAAAAATCAGGATTAAATCATAAAAATCAAGAGTTTTTCAAAATTGAAGAAAAATAGATATTTTTGTATTTTTTAATTTTGTGGAGTTTTTTCTGATTTTTTTTATTTTCTCCCAACTTTTACGACTTTTTCAATTTTTGTTCCCTTGCCAATTTGTTTCTATGTCCGACTTTTGCAGCATTGCCATGGAGGTTACTTGTCCAATCTTGGCACGAAGAAATAGGGAGAAATATGGAGGTTGGATCTCCCACCATGTAAGCCAATGATCCAATGGAGTCATGCAACAACCCAACAGCCTTCTCGACAAAATAATATACATGAGGAAGGTCTGATTTGCAGTTATTTGTTGACTAAAGATGTTTGAATGCCGAACCATAATTGCATTGGGGTTTCATTGAGAATTAATGAAGAGCCAAATTGTTGACCTTGGAGGCTTCCTAGCTTCGGGCCAGCAATTTGCCCGAGGGCTAAATCATTGAATTTGGAAGCCTGTTGGCCCTCCAAGCCAATGATTTTCTCGTTCAATATTACAATGGCAAAATTTACCATTATAGGCAAGGGAAAGGCATCAAAACCAATATTACATTTATCATTATTGGCAATTTATCAGCAGGG
This sequence comes from Pinus tabuliformis, assembly GCA_031772625.1. Classification (NCBI taxonomy): domain Eukaryota; kingdom Viridiplantae; phylum Streptophyta; class Pinopsida; order Pinales; family Pinaceae; genus Pinus; species Pinus tabuliformis. Next base: position 430,922,589 of record CM062807.1, read on the forward strand.
TCCAAAACTTAAATTTTAAATTATCGGCAATATGAGGGAAATATTGGAAATTATCGGCAAACTTCAAAAAATACAAAAATAATCATTTTTCAATTTTTTAACTTCTAAAGCAACATCAACATCAAACAAACACATTGCTACATAAATATGGAAATAAAATCAATATATAAGATGTATAAGTCAAGTGGTAAATCAGAAATCAAGACTGAAATATGATATTTGTCCTGAGTGATAAGATCTGATAAGATATGACAGAATGATACAAAATCTTATCAAAACAAAAATAAATGTATCTCATGAGATAAATCATGGCAATTAAAACAATGGATTTCCCCTCATTTGCTTGATGGAAAATGGTCACATCATCCTCAGCAATGTTATCAGAACTGGACAAAAAGATTTATTGACCAAAAAATACATAAAATATTCAAATTTTGAAAAGAACTTATAATTCATGTGCATCCATATGAATCCAAATTATAATACACAAATATACAAAGTTTCTCATGTATATAGAAAGAATGAATATAACAAATTTTGAAAAGAACTTATAATTCATGTGCATCCATATGAATCCAAATTATAATACACAAATATACAAAGTTTCTCATGTATATAGCAAGAATGAATATAACCAAAATATCACTAAGTGCAATCCATTTTTGAATCAAGATAGATCAACACAGAAACTCTAAATAGCCTCTAGAGTTCATAAAAAATCACACTGCAACAAATTGCGATATAACATCAAAATCATTGTCTATATTGGGATCCTCCTCATCATCATCACCCTTTAGGCATGTTGTCGCACAGAATGTCTAGGCACCACGACAACGGCTTAGATCAAGGGTTGTCACATTGATCCCCAATCACTCCGTTTGAGTTGTCTCCCAATAGCAGACTAAGGGGGGTACACCTTATGGAAATGGAAAAAAAAGAAAGATTAGTTGGGAACCAACCAACATGGGAGACACAGCTAAACAACCAATACTTGTTTTAGATTACGCAAGATTTTAAGGATTCAAAATGATTTGAAAAAAGTGATACCAGTGCCTTGTGGAGTGAACTATCTTGTGAAGACTCGACTGTCTCATATAAAGGATGGGAAACTGCCACTGAAAAGACTTGACTGTCTCATATGCAAATGCAAAATTTAAAACTATGTGAAATGCAGGGACTTGATTAATTTTAGTTAAATGACGGCCTAAAATTATTTTTGAAATGTCTTAAATGTTACTTAAGGCTCAAAAAGATGGTGATCTAAATGTGAAAGCAGGTATTTATACCAGCACTGCAAAATGTAAAATCTGCACAAATAATTATTGAAATGCACAATGGACTGAAATGTAAAATGCTAGAATAAAACACCTTTAAATTCAAAAATTCATTTGTATGAAATACTCAATCAAGATCATTAGATGCATAAGTAAAACTAGATTAGTCCTACTTGCATAAACATGTAAAAAACAAATGAACTTCAGAAATTAAACTAAATGTTTTAAACTCAAATCACATTAATGAAATATCAGTCTAGTAATCTACTCTTACATCAAATGTTAAAACCAACAATATATTCTAAAACAACAGTCCTGTAACCATGCAATATTCAGAAATTTCTATGTATAACAGCATAAAATTTTAAATGACAAACTGATAACTACAATTCAGAAAATTTCTGAGTTTAATTCTTTCTGATCTATTGATGTATTTGATCTAAAAAACTCATAAATAAACTACTGAACAGCAGTAAAACAATTTTCAGAAATTTGTTTGCAAAAGTTACTGAAGTTAACTTCTATTTCTGCAATTATACCGCAGTATGTACTACACTTGCTAATCACAGACCTAAAACTTTATGGAGAAACTTCCTTGCCCTCAATGGGACTATTCAAAAAGCTAATGAAAAATTTGAGCATGTTGAAGGCAATAAAGCATGTGGTAAACATGATAGCACAATGCAAAGAAACCAAATCCTTTGGATCCACAATATCATCAACACTAACTAGTTGGTTGTGTAGATCCTATACGTAGGTCGCATGGGTCATGTGAACTTTCTAAGTTCCCAATTTGAGGAAATATATAATCAGCCATGAAAGAATTGATTATGTTCTACACATCATAATCGCAGAACCTAAAACTAATGAAAAATTTGAACATACAACTGACAATGCAAGTAGAGAACACCAAACTTATTCTAGATTTCACAGAAATTTTGGAGCGTGATCCATATGTCATGTGAACTCTCTAAGTTCCTAAATTGAGGAATGATATAATCAGCCATGAAAGAATAGAGTATGTACTACACTTGCTAATCACAAACCTAAAACTTTATGGAGAAACCTCCTTGCCCTCAATGGGACTATTCAAAAAGCTAATGAAAAAATTGAGCATGTTGAAGGCAATAAAGCATGTGGTAAACGTGATAACACAATGCAAAAAAACCAAATCCTTTGGATCCACAATATCATCAACAGTAACTAGTTGGTTGTGTACATCCTATACATATGTCACCAAGTTTTAGGCATACAACCGAGTGTGCAAGTAGAGCACTCTTGACTTATTCTATATCTCACAAAAATTTTGCTGCATGTTCCATATGTCCCTAATTTGAGAAATAATATAAACAGCAATGAAAGAATTGCTTATGTACTACGCATCCTAATCGCAGGCCTCAAACTTCAAATCCATTTGCATTAGTTGAAGAAACTCCCTTGCCCTCAAGGGTACTATAAAAAAGCTAATCAAAAATTTGAGCATGTAAAGCATGCGGTAAACATGACAGCACAAGAGTGCACACTAAATTCATTTAGCGGGAGTGCAGGTCAATGAAGATCAAAGGTGCAAAGTGTGAATAAAAGAAAAGAACAATAGCACAAGGATGGTTAATCCTGAAAATGGATGTGGTGTGAGACTTGTAATCAAGCATGGATCTTTCACATGGAACCAACCGTTGGAGGAGTGACTTGGTCAAATTTAAATAGTGACCTAATCAAATTTGATCACCAGTTTGTTGGGCCTCAACTTTCAACACCAACCTCTAAGACATAAATCTAATTTTAAGGATACCACCTACAGGATGCTTAAAGATGATCCAATCCATACATCGATCTATAGAGTGTTGAGGTTAATGTACATATTGATGGGAAAAAGAACGATTAACCTATGTTAGTGCCCAATATTATATCAATGAGCCAAAGTGTCGGAAACGAAATTGTGTCAAACCCTGAGAGCTGTAAAGCATCAATTGTCTAGGCCATTAATCCTTACATGTTAAGATATCATGCCGTTAGAGACAAACTCATACTCTACTGTGATTTTGTTGTACATTTGTGGTTCTTCAATTAACTTTACTAGATTTTCTGCAAATTGCTAGGTACTGTGTTTCTTGTGTAATGAATGACTGCTCTATATGCATGAATGTTTTATCTAAGATATTCTATATTCTAATTAGAATTAGAATTGATACCATCTTAGATATTATCTTATCACAATGTTAAGTTGGCAATATATATAAATATTAATGTGTGTGTGATTTGGTAAAAAATGCAAAAGAGCATGGTAATTATTATGGCAAGCACAATGACCTTTATGAGATAATAACAATGTGCTTTGTGGTTTTGGGATCCTTAAGTCACATTGGTATCCAAAGTTATCAACACCCAAACTGGCTCAGTGTCAAACTCGGCCAGCAGTGACCAGAGAACTAGTTTGAAGGACTGATCTACTTAAAAATACATAAAATATGCAAAATTTAATATGAAAACTGTGTGTGTGTGTGTAAACTTAAAGAAACCTCCAGCCAAGAGGTTTAAGTCTGCTATACCAAGAACAAGTGTCTATGAATGATCTCCTTTGGATTTTGGGGGAGGAACAACACTTGATTTCTAGTTCACATGAAAATTTACAGCTGTATTTAACATTATAATCGAAGAATATAAGGGCAGATTTGCAGCTGTGATGAGTGTTATTCAAATCTGTTATATGCATGATAAGATTGCCCAACAGAGCTGAAACTTATTGGAACACAATAATATATTGTTAAGAGTTGAAATACTGTTCGTTGTTGCTGCTGTTTTATTTGTATTTCGTAGCAGCCCAAAGACTGAAAATTCACAAGGTTCAGATCCAGGAAACCTCTAGCTAAAAAGTGAAATTTTTGTTTTGCATTAAAAAACCATTTTTCCGGATATTTCCTATAACATCAAGTCTTGACCAGGGCTTATTCTCAGTGCTGCAGGTTTATTATGAAATATTGTACTGTTTTCAATCCGTTCTAACCACTTTCGACAGCCGTAGCATGAATAAAATGTTCATTCCTTCCATTGGAATGGTGTCAGGAAGACCCTTCAAAATTTGGAGACAATTTTGGTGCAATGTGGAAAACACTACTATGGTGCTAAACATAGTAATATTGCTTGGAATTGTTAAAAGAAGGCTGAGGACCCACTCAAAAAGGATAATGAAAGAAATCGTGAAACTCTGATAAGGGCTCATCCTTTTCATTCGACAACAACTGGGCACAATGGACAGATTGGGGAGACTTTTCAAGACATTGCTGCTCAAGTGCATATCACTAGCAGTTTCAACCACTCTCACCAACTGATTCTACAGCAACAGGAGGAAACGAACAAGAGGATCTCTCACCTTGATCAGGCAAGGGTTAATCCTGGAACACTAGAGGAGGAAGGAAGGCCAGGCCCCAAGGTTTGAGTTGGGTGTGCTCTCTGTATCCAGTCTGAACCTACTTCTGTAGCTATTATAATAGATAGCTTTTTGCTTTCTGATCTTCATTATTTGCCTATATATCCCAAATTTGACTCAGTAATTCGGCATGTTTGCAATCTAGCCATGCATGGCTTATAGGTGTTAGTAGTAAGCTCTTAGTTTATCACACTGTAGAGCCAGAGGTATTGCAGCTCTGACCTATCTCGAAGCTATCAATCACTATTATACATGTATCCTGCCTGTTTCTAGACTTCTTAATATACATATCCTTCATTTTCACCAACACACACATCAATGTAAATCCAAACCGTTAGATGATTAGACGACAAATATGAAAAGTTTGCTCATGCATATAACATGTAAGGGTGAATATAGTTGATGCGAAGATCCTCTAAGCTCTAAATAAATATATCCTCACAGCCATTGAGCATGTACACTTTATAATCATAATCATATTCTGATGCAATAATCAGCTGAACCTCCTAGATATAGTTCTCAGAATGATGATTGAAATTATTGGTATTATACCTACGAGCCCCCAACATCTGAACTAATTATACCTTTTCTAAAACACACAAGAAAAAAGAATAAACAATGTGGTGTATGACCTATAACAAGATAAGCAGGACCTAAAGAACACTTTAATAGGGCATTCGAGATTCAAGTTAAAATAACTGCCTGTGGGAAAATGGGAAGAGATTATAATATATCAAACTAAACATAAATAATTTCAGTTGGTAAAGGCATCACAGAGAATTCAGATGTACTTGATCTAAAAACTGGAATGCAGAGCAGATATTTAACAAAAAGATAAAAGAAAGGTAATTGAAACCTGTATAAATGTCAAATCCTGGTGGAGAAAATAGACCTCAAACCTTGGATTAAAGGGGATAAAATTTAAAACCCAATTCACCATTTTAGAGACTGAGGTTAACAGTACCTCAATACACCCCATAAATGCAATCAATGAGAAACCAAGATGCATGCCCAACTGATTAAAATCGCCCTGAATCTGAATAAGTGAGAAAAGAGGTGTGTCAGCATAAAGCTAAGGTTAGTACTAAGAGAGGAAGAGTGCAAAGGTTGAAAATATCAACAAAGAAATCTGAGCAGAACCAGCCAAGTTTGGTCGGCTCCATCTTGAACCAGTAGGTTTGGGATGAAACCTGTATTCTAGTTGCCGGTTGTCCAGGTGTGGACTGATCCAAAGTTCAAACCACCAATTTAATAACTTTCTTGGTCCAAGGGTGGATGTTCGTTAGTTGTGTTTATCAGGTCACGCAGCCTTTGGCAGCAGTGTTCTAGGTATGCTAGCACTATATCATGTGGAACTCAATGATATTAACTTCATTTTGCAAGTTCGTCCATTGAAACTAAGGTTCAAAATTTCAAACACATTAGCAATTGTTTGACTGGATTTTTATTTTGATGTATGTTGGATTTCAAACTCTAACTTGCACCAAAACCTTTTTCTTCTTCTTTTCTATCACATTAAACAAATGGAAATGATGGAATTTATAGTGAGCAAGATTAACTTGTCGCAAATGGAAATGATGGAATTTAGAGTGAGCAAGATTAACTTGTCACCTCACTAGAGAAAATGGTGAAGGAACTGTTACCCACCTCAAAAAGAGGAGAAATTTTTTTCTCCTCATTTGACAGCTAGCAGCCCCATGATGATCAGCACATAGCATTATCCCAGAGTTCTCCACCCATTGCTCCAATCAGATCTCTCCCCCATTTGGCATTCTTCTTAAAGGAAGGTGGGTCATCTCTTGACAAGTACTCTAACCATTCTTGCAATCATGTACTTTCCTTTAATGTTATGAGCATATTGATATGGATCACGGGGCAAACTAGATAATTGATTGATCTCAATTGTATCCTTGTTCCTCACTTCATTTGAGAGGTTAGTCTTTGACTCTAATCTAGTGGGACCTCCTCTAAGGCCTTAGGGTTTAGGAAGGGCACTATCGGGGAGGCTCTCATTGATATAGTGTGCCCAATGTAATCCATACTTACCACTTTCCATCTCTCCCGGTTATCCATCTCCCTTCTTTGGGTTGGTAATCATTGGTCATTGGGATTGGCAACCTATCCACATCCTTGAGTCAAGGCCTCAAAACTTGGCCCCGGAGGTTGATGCAACTGAAAGAAAGTTAAAAGCATATAAAGCCACAACGAAAGAAAACATAAAATGCAAAAGATGGTTGGGACAATATTTAGCACATAGACAAAAGCCTAGCATGAGCTCTACCCCCCTCATTAGCCATCACCCAGTGCCACAAGCATTCAATGCTTCATCTCAAATAAAGGAATTTTTTTGATGTTCCAACTCTGATGAGCAAGAAACTGCTACACCTTAATGGGGTATTGGAAAAACATAAAGCAAGCTCGGGCTCCTCAGCTATGCACCAAATAGAGGCAAATCATTAAATTAAAAGGCACACTAAAGGGTTGCAAAAGGCAAGTCGAGGAAAGCAGCAGTTCTAACAATCCAATATTGGTTGTTCCTAACCCACTTGCATTCATTGTGTAGGCTTCACAAGTCAATAGCAATGTTCAACCCACGCACCTAAGCAATCCCGTGAATCTCAAAGTTCGGGTAAGTAAGCAGCGTCTAAAGGTCCTTCCTATCCTAGCAATGTCGTCTTAATTAATAACTAGTATTTGGTCGAGTAAAGCTTGTCCCCCCAACAATAGCAGCAATAGCGCCATACCTATGATTGCTCCCTCCTTACATCATTACGCTCAAGATGTTGGACCCCCATTAGTTGATCTCATGGCTATGGCACCTTCCTTGAAGTATCTCACACTATGTGAATATCATTATCATACACAGCCATGGATTCATGGGCTGACTTGGGACATGTTACTCTACTTGGGGGCTCAAAACACCTAATACGATTGTTGACCTAATCATCCCTAACATAAGTGGGGTGACTTGTTTACAAATTCTAATCTAGTTAGACATTTAAAGATGAGTTTTGTGTGAAGTATTATTGTGCCCCTGACATTAGATATGGTTAACTATGATGCTTTAATGATTTTATATCCCAAATGAAGTTGATATCACTTGATCTTGAGAAGTTTTGTTCAGGGGGTATCACACATGGTAGCAGAGATGCCTTGAGAGATAGCTTCATTGTTCTCCAACACCTTCCAGTGGGCTCTTTCCCTCTTTCTGAGAGCAAACCTGACTTTGTGGCCCCAACATTGGCCCTTCAGAGTTGACCATTGAGCCTTGAGCAGATTCCACATGATGCTACACCCCTTGATTAGCCTCCATATGCTGACATGTTGAGCCTAAAAGCTTAGGCATTGGACTATTTGATGATGTGCCCAAATGGAACCAGGACGCTCCTAGGTTGGCCTTGACCTTCTTTGATGGACGATACCTTGTTTTGAAGCCCGGATGAGGATGGTTATCACTAAGATAGCTTGGGAGGGCCAGCACATCCCTCTTTGACGTTAAAACTTGCCCTTAAAGGTGCCATGTCACTCCCACATGCTTGAAAAGGGTGACATAGGTGTTGAAGGAAATGTAACTAGGTTCGGTCTTCATAAATGTACTTTTGATATTTGTATTTATTCAAGAAAGGAAATGTTATTTTTATATTATTTGTCAATGAGTTTCTTGCTCATTGAAGTAGGTCAAGCACATGGTTAAGTGCTTCTAGGAAGTCAAAAGGTCAATGTATTTATGTAAGACCCTTAGAGGGCATGTTACACTATGTATAAGGTCAAAGGAATACCTCCAAGACAAGTGCAAGTCCTCTCCATGCAGCAACGTCCTCCAAAAGAAGCTAAACGATGAAAATAATGAAGAAACAGTCAAGTCGGCCTAAAGACATCATGTCAGCCTAAAGGAGGGACAGTCCTCTATATATAGAGGTTGTCCACTCCCTCTCAATGTCCAATAAGCAAGCTCTGAAATCAGCGAAGGTAGAAGCCGAGGAAAGTGAAGGAAAAGACAAGTCTAAGGGTCTCCAAGCAAAGCGAGGAAGGAAGGAAGTCAAAACGAAGTAAAGGGACTGTTTCTAGGGCAGAAAGCAGTCACACATGCAAGGTAGAAGAGGGCAGATTGCGGATATAACAGCAGTAGCATTTCAGTGCAAGATTCATTAGTGTTTGGGCTAGATATTAGGCCTACAAGGCCTCCCAAGTCAAGCGAAGAAGTATCTCTCTCTAGCGAAGGTGAAAGGACCCTAATTCTCTAAGGGTACCCTCCACACGTGGGAAAACTAGGGCAGAAAAACAGCATTACAGTCATACCCCCATACCTCAAGAAGGATCTTGTTTGGTCAACAAAAGAAGAAGTCTACTTGAGCAAAGGATAGAATAGGAACATCTCATCTAGAAGGCCCACTCAAGAAAAGTCTATCTCTAGACAAGAAACAAAGGAGGACAAAGTGCTGGCGAGCAAAGTGCCGAAGGAGGAAGTCTATGTGCCGGGAACAAAGTGCAAAATAGAGGAAGGACTTCACTTGTGCTTGGAAGACATCCTAGTCAAGGATCTAGGGTTTGGCATTGATCAATAAGAAGCTTCAATAAGTGAAACTTGCCAAAGGGTTTTCCTCTCTAAGAGAGAGAGGTTTTGGCCCTGGCAAAGAGCCAACATCTGTGTTCTTGTCTTTATGTTTTTGATAGTAGTTTGATGAAACACACACACTAATAATAAGAAGAAGATCAAGCTAAGATAATTGTAAAAGTGCTTCACAAGTTGTTATCAAGTCAAGAAGAATCCTAATATACATCATTGCCCTTGATTCTTCAACAATAGAGCCTCTCTTCGATGACATCATGGTAAAGGTGTTACCTTTTGGAGATGTACAAATGCACGGTGGGACTTTCTTGAAGTGAGGAGCACTCTTGGACCTTGCTGATTTTTCAAAGATCTTCTAAACTAATAATTAATTCTTATGATTCCTTAAGTTAATCTTTTCTCGCATTCACATTCATCATAAAGATATTACACAGAAGATCTCAACATTAGAAACAAAATACTAGTACGATCATGAAGAGACAACCAAACAAGAAACATGAGAATTTTACCCTGGGAAAACCCACATGGGGGAAAAAACCAACAACCTTTTGCTTAGAGAAATTATTCAAGTCAAGAAAGTCAATATGCCCTCTAGACAAGTCAACCTGTTGCCCAAACAATTCAACTTGGTCACTTTGCCTTAGAATTCGATTTGTTGCCTACCACAAAGATTCGGTCCCATTGCCATCTCAAAAATTCGTCCTGCTACCATTTTAGAAATTCGTCCTAATCTAGATCAAAATCGTGCCTCAGATTATTTGAATTCTTCCTCATAAGTGATTAAATTGGACGCCCAAAAGTGGAGGACGAATTTCCTTTATTTAGTGAACAAATGTTCCCCCCAAGTGGTGTGACTATTGGAGCTAGGCTGACTTAAGTAGGCTGGAGCTGACCTTATATTGGGAGGGAAAAATTCATAATTAAAATTCAAGTTTTCTTCTTTTTGAAACCGACATGAAGAACTTGCCTTACATTAATCATTAAATGTATTTTAAGGGCAAAAATATATCTTATGAAGACCGAACATAGCTACAAAATTCAACACTCCCTCTTAGCTAGGGAAGTATTCATAATGACTATCTAGATGTTCTCTTGTTGACAAATTTCTCTAAGAAAAGGTTACAACAATTCATCAACAACATCAGCATCATCCAATTACCATAATCATGGTCAACAATTCTGATACATGTTAAATCAACAACATCAACTAGTTACCATAATTTTGAACTGTACCTCTGACCTATGGTGCACCATAATCCTGATTGGTACTCCTGACACATGGTATATCATTAGCATCAACTAGTCACCATGAATCTGGTCAGTACCTCTGACCATAATTCTGATTGGTACTTCTAACCCAAGCTAGTCTTGGTTCACCATCCGCCTGGTCAATATCTTTGACTCATAGTGAATCTCCAAAGGCCTCACTCTTCATGAGTAATTTCGGGCATGATGCTAAATATGCTCACTCACGCTATTTGGAAAGTCTGAGCTCAATGTTGAAGGGCACCTAGTCAACTAAGGCTTCTAGAGACTAGGACCATTCTTTCTAATTCCGATCAACATACTTGACACAGAAAGAATGTTTGTCCTTTGCCAGACCATTCTCCCAATTTCTAGTCAACATTCTTAACACAAGGAGAATGTCTATCCCTGATGTTAGCACATCAACCCTCTGGACCATTCCCCTGGTCAACCTGATCCAAAGAAAATGTTTGTCCTTGATGTTGCTATTTCATCACTCCCTCTTGCTGAGAGAGACATGCTCAATCATTCCAAGCTTGTCCTCGAAACAATTTGCTTAACTATAGAATAGTATTGGAGCCATACTACTCCCTTCTGTACCATGTCTCGATACTAGATCTCACTGTGCTTTGACCTGTCATCGTCACCTGCACTTGATCAAACAATCCTACAAGTAGTTTTTGAAGCCATACTACTTCACAACTCGCCAACCAAGTTGCAATATACTTGGCTTCTGTAGTATTGAGTGCAACAAATGTCTACTTCCTGCTCATCCAAGAAATCATAACGGAGCCCAAACTGAAGCAATATCCTAATGAACTCTTTCTATCTTTTGCACTCTCTACCCAATCTGAATCTATGAATTCCTACAGTTGTATTGCACTTGTTTGAGACATACCTCAAACCATAACTGAATGTGCCATGACCAACTATATCAAGTTGGTACCTCAACACATGTTGAGCCACATGCCTTGGCTCAACCATAAACTAACCTACTCCATCACTGGATCCATCACCATAGCTACTTTATGGTCCTGACTAGGCACTCCCTCTGAAATACATCCTGTTGTGGTAATCTTGGTTGCTCCTTCTACCATTGCTACTTTCTAGTCACTGAAGCATATCTGTTGTCTAGCATAGTCCACTCATGGAAGGCATACTGATCTTAGAAACATCTCGTCTCTTGCGATCCATCATTTGAAAGATCTCAATAGTATACTTCCCTTGACTAAGGAAGTAAGGCATCAAATCTAGATCCTTCATCTCGAACTCAGAGGTCAACTCCCTTTGAAGTTGAAACAAGGCTTAATTGCTCCCTCTATCACATGAGTTCTTTTGCTTAAGTCATATAACAAAATCGACCTTGATCCAATGATCCAAGAAAGTCAAATTTGCAGAGCTTGTACAAGGCCTTCTTTTGTTTGCAAGTAAGAGACTTTTTTATGTACCTCAAAAGCTTGAGGTAGCTCTTATGTACACTTCATTGAGGAAACGGTCTTTACATCCATCTGATGTAACTTTCAACAGAAATCATAAAGATAATAATTTTAAAAGAAGTGTACCTAACAAAAATGTCTCTTCACAATCTTTTCCCTCTTTCAGAGAGAACCCTCTAGTCTCTCTATGTTGCCATCTGTTGGACGCTCGATTTTGTAGATCCATTTGGAAGTCACCACTGGCCTCCCTTCAACACAGTCAAGATATACTTCAAACTTGTTCATCTGCTTTCTCCCTCTGAGCTAGGATCTCATCTAGTACAATATCTCTCAACACAAATCACCAATTCTAGGAGAGTCCTCTTGTCACAAGCTTTGCTTCGTTGTTCCACTACTTTCATTTATCATCAGGCTTTGGAAGCCTTCACTCTGTACCTGCAATCCTCACTAAGAGGCCATGGAAGAACAATTATAACCAAGCAAAGGATACAAAGACAAGAGACTAAATAGTAAAACAATAACAGTAATAATCAAGAGAGATATAAGTTACTTATCTTTTGAGGATTACAGGAAAAATGTTAGCTCCCTCTTGATCTTAGCCTTCTTGCATCCATCTTGCAAATTCATCAACCTTGTCTTCATCATCAGCATGATGTCATTTCTTCCTTGCATGAGTTAGGGTTTCTTCTTTCAGCAGAAACATTAATCTAGGTCCAGATCTAGGGTTTTGAAGCGAACAAAGTTCCTTCTTCAGATTAATTACTCTAGAAGACTTGGAATATAAAGATATCCATAAGGATACAAATATTATATAATAAATGTGTGAATAATATTCATACAAATGAGAGCAAGAGGTCTACTTATATACTATGCAGGTGCCTCTTCATGGAGAGTCATGTCTCATTAGACATGACTCTTCAACCTAATTACTAATTAATTAATCATTATTAATTATTATCATTTACATTATTTCCTATATATTTATTCATAACATTGCCTTCCCCCTCAAAGCTTGTCGATGAAAAAGGCTCGATCTCTTTTTCGGTTTCGAATGTCTTCTCATCTCTAAACAATGATATTTGTCTATACAAGTTGATATGATTTTCTAAGCGACAAACAAAATTGTCGCACTGAGAAGGGATCAGACCATCCTAGATTAATCTTCTGTGGAATATTCTGATCATTGGTATTTTTTAACAACTTGTCATTATAGGACCGGATTGAGGTTACATCACTATTCCCTAGAACATCAGTTTGTTGTTTTTGTTCTGAATAGTCCCAATACGTAGCTCGTTTGAGTTGTCTTCTTGTATGATTCGAATGTCGATAGGGAACATTTTTGGTTTGACTTTCCCTTATTAAGTGTGTGGAAATTTTTTTATTTACTTCAGGTGACGATGTTGTTGAGTTGGTTACAGAACCTTCACTTGAGATGTTTATCATCTGAACTGCAACACCTAAGTGTGTCGTTTCTTCAACTAACTTGTCTTCTTGAGTTGTCATATTCACTGAATCGGTATACGCTCCCTTATCTTCAACTTGGACTGTTACGACTAGAGATTTCGATACTTATTCTTGAGTAAATTGTCCTAGCTTGTCTTTTAATGCTTTCTTATCATCCTTAAGTTTCTTAATTTGAGTGAGTAGACTTTGATTATGGTTTCTCAGACGTAAAAGTTCTTTGGTTTCTGATTCATCAACCTTATTTTCAATGTTTTGACTTTTAAATTTTTCATCTTTTAGATCTCTGATTTGTTCTAATAAATTTTTATTAAGGTTCTTTAAACGTAAAGTTTCCTCTTCTTGTTCTGATAAGTGCTTCTTGAGTTCTTTCTTTGTGACCTTAGTCTTTTTCACTTGTGCAAGTAATTTTTTGACGTGGTCCTTGAGGCGAGAGATTTCTTCATCCTTTTCCATTACTTCCTTGTAATGCATATCCACAAGATTTTTATGTTCCTATTGTAACGCTTTCTTGTTTTGCCGAAGTTTGGCTATTTTGCCTTTCTCTTGATCTTCTAACTGCAATTTCTTGGTACACTGGATTACATCGTTTTGTAGGAGTGATGATGGGCTTTCAACTTGCAATGTGGATTCTGTTTTCTTCATTTCCTTATTAAAATCAGCTTGTCGCTGCTTATATATTGCCATTAATTGTCCTATATCTCTTGCAATTGCTTGTTTTTGTGCATCACTTAGAGATTCCATATTTTTTTCCTTTTTCTTCACTTCTTTTAACTTTGTATGGAACCTTCTTAAGTTTATTTATTTGTTTTTGTTAAATACCCTTTATTTTTATTTTTTTCTTGAATTTTATTTATTTAAATAATCCCTTAGATCTCCTTTAAGTTGTTGTTTTTCTTTTTTTTAATTAATTTAATTATATAATTATTACTATGTACTGTATAGTTTTCTTTTTATATATGATCTGATCGAATATATATCTAACGACTATGATCAAATATATAATGACTATTGGTTCGTATGTTACCAAGAGTCACACCTTTCGACTAATGCCAGACACTGTTTGACCGAGCTACAATGTTTTACAACTCGGACTCGGACTCGGACTCGGCCGAGGATCGACTCCGACTCCGACTCCGACTCGGTAATGACTCGGCCGGCTCGATTTCAATGACTCGGTCGTTGTAAAAAATACATTAAATATTTATTTTTTTTATAAAAAAACATAATTTTAAATATTTTAAACATAATTTTAAAGATTTTCATTCAAGTTTCCAAATACACAACATTATAATATACATGGAAGACAACATATGATCAAAGTAGGCTCATGAACCAATCCATTATATCAAAATGGTACGGTGGTACCCAATGGCAATAGTAAATACATAGTCAACTGTAGTCTGTCATACATGATCAAAGACTCAAGAGTCAAAACAAAATACAAATAACCAAGGAGGCTAGTAGCTACTGCCAGAGGAGCCAAGATCATCTCGACCAATCTCTGGATCATCATCATCAGAGTCAGACAAGGGGCCCCATCAATGACCAGTACTGGCTACTGCTAGAGTTGCCAACATCATCTAGCTCAGTGTTACTTGGGAGCAGGAGCGGAAGTGGGGAGCGAGAGCGAAAACGGGAGCAGAAGCGACATTTTCAGAAGCTCCAGGTTTGAGAGCGAATCCCAGAGGAGTTCAACAACCAATGTCACTAACATCAAGGTACACAGAGGGATTGGTGCTCTTGATTAAATACGAGTTCCATACCCTAATACATAACAAAATTCAATGGAAACATTGCAATCCTCCAATCCTAAAACCCTGAAAAAATGATAAGTCTGCTGGATTTTGAATGAAATCTAAAATTCTACTTTCTCCATATGAAATCCAATGAGGCTGGAACCACTCTTAAACATCCTGAGTCATTTCATGGTAATGTTAAAAATTTAAGTAAAAGGATGAAAATGAAGATTAAGGAGAATGTCACTTTTACTTTAAGAATTTAACATTACCATGAAATTTGAACATCATATCAATACTAGGAGAGGGGAATGGACCCCAAATAGCACTTAACCAATTTAGAAAACACCTTGGAGTCCCCAACAATCAGCCAAATGTTAAAAAGTTAAAAAAAAAATAGAAAAATCGTTGTTTCTTTGGGTGACTGGCTGAATTTAATGACTCGGCCGAGTCAGTCATGACTCGGCCTCCCGGACTGGTTTTTCTACCGGGTCACTCCTCAAGGCTTCAACTCGATTCGACTCGGCCGTTTCGGTTTCGAAACGGCCGGTTTGTAAAACAATGCCGAGCTATTTGGAAACGGTGGGTCTACAGCGTTGACGGGATGTCGGATAAACAGGCCGACAGGCAGCGGATGGATGGACGAGAGTTTGATAGTGGGTGTCGAAGTGGTAGCCGGGGTGGATAGGATGACTGGTCGATGGCTATAGTATGTCGGGTGTATGACAATGCAGGTCGAAACGATGGACGCGGGTCTGTGGTCAATGGCGTGGGAACAGGGTGGTTAACGGACGCGGGAACAGGGCAAGGGAGGAACGAGCATGCGGGGTACGAAGGTTAGTGTGTGAGTGCGGACAGCAGGAGGGTCGGAATTGCTTAAGGAATGTGTGGAGCGAAACCCTGTGTGCAATAACGTGGAATGGGTTACCGCTGGCCCGAGGGCGAAGGTCAACTCCAAGGATGGAAGGTGGCTCGAGGGTTTTATATATATATATATAGATATAAATTTTTTGTATGGTGGCTGAGGGAAACGAGAGTGGACGAGGTCCTGTATCTGCAAACTCTGTTGTGCGTCCGGTAGTGTTCTGTCAACCAGATATATTTATTTATTTTTTTCAATAAATTTTTTTTATATATAAACTTCTGTTTTTTTATAACTTCTTTTTCTTTTTCTTTTCTCTTTTTTTTTTAATAATACTTTTTTTTATGAATTCAATATTTTTTTTAATTATTTTTTTTCTTTTTTCTAAATATATACTTTGTTCTTTTCTTTCTTTTATAAACTTTTTTTTTACGTTAACCCTGGAGAACCCCCAAGAGCTTCTTAAACGCTTGAATGACGAACTAACGGAACGGAGAAACTCCAGTAGCGAAACACTAGAATCACGACGACAACACAGTGGACGACAGGTTGATGGCCAAAAGCCGAATCAAACGAAGCTCTGATACCAAATGAAGCGAACAAAGTTCCTTCTTCAAATTAATTACTCCAGAAGACTAGGAATATAAAGATATCCATGAGGATACAAATATTATATAATAAATGTGTGAATAGGATTCATACAAATGAGAGCGAGAGGTCTGCTTATATACTATGTAGGTGCCTCTTCATGGAGAGTCATGTCTCATTAGACATCACTCTTCAACCTAATTACTAATTAACTAATCATTATTAATTATTATCATTTACATTATTTCCTATATATTTATTCATAGCAGGTTTTACCCACAAACCCCTAGGGTTTTCACGTCCAAGACTCCATGTCTTTTACAAACCTTAGTTTTACAATACTCATCCTTTTGCAAGTCCAACAGCCTTTGTCATCAACAAATTTTCCTTTTATTTCCAAACATTCAAAATCATAGTGTTTTTCCATGCCACCTCATATGTGATGTCATCAATCAAGAAAAATCTTCAATAAGGGTATGACATTCCAATATCTTCTATAGCACTTACTCCTCCTACCAACTCTTAATCAACAAATTCTGAGTAGTGCAAGTTTCATCAAAACTGAACTCAGTCCTTGAGCATGATTCAAATCATTAAAATGTCTTATCAATTCATGACACTTGAAACAAGTGTATCCAAGATGCATTCTGCATTAACAAGAGACTTCAAGGGATTTGCTTCAAATTTGATAACCAAGCTTCAAGGGTTGACTAACCTCTTCAGAGAATGACAACAATTTGACCTCTAGGCTTAAGCAGCGCTATGTTCATTCCAATGTTCTTCCTTAACTCCCTCTGGCTATGAGTAACTTTACAAAATCTGAACTTCAATCAATACATCATGCTTCAAGATATCAAACGTTCTGGTCACAAGTGTGTGGATCACATATCTCTCTTAGCAGCTTAATTCTTACTTCAAATACTAATGTCATTACTTTAAGATAGCTTACATGCTTTATTCAAGACATAGGTCTTCTAGGGTTTACCAACCCTAAGATCATCAACGTTTTTCTTTGGCAACTTTTGTTGTAATATATTGTGTCCATTGTCAATCAGGTGATGTTATTAGTCAATCAAATAACTTTGTGGAAATATGTTTCTGATTTTTCTCTCAGCCCTGTATAAAGAACTTTGTCCACAGAAAGGCTACTAGGTCTTTGCCTTCTATACGTTACAAGGATCTCTCTCCTTCTCCTGCTATTCTTGTGTGAACAATACATTAGTAATCAAGTCAATAAATTTCAAGACTCAACGAACACTATCATTGAAGATTTTGCATAGTCTATTGTCCAATATGTAAAGCAAGGCTGAGTTGCAACTTAGCTCTATCTTATAACAACTTTTCCCTAAAAGAAGTATGCTTCAACTGTGGTTTCTTTACGAATCCAAAGTGAACTCTTCTTCAGACCAAGAACTCTACTCTAAATGGTGGGATCTCTCTTCTTGTCTGTTCAAAAGTGCTAAGAGGCAGAAAGACTGATTAGCCCTTCAATACCATTGGAGGCATTCCTCTCAATCCCTTAAATTATTTAGATTTGGTCTCTAACACTGTAATGAGATAGTAAGCTTTCCATGTGCCTCTGAGCCAGATACAGGAATATCATGAATGCTAACATCAGGTATCCCATGCACAGTTGATGGTTGTAAGTTTTCCAGGTAAGCTAGTTGCAAGATCAAATGAAGAAACTCTATCTACCTTGGTACTCTAACACTTCATTGTTTTTAAGTAGCCTAAATAATGTTGATCCAACCGATTTAAACCCTCTTCAACAATACAGGGTGAACCACTATACTTAAAATCCAAAGATTCATGATTGGGAGGGACAACAAAACTGATTTCCCACATGGAAGTTGATTTACACTCCATGGCTAGAGCCTTTTGCTCACTGATTTCGTAAACAATGATTTTTCAATCTGAGAATTAGGAAGTCAAGCCAATCTTCTTTTAATCCTTGAGGGAGGTCTGCCTCAATTAGACACAAATTCAAGTTATGACAATGAATATTTTGTTGTGCTTCTTGATCAAGTAGCTTCCTGAGGTCAGAGGTTCTCTTTGCAATTTTCAATAAGAGATGAATGGATCTTTCGGCCTTCCTTACCAGATTTTTCTTTGCCGCCTATGGTCATATCCAGCCTCCTGCAACCAAATTAGGCCTCTAAGCTATTTCGGAATTCTGAGGCACTTTGGACTGAGGCCTAGCTTCAGATAATTTCAAACCCTATATAACCAACTCTCTTGGCCTACCAAAGATTAAACTAAGGCATTTTCGGCCTAATTTTCCAGACTTCTTCTGCCCTTATATCAAATCTTTGTAACTTTGTCATGAACTAGGTTTCTTATCTAGCAAGAGGACTAGGGCTAAGGCTACTCTAGCAAGAGGACTTAGCCTGCTCTTACTTTTTCAAGGCTGCTCTTCAACCATACGCTCTGATACCATGTTGATTTTTCAAAGATATTCTAAACTGATAATTACTTCTTATGATTTCTTAGGTTAATCTTTTCTTGCATTCACATTCATCATAAAGCAATTACACAAAAGATCTCAACATTAGAAACAAAATGCCAATAGGATCATGAAGAGACAGCCAAACAAAAAACACAAGAATTTTACCTTGGGAAAATCCCAGCAACCTTTTCCTTAGAGAAATTATTCAAGTCAACAGAAATACATCTAATTCTTCAAGTCAAACTGACTAGTGACATAACCCTGGTCAAACAGCCCTCTAGACAAGTCAATATGCTACCCAAACAATTCGGCCTGGTCAGTCTGCCTTAGAATTCTATCTGCTGCCTTCCACAGAGATTCAGTCCTACTGCCATCTCAGAAATTCTTCCTGCTGTCATTTCAAAAATTCATCCTTACCTGAATCAAAATTGTCAGGCCAGGTTAACTCCAAAAATTAATGAGCGCAAGAAAGAATTGATGATTTTATTCATTAGCCAACTATTATTTATACATACATAAAACGGATCAGTTCATCTTCTAGATGACTGTCCAGTTCACCCATCCGTTTCGGATTAGGTGTCAACATTCCCCCCCTTAATCTGAAGGGATGTTGGTGAGTCCAAGCATCGTTCTGAATCTTTCAAGCTTTTCTCTTCCAAGCGCTTTGGTGAAGATGTCTGCAATTTGCTCGTTTGTGGAACAATGACGGAGATGGATTGTTTTGGCCTCAACATGATGTCGGATCAGATGATATTTAGTATTGATGTGCTTAGTACGATCATGGAACTTTGGGTTCTTGGCCAACTTTATTGCAGAGGTGTTATCAATCATGAGTGGAGTTGATTGTATTTGTTTTACCTGCAAATCTTCAAGAATTTTCCTGAGCCACACAATTTCTTTCGTTGCTTCAGCTGCTGCCACATATTTTGCTTCTGTTGTGGAATCTGCTGGTACTGATTGTTTGTGTGATCTCCAGGAGACAGCTCCTGATCCAAGACTCATAGCATATCCTGAAGTAGATACCCCAGTTTCTTTGTCTCCATCGAAGTCTGAATCAGAGTATCCAATCAAGTTGAAGTCGTCCACCTGTGTATACTTGATTCCAAGGTCTTGAGTTCCCTTCAAGTACCTTAGAACTCTTTTTGCAGCAGACCAATGTCCCTCACAAGGCTTTTGCATAAACCTGGAGAGGATTCCAACAGCAAATGAAATGTCTGGTCTGGTAGTAGTGAGGTAGATGAGACTTCCTACAAGCTGTCTATACTTTGTTGCATCCTCAAATTCCTTTCCTTCAATAGATGTGAGCTTCAAGTTTTGTTCCATTGGAGTAGAAAGGGGATTGCACTCTGTCATGCCAAATCTGTTTAACAAATCTCCAATGTATTTCTTTTGAGAAAGAAATATGGACTTTGGATGTTGGGTTACTTCAATGCCAAGATAGTAATGAACATAGCCCAAATCAGTCATTTCAAAAAAATTTCCTAATTCTTTCTTTATGGATGCAATATAGCTTTCATTGTTCCCTGTCATTAAAAGATCATCTACATATACCACAAGATATACAACTGTTTTGCCAACTTTCTTGACAAATAAAGTTGCATCATCAAGATCAAAATGTTTGAAGTTGAGTTTCAGAAGATGCTCAGTTAGTTTTTCATACCAGGCTCGTGGTGCTTGTTTGAGGCCATACAAGGACTTCACAAGTTTGCATACTTTGTGTTCATGTCCTTTCACAGCAAATCCTTCAGGCTGGGACATAAAAACATTCTCTTTTAGATCTCCATTCAAGAATGCAGTTTTTACATCCATTTGATGGACTTTCCAACCGTTCTGAGCAGCTAGTGCAAAGAGTGTCCGAATGGTGGCCCATTTTGCTGTGGGAGCAAAAGTTTCCTCATAATCGACCCCTTCCTTCTGTGCAAAACCTTTTGCCACAAGCCTAGCTTTGTGCTTGTCAAGTGAGCCATCAGCTTTGTACTTGTTCTTGTAGACCCACTTGCAGCCAATTGGTTTGGTTCCAAATGGAGGATCAACCAGCTTCCAAGTGCCATTCTTTATGAGGGCATCATACTCCTTCTGCATCGCTTCTTTCCATTCATCATGAGAAGCAGCTTCTTTGAAGGAAGTTGGTTCAAAATCTGTAGACAAGTTCAATTCACAATCATAAGTAACATCCATATCAACAGGTGAATTTGAGTTATCTACATCACCTCCATCTTGTCGGTTTGTATTTTTGGTTCCTGTTTTTCCAATTTCATCAGGATGAACACTTTCAAGTGTCTTTGTCAGCCACTTTGGGGGACCTTTCTGAGATGGTCCAGGCTGTTTTGTTGATTGAGTTGGGACTGAATCAAGATTAAGTCTCCCAATTCTATCAATTACATCACTCAAAGCATCATCCGTTGTTGGAGTGTCATGCAGGGGAGATTGTTCTTCAGAAGGAGATTCCACATGTTGATCTAGTATAGGAATCCCCCCTTCAAGATGTGGAATCTGATTATCAAACTCTTGGAATGATTTCGGTTTTGTGAATCTATCCAAGCGATCAAGTTGCCGCTCAACAACACTGTCAGATTTGGATGATTCAAGAAAAATGACATCTCTAGATAAAACAAACTTTTTAGTTTTTATTTACTTCATCATAAAGGCAGTATGCTTTAGATGTGTTTGAATACCCCAGGAAGATACACTTACGACTTCTAGCACCAAGTTTGTTTCTATGTACCTTTGGTATTAAAGCATAACAGGTGGAGCCAAAAATCCTGAGATGTTTTACCGAAGGAACATGTCCATACCACAATTCATAAGGAGTCTTGTTTCTTATAGCACTAGATGGACATCTATTCTTTATATATGCAGCACATAGAACCGCATCAGCCCAAAACATTGTCTTTACATTTTTGAAGAAAAGCATGGATCGTACCATATTCAAAATTGTTCTGTTCATTCTTTCAGCTACACCATTCTGTTGAGGATTATAAGGCACAGTTGTTTGATGTTTAATTCCATGTTGGCGAAGATAGTGTTCAAATTCATTTGATGTATATTCTTTTCCATTATCAGTGCGAATAGACCCAATATGAGATTGTGCATCATTTTCAATCCACTTATGAAAATTCTTGAATGTTTGAAAAGCATCAGATTTGTTCTTCAATAAATAAACCCAACACATTCTGGTGTAATCATCAATAAATGTCATGATATACTTATTTCCATTTGCAGAAGGAACAGGCATTGGACCACATAAATCTGAATGAATAGGTTCAAGCTTCCTATGTGCTCTTGAATGTGAATCATGAAAAGACTGTTTGCTATGCTTTCCTAGAATGCAAGCATCACATTGTTTATGTTTTCTAGGAATTGTAGGCAAACCAGCAACACCATTTTTCTTCAACAAGCGGAGGCTATCATAGTTTAAATGTCCAAATCTAGCATGCCATAATAAACTTGATGGAAGTGTACCTTCATCATGATGAGAAATATATGAAAAATGTTGTGCATGAGCAGAGGTTCCTTGCAGTTTAAGAAGTCTTTCTTCTTCTATACCCCTCATGACAAGTGAGTGGTCAGATGCCTTTCTTACCTCAAGCTTGCCATCAAACATGTGAATGGAGTGACCTTGCTGGCGGATGTGGACCAGGGACAGCAAGTTTCTTTTGAGCTATGGGAGATATAGAACATGATCCAGAAGAAAGTCTGGAAGACCAGGCAGTTTAAGCCTGACTGTGCCAAGCCCTGATGGCTTGATTTTTGACTGATCTGCAAAGTATACTGCTCCATCAACATTATCAGTGAAATCTTCAAAAAAATCTTTCCTATGAGTCATATGACAGGTTGCTCCTGAATCAAGCAACCAGTCATTTTTCGAAGAAGCAAGTGAAGCATTAAACAAATCTTCATTTACTCCAATGTTACATTGTGCCTCAATATAGTGAGCGGATTCAAGTGCTTTACCTTTGTCTGTGTCATCAGTTTTACCTTTCTGCTGATTTCTTCTCTGCTCAACTTTGTCCCATGGTAGCTTGCATGTAGAAGCATCATGTGATCCATTTCGTTTGCAGCGAATGCAATGCAGATCTGCCTTTTCTGCTTGAGGATGTCTGCCCCCCCTGCCTCTGAAGTATCTTCCTCTTCCTCTTCGTCCACCTCTTCCTCTTGTAGAATCTTGAGCAGGATGCTTTTCTTTATGAGCAAGGCAAACAGTCTCTTCAGAAGATTCAGGGACTGTTTTCTTTCCAAAGGCTTTCTCTCTTTCAGCAAACTTTTTCACAAGAGTGTCAAAGGTTATATCTTTAAGATTTCCATTTGCTTATAAAGACTCAAGATAGTTAGAGTAGGTAGGATAGAGTGCTTTGAGAAAGGCAATAAGAGAGATATCCAGCTCAACCTTAGTGGATTTAATATCATGCATTATAGACTTTATTTCAGATGCAAGAGCAAGAGGATCATTATTTTTCAGTTCAAGAGTGAAGAGTTTAATCATGAGCTGAACAACTTCAAGTGCAGAATGTGTATCATAGAGTTCTTTCAGCTTTTGTAAAGCTTCAAAGGCATTGGAATAGGATGAAATATGACGACTTACTTCCTCATTTACAGATGTTGCGATCAATGCATAGGCTTTGCTGTTCTTGTTTTCCCAAATGGCGAGTTCTTTGTCTGATGTGGGCTGCACAGGGTCTTTGTCTTCTTCTCCGACACACACTCCTTTCCACAGCTCATTGTAGATAAGGGTGTGTTTTACCATCCGGGACCATTCAGAATAGTTCTCCTTGCCAGTGAGAACTATTCCGACCATAGAGATGATTGAATGCATTCTGTAAAAAAAATATCTCTGCCAAAAACTTCTGTTGGAAAAAAAAAATCCTTGTGCCACAGCCTTATGCACCCTTTTTTTTTTTTATAAAACACTTTGACTAATATAAACACTCTGACTGATTCAAACTATTTAACAATATAGTCAACCAAGAAGCTGCACATGTGCATGCTTACAGAGTCAATAAGTGAACATTCTTAGAGAAAATTGAACCTCGAAAGATAGCTCAATAACTAAATCAATCGACTCAAGTGTGGCCCCTTCGCTTTTAATACAAAGACAAAATAAAAGTCCGATTCCACACTGTGGGCTGAATCCCAAAGCATACAATGAATGGAAAGAAACAAAACATATATCTCGTGGCGGTGAAAAGGGTAGTTACATGGCCACAAAGGTCAAAACAAGATTGCCCAGCTATTTCAGCTACGGGAAAGTATGTAAGAAATTCTTCTCTTCTTCATGAAGTTACTAGAAGACATGAATAACATAATACAAAGGTTTTGCAAAAAATCTCCTCTCATTTCCAGAGCTCCTCCATTGGAATACCACGGTACGCTGCGACTTCACTGAACTGCCTTATTTGCGAAACAGCATCAATAACTGCCCTAGCATTATCGAGCAGATTATCACTCCCTAGTTGTTTTCCTAAAATGACACCAGTACCAGCAGTAGCCGGTCTACGCATCACCTTAGCAGCACCATAATGTCCATCAGACTTCTGCACAGCAGTAATGAGTTACAAAAGCGCAGTCACCATTACAAAAACGCAGTCGCATTTTCATCAAAAACGCAGTCGCATTTTCACCATACCAAAAACGCAGTCACCATACCAGAAAACGCAGTCACCACAAGAAAACGCAGTCACCAATAGAACTCAGTCTTCAATACAATGCAGCCATGCTTCAATACAACGCAGGCTTCAATAGAACTCAGCCACCATAATAAAACGCAGTCACCATAATATCAAACGCACTGTAGGTGTGAAACTATAATAAATGCAGTCACCATATCATCAAACTAATAAAACATAAGCAGCAGTTCAAATGCAGTTCAAATGCACCAGGTTCAAACACAAGCAGCGTTTCCAGCGAAAATGAGTTTCAACGCATTGATAATTCAAACATTCATGCGCAGAGAGGGACAGTAGAAACGTAGTAGGTATTCCTGCGTGGAGGCACCAGAAACACAATCAATTACTTATGATCTGAGGGCGCAGTCTCCAGAGGCGCTCAGGACAGAGGGCGCAGTCTACAGCAGTGGCAGCGCTATATGCTCAGAGAATCGCTCAGGGAATCGCTCAGAATGATGCAGCGCTCAGCAGGAGTTACACTATTTTGGGACCTGTGCTCTGATACCATGTCAGGCCAGGTTAACTCCAGAAATTAATGAGCGCAAGAAAGAATTGATGATTTTATTCATTAGCCAACTATTATTTATACATACATAAAACGGATCAGTTCATCTTCTAGATGACTGTCCAGTTCACCCATCCGTTTCGGATTAGGTGTCAACAAAAATAGTGCCTCAGATGATCTGAATTCTTCCTCATAAGTGATTGAATTGGATGCCCAAAAGTGGAGGACGAATTTCCTTTATATAGTGAACAAAGGTGCCCCCCAAGTGGTGTGACTGTTGGGGCTGGGCCAACTTAAGTAGGTTGGAGCCGACCTTATATTTGGAGGGAAAAATTCATAATTCAAATTCAAATTTTCTTCTTTTTGAAATTGACATGAAGAACATGTCTTACATTAATCATTACATGTATTTTAAGGGTGAAAATATAACTTATGAAGACCAACCATAGCTACAAAATTCAACAAACCCTTGTCTCAGTTCCTTGATACCCTGTTGCCTATATTGAAGGATGACGTCAAGGTAGAGACTACTTTCCTCCCACACCTGTGGGTTATTTTTGGCATTTTGTTATGTTTTAGAGCTATTTCAAGGTTGGCTTGTGACCTTTGACCTAGTTGAACGCTCAAGTAAAGTTTCTTAGGGGTTTGCTTGTAAAACTAGTAGAATAACGCTTGTTTACCCTCATATACATAAAGGGGAGCTTTATTCACTTTACATCACCATTCATCATCATACTTCTCTCTCTTTGGAAGTGTACACTAGCTTTTGCCTCTTTTCCACTTGGACGCAATGTTCTTCTATGGTGCAAATTTGTCGTGAAGTAAAATTTTTGCTTGAGGAAGGTTCCTTGGGATTGATTGAAGAGATTCTTATGGAAATTTTGTAAGTTTATTAATTATCTTCTATATTAACCACTGAAACATCATTCTTCTAATCTCAACCACAGAAATCTACAAACAGCAGTAATAACACTGCATGGAAGGGATATCTAGAATGAGTATCGTTTACTCAAGAAAATCAAGATTAAAATTGAGATAAGAGCTGCAAATTTGTGACCCTTAAAAATGACAACTGTGGATTTAATTTTGGAACATCATTCTTCTCATCTTCTATAGTTTACATGCTATCATATGAAAATTAGGGTTTCCTTTTGTGCCATGTTTAAAATTGCTATTTATCTTGAAACATTGATTCATTAGGCCAACGTGAAATTGTTTTCCTTGAATCCTTCATGAGAACTTCGAGTTGTGCTTCTCTTGAATTTAAAAACTCCCTCTTAAAGGACATTGTTAGGGTTTGTAAGAAGAGGCGTTTGCCCTCTCACTCTCTTCATCAAGGTTGTCTCCATTAAATTTGCTCTAGGTGACTCCAATGCCCTTTAGATTAAAGCACTAGTCTAGGTGGTGGTGATCAATCTCTCTTCTATAAATATTATTTTCTCTCTTCTTTCTAAAATTCTAGATATTTAGGGTTAGGGTTTCTTTGGGATGTTGCTAAAAAATATTTTTACTTGATGTGTTACAGCCCTCTTAGTAGGAGTTGCATTAAATATTCATAAAAAGCAAAATCTAGCAATTATTGCATTATAAAACCCTATTTCTAGGGTTGTCATCATTAAATTGTTGTTTTATGCACGTTTCAACCATAAAACTCCATTGCAAAACCCTAAACCTTGCATATCTAATTGATAGTCTTGATCCTTTATTGATTTATCATTGTAAGAGTATTTCTTCTAGTTGTTATATGACATTACATGCCATAATATTGAGAATCTATCAAGCCCTAACTTATAATAGCTCTCTATTGGACTAACAGTAGAGTGCTTGAACTTTGAGGAAGAACATTTTAGCCCTCTGAGCTCTGCCAGTACCCTATCCCAATAATTAGACCTATCCATCACCTTGCACCTTCTTATTGACTACCCTTTAGGTGATCTATATATAGGGAAGCCTCCCTTGTGGTTCATTTACCACTAAATAGCTAGAGAAAGGTTGTTGAGGTGATAGTGGTAGCCAATCTCTTGTTGCCACAGGGTCTAGACATACCTGGCGAGGCTTTGCACTAGGCCTATTAGATTTTGTGATAATAGGAACCATCATGTTTGTTTTGTGTTTTGATTTGGATCTTTCCGAGAATGCAAAAGAATCCCTTCCCTCTCTTTAGTTCCATGCCTAGATTAAATAGGATTAGCTAGTTATATGCAAGAGAAATGTATAAATGAACATTTCTTTGTGCTTTATGCAATAGCTTAAACATATACAAAAACATGAAAAACAAACACTTGAAAAGCACAATTCAAACTATAAATCCAACAATACTTATATCCCTTCTCTTTGTTAACCCATTCTCCTGGAGAGCTCAAACTAGCTCTCAAATCCTCTGCACCTTTTGTACAAATAGTTTGGTTGATCCTTAATCTATTTGTTAAAACATCTTTGACAAAGTGAATCAAAATTTATTCAAGCAAAGCACCTCTATGGAAAGAGAGAAACAAAGAAAATAAATTAATGTCCACGGATGACCAAAGTAGGTCAATGGACTCAAAATTACATCTAGAAAAATAGAGATGAACTAGGATAATAAAAACCCTAGGAATTAGAAATTAAGCCAAACTTTAAAATACTAAAACAATGTGTATAAAATGAAAATTGTAACATAGGGAGATGGGGTAAGCCTAAACTATAAGACCTAGGCATATCTACAAGGTGCCTTGAAGGAAATATGAAGATCATAGTTGAAAACCAAGACAATAGATTGGCGATATCACATGTCTACATAAATGCTTGGAATGGAAGTAGAGGGATCAACAACATCATCCAACAATCTAAAAGGACAAATACAAGATCTAATAATGTCCATGGAAGAAAGTTTAAGGTTGAGAAGGCCAAGTCAGGCAATCCTCAAAGGAAGAAGGCAAGGTGCCTTCCCTAAATCATCCAAGCCCAACGAACCTTTGACAGTAAAAAGGAAGTTGGTAATGCACCCTTATCCCCTTTGTCCCACAAAGTATGTGAAGGGAACAAGAAGATCCTCAATGCCAAATAGTAGTAGATCCATGAGTCACATCATAATGGAAAGAAAATTATCTAACTTGCCTATCCTGATCTATAAGTGGAAATGATAGCATCTAATGGACATTTAATGTCCCAACATCCGAGATAGGTTAAAAGAAGGAAGTAACAAATCTACTAGCCCTAAGATTGGCCCCAAGGGTCTCCAATAAAGCCCGGCGCCTAAAGGTGATAAACCTTAGGTGCAAAAGGGCCAAGCATCCATGACCTAGATAATACAAGAAGGTAGAGAGGGAGACAATAGAGTCTCTACACAAACAATGACATCTCTCTTGGATCTCATAATCAATGAGACACTAGAAAAATAAGAGTTCCTCATTCTCTGCCCCTTAGATTGAGCAAAGACAACAAACACTCTCATTGACGAAGTTTGTAGCTTAGGCAGGTACTTTTACACAAACCTTGTGTCTAGGCATGCAGAAGTCGCCCACATCTCCTTAGAACACTTGCTCTAGGTTGAGCAAGTTTCTAGTGTAACTTAAGCCTAAGTTTAACTTTGGAAAAAGCGCATATTAATATGTTGACTTATCGAACTAATAAAACTTAGGAAAAGTAAACTAATTTCCTTTAGTAAGTTTTCATCTTAGCCATTAATTTAAAGTGAATCGAGATCTAATATCAATCATCAATAACTTAGAAATTAGGGTTAGGGTTAGGGTTTTGGCTCCATGTAAAGTTATAAAAGCAAGGCTAGGAAGAGGGAGAAGACACACAACAACTGCACATGATTGAGAGAGGCATCTCAGTGAGCGTGTGCTAGGTCCGAAGGAGTGCAAAGAGGTTGGATATCTAGATCTACAAGAGAGAGCAAATCTACTAGATAAGATCCAAAATATTGTATTGTGTATTTTCTTAGCTAAGCCATTATCCCGGGACGGGAGCCCGAGTAGGCTCTGAGTTTTTATTAATGATGAACTAATTTGTTGCGCAAAAATTTGTTTGTATTATTGTGATTCAAATCATTATTTGCTTTCGTTGAATATTTTTGTTAGGAACCTAACTGTGTTTATTCAGTAATTTATTGCTTGGAATTAAATATCAAGTCCTAGGTTTAAGAAAAACTAACATGGTATGAAAGCAAAAAGTTTGAATCGATCTTAGAATCGCAGGTCCCAGGTTCATATCGGATTGCTATAGCCAGGTTAAGATGCAATTGTATGAATGGAATTTTTAAGGGCCAAAGTAAATAGGTAATGGCCAAGAGAAATTTTCCTTAAAAAACCGATTTTTTTTTATAAGCTTGGTAGACTACATCTTCATCATGTCCAACCCCTCACCCCGATCGAGGGATAGCACAAGATTTGAACCCAAGACTTCTGGTTCGGTGAAACTTCATTTCCACGGCCATTGCCAATTAAGCTACCCCAAACAAACAAAAAACTGAAATTTTTAAAGAGGCATGATTTTAAAATAAAAATTACAAAAGAAATGGGGGCACGAGGGGTGGCCAACAATCCTAACAACCCACCCAGCCACTAGGACCAGTCGGTCGATTGCACATGATGCAGCCAGCCAAACAGAGAGGGTAGCCGCAAGGCCGCGACAACCATGCAAAGGGGGTTAACAGAGAAGAGACATGGTCAAGCCGAGAAGTAGCAAAGTTGACGAGCAATTGATGGACCACAGAGGAGGTAACTACCAATCGAGGAAAACAGGCAACTGGGGGCACGGAAGAGGCACAACAGCCTACAACACATGCATTGAGGAACAAGTTGCAGGTTAGGGCCGCAGCAACCAACAACCATTAAACCAGATAGTCGCAGATGTGTCAGGTAGCCGAGGCTACGAAACTATTAGCGACAGAGGAAGTGAGACAGATCCGGATGACGAGATAAGGTGACGTGGCAGGGGGCACAATACACAGCTGCAGAAGGTCGAACCTACCGCCATAGGCAGCTGCCAAGGTAGATCTGTGTGAGGAGTCGCTGAGTAAAGCTACACAAAGAAAGATCAAACGCACATCAAGGCCACAGTTTAAGCCGACAACAAAGGGCGAACTCGAGTCAAACCAAGGATAAAGAGAACAGTTGCGAGTGGTAGCATAGTCATCGAGCAATTGCCACAACCATCTAGGAGCTCAAGAGTGTCACATTGTGCAGACAATCAGGCAAAGAAGCCAGGGAAACGTTAAGCAGAGTCGACCAGCAACCCACCAACGCACGAGGAATAGCAACAGCAAAGCAAACCAATGCTGAAGGACGTGTTGCACTAGCTGCAGGTTTGCAGAGAAACTAGCATGAACGTGAATAGTGGGGGACTACAAAAATAAGATAACAGAAGGTTGTGGGGTTTGGGCAGCTGTAGATAGCACAAGAAGGAGCACACTTCATCAAATTGTTTTTTAGCAAGGTTTGATCTGTAGGATACGATGGCGATCGGTCTCAAGATTGAAGATCGCCTGGATGGTTTATCCAACTACAGCATTTGGAAGGAGAGGTTTGCATTGGTGTTAAAAGAGAATGAAATCTGGGAGTTTGTATCACAAACTCAAAATTGTCCTACCAATGCAACACTTTTGGCAGCCAATAATAAGAAGGAAGTGAAAGTCGGGAGGATTATCCCTGGACAGAGTGAAGTACCATATTATTCCTTAGAAAACCACCAAAGAAATATGGGAGTCATCAACCAAGTTATACCAAAGCAACAACCAAAACCGCAAGATGGTGTTGAAAGAGAAACTCAAGGGCAGCAAGAGGTCGAAGCATGAGTCAGTTTATTTTTATCTCACCAAAATTTCTCAGGTACAAGATGAGCTTATCGCAATAGGGAAGCTTGTGTCAGATCCATAAATGGTAAGGACAGCTTTGAATGGGTTCACAAAGGAGTGGGGTACCTTTGTTAAAGGAGTCATGACACATGAGAATCTCCCATCCTAGGATAGGTTGTGGGATGACTTCACCCAAGAGGACACTCATGAAGAGGCTCTTCATGGCAACTAGGTAAAAGATGAAATGGATAAGGAGAACGTTGATCTTTCAAGTCATGTGAGAAAGGGAAAAGGGGTTGTCAAACTGAACAAAGGAAAAGGAGGATCCTCTCAGGATGGGAAGAAAAAGGACATGAGCAAAGTCAAGTGCTTTGCATGTCACAAGCCAACACATTATGCAAGCCAGTGTCCAAACAAAAAGAAGGGCAAGGGAAAGGCAACCACTACACAGATGGACGAGTCAGTTGAGAAGTATGAGAGGAACTTTGCCTTGGTGTCATGCCTTTCTAAGACAGTCAAGAAAAATGCATGGTTCATAGATATTGGAGCATCTCACCATATGACGGGGATGAGGGAAGTGTTCCTAAGTGTTTCAAACAAACATGCAAGTGAGAGTATGTAATGTCCCTTTCTTGGGAGTGCCTAATCAACCAATAGAATAATTCCTAAATGTGCCAAATTAAACTTGTGCAATAATCAAAATGCTCATTGAAGCCTTTCATCAAACACTTAACATACATCCAACCACTACATTGTCCATTAACTCATTGAAACATTTCGTCAAACAGTTTATGAACAACCATTTTGACAAACAAATTATTCAAACAGTTTGCCTGTAGATAAAAGGGCAGCATTATTTTGACAAATATTTTGCATGCAAATTAAATAGAAACCCTCAGCATCATTTGCACAGTAAATAAAGTAACTGCAACTCAACACTTATTTTATTAAAACTGAAGGAAAGATTCTCATGTCAAATCTGGTTACAAAATATCATGGAAACCTGAGAATGTTTGCCTGTAGAAAATAGGGATTGTTGGGTTTGATTGTTGTCTCTGCACAAGAAGATTTGGCCCTCAAAGCTGAGGTATTTTGCCTCCAATTCCCAAAATTTCCTTTATTACCCTACTACCAATGATAAACCATTCCACTGCCCAACAAACAAAGCAACTTGGCCTGGTGGATTATGTGAATTATGGGCTGCTTAAACATATATTTGTCTTGGCCTGGCTATGGCACAAGGTGGCTGTAGTTTTAAGACAAAGAATGTTGCTATTTAGTAAGTCTACTCTCAAAGAGAAATCAGCTATCTAAGAGTGATTATGGAATGTTGTTATTTAGTAAGTCTACTCTCAGAGAGAAATCTGTTATCTAAGAGTGATTTTGCTTCCATTACAAAAGTTGCCCTTTTAATAAATTGATCTCCAAGATAATCAGTGTTGTCTCCTTCAAAATATGGCACATTAGCCTCTATCATATGACAAATTTAATCCATGTAAATTAATAGGCTTGGCCTTCCTTGCACTAATGATGTTGTACTCACAATTTATGAATCTCTCATTATTATAATTGATCTCTGAGATAAAATCATTTGTTCTGATGAACTCGGCTCCTGGATCAATGAAAACCATGGCCCTCACTATAAAATTCTTTATTTCAAATCAGTTCATCCTTGCAAACAAAATGGAGATCTCCTCACGAATAAAATATGCCCTGCAAAACAAATGAGATCGCCTGAAAAAAATTAAAACCCCAAAATTCTTGCAAACCTATCTTGCCAATAAATAAGCTCCAATACGAAATCCATAGTGATTCTAATTTAGATTGACTAGGATGTCTAATTTCAACACTAAAACCAATTTTCCTTGAGGATAGGGTTTTACCCCTTCCTTAAGCCACAAGGGCTCAAAATCAAATAAGGGAAATCATTCATCCACCCTCTAAAGAATGATCTTGAGCTCCCTTTTATACTCTTTGGCCATCCCAATACCATGGGTAAGTATTCCATGGATACCAATACCATGGGTACCAATGTCATCGGTAAGTATTCCATGGGTGCCAATACCACGGGTACCAATACCATAGGCAAGTATTCCACAGGCAAGTAAATACATAATAATGTGACTTTATAAAATTCACCTTGTTCTCATAGCCACATTTTAATTTAATTAAATCAATCGTTCCGTCTATAGTGATCACTCAAAAAGAGACATGACAGAGTACCATACTTGTAGTGAAAGGGATTGGAACAGTCTTATTCCAACTAGAATCAGGGGGATCTCTGGGGGTGGCGGAGGTGTTATATGTCCCAGAGTTGAAGACGAACTTGCTCTTAGTCTCAGCTTGGGAAGATACAGAGTATAATGTTGAGTTCCAAAAAGGAGAAGTATTCATACGTTCAGAGGGAACTACCCAGGACACGGCAATCAAGCTTGGTGTCAGAAAGGATAAGTTGTACAGCCATATTAATATTAATGACAGACATTGAGCTGGAGGCTCTGAAAGCTGAGTCGATATGGGGGTCTCAATGTTCTAATCTAGAAGATGGTCAGGAGACCTATTCCAGATCTGTCAAGACCAGTTGGTATCAACTTACATTGATGGATGCTCGGGAGCAGCCTCCTAGGAGCATGGTTGGAAGAAACAAGTCTTCAGATCATATTCCAAAGCAGGTAGTAGGGAAGTCTTCCAGTTCAAAAAGAGAAGCTACAGTAATGGATGACATGCTGGTATTGGAGACAGATCCAAGTGGAGGAGGTTCTTCCAGGAGTACCTCCCTCGCTAAGAGCAAGCGTTGAAGTTTGTAGCTTAGGCAAGTACTTATGCATAGGCCTTGTGCCTAGGCGTGCAGAAGTCGCCCACATTTCCTTAAAAAACTTGCTCTAGGTTGAGCAAGTTGCTAATGTAACTTAGCCTAAGTTTAACTTAGGAAAAAGCACATATTAATATGTTGGCTTATTGAGCTAATAAAACTTAGGAAAAGTGAAGTAATTTACTTTAGTGAGTAAGTTTTAATCTTAGTCATTGATCTCAAGTGAGACAAAATCTAATCTCGATTGTCAATCACCTTGAGATTAGGGTTAGGATTAGGATTTTGGCTCAATGTAAAGTTATAAAAGGAACACTACGGAGAGGGAGAAGACACACAACAGTAGCACAAGATTGAGAGAGGCATCTCAATGAGTGTGTGTTGGGTCCAAGGGAGTGTAGAGAGGCTAGAAATCTAGATCTGCAAGAGAGAGAGCAGATTTGTTGGATTAGATCATAATATTGTATTATGTATTTTCTCAATTGGGCCTTATCCCAAGATGGGAGCCCAAGTAAGCTCTGAGTTTTTATTAATGATGAATTGATTTGTTGGGAAGATATATGTTTGTATTATTGTGATTCGGATCGTTATTTGCTTCTGCTGAATATTTTTGTTAGGAACCTAGTTGTGTGTTCAAATCTTCAATTGGCCAAGGAGGATCCCTAAGCTATGTGACCAATGATACTAGAGATATTCAAGTCCAATGATGGTGACATCAACAATCCATAGGAATTACTTAGGACAAGTGTCCAAGGAATACTTAGATAGCGAAAGTCGAACTAGAGATGTTGATTGACTAGAAAGGCACAATGGCACCTAGTGAGACCTTAAAAAATGATTCTCACTAAAGAACATAGTAGCAAATATTGGTATCAATCATAACCTAAGAGTAAGCCACACAAGTACATAAGTCCATGCAAATAGAATGTGAACCTGAAAATACTCTCAAGACAAAGAGGTTAGGCAACAAACTCAACCAGAAAAATAACTAATGAAACATAATAGTGTGCACCCTTTCAATATATGGCCAATCCATAAATCCTAAACTAGGACACCAAACCTACAATCCATAAATAATTTTGGGTTTATAGATAGTGTTGCAGAGGTGCTCCTCTAAAGCGATATCTTGGAAATGTATATGAACACATTGGCACTACATGGAGGAAAGTGAAGCATGTCCCTTGCAAAGGCCCCACTAGGAGGTGGGTTTTAGGTTGAGGAGGAAAGTTTCAAGTTGAGTAATGAGTCAATACACTAGACCCCTAAGTACATATAGACAGTTATGATCTCCATAGGCTCTCCCTTATAAAAGAACGAAAAAACTAGATAGAGCCTCCATAGCAGTATTCAAGATCATAACCTTAGTCTTATGAAGGTTAACTACCAACTAGTGAAGCTCATCGAAACAAGATATTGTATCCAAATGTTTCGATAAACAGTTAAGAGAAAGGGGGTGTAAGACCACTCATTAGAAAAAACTAGTATAGCTATCAAGACAAGGTGTAACATACAACCATCGCCAACATGGGTATGTTTTCAAAGAAGGTCCTCAAGCTCATCTATGTAAATACCAAAGAGAGTCGATGAGAGAGGTGTTGAAAATGTAGCAAGCAAGGTCTTCTGGCTTGTGCCTTAGCCAGTGAAGACCTTTGGTTGTCCTCATGAGTTAGACTTCAGTTAGGATGAGTTATTTCCAGTTTACTGGAATAGTCATCAAGATTACATGCATAGAATTGGAGCTTCAATTAAGTGAAGTCTTCATCAATTTGGCTATAGAACCAGGTGGCATTTAGCAGTTCAATTAGAGCGAGTTAGTCTTTAGTCTTGATTGAAGGAAGAGCGAGTTAGATCTCTAGTGTTGATTGGAGAGAGCATGAGTTAACAACTCCAGTGATGATTGGAAGGAGAGCGAGTAACACTCTTAGTTAACTTGCTATCACAACTCGAGTTCTAAATTTGAACTAGCCCAATTTAGCGTGGATTGAATCTATAAAAGAAGGACAAAGGCACAAGGATTAAATAATTGTTTTGTGCACGAAAGTTTGTGACAAGACAGAGCTCACAAGATTGTGAGAGAGCCTTGATTGTGGAGCACAGGAATTGTGTCCTAGAAAATAGGAGCCACAAGTACGCTGGAATTTAGGAGAATTGGTTGTGTGCAAGTTGTAAGGAGTTGGGGTCCTAAGAAATAGGGCTTCTAATGCACAAAAGTAAGCAAGTTTTGCAAAGCAAGTCAAGGAGGCAACAAAGAAAGAATTGTGTGCAAGAACCGAGATCAAGTAGTGATCAAGGAAGGCGAAGATCAATTGTATCAAGCTAAGATTTGTGTGAGAAGCAAAACACTTTCTCAAGAGAGACAGGTTGCTTTGTAATAGATCCTAGTGCTCAAGAACAATCAATAAAATAGCCACATCAAGAAAGCAGGTTTTCCCTGTTGGGTTTCCTAAGAAAATAAGTGTGTCAATTTGTGCATGTGTTTTTATCTCTGTGTTTTTATTCTGCTGCTTATGAATTGTTAAGAGACTTTGTATCTTGGTGAAAGTAAACTAGATTTCAGTTTTCAGATATTCATCTAAGTAGTTGCAAAGTTTCATGGAAATTTAACATGGTATCATAGTAGAGATCAACATAAAGACCAACACCAAGTTGATCCATTAGTGGATAGCGCAAATCAAGCAGAAGGCTTGTGCTAGAGTTTGAAGAGCAGAGCAGTTCTTTGGATAGCAGTATGGCGTTCCAAGGACTAAGGTCAAATCACAATTTAGAGGGAGCCTCAAATTTCTACGCATGGAAGGAGCAGATATTAGTGGTGTTGGAAGATAGTGGGGTGCTAGAGTTTGTGAAGCAGCAAATAGTGCCACCTACAAATGCCCAACAGTTGGCCCAGCATAACAAGAATGACACCAAGGCGAGGAGGATCATTCTTGAGGGGATCAAAGACCATATTATCCCTCATCTCCATGAGAAGAAGACAACATATGAGATGTTTAAAGCCATTTTAGATTTGTATCAGGGTTCTAGTGATGCTAGGAAGCTTGCTCTCACGGAGATGCTAAGAAATATTAGGATGAGCAAAGGAGAGCCCATCATCACATATCTTTCAAGGTTCACTTAGGTTCAGGATGAGCTAGGTGGTGTGGGCGAGACAGTAGCAAAAACATACCTTGTGATTCTTGCGCTTTTGGGACTCCATAAGTCTTGGTATAGTTTCTAAGATGCATTAAGTGACAGCGAGAATCAAACCCAGTCAACTCAGCCTCCAAAGACAATCTGAATCAACCCAAAATAGTCCTAGAAAATTTGGTCAATGCACGATCAACTTTGCAATCAAAGGGCCTGCAGTCAACACAGGTCAAACAGCAGCAAATTCCTCGATTTCTGTGCCAGGAGATGCGACCTAAGGAAATCGGATTTCCTACCTGAAAAACGCAGTCAAAGGAGTGAGTTTGACCCTCGATCAACGCTGGTCAACGTCCCTGTAATTTGCCCAAAACAAATTCTAAAATTTTCGGCCTACAATTTCAGTCAACCCAAGTCAACACCTAGAGAAGAAGATGCTCCTATTTGTTGTACGAACCAACAAGAAGAAGAGAGAGAAAGATGTGCGTTGAGGTGCGCCCAAATGAGGAAAATGCCTCTTCTATTTATACACAACATTGAGGGTGAAGAGACACATCTGTTGGGCTTCATGAGCCTACATTAGACTTCTGGCCGACCTTGACAATTTGTCCATAGAAGAAATAAATTCATAATTCCATTTCTACTTGTCAGAATGAGATGATCTTTAGATCAATCTTGCACCTCTCGGAAAGAGGAATCCAATAAAAATATCATCTCCATCATATGAGTTGTCCAAGGTGGAGTTTGGCCCTAGTTGCCAAATTTAACACTCCCTCTCAACTAGGGAGAAATCCACCTGCCAAATCATCTGTCAATTTGTACCATCTCTGTCATTCCTACTCTGCTCTGTTGAACCATGAAGAAATAATGAAGATGAAATGATCGAGAGTGTATCATACCACTCCCCACTGACCCGAAGACAATTTCCATTGGTCCCAGATCAATATCAAACATCCTAGCATGGGGAGTACAGTAGTACACGATGCGTCCATCGGTAGTACTATGGTCCCTATCCTCATTTCCCAACTCATTGGTCAGATGAAAGGTACTTCCCATGAGTCTCGGACTGCATGGGTAGGATGTATCGGCAGGAGAAGGTGAACCACTCATCCTGCTCATATGCCATAAGAGAAGGTGAACCACTCATCCTATGCATATATCAACCATCATGGGGTATCACAGGGGAAAGTGAACCACTCACCCTGTACACAACGCACCACTAGGGGAAGGTGAACCACTCACCCTATGGTTGCTCATAGTACCCCATGCCCCACGGAGCTCCCAGAGCTCAATATCCAACTCAAACGGGACCTCATAAGAGGGTCTCTCCACGACTCCAAGTCATTCACGGAAGGTTAAAAATTTGACCTTCCCCAAGGGCTTCATAAGAATATATGCAACATGTTCATTAGTCCCAATGTGATGGAGCCTTGTTGCTCCCCGTTGTACCATATCCCAGATAAAGTGGTACCTGATATCAATATGCTTGGAGTGGTCATGAAACACGGGATTCTCAAATAGACGAATCCCACTTTGGTTGTCGCAGTAGATCACGGTGGTATCCAGCACATGCCCAAACAGCTCACTAAAAACTTCCTCAACCAAACAGCTTCATAAAAGGCTATACTAGCAACGATATATTCGGCCTCGGCGGTGCTCCAAGCAACCGATTTCTGCTTCCTACTCATCCAGGATATCGAAGCAAAACCTAGTGAGAAACAACATCCCGATGTGCTCTTACGATCCACCACACAGCCAGCCCAGTCAGCATTGAAATAACCATGGAGTCTCAAATTCCCGACAGTGTATCTCAGTCAATAGGAGATTGTGCCCCGGAGATATCTCAAGAGATTCTTAGCAGCAATCCAATGTATGTGATGAGGCTCGACCATAAATTGACTCAATGTATTTACTGCAAAGCATATGTCTAGATGGGAGTTCACCAAGAACATCAGGGCCCCCACGAGTTGACGATACTTAGAAGGATTTCCCAAATCAGGCCCAGCAGCACTTCCGCATAATTTCTTGAAGTTAAGTTCCATCGGAGTAGTCACAGACTTACAATCCACCATCCCAAATCTTTCAAGTAGCTTCACAATGTATTTTCCTTGGGAAAGGAAAATCTCACCTAGCTTTTGCTAGACCTCCAAGCCTAGGAAATAATGCATCAAGAGGGTTTGCACCTGTCAAAAAGAGATCGTCCACATAAAGTACCAAGATGAGAGGTCTATCATTTTCAACCTTGAAATAAAGATTCAGATCAGCTTCTCTTCTTGTAAAACCCAACTTCATCAGATAGTTATCGATCCTCTCATACCAAGGTCGGGGAGCTTGCTTCAAACCATAGAGGGCTTCCTTCAACCTGCACACGTGTCTTTCAATCTAGAACCTCGAACCCCTCGAGTTGTTCTACATAGACTTCCTCCTTAAGTGAACCATGCAAGAAGGCGGTCTTGACATCCATTTGATGTAAATTCCACCCTTAAGAGGCAACAAGGGCAATGATCAAACTGATGGTGGTATATCAGGCAACTGGTGCAAATATCTCATTACAGTCCACACCTTCCTTTTGAGAGAAGCCTCGAGCAACAAACCTGGCCTTGAACTTTTCAGCACTTCCATCAACTCCATGCTTGATCTTGTAGAGCCATTTCGAGGTGACAACAGATTTGTCCTTGGGTCTAGGGACCACATCCTAGACATCGTTCTTCATAATCGACCCATACTCTTCGTTCATAGCATCCTTCCAAACTTGGTGCTTCACACCTTCTTCGAATGTGCAAGGCTAAGTTTAAACAATGGTGCTCATGGCAGCGAAGTACCCTTAGTACCTATTCAACTTCTTACTTTCACGAAATGTCCCCCTTGGTGCAATATGTCTCTCGGCATCTTCGAGAGTGTCCCTAAGCCATGAGGGTCTCTTTTTTTAGGAGGGCTCATGGGGAGGTGGATCAATGGGATCCATTGGTCCTTCAGCATCAGGCATCGGCTCATCCTGCAGTTCTCCCTACTTTCCCGTATCTTCTTCTTTGTCCTTCCTTGGAATAGGAAGATTCCTAATCTTTCCAAGGGCAGCATCTTCATTGAAGGTGACATCATGACTTATTTCCACTTCTCTTTGACCAGGCACATAGATTCTATATGCCTTTGAAGTTTCACTATAGCCCACAAATGTTCCTTTCTTCCCAGATGCATCCAATTTGCTTCTCTTTTCTTTCGACACATGAAAATACACAGGGCTACCAAAAATTCTAAAGTGAGAAACATCAGGTTTCTTACCAGTGAAAACTTCTTTGGGAGTTTTGGAGTCCAATGCTTGATGAGGGCATCTATTTTGAACATACACGACAGTGTTGGCAGCTTCTCCCCATAGGAACTTCGGAAGGCTTTGATCATGAAGCATGGCATGGGTGGCTTCTATAATGGAACGATTCTTTCTTTCAACAACTCCATTTTGCTCAGGAGTATATGCAGTAGTAGTCTCCCTCTTAATGCCAACTTCTCTACAATAGTCATTGAACTCATTTGATTCATATTCGGTTCCATTATCGGTCCTCAATATTTTGATCTTCTTCCCTGTTTGATTTTCGACCAAGGCTTTGAAAGAGCGGAACCATGTGAACACTTCATCCTTCTTGCGAGAGAAGTCATCCACAAAGATAGCATAATATAAATATCCTCCCAAAGATGTCACGGGCAACATACCAGATAGATCAGAATGAACCAATTGCAAAATATCGGTAGTCTTGCTATCACTTGAGGGGAATGGTCCCCTTGTATGTTTTCCTTCGGCACATCCCTGACAAACACCTTCATGTTCTACTTTAAATTCAAGCATACCTGTCACCATCTTCCTTGCATCAGGTAGGGCTTTATAATGAAGATGAGCAAACCTTCGGTGCCATAATTCGGATTGAAGAGATGTGTCGCAAGACATAGCTCCCAGTGGACTTCCTCCAACTTGATATAAGTTGTCAACCCTGAATCCAAGAGTAAATGCTTCTTTGAAATTTCTTTTCCAAACAAGTACCTTTCCATCAATGAATGCCACCTTGAATCCTTTGTCCTCCATCGCCGAGATAGATACCAAGTTCTTCATTAGATCGAATACATATAGTACTTCTTGTAGATGAATGACGTTACCTTGATTCAATTGAAGAGTAACATTCCCAACTCCTTTCACAGGATAGGTGGCATTGTCTCCAAGAATAATTTCCAAATTTGTATCATTTTCTATCAGATTTGAAAGAGCTTCCTTATACCCAATGAAGTGCCTTGAGGCACCATTATCAATCAACCAATCTACAACATTAGATTCATCATACCTGGAGTTTCTTCATCTTTTGGGAGGTCGACCATTTCCATGTTGAGTAGCGGGAGCATTCTTTTTTCCTTTGTTGTTGAACCTACCATTCCTTTGATTGTTGTTGCCCCTAAAATTATTGCGGTTGTTGTTGTCATCATCCCGAGGTGTATCCCTTTTATTAGGACACTCCCTAGCATAGTGGCCAAACCTGTTACAAATGAAGCATCTACCCTTTCTTCCATCTTTGAATCCTAGTCTTCCTTGACATTGCTTCTTTGAACCTGCATTATTCTTCTTTTTAGCATGAGCGGAGAATGCAGTAGGATCATTCCTATTTGAAGGCATGTCTCTCTCTATCATCCTTGTTTCTTCTTGAGTACATCTAGTCAACAATTCATCAAAACCTGGAATCCGGTCATTGTTGAGGATAGTAGTGTTGAACACATCCCATTCACGAGGGAGACCTCCAAGGGAAATGAGAGTGAACTCCCTGTCAGCAATAACTTCTCCAATTGATAGAAGATCATTTTTTATTTCGGTGATTCTCATGAAATAGGATTGGATATCTTCTCCTCTTCCCTTCTTTATGTCCTTCAACTTGTTCAGGAAGAAAACTTGGTTTGCATTGCTAGCTTTAAACATGTTAACCAACTTGTCATACATCTCCTTAGATGTGCCCAAATCAGAGATGTAAGCAACTAAATGCTTATGAATAGAATCGCTAATGATCTTCTTAGATTTGACTTCACCTTTCTTGTATTTTGCCTTAGCGGCAACTGGTGCATTTGAAGGAGGTTCAGCAATCTTTTCCCTGCACATAGTCCATAGCATCATGCTCTTCCAAAGTCAAGTCAAGAGACATCTTCCATGCATGATAATCAGACTTATCATTGAGCTTGTTATCAGATTTGAAGTAAGATGAGGAGGGCATTAAATCTTGTCCTTGTCCAACAAATCTTAGTGATTACTTTTCTCAATCTTGCTTGGGCTTTGTCTTCACCTCACCTCTGATACCATGTTAAGTTTAGATAACAATGGTATGTTCTATGCTTTAGAGCCATTTACTTCAATTTTTCTTATTATCCCAATATCAATTTCCAAATTATCAATCACATTAACATTGAGAGTAAATGCAGATAGAACATAAACAATAAGCAGACAACAAGCCAAGACAAGTGGACACAATATTTGGCGGATGCCTGGGAAAAACTGCAATGTGGGGAAAACCCTTTGATTAAATCTTCTTATTATTCTTCAAAAATTTAGCAGAGAGAGAGTACATCATACAAAATTTACTTGCCCAATCACTATAAAACATTCCAGTCAAACTGCAGTGAACAGCGTTCCC
This sequence comes from Pinus tabuliformis, assembly GCA_031772625.1. Lineage (NCBI taxonomy): Eukaryota > Viridiplantae > Streptophyta > Pinopsida > Pinales > Pinaceae > Pinus > Pinus tabuliformis. The sequence goes on from CM062807.1 coordinate 430,965,167, forward strand.
TAACCAGAAAGTCAACGCTTGTCAAACCAGCAAAAAGTCTCCTTCAAATTAGCTCGGTCAAACCCAGTCAACTCGGGCTCCAAAGATAGTTTGAATCAGCCCAAAACAGTCCTAAAAAATTTGGTCAACCCATAGTCAACTCTTCGGTCAACACAAGTCAAACAACAGCAAATTCCTCGATTTCTGTGCCAGGAGATGCAGCGTAAGGAAATCAGATTTCCTCCCTGAAAAACACAGTCAAAGGAGTGAGTTTGACCCTCGATCAACGCTAGTCAACATCCCTGTAATTTGCCCAAAACATATTCTGAAATTTTTGGCTTGCAATTTCAGTCAACCCAAGTCAACGCCTAGAGAAGAAGATGCTCCTGTTTGCTGTACGAACCAATGAGAAGAAGAGAGAGAAAGATGTGTGTTGAGGTGTGTCCAAATGAGGAAAATGCCTCTTCTATTTATACACAACATTGAGGGTGAAGAGACATGTCTGTTGGGCTTCATGAGCCTACATTAGACTTCTGGCCAACCTTGACAATTTGTCCATAGAAGAAATAAATTCATAATTCCATTTCTACTTGTCAAAATGAGATGATCTTTCGATCAATCTTGTACCTCTCGGAAAGAGGAATCCAATAAAAATATCATCTCCATCATATGAACTGTCCAAGGTGGAGTTTGGCCCTAGTTGCCAAATTTGAAATTCCAGGAGTACCTTCCTCACTAAGGAGGAGTGTTGAAAATGTAGCGAGCAAGGTCTTATGGCTTGTGCTTTAGCCAGTGAATACCTCGAGGTGTCCTCATGAGTTAGACTTCAGTTAGGATGAGTTATTTCCACTTTACTGGAATAATCATCAAGATTACATGCATAGAGTTGGAGCTTCAATTAAGTGCAATCTTCATCAGTTTGACTACAGAACAAGATGGCAATTAGTAGTTTAGTTAGAGCGAGTTAGTCTTCAGTCTTGATTGAAGGAAGAGCGAGTTAGATCTCCAGTGTTGATTGGAGAGAGCATAAGTTAACAACTCCAGTGATGATTGGAAGGAGAGCGAGTAACACTCTCAATTAACTTGCTATCACAACTTGAGTTCTAAATTTGAACTAACCCAATTTAGCATGGATTGAATCTATAAAAGAAGGATGAAGGCACAAGGATTAAACAATTGTGTTGTGCACAAAGGTTTGTGACAAGACAGAGCTCACAAGTTTGTGATAGAGCCTTGATTGTGGAGCGCAAGAATTGTGTCCTAAAATATAGGGGCCACAAGTGCGCTAGAATTTAGGAGAATTGGTTGTGCACAAGTTGTGAGGAGTTGGGGTCCTAGGAAATAGGGATTCTAATGTGCAAAAGTGAGCAAGTTTTGCAGAGCAAGTCAAGGAGGTAGCAGAGGAAGAATTGTGTGCAGGAACCGAGATCAAGTAGTGTTAAGTTATGGTATGTTCTATGCTTATAACAGTTTACTTCTTTTTCTTATTATATTCCACCGATTAGCAATCACATGTACATAAAGTAAAGTGCGGATAGAACATTAAACAATCGACAGAAAACAAGCCAAGACAAGAGACACAAGATGTGGCGGCTAGCCAGGGACAAACCCCACAATGTGTGGGGAAACCCTTTGATCAAATCTTCTTTTATCTTCAATAATTCAGCAGAGAGAAATAGTACAATAAATCTGATTCATATCAGCAGTAGCAAACCCTAGATCAGCAGCATCAGCATTCGCGGCTTCATTATCAAACTAGGGCAGACGATATCTCACAAACCGACCGTCGGATTGACTTCATTCCACCACCAAAAGTTTCGGCTTCTAGAGGAGGTTCAGATGAACCTACAGCGCAGTTCAGATGAGGAGATCTTCTAGGCCACGCAAGTCAATCTTTACTTCTGCAGTTGCAGCTTCAATTTCAGCAGTTTCTGGCTTCAAACTAGGGCAGTCGATATCTTGCAAACCATTCATCGGATTGACTTCATTCCACCACCAAAAGTTGCGGCTTTCAAAGGAGATTCAGATGAACGTACAGCGCAATTCCAAAGAGGAGATCTTCTAGGCCACGCAAGTCGATCTTTACTTCTGCAGTTGCAGCTTCAAATTCAACAGCCTCCGGCTTCACATGTGTGAGAGAGAGAGAGACCCATTTCAGCGCAGTAGAGAAGAGACTCATATCTGCGCAGTAGAGAGAGAGAGATGTGATGAGATGAGTGAGTCCAAATGAGGAAAAGTCCTCTTATATTTATACACAACGTTGGTGGGAGAATAGATGCGACTGTTGGGCTTCTGAGCCTACATGAGTTGTAGGTTGGCTTGATAATAATTCCATAATCAAAATAAATTCATATCTCCACGAATACTTATCGGAATTGGATGATCTTTATATCAATCCTACACCTCTCGACGAGAGGAATCTAATAAAAATATTATTAGCCATGAATAAGATGACCCACATGAAGTTTTGCCCTGGTTGCCAATTTTAACACTCCCTCTCAACCATGGAGAACTTCATCTGCAATCTGTCTATCGGTCATTACTATTCATCCATCAAATGCACTGCCTTGTACAGCCTGACCCTTGCCCTGCTCTGCTCTATTTTGCCTGTTCTGCCCTGCACTGATCTGTACTGTTTTGTTCTGTTCTGCTCTGCTCTTGCATTGTTCTGTTCTACTCTGCTTTTGTCCGAATTATGAAGAAGAAGAAATGATCAAGGATGTATCATACTGACTCAAAGTCAGTCTTAGAGTATGTACCACTGATCCCAGACCAGTCTCAACCAACCCAAACTCAGCGTCATAGTGAGTACAACTCCAATGGTCCCAGACCAATATCATCCTCCACTGACTCAAAGTCAGTCTCAGAGTATGTACCACTGATCCCAGACCAGTTTCAACCGACCCGAAGTCAGCGTCATAGTATGGTACAACTCCTACCACTGGTCCCAGACCAGTATCATTGATCCCAGATCAATGGAGGTCATCCTAGCGTAGGGAGTACGGTAGTTACAACGATGCGTCCATCGGTACTACTATGGTCCCTAACTTCATTTCCCTGCTCATTGATCAGATGAGAGGTACTTCCCATGAGTCCCAGACTGCATGGGTAGGATGCCTCGACAGGAGAACTAATCAATCCTGTCCTCACAAGAGAACACATCAATCCTGCTACAATTGCCATGGAGAACACATCAATCCAGGCCTCACAGGAGAACACATCAATCCTGCTACAATTGCCATGGAGAACACATCAATCCAGGCCTCACAGGAGAACACATCAATCCTGCTACAATTGCCATGGAGAACACATCAATCCAGGCCTCACAGGAGAACTAATCATCCTGCTACACAGGAGAGCGAATCATCCTGTTCCACAAGAGAGCGAATCATCTTGTCCCACAAGAGAGCGAATCATCTTGTTCCAGTGTGCACCATTAGGGGAGGGTGAGTCACCCTGTGGTCATATGTTGCTCCAGTAGGAACCGCAAGCCCTCAGAGCTCCCAGAGCTCAATGTATGCAACATGCAGGACCCTTGTACAAGGGTTTCTTGCCGACTCCAAGTCGTTTGCGAAAATAACAGATTAGATCTTTCCTCGGGGCTTTGACAAGGTGTATCAACCTGTACATCATCTTAATGTGATGGAGCTTTCTTGCTCATCGACTTACCATATCCCAGATGATGTCTATCTGCTGGAGCAATTGACGAATACGGGATTCCTCAATAATCGAATCCCACCTCTGGTTGTTACAAAGAATCACAGTGGTATCCAATGTAAATCCAAACAGCTCACTGAAGAGCTTTCGCAACCAGACTGCCTCACATGAGGTTATGCTAGCAACAATATATCCTGCTTCGGCGGTGTTCAAAGCCACCGACTTCTGCTTCCTGCTCATCCAGGATATCGAAGCAGATCCCAAGGTGAAACAGTACCCGGAAGTGCTCTTACGGTCCACCACACTGCCTACCCAATCAACATCAGTATATCCAAGTAGTCTCACATCTCCGGCAGTGTATCTTAATCCATGAGAGATTGTGTCCTGAAGACATCTCAGAAGATTCCTGGCATCAATCCAGTGAGGCTCAACCAAATATGAGCTCACAATGCTAACTGCAAAACATATGTTCGGACGGAGATTCACCAAGAACATCAATGCGAATGAGTTTTTGAAACTCAGAGGCATTTCCCAAGTCTGGTCCGACATCACTACCATATAACTTCTAAAAGTTAAGATCCTCGAGGTAGTCACAGGCTTGCAGTCCATCATACCAAATCTTTCCAATATCTTTACCACATATTTTCCTTGAGATAGGAAAATTTCCCTTGGCTTCTGCCATACTTCAAGTCCTTGGTCCATTTCAAATTCAGAAGCCATTTCCCTCTTACATTTGTGAATGAGAGGGTTTGCGCCTGTTAGAAAGAGGTCATCCACGTACAACACCGATATGAGAGGCTTGTCATCTTCAACCTTAAAGTAAAGGTTAGGATCAACTTCACTCCTAGTGAATCCCAGCTTCATCAAGTAGCTATCGATCCTCTCATACCATGCTCGGGGTACTTGCTTCAGCCCATAGAGAGCCTTCTTCAACCTGCATACATGAGTTTTTCAATCATAAATCTCAAATCCTTCAGGTTGCTCCACATAGACCTCTTCTTTGATAGTACCATGTAAGAACGCGATCTTGACATCCATCTGATGTAGGTTCCATCCTTGTGAAGCCACAAGGGCTATGATCAAGCGGATGGTCGTATATCTGGCAACAGGTGCAAATATCATAGTTTGTACCTCCCTTCTGGGATAAACCACGAGCAACAAAATGAACCTTATACTTTTCCATACTTCCATTTGCTGCATGCTTTATCTTGTAAATCCATTTTGAAGTAACAATTGTCTTGTCCAGGGTCTGGGAACTACTTCCCAGACATCATTCTCCATAATAGACCCATATTCTATGGTCATAGCATCCTTCCATAGTTAATGCTTGATGACATCTGAGAATGATGAAGGTTCATTTTGTATGATCGTGCTCATGATGGTCAGGTATCCCTGATACCTGTTAAGTTTCTTACTTTGATGGAAGGTTCCTCAGGGTGCAGCATGTCCTTCAGCATCATCAAGTATCCCCCTAAGCCATGAAGGCCTCTTCCTAGAAGAGGAAGGCTCATGTGGATGAGGATCAATCGGATCCATGGGTTCTTCTACATCAGGCATTGATTTATCATCCTTTTCTTTCGGTTCCCTGGTGTCGGCTTCTTGAGAGCTACTCAAAGTCAGTAGATTGTCCACCTTGCTGAGGGCCATATCTTTGTCAAAGGTGACATCATGACTAATCACGACTTCCCTTTGACCGATGGTGAACATTTCTTCGGGAGTTTAGGAACCCAATGTTTGATGAGGGCATCGATTTTGTACATATACAACGGTGATTGTAGTTTCAACCCATAGAAACTTCGGAAGTCTTTGATCATGTAGCATGGCCCGGACAGCTTCCATCATCGTGCGGTTCTTCCTTCTCACCACACCATTCTGCTCAAGAGTATGTGGTGTAGTAGTCTCCCTCTTAATGCCAACCTCATGTATGCCCGAGTGAACCAATTGTAATATATCGGAGGTCTTGCTTTGGCTTGAGGGGAATGGTCCCCTTTTGAGCTTTCCTTCGGCACATCCTGGACATACACCTTCTTTCTCTACTCAGAATTCGGGCATCCCTGTCACCATCTGTCTTACATCGGGTAGAGCTTTGTAATGAAGGTGGGCAAACCTCCGATGCCAAAGTTTGGACTAAATAGTTGTGTCACAAGACATGACACCTAGCGGACTTCCATCGACCTGATATAATGAATCAACACTAAACCCAAGAGTAAAGGCATCTTTAACATTATTTTTCCATATACATACCTTGCCATCGCTGAAGGTTACCTTGTAGCCTTTGTCTTCCATTGCCGAGATGGACACTAGGTTCTTTTTGAGGTCAGGTGCATTTAATACATCTTGGAATTTCTAGCCTTCTTGAATGCTTGTCCTCTTCCTTGATTCCCAACTCTCCTCTTACCTTTGATGTTGAATTTGTCATTCCTTTGATTGCCATCAGAGGGATTTCGAGTTGCACCACTGCATACTATACCATGCTTCTCTAATCATGATTATCATCATGCTGCCCATGTCCATGATTTTATCCATCATAATGCTGCTCAAACTAGTGTGCAACATCATCATGCTATCCTATATGTCCATGATCTCATGTTGCCCTTTATGTCCATGATCTCATTCATCATGATGCTCATGATCTCATACATAGTGACTTGCTTTATCACAAATGTAACATCGTCATTTTCTTCTAGCCTTAGGTCCAGCCTTTCCTTTTGATTTAGTCCCGGAATTATTTCTTTTCTTTGCATGAGAAGAAAAGGTAGCAGGAGGACCTTTAAGCATGGGCATTTCTTGCACTTCTTCCCTTGTTTCTTCTTGAATGCATCTAGCCATTAATTCCTCGAAACCAAGAATTACATTATAGTTCAAAAGAGTAGTCCTGAACACTTACCATTCAAATGGCAATCCTCCAAGAGTTGTGAGTGCCATTTCTCTGTCAGTAATAGTTTCCCCAATAGATAGGAGATCGTTCTTGATCTCGGTGATTCTTAAGAAGTATGCTTGCATACTTTCATCTTTACCCTTCTTGATTTCCCTCAGCTTATTTCTAAGAAACAAAACTTGATTTGCATCATTAACTTTAAATAAACTCACCAGTCTATCGTAGATTTCCTTGGAGGTGTCCAGTTCAGAGATGTAGGCCACCAAGTGCTTGTCGATAGAGTCCCGTATGATCTTCTATTGTTTTGACTTCTCCATTTTTTTCATTTGTTCCAGGCAGCAGTGGATGCATTTGATGGAGGCTCAACAATATTGCCTCTCACATGATCCAACACTCCTTGATTCTCAAGGGTTAGATCGATAGACATCTTCCATCCGTGATAGTCAGCTTTCTCACGGAGCTTGTCTTCAGCAGGAAAGAGTGTTGAGGACCCCATAGTTCTTTTAAGATAGCCTTGCCAATATTCTCTTCGATGATTGCTCTTGCTCTTGCTCGGGCTTTGTCTTCACCTCAGCTCTGATACCATGTTAAGTTATGGTATGTTCTATGCTTATAACAGTTTACTTCTTTTTCTTATTATATTCCACCGATTAGCAATCACATGTACATAAAGTAAAGTGCAAATAGAACATTAAACGATCGACAGAAAACAAGCCAAGACAAGAGACACAAGATGTGGCGGCTAGCCAGGGACAAACCCCACAATGTGTGGGGAAACCCTTTGATTAAATCTTCTTTTATCTTCAATAATTCAGCAAAGAGAAATAGTACAATAAATCTGATTCATATCAGCAGTAGCAAATCCTAGATCAGCAGCATCAGCATTAGCGGCTTCATTATCAAACTAGGGCAGACGATATCTCACAAACCGACCGTCGGATTGACTTCATTCCACCACCAAAAGTTTCGGCTTCCAGAGGAAGTTCAGATGAACCTACGGCGCAGTTCAGATGAGGAGATCTTCTAGGCCACGCAAGTCAATCTTTACTTCTGCAGTTGCAGCTTCAGTTTCAGCGGTTTCCGGCTTCAAACTAGGGCAGTCGATATCTTGCAAACCGTTCGTCAGATTGACTTCATTCCACCACCAAAAGTTGCGGCTTTCAAAGGAGATTCAGATGAACCTACAGCGCAGTTCCAAAGAGGAGATCTTCTAGGCCACGCAAGTCAATCTTTACTTCTGCAGTTGCAGCTTCAAATTCAACAGCTTCCGGCTTCACATGTGTGAGAGAGAGACCCATTTCAGCGCAGTAGAGAAGAGACTCATATCTGCGCAGTAGAGAGAGAGAGATGTGATGAGATGAGTGAGTCCAAATGAGAAAAAATCCTCTTATATTTATACACAATGTTGGTGGGTGAATAGATGCGACTGTTGGGCTTCTGAGCCTACATGAGTTGTAGGTCGGCTTGATAATAATTCCATAATCAAAATAGATTCATATCTCCATGAATACTTATCGGAATTGGATGATCTTTATATCAATCCTACACCTCTCGACGAGAGGAATCTAATGAAAATATTATTAGCCATGAATAAGATGACCCACATGAAGTTTTGCCCTGGTTGCCAATTTTAACAAGTAGTGATCAAGGAAGGCCAAGATCAATTGTATCAAGTTGAGATTTGTGTGAGAAGAAGAATGCTTTCTCAAGAGAGACAGATTGCTTTGTAAGTGATCCTAGTGCTCAAGAACAATCAACAAAATAGCCACATCAAGCAAGCAAGTTTTCCTTGTTGGGTTTCCTGAGAAAATAAGTGTGTCAATTTGTGCATGTGTTTTTATCTCTTTGTTTTTATTCTGCTGCCTATGAATTGTTAAGAGATTTTGTATTTTGGTGAAAGTAAACTAGATTTCAGTTTTCATATATTCATCTAAGTAGTTGCAGAGTTACAGAAATTTAACAAGAGGTCATCTCTTCTTCACTCCAATAGTACCATAGAGTCCAAACAGAGTCAGAGAATCCATAAGTAGTCCAAAACCAACCCACAACTATCTCATGGATCCTCATAATGGCAGTGATGAAAGTATCAAATACACTGATGTCACACTTCTAATGAAGATGTTGCAAAATAGAATCAAAAGCCCTCCTAAAGTCTACCATGCAATAAAAGACTTTAGAAGAGTGCTAGCAAGCCCTCTCAATAATAGCTCAAAATGTGAAAAAGTGGTCAATAGTATGGAAAACCCTCCCAAAACTAACTTGTCCCTAGCTTTGCGATTAGCATGCTCTATATAGATAACATCATGTTCAACACTGTGGCATACTATTTGGCAAATGTATGTCGGACTATGATAGTCCTATATTTACATAAGAGATATCCTCCAATCTATGAATGGGATGGGTGATGTACTACGACCAAGAGTGGGGTGAACCCAAGCAAACAATCTCATTAAACAAATATGCAACATGAGAGACATGTGAATCTACACCATGTTTGAGAAACTCAAATTGAATTCCTTTTGAGAGAAGATAGTGTTGACGCTGTTGGATACCGCCAACATACAAGGCATCGAAGTCCCAATTAAACCTCACACAGTTTGGAGTAGGAGACCCATCCGGAGTATCGACCTGGCCACCATAACTATAAGGTTTACCTTGGTTTCAAAGAATAACATTAGAGATTATATACATAACCCTTGAACAAGCAAGTAAATTGACATTGTGAAACACCAATTGTAATGTATTAAAGGAGACTTTCATAAGGGGAGAGACAAAAGTGAGCCTTTATAAGTAATAGTATTAACCTAAGAGAGACACACAAACAAAGAAAGATTCATTAGTTATCTAGCGAAATAGTTCACATAAACACAACGATCATTAAACCACATACAACACACTTTCAACAAGATAAGTACCAAGGCCACTGAAATAGTTCAATTTCCTTAGTACATATGAACAAAACATATATAGAAAACATCTAAAGAATAGTCCTAAGACATTCACAATACATGCATGAAAATGTGTTGGCTCATCGAGCTTCAATTATAAGGTGAAAGATCCAAGTACATAGTTACAATGGTGAGGCACTAGTTCCAGTAGTGGAACATTAAGTCACTTCTTACTTCTCCAAAGAATAGTTTTCTCTCCTATGCCAAGTAGAGAAGCCAAGACTAGCTCTCCAAAGCTTAAGCCTCCAAAAGCACCTTGCTTGAGTTATGAGGTTGTTTTTATAACAAGGGGAATGATCTTTCATATCCCCATGACTCTTGAGTTACCCTCATGACTCTTGGACTTCTATTATGACCTTTGGACTTCTCTATGTGACTTTTGGACTTCTATACAACTCTTTTGTCCATATATGACTAAGTGACTTTTCATATTCCACATATGACTCTTGGACTTCCACACATTACATTTTGTCCTTTTCCTTGAATATACATCATTACATTCCACATCATGATGTGGCATGACACGTGGGCAAATATTGACCATTATGATGACACTTGTACAAGTTACAACTTCAATGATGACATGGACTTCGTGATGAGGTGACAATGCCAAGTTGTCTTCCTTGCTACTTCATCTTGCATTCTTGATGGTAGATATGATCTATGCTTCATCTTCATGAAAGGTCCACTTTGTTGCTTATCTTCACCCTCGAAAGGGTCTTTTATCAAAATCGGAAACCTTTGAGTCATCATGCAATGTCTTCTTTCTGTCTCGGTCCATAATCTGCTCATGTCCCCATTATAGCTCTCTTTAGTGCTTCTTCTCCGCAGGTGTGTTTTTATGCTTTCTCCTTGTTATTTGCTTTGAGCATTACCTTGTCATGTTGAGATAGTGTTGCTACTAATGAAGATCATTCATGGCAAGGTAAAAGCAGTCTTAAAACATCTATTCTATCCCTACCTAGCTCATGGAATGATCGGCTTATGATGGGCTTGTGAGAGGGTTAAATGAAAAAAGGCTTGATTAGGAGAGCGCAATCAAACTCATCAATGGCTTAGAAAGGCTCCATTATTCATTTTTATGCGCTAAAGTCAATGAAAGGTCAAGGCTCGCAAGAGGCCTTCATGGTGCGCTCAAGCAAGAGAGAAAGAGAGAGAACTCAAAGTCGTAGGGTGCAAGTCTGAAGCACGAAGGAGAATCATTCGTTCGTTCAAGGTGCGCTTGTGCACTCAAGGGACAAAGGAGAGCACAAGGGTGCACACCGAAGGGACGAAGGGATCAGGCTTCGAGCCTTCGCATTGTGCTCATGCGCTCAAAAGGAACAAGGACGGCGCAGTTCTTTGAGTCAAAGGAGTGCACTCAAATGAAGGCTTCATGCTTCGTGAGTACGACATGCGCTCAAAGGGAAGGATGAAGGCTTCGTGCTTCGTGAGTACGACATGCGCTCAAAGGGAAGGATGAAGGCTTCATGCTTTGTGAGTGCACCCTAAGGCTTCATGCTTCGTGAGTACACCATGTGCTCAAAGGGAAGGATGAAGGCTTCGTGCTTCATGGGTGTGCCATGCGCTCAAAGGGAAGATGAAGGCTTTGTGCTTCGTGAGTGTGCCTCATTGTCCCGAAGTGCGCTTCATTGTTCTGAAGTGCGCTTTTAAAAGGAGAGAAGGTCCTTGTTCTTCCGAAGTGCGCCTTTGTTGTTTCGAAGTGCACTCAAGCTTGGGAGAGTGTATTTTTCTCCAACAGTGGCTGCTTGTTCATCTGGAATGCACTTTTCACTGAGGGATGTAGTAAAAGGCTAGGTCACTCATCCTAGGAAGTACTAATGCACTATGAGAGGGAGGAAACCTTATAAAAGACTTAGTGCACAAGTATGAGGCTCATGAATAGGCGGCGCTCATCACCTAGTGAAGGATTGAAGCTTTCATAACTTGCACAAAGCGATAAGAAAACATGAAGACGACACTTTCAAAATGCAAACGATCTTGAAAGCGACACATGCCAGAGTGAAGATAACATGAAAAGACACTTATTAAAGTGGAAGTAATCAAAAGCGACAGTTGTAAACATGAAAGCGACACTCGTGAAGTCAAAAGTGCGCAAAAGCGACAGTTGGGAAAACTTGCCGAACTAAAAGAAAAATTGCAATCAAAGTGAGGGATATTGTCAATAAAAGTGCACATTGACTATCAACATGAGCCGATCATCGCACAGGCACTGTCTTGATGGATGGTGCTATGCCTGTTCAAGCTTGCATAAAAGAAGCGGGCTCATGAACCCAATGGAGAGTGAGCATGTGTGTGCAAGTAACTTGACAGTTTAAAACTAGGAAAAAGACTTAATGCTTTACAAAACATCAAACGACCATAGAGTAACCATAAGATGACAAACCGTAAGATCCTCAATAGGCTCCAAAATTCAAGTGTGGGCAAAATTTTGGAGGGTGTTGATCGCAGCGACAACACTTGGTGACACACTAGTAGAACTCCAGCTTCTTTGTTTAGGTTTAATTCTCTAAGTGCAAGGTCTCAGTCTTTCAGGAAGTATTGATTCATCTTGCGGATTACCTTGGCTTCCCTACTTAACCCAGTTAGAGATATAGTCCCCTCCATTCCCTTACTCGGTTAAACACATCGGGGCTTGCCAAATCACAATTGTTTCGATATAGGAAAGGGTAATATATACATGTGAGTTTAAGATAATCAGGGTATGAGTTTTCATCTTTGGTATTGCTCCATTGCCAACAGGCCTAGACAGTACCCCGACAGAGTCACTATAGGAACACAAGCATCGCTTCGCTCCCAGCGAGCTTGAACAGTACCCCAGCAAAGTTACTTGTTTCACCTCTATGTGCTAGAAGTCTTTCTCTTCTTTCACCCTTTATTTATTTTATTTACAAAATTGTGCTTAGGTACTTATTTATTTACCGAGGCAAAAGAGGGATCCCGACTTATTGAGAGCATGAGAAGTTGTTCCTTCAGAGAAGATAATATAGACTTTTGATATTGGTTTGCTCGCTAATTGATTTTCCCCTTACCTTCTCTACTTGATTGGATCAGCAAGAAAAAACACTATTTACTTACAATGACGAGTTGAGGAATGAGGATCCTAGAATAGATACAGGCTTTATAGTTTGACCAAAGGCTTTCCATTCAAGTGGATTGTATTTTCCATTTAGACATCATTAACTTTAAAGATATGTAAACCCAGATAGAGAAGAGGTAACAGATTAGCCAAGCATTGTTCGTCATCACAATTGCCCTTTTCAAATTTTGCCACATTGTGTTTTGAGCCAAACAGGAACATCTTTCATGCAAAGTCTTACTAAACAAAACAAAAGGAAAATACATGACAAGACAACAAAACAAAACCGAAGAACAAAGCAAATGGAGGCGAAACATAAAACAACATGCAAAATATACAATAAGAAAACAAACAAATGCAGAGACTCGATGGAGAGCAGGATAGAGGGTGGATGCAATGCAAGGGAAACTAATTAAGCCTACTCCTAACCTAATCAACTAGAAGGTCAAGGCTAAGTGTAATGATATTTCCAATGTAGCCATTGTCATTCCCGACCTGCAACCACAAAGATACAAGCAATTAAAAGTAATATAAAACAATGTGCAATAAAAAAGATAAGAACTTTGAAAACTTGCACAACTAACTGAAGGTCTTGCTTATTAACAAAAGAATTTGCCATACTAAACGGTTTGATCCAATTTCAAACTTTACCTTGTTGTTTGAAATATCAATCATACAAACCTTGCAGGTTGCTTGTGAATACACATTCATCTATGTTTTCAGTTCTTGCAAACATCAGAAAAGATTGAAACTTGTTATTTGCAATGGAGCTTGCCAGGTAAGATTGCTCTAACCATTCAACAATTGGATCATGATATTCATAACAACCACTTTGAAGACCCTGAGACTGATGAGAAGGTAAATTCTCAGTTAAAACATTCAAATCACAAAGAGAATCTCCGGTATAATGATCAAATTGGTCGATTAACATATAAGATTCTCGAGCCTCTATCGGTTCCCTTTGTATCCAATTACATGCAAAGTCAACAATAAGAAAGCTTAAGGCATTCAAAACAATTGTTGACATTGTGAATCCAGGAAACCAATCAGGATACTAAGTTGACAAGAGATTAAAAAGATGTGTCCAATCAAACCCAATACTTATACCAACACAAGGGTTTTGGTCAGTTGAATGATTGAAGCAATTGTAATTACTCCAGAAAAGGAAACGTGCCATGGAGATGATTAGCTTCACGATATGCATTAAAAAGATAATAAGATGATTGGATTCGAAAGAGTTTAACAGAGAAAAATCATTCAACCCAAAATAACTTGTATCTTGATCATCAAAATGACAGGCCTTGAAACCGTAAGGATCTGTGAAAGATGTGCTCTCCAACCCTTAATCTAGCTCAAGGGATTGACATGAAAAGGAACTAATCAAACAAGAACCTTTCATCTGACATCCGAGCAAAAAAATCTATCTTGAAGATCCACTTGAAAACATTAGAAGTCCTTTACGAATGAACTCATAACTAGTGGATGAATGTTAAGGAAAGAATTATGCGTGAAAACCTGGATCTGGCTTAGTTCAGATATCTCGACAAGATTGCAAGAACTTGACATAACCATGAGCAGGAGCTTAAATGCCTCAACTCCCTGACAGGTTTCAGAACTTTATGATGGTGGGTCATCAAATTTGGGTGGCTTAGAAACATCAACAGGTAGACATGCACCACTATCATCTGATGTATTAATGAAAACACTGTCAATGCCACTGGTTTGATCAGATTTAGGATTAAGCATATTAGACTCTTGATGGATAGAAAATTGAGATACATCAATTTGAAAAATCCCTTGATCATTTAGAGTTGGAACATCTTCCTCCTGACTTACGAAAGATTTACAGTTGAATAAATCATGAATAATAGATTCAAACTTTTCATCCTTTGATTATAGTATCGCACCATCCTGTACCTGATTGCAATGATGATCAGCCGAATAAAGATCGAAAGGATTTAAGGGGGTTGTTGGTGTGACAAACTTATCAAATAGATCTGGGTACAATGAAGAGTGTGTTAGAGGTGAAGAAGGAATGAAAGACTCAAGAGGAGCAGCAGTCGTACTTAAATCAAATTGAACTTAAAAGAACAACAAATCAACATCATTGTCATCAATATAATGGTCAAAGATAGGCATACCAATATGACACCCATATTGGCCAAGATCTTCCAAAGATTCAAAAACCTAACAACTTACCTATTCAGATTTGGCACCTAAGGATGTATGAATTAGAGGGTATTCAGGATCATTTTGAATCGAAAGAGCATACCAATTCACAAGTGGAGATTGAAATGGATTCTAAATCAATACTCTACAAATCCAAGTCCTCCGAAGAAGAAAAGATACCACATGTTGTGCTTGGATATTCACTGTGATGCAGGAAAGTGTTCCCTCTGCGGACAGAGGTAACCCCTCTAGCCCTAGAGTGGGTCTAGTCACTAACGAGGACAAATCAACAACAATTCTCCTTAAATAGTTCAATTTGGAGGCCTACCTCAACCGGTGGTCGATGGAGTTCCGTTGCGCTGCTCCAGCTTCCGCTTCCTTCTCCTAATGAGTGATCAACCTGAAACAAAGCAAAGGAAGTACAACAAAGCACGTAACCGGATACAACAATGATCTATTTACCCATAAAGTCAAGAAATCATGAGCTATCTAATACATTGCATACAAGACATAGGAAAACATCATTGATTGCATTAAATATGAAATAGAGTAAGCTTACAACCCAGGTCTTGACGTCACAAGCCTTCTCAGGAGGGTCCAGCCAGCATGTTCCTCAAGCATTCACTCTTGAAGATGGATCTCCCAATACACAAGTCTCTCTCACTCACAAGTTTTACACAAGATCAAAGGCACTTCACAACCTTCCTCAAGCTCTCAACAAATCCACACTTGTCACACTCACACCAGCTATCTAGCAAACTCATAATACTAATAGCAACACTCCAAAGACTAAGAATTCCAAACTACAAAAACTAGCAGCACATAGCAATGGTGAGAGCTTAAATAGGAGAAGGAGTCTCCATGAATGGTGGGAGGATGAGCTTATCTCCAAGGAGGGTAGCACAAATGACGGAATAGCCACGCCAGAGAAAGGAGGGCGACATAAACAAGGCCAACAACCAGGTCTGGAGTCATCTGGAAGGCCGACTGTTGGAACAAACTCGCCCAAACTGGATCATCGCGGGCACATAACTGGTCTGTCGCGCTGACATCGCTATTGCATAACGGAGCTAGTCATGTCATCGCGGGAAAATACAAGCAACAGTTGCGTTGTCACTTGAAATTCGACCATCGCGGGAATCACGTGTACTTCCGCGATGGCAGCGCTTCTGGACTATTTTGGAGCGCCCATCAGCGCGTTTATTTGGAAAACAGACGCGATGAGGCAGAAACTTTGGCAAAGTGGGTCATTTGGCAACATCAGAGAGCATGAGCATGAATGATTTTGGACTCATGACACAGTAGGAAGACTGGGAGGAAGGCAGTGACAAATTACTGTGTAACATTCACCACCATAGGTGATGTGTTAATGGAAACAGAGATGTCGTGGTGATGGTTATCCAAAGTCTCAACTTGAATGTAGGGTTCAGTGCCATTTGATAGATTATCATGGTTAGAAGATCAAAGATCAGCCGGAAAGGCAAGATTATCATCTTGAAAGAGGGAGGAAAGATAAGACATATCTTCAACACTTTGCTCCTTTGCATGTGAAATACTACCACCTCGTTCTTGATTACCGCTTGAAACAACAGGTGGAACATCATTATGAGTTGAAGTAAGTGAAACAAGTGGATCATGAAGCAAGGAATCATGAAACATAGGTGGTAGAGGTTTTAAAATATCCCTAGAGACAATCAAGTTTTCATTTGGATCAAATTCAAGATTGGACTTATGTGCATTAATATGATCTTGAAAACCCGAGGGATCAACTTTCACTTTGGGCTCCATGCAATTACTGAACCATTCCACGTTATCCCCCATAGGATCTGAAGCATAAGAATTGGATGGAGGTTGAATGGACAGATCAACAATTTGATTTTCAGATCTCCCAACTTTAACATCATCACCAAGGGGCACCCAAATTGGTACTGGAAAAGGAGGACAAGGAACAAAAGGAATAATAGGTTCCTCCTCGAAAGATTGAGGTGTCTCATGGTTAGCCAAAGTTGGGGAGAGAGAATCATCTGGGGGTTCGGATTCAAAAGATCTGAAAGAGAGTAGAATCAAATTCTAAAATTTTTCCATAATGAAATCTGAATCAACCATTCCTTCGGGAAATTCATAGCAAAGGTGAA
Organism: Pinus tabuliformis; assembly: GCA_031772625.1. Classification (NCBI taxonomy): domain Eukaryota; kingdom Viridiplantae; phylum Streptophyta; class Pinopsida; order Pinales; family Pinaceae; genus Pinus; species Pinus tabuliformis. The sequence goes on from CM062807.1 coordinate 430,982,012, forward strand.
GAAACTGATTAAGAAAACCCTCTGCAGATTCACTAGGTTCCATTCTAAGCAAATCAATTCTATCACATACATCTTGATAATCATACCTGTCAAAGGCTTCACGAAGCTCCTTAACAAGTTGCTCGAGTGAATGGATAGAAGCAACAAGTAACGTATGACACCATTTCTTAACTCGACCTTCAAATGTGAGGGTGAACAACCTAGCCATGACATCTTTACAATGTATTCCATTAGAGAGACAAAAATGCATAAATTGAAAGAAGTGTTCGAGGACAGTTAGTTCACTCTCACCATCAAACTTAAATTGAGACAAGTCATGAATGATTTCTGCAAGGATGGTAAAATCAAGCTCCTTAGAAAAACATCCCGGGATTATGATTTGGGAAAGAGCCATTTAAGATAAGAGATTCAAAACAGACTCAATGGGCACATCTTGTCATTTAGCCCTCCTTCTAGCGCCAAAATGTTGACGGTGTTGGATACCACCAACATAGGGGGTCTCCCCGATGTGAAGTCCCAATTAAACCTCACACCGTTTGGAGTAGGAGACCCATCCGAAGTATTGGCCCAGCCACCATAACTATAAGGTTTGCCTTGGTTTCAATGAATAACATAAGAGATTATATACATAACCCTTGAACAAGCAAGTAAGTTGACATTGTGAAACACCAATTGTAATGTATAAAAGGAGACTTTCACGAGGGGAGAGACAAAAGTGAGCCTCTAGAAGGAAGTAATAGTACTAACCTAAGAGAGACACACGAGCAAAGAAAGATTTGTTAGTTATCTAGCGAAATAGTTCACATAGACACAACGATCATTAAACCACATATAACACACCTTCAACAAGATAAGTACCAAGGCCACCAAAATAGTTCAATTTCCTTAGTACATATGAACAAAACATATATAGCAAACATCTAAAGAATAGTCCTAAGACATTCACAGTGCATGCATGAAAATGTGTTGGCTCATCCAGCGTGAAAGATCCAAGTACATAGTTACAATGGTGAGGCACTAGTTCCAGTGGTGGAACATAAGTCACTTCTTGCTTCTCCAAAGAATAGTTTTCTCTCCTACGCCAAGTAGAGAAGCCAAGACTAGCTTTCCAAAGCTTAAGCCTCCAAAAGCCCCTTGCTTGAGTTATGAGGTTTCTTTTATAGCACGGAGAATGACCTTTCATATCCACAAGACTCTTGAGTTACCCTCATGACTCTTAGACTTCTAAGTGTGACTTTTGGACTCTATACAACTCTTTTGTCCATATATGACTAAGTGACTTTTCATATTCCACATATGACTCTTGGACTTCCACACATTACATTTTGTCCTTTTCCTTGAATATACATCATTACATTCCACATGATGATGTGGCATGACACATGGACACATATTGACCATTATGATGACACTTGTACAAGTTACAACTTGACAATGATGACATGGACTTCATGATGAGGTGGCAATGCCAAGTTGTCTTCCTTGCTGCTTCATCTTGCATTCTTGATGGTAGATATGATCTATGCTTCATCTTCATGAAAGATCCACTTTGTTGTTTATCTTCACCCTCCAAAGGGTCTTTGATCAATATCGGAATCCTCTAAGTCATCATGCAATGTCTTCTTTCTGTCTTGGTCCATGATCTGCTTCATGTCCCCATGATAGCTCTCTTTAGTGCTTCTTCTCCATAGGTGTTTCTTTATGATTTCTCCTTGTTATTTGCTTTGAGCATTACCTTGTCATGTTGAGATAGTACTCCTGCTAATGAAGATCATTCATGGCAAGGTAAAATCAGTCTTAAAACATCTATTCTATCCCTACCTATCTCATGGAATGATCAACTTATGATAGGCCTGTGAGAGGGTTAAACGAAAAAGGCTTGATTAGGAGAGCGCAGTCAAACTTATCAGTGGCTTAGGAAGGCTCCATTGTTCATTTTTATTGCACTGAAGGCAGTGAAAGGTCAAGGCTCACAAGAGGCCTTCAAGGTGCGCTTGTGCGCTCAAGCAAAAGAAAGAGAACTCAACGGCACAGAGCGCAGGTCCGAAGCATGAAGGAAAATCATTCGTTGGTTCAGGGTGCACTTGTGCGCTCAAGGGACAAAGGAGGGTGCAAGGGCGCACACCGAAGGGATGAAGGGATCAGGCTTCGAGCCTTCTCAATGCGCTCATGTGCTCAAAAGGAACAAGGACGGTGCATTTCTTCGAATCGAAGGAGTACGCTCAAATGAAGGCTTCGAGCTTCGTCAGTGCACCATGTGCTCAAAGGAAGGATGAAGGTTGGAAAATGTAACTAGGTTTGGTCTTCATTAATGTATTTGAATCACCATGTAATGTACTTGTCAAAAGAATAAAGAAAAGAATTTTTATTATTATTATAATGACTTATTAAAGTATGGGTTTCAAGCTTGGGTCATCATGTTTTAGGTCAAAATCCCCATTGAAGACTTCTAGGATTTATTCTGAGTTAATAGAGTCATTGTACTTTTAAAGAGACCCTTCTTGGGCTTTTGAATCATGTAAAAAGGTTTAGTATTGAGTCAAAAATGAAATATGTTGCCTCCACACCAAGTCAGCCTTAAGATGATCAAGTCGGCCTCAAGGAGGGTTATTCAACCTCACCTAAAGGCTATAAAAGAAGCAGTTCGAATTCATTTGGAGGAGAACATCTCAAGCAAGTTCGATATCTCTCTGGAAGCCAGAAAAAGTGCGAAGTGAAGGAAGAGGGCTAAAGAAGTGCGAGTTTGGTCAAGGTGAAAGAAGAAAGGAAAATCGAAATTTTGGTGCATCTCTCTCTCTCTCCTTTGTGCCCTAGATTGGAAGATCGAAGTTCTCTTGTTGATGTCGCTGCCAGTTGTTGCATGTTGTTGCTGCTAGAACAAGTATAGGTCGAAGTTGTTGTTGTTGGGTGTTGCTGCCTCAAGAAGTTGTATTGGGCCAAGATCAAAGTTCCTAAGTCAAGATCGAAGTCTTTCAGCCAAGATTGAAGTCTCCAAAGCAAGGTCGAAGTTACTGGGTCCAAGAAAGTGTTGCATAGTGTTGCTACTGCTACTGCTGCTGCCAGGTCAAATAGGATCATCTGCAAAGGAAGAAGAAGGTTGACTTGGTGTGGAGGAAAGTTTGTGTCAAGGTCTAGAGTCTTGGATTATCTCAGGAAAACTATTGAAGGAAGAATTATTGACTGGGTTTTCCCCTAGAGAGGGGTTTTGCCCTGGTTGTGTGCCTATATCTGGTGTCCATTGATTTATGTGTTATTGCTTTGGTAATTGCTTGATGAACTAAAAGTAAAGAAGATATAAAGGAAATCTAATAAGAAATCAAGAACATCACAAGTAATTATCAAGTATAAGAAAATATTTCTGCCTTTCTGATTTTCTAACAGGCTTCATGCTTCGTGAGTGCGCCATGCCCTCAAAGGGAAGATGAAGGCTTCGTGCTTTGTGAGTGCGCCATGCACTCAAAGGGAAGGATGAAGGCTTTGTGCTTCGTGGGTGCGCCATTCACTCAAAGGGAAGATGAAGGTTTCGCGCTTCGTGAGTGCACCATGTGCCCTAAGGCTTCGTGCTTCGTGAGTGCGCCATGCACTCAAAGGGAAGGATGAAGGCTTCATGCTTCGTGAGTGTGCCATGCACCCTAACGCTTCATTCTTCGTGAGTGCGCCATGCGCTTAAAGGGAAGGATGAAGGTTTCATGCTTCATGAGTGCGCCTCATTGTCCTGAAGTGCGCTTCGTTGTTCCGAAGTGCGCTTTTGAAAGGAGAGAAGGTCCTTGTTCTTCCGAAGTGCGCCCTTATTGTTCCGAAGTGTGCAAGATTGGGAGGGTGCAATTTTCTCCAACATTGGCTGCTTGTTCATCCAGAATGTGCTTTTCACTGAGGGATGCAGTAAAAGGCTAGGTCACTCATCCTAGGAAGTAATGCACTGTGAGAGGGAGGAAACCTTAGAAAAGACTTAGAGCACAAGTATGAGGCTCATGAATAGGTGGCACTCATCACCTGGCGAAAGATTGAAACTTTCATAACTTGCACTGGGCAATAGGAAAACATGAAGATGACACTTGCAAAATGTGAACAACCTTGAAAGCAACACATGCCAAAGCGAAGATAACATGAAAAGACACTTATTAAAGTGGAAGCAAGCAAAAGTAATAGTTGTAAACATGAAAGTGACGCTTGTGAAGGTAAAAGTTCGCAAAAGCGACAATTGGGAAAACTCACCGAACTAAATGTACAAGTGCAATCAAAGTGAGGGAGACTGTCAATAAGAGTGCGCACTAACTGTCGACATCAGCTAATCATCGCATAGGCATTATGCTTGTTCAAGCTTGCATAAAAGAAGTGTCCTCATCAACCCATCGGAGACTGAGCATGTGTGTGCAAGTGACTTGACAGTTTAAAACTAGAAAAAAGACTTGACGCTTTACAAAAAATCAAACGACCATATAGTAACCATAAGACGACAGACTGTAAGATCCTCAATAGGCTCCAAAATTCAAATGTGGGAAAATTTTGGAGGGTTTTGATTGCAGCGTCAACAGAAAAGATAATTCATGGACTTAATTCTCATTTGAGGGGTAGTGGATGCAACAAATATCAAGCTCCGACAATGACATCCAATCACCATGGTTGATAGGCTGACATGTTGAATTGTTGTTGTGACAAAGAACCTTTCAGTTAAAAGGGGATTGTAATTACTAATTAGTAATTAATTAATGGTAATGATGACTTAGGGAACTACAAAGTAAAATAAATAAAAATGGAAATGCACACAACTAAGGATATAAAACAGATGGAAAGAAAATTGGTCTATTGAACATGATTGAAAAAGTCTCCATAGAAAACAAGTTCCAAAAATATAGAAATTAACTTCAAGTCAAGAATAATGATTAAACCCTTTGAGACGACATCAAGGGGAGGTTTGTTGAATTAAATGTCAAATTGACAATAAAAGGTGGTCTTGGAAGTTAATGTCAATTTTGGTTTTAATTTATGGTTTTGCTTGGTAGTATTGACTCCACAATTCTATCATTATGGTTTCATAAGTTGATTCATGATTTTGTTATGTAAGTGGCCTTGCCCATATCGTTATATAGGGTTCTTGGATTTTAAAGAATCACCAACTGAACCGAGGGTTAGCTCAATCGTTTGTACCATCCACCCAATGCATGTTGCCAACAAGAGGTTGTGGATCTGTCAAGTCCCTTGAGGTTACCAATGGATATTGTGACTCATAGTTAAGCCACCCTCCATCTGAATATTCCATGGAAGAGGGGAGGTTCGCACAAGTTTTCCTTGCAAAAAAAAAGGGATCACCAACTGAATATTGAAAGACAATGTGTTTTTGCAATATATTTCTTTGTGTTGGATACAATTAGTATTTGAAGATTAACGACAAGGAACTCAAAAGGCCTATAAAAGCAAAACAATAAGTCTAGGTATAATCATGAGAACAGTTAATCTCCGGAAATCTCTTGTGAAAGAGTAATAAACCTTGGCCTAAAACCTCAATTATACTTATTTAGCATAACGCACACATAAAAAACAACAAACCTTAGAAGATTAAAATCATGAGGACAATAAACTTAAATGACCTGCAGAGAAAAACTAGAAGACATGCAATGCACGAGAAAAAGAGTAAAAACATTTTTAAATACCAGTAAGGCAAAATTACTATTCCATTATAAAAAAGTAATAATCTTCACCTGAATCACAATCATACTTTCACAACAACCAGGAATAAGACAATGCTCATTAGAATATTGAGAACAATAAAGTGGAACAACCTAGAAGAAAAAACTAGAAGATAAACAAAGATTCTATCTAGTCCACATCAGTGGCAAGGAGGATTAGTGACATATAGCAGGACTCAAAATGCCAGCATTCAATGATATTACGGGGAAAGGGGGAGATAGATCCCAAAATAGACTCAAAAGTCTTACAAGATATGTAGATAGAAGATCAAAAAGAAAATTGGAAATGTCATGAAGCAAATTTTCAGCTTCATAAAATCATTATGATGTTAGAACACGGTCGCTCTATTACTACTTATAAATCAGTTCAACCAACCTTCTCGGTACGATACAAATTACATCATTCTCTGTACTTCGATAATTGACTCATTCTACCATTTTTTATGAGTTTCAATCAGCATCCAGGAAAATGAAAGGCATTGAATCCCCTGGCGAGAACATGCTACTGAAACCCCCAAGCATCAGCGGATAAGCTACGGTGTTTCGATTACGAAACCCCCAACTCTGAGAGTTCCACGCAAAGAAGACTATAGGCAGGGAATTTTAAACTACAGCACAGGTCCATCTGGCTGCAGTCTGGTGGTTGAAATAGGTTTTCGCCACAATAATGATGACTCAAATTCAAACCTCCGCCAGCATAGATTCCTGATTATGTGTATGAATTGGCCAACATTGACGATCCTCAATTAAAGTGGATTTACCACACACAATAATACAGAGTTGAGTTCATAACTACCCCACATATATCTATGAAATATGACATGAATCAAAAATTTAAGCACTCCATAAAAGAGCAAATAACTCCTTATAAAATAAATTATATAGGAATCCTTTCATTTCCAAGACAGGCATTTCAAAGGCCGTAAAACGTGACCAGAATTTAGATATGTCAAATGAGGACATTAATGTTAAAATGATGAAATTTTGTGCCCAGCCCAGAGACTAAAAAAACAATCATCCGGAATTCAGAAGGAGGAATTGATGAATATGAAAAAGGGCAATAGAAACAAAACCTCCTATGAGACCAGCTCCGACGCCAAAACCACAGCCTATGCCGTATCCCAACGCAGGTCCAATCTTTCCCAATTCTTTGGATTGTACCAGCGGCAGCTTCCACGCTAGTCCTCTCTTGCTATCATTGTTGTCCCCCATCTTCACGAGGCACAGACAAGCTCTAGCTCTCACTCTGCCAATTTAATTTCTCCGACTCTTTCTTGCTATTTTAATTTTCCTATTCGGAAGTTTGGTATCATTTCGCTGGAATCACTTTGTCGGTAAGTATTCCATGCGAAACTAACAGGGGGTTGAAAAATGTTGGAGTCCATATGCGTCTGCGGGAATGGTTTTTCATCCCCGCCGTGATTTCGTAGCTACAAAATTCTAAATTTTTCCGGTCTGGTATATTTTCGTTAACAGTTTTGGAATAATTTTCGAAAAACCTGATATGGAATATATTTTTAAAATAAAATTTTAAAAATAATAATAATATTACTATGGGAAAAATGGTTTTGATATTAAAATTTTCAAATTTATTTATCGATAAATATTATTTCTAATTTATAAAGTGCGAAGAAACTCTTATTTTAATGTACAATATTCTCAAATTTGGTTAAATATGTATTACTTTATAATATCAATATTTAAATAAAAATATTTCAAATATATTTATTGGATTAAAAAAAAATCTATAAAAAAGTTATAAAATTTAATTTGGTTAAATATGTATTACTTTATAATATCAATATTTAAATAAAAATATTTCAAATATATTTATTGGATTAAAAAAAAAATTTATAAAAAAGTTATGAAATTTATTTAATACGATTAGGATTTTATTTTAACATAAAATATTTTCACTTGGATGGGATGAGTTATATACCATACATTGTGTTCGTCATTGGGAAATATTTTCACTTGGATGGGATGAGTTATATACCATACATTGTGTTCATCATTGGGGTTCTCACTCATGTAGTGTTTTTGCGAGTAAGGATTTCATTTATGGCTTTCAACTCACATTTGTTTTTTGAGCTCGGTTTTGAGGAATTTGAAAAGCATGGAAACACAATAATAAATTTTACAGGGACTCCGAATGTTTATGCAGTTTGCTATCTACAACCATGTTTTATCGTGTGTTAAATGGCAAAAAAGCTATATTCTAAATCGAGTAATCGGTAATTCAAGGGAGTCGCTCCACTTTCTAGTCTATGGCATTGCAATCAACATGGCAATCCTAGTATTTTATACATAATTGTTCTTATTTAGTACTTGTTGTCCTCTTGCAGGTTAGTCAACTCTTCACTAGTTCAAGTGCTTAGGCCTTCCTTTTTCAATTCCTCCCCTCTCATTCCTAGTCACATCCTTCAAGCATAGCCTCCTTGGTTTTCGTCTGGACTATTCTCGTTTCCTAGCCCCCCCTCTCTCCTATTCTCAGGCCCCTTTGTGCCTTTCTTCCGCTTCCCCTCTTGCAATCCTTTGTTTGCTCCATCTTGTCGCTTGCTCTTTCTCTTGTGGTCTTTTGATGCAAGTTCTTGCCCTAGGTTTCTCATCAATATCTTCTACTTATGTTTTCCTTTACTTTTTCTCCTCTCTTCTTGTTGTCACAGCCAACATCTCTTATTGGCTACCCCTTTTGTGGTGGTGACTCTCCTCTTGGTGCTCAAGTTATGTGGCATTCTTTTTGGTCTTTTGAATCCCTGCCTCATTTTTGTTTGTGGCTCGAGCCTTTCCTATCCTCTAGCCCTTCTTTTATGCCTCGCCAGCGGGCTTGGTATCGTATGGGCATTGCCTAGTACCAAGATCAAGCCCACATGGGTAATACATGTATGCATCATCCTTTGGAGGAAGCCACCTCTCGGTTCATGACCTCACACTAAGGCCCATTTGGGAAGAGCTAACCCATGTTCAGGGAGAAACTTTCGCTCATATGCTTCACCTTTTAGATACAGAGGTTCTTACTGAGTTAGTAGACTGGATTCTAAACACAGGGCATACTAGAGGTTGTATGCATATAGTTGATCGATATTGGCACATGAAGTTTCAACCGGGGCGCACTCTTTTGGACCAACATGGGCATTGTGCAAATATTCTTCATTCACGTGAACGTCTGCATCAACATATGGAGGACTTAGACAGACGGATGGAGCATATTAAGCAATATCTTGGCATCCCCCCTCAGCAAGAGGAACCTTCAGAGACAACAAAGAGCCCATCCAGGTCGCTGCCACAAGTTTGAACCCTTTGCCTAGTTTTTATTGTGTCAATGCTCTATTGATCTTGTTTTCCTGTTGATTTTCTACAATGCCACTTAGGCCAAACTCTTAGTTTTTGTATGTTAAATTTTGTTTCTCCCAGCACTCAATTACCTCTCACCTCTCTACGAAGAGTCAATTTTTGGATTTCGCATGATTCCCTGAGTGAGAGACTAACTTAGACATTTTAGTTTTATCTTGTAATCTCCAGTGTTAAAGGCAATATAATATTACCCTTCAAAAAATATATAGAATATTTTCAAATTTGATTAAATATATTTAATTTATAATATTAATATAAACTTAAGTTGTTTATAAAATGTTTCATTTAAACTAAAATTGTTTATTCTAAATCATTATTTTATACAAGTTATTAAGATCTAATTAAGTTTCTCATCCCCTCAACATTAACGCTTTCACATTTGTAATGTCGTCCCATACCTAACAACATGTAGCACTTAATGTCTTGGTCTTAAATTCTTAATTAGCATTCTGTAATGGTTTTTGACTCTGTGTTTTGGTTATTTGTTGCACTTACCATTGTTATCTACCTCCATGAGCAACACCTTCATGAACGACCTATTGTGTCTCCCTTTGTGATAGGGGTTGGCCCCAATAATTACGACAGGGCCAGTCCTTTCTCATCCACCTACCTTGATACCTTTGTAGCTCTCACATGTATAGTGGCCAAGCCACGAGCTTGGCCCTCCCTCGACCTCATGTCCTCTCCATTCTCAGACTCAGTGATGTGACTTCGGAACATTGGAAACAACTCATCATAGTCTTAGCTACCTTCATCCAAAAATGCTCAAGCAGCCAACTTCCTTAGCAAAAGTAGCATTCAGTCGGCCACAACTCCACAAATCTTAGTTGGGTAAACAAGGCCCAACATCATGTATTGATCTTCTGTGGCTTTGTCAAAGGCAGTCACCTCAATTTCACAACTTCACTCAGCTTAGTTTTTTCTTTGGGTACAGGCATCCATGGTTGTAATTGATGACTATTTCTAATTAATAGAATCTTGAAGCTTACCAACAAAAAAAAAAATAGAGCATTGATATATGTAGGACATTTCAATTTAGGATTGTACGAATTTTGTGATATGTGTGTGTGAGAGTGTTTAATTTAACAAAGTTGTCATATTTATTGAATTTGTTTAAAATAAACATCACCCCTGATTTTATTAAGTGTTTCTTATATTATTAAATAAAGGTTATGTTCAACCATATCCTAATCTTTGCATGACTAAACTCGTAGTTAACCAAACTATCCCTTCCATATGATGGGAAGGCAATGGTTTGAGACTAACTAGATTTGCATTGAACACGTGGAAACAAATGAATCTCAAAATTTATTGGTTGTTGTCATATGAAAGAGGGCATGAGACATGTCACTGAATAAATGTAAGTTCTCAAGGTAGGTTGTTTTCACATTTCATGCATATATATGAATAATAAGAAAGATGTTGTTAGTGCATAAGAATGAAAATGTGCACAATTTTATGTGCATGATTGATACATCTTTTGAATGCATGGTTGAATGCATAATGTAAATGCATGTTTATGATTTTGCATCTAAAAATGATTTGTAAGCAATTGAAGTGATTAGAGTGGGCACTAACTCATGAAATTGAAGTTGTCTTGGAGCTACTCGACATTACACTAAGGAAGGGTGCATGTTGATATGGTTGCATGTGAATGGACTGTTAGAAAGCTCACACTAAAGATACAAAGTTACAAAATATGAACATAACAATTAATTGTCTTGTGTGGAATAGTGGGTTTAACTTAAGAGGAGATGACTAGCTTGGTCGAAAGTAACTGCTCAAGGGAAATAGAGTAGAGTGTTGTGAAATTCGAGTTATGCAAAGAAAAATAAAAAAGGAAAACCCTTGACTTTTTTTAAAAGATATTTTCTTGAAAGTAAAAAGAATTTGAATGTAGAAAATTATAAAGGCCTAAAAATGTTTCCACAAGTTATATCAAAATGATAATGGCCTTAGTATACCCAAAATTGGAACAGCTTGTATGCACAAGAGTGCAAGGGGGAGAGATTCTTGAGTTGTTATAAGAAGAATTTTGGTTGTTATGCCTTTCTTTTGAAAGAGGCCAAAGGGTGAAGTACCTTGAGCTTGAACATGTTGATTTATTGTTGACATGTGTTAATTATTATTGAATGATGATACATGCTAATAGAATAAATTGGTCAATGATTAGAAGTGTTGAAGCACTTGTTTGGAATTAACTTGACTAACATCTTATGTGTGAATGGTATTGTGCATCAAGAATAGGTGCAGATTCTTAGGAATTTGATATTAAAATATCCCTTATTGGAAATGGGACTTAAGGAAAGGAAGTTCCTCCAACCATCAAAAGAGTCTTGAATTGTTTCCAATTAAACATGCATATTAGTGGTAGCCATGAAAGTATGGAAATCAACCATACTACGATAATAGGTAATTTGAAGAAATGGGTAACCATTCTTTCATGGTTAAGTTGTACCTTTAATTATATGAATGAATTCACATGAGCTGGGAATGACCATGAAGGGTATGGTTAAGGCAAAGAGATGCCAATGCACATAAGATTTGATAAAAGAAATTTAGAAATCTATATGAGTTGTCTCGGTGGATAATAGTTAGATAAGTCAGTAGTACATTCATCGTTCAAAGAAAGCAATGATGGATTATGCAATGAAAAATGTGGGCTTGTGAAAATTGTGAAGCTTGTGAGGCTGTTAGTGTGACTCTGAAAAGGGGATGGATGAGAACCCATTGAGTCATAATAGCTTGAGTGGGATTGTGATTTAACCTTGTTTTACTAAGGAGGTTGATGAAAAAGCCTTCAACTTGGTTAGGTGCCTGAAAGAAGTTTTGAAATGTTGGTTTGACTAAAGCACACAAATTACTGGAAGAAGAAGAGGCATTGAGGGACTACAAGGTTAATTAAGGGCTCCCTTTTGTGTTGTATCAACCCTAAGTGACCATGTTTTATTGTGTTAACAGGCCTTGACTCAACATTTGAAGTGTGGAATATTGAATATTATGTGTAAAGGACAGAGTGATAATAAAACTCTTGACCTTGATTTAATATGAATTGTTGACAAGAAAAGTATGAGTGTAATGGGTTTTCTAAAAGGGTGGAAACACGATATTGAATAAATTATGCAGTGCAATGATTTTCCCTTTTTATTTTCTTGGCGAGCAATGGAACATGAATTAATGAATGACTATGTGATAGTTTCGAAACCAATTCAATAACTACTATAAATGATACATTGAAAGGATGATATGTCAGAGAAACTAACATTGCATTTGAGTGTGAAAATGTAGATTATAGGTAGAATGCCTTAGGTATGGCATGAAATGTAAGCCCTTGACGAAGGATGGGAATATTTTAACCTACAAAGAGCCAAACATCAGGAAAAGAGTGTCCTAGTTGTGAGACTTTCCTTTTATGTGAAGCAAGTTTGGAAAATAGAAAAGAATTTTGATTGAAAATTTTATGATAAATCTCATGGGAACTGTATGCACATGATAAAGGTGAGTTGATGTATCTATCTAGGGATGAAAGATGATGGTTGTAAAATAGGGTGGAACAACGAAAGGTTTGGAATTATTCCATGTAATGCCCCCTTAGAGGGATATAATGAATGCCCTGGTTGGAAAAACTTAAGGTTGAGAAGTAGAGAGCCTAGGAACAAGGCCACTGAAGTGATGGTGGACCCCAATATAAGAGGATCTTGGTCAGGTAGATCGCCCGATAAAGGGAATTTCTTGGACGCCAAAATGGGAGCAAACCGATCGAATGCCTTAGATATAAGACTATAACAGTCTCTTCAATATTCCTACGTAGGAAAACCTTGGTCAAGTAAACCATCTATGGAAGGGGATTTCCTAGAAACCAAAATGGTGAGTAACTACCAGGAAAGAGGACACTTGTCACACATTCATAGAGTTAGGGGTGTAATTGGGTATGCTTGATTGCAAGCAGTGAGCTAAACTTGTTACTTGTGGAAGCTTGATGAAGAAAAGGATAATCATACAAGCAAATATTTTTATCCAGATCTATGAAAATTCAAGCAAATGATTATTCTTTAAAAAAAGTTTTGACACACTTGTTTTCTAATAAGTGTTGTAGGAATTTCAAAGGTCTGAAAGTGACCAAACTATGAAGAAAATACCATTGTTAAAGCAATGGAAAGGACAAAGAGAATTAAGAATGAAGTTGATGCGAAGGAGTAAGGATGTTGGTGTAATTGAAAGATAAGGGTCCATGAACTACAATGAACAAAAAGCACTTGAAATAGTCAAGGTTGTTGAAACTGGCATTTGAAAGTGTGTGAACACCAAGGATGGTATTCCTTTGAGGGGGAGGAGATTGTAACATCCCCAACACTTAACCCATTTATATTATAATTGTACCTGATTATGTTATTAATCCCTATATGGGCATGTATTTGTAAATGGATAAAAGACTTAGAATAATTGCAATCTTAATTTAAATACTAGGTTATCAAGTGGTGAAGCCTTGATATGATACAAACCATGTGAAGCCATGAGGAGAGGGAAGCCAACAAAGGGGAATTGGAGGTTAATAGTTGCCAATGGATTATCAGCTAAGTCAAATTTTCACAAGGACCAAGATTGTCAACCCTTCCCAAGAAAACATATAATGGGAAAGTGCAACAATAATTTCCAGAAATTACGAGGTGTTAGTACTAGGACTGCTCAAGGTTATGGATTGAGTACCACTGACAAGCATGGGTAGACCTGACATGTAATCTCACCAAGGGAAGAAACCTGGGGAAGTTGACCATGAAAGATAAGAAAATACAAAGAAAACAAAGAAGAGAGAGGAAATTGCAGGGAGAAGTACTCGTGCGGGAGGACAGAGAGGAGCATACCACGAGAAAAAGAAGAAGAGAGCAGAGCAAAGTGTAGCATAGGGGGTGTAGAGAAATAAGATAAAAGAGTAGGGCTCTTATGGGAATGAGAAAAAATACCTCGTGCATGAATCTTGCCCATAAGATGTCTGTGAGTAAGATCAATAAGTGTATCCTTAGCCTGAGCCAAAGGGTTGAATGGACTGTTGAGGAATTTTTAGTGTTATGCATCAGGGCACCAAAGAGAGATACCAAGGAACTCTTGGTTGAGTGAAGGGATATGCTCGTCATGTATAGACCCCATAGTAGGCACCACCCTATGAATGAGAACATTCCCTATCTCTATAAGATTGAAGACTTCATTATGACTTATGAATGGATGAAGGAGAGTGGACTTCATCCTTACATCACCAGTAACCAAGGAAATGTTGACCTTGGGGTGGTTGTTGTGTAGAGCAACTAAGAAATCACCCATAACAAGTAGGCAATGACTTTGGGCATTGTGTGATCTTAAAGGAAACCGATGAGTTAACTTGTTGAAGGAGAATGGCTTTCATGAATTCAACCTATAATGCTGAGTAGAACTCCCCTCATGGCTTCTTGGTCTAGCTCAGGCTGGCCAACTACAAGAAAGAAAGCAATGCAACTGAGCCTAAGATGGGGTGGAACGTGGCTTACCCTTCATCAATTGCAGGCAGCATAAGATGTCAATCAAGTAAGTATCCTTTTTGTCTTCATCTTTATAATGTAAACTATGTTAACAAGAAAGAAATTATTGATGTTAAAATGCATTGTGTTTATGTGCTTGTCTACTTAATGAGTAATATGGTTTGTATAATGTTTATCTGTGATGTGAAACGATAGATTTGGTTAAAATGGTTGTATATTGCTTAAATGCCCCATGTTCAATTGTTAATATACTTATTTTCATGCCTTTCATGTTATGGACATGAAGTAATTGGCTCCTTGGGCATGGGATGTAATGTCCCGGACCACTTAGGAAGCATATGACAAATTCAGATAGCCTAATATGGTTCATGTAGGCTAAATCAGGGAAAGTTTAATAAGGGGACTTGATTCGCCTAGCGAAACATTATAAAAGTCTAAGGGGTGAAAAGGGGGACACTTTCTAGGCAAGTGAAAGGTCACTTTAATTTTATAAAATGAAAAGTTTATAAGTGACTTTATAAAAGTTAAAAAAATGTAACATGGCAACACAAGTGGCCACAAGTTTATAAAAGAGAAAAAAATGAGGAGACTCTCCTCGTTCGTTCACTTGCATTTTGAGAAAAGGAGCTCTTGGAGAGTTTCGAGAAGAAGCTTAGGGTTTGAGAAACCCTAGCTGTGATAGCTAGATTTGGTTTTGAAACCCTACCCGCCATAGCTAGCTAGTTGATTCAAGATAGTGAGATCACTTAGATTTCATCATTGTGCTTCAATGGAGTAAAGAATTTGCAAAAGATATTGAGGTAAAAAAGTATTATCAATTGATTTTATTCACTGATATTGTGTTTTCTATATATCTTCTTATAGGTGGAAATATCAAGCTAAAACTAAAGCCAAAGTCATTATTAAAGAGAGGACGAGTTCTCTCTCATTTTATTGGTCGAATCTACTAAAATATAGGCTGAGTTTGATGGAGAAAATAGGGACGAGTTCTAGGATTCTTGTAGCACTAGTTTTCCTTTTCCTGTAAGGTCAAGTCACCTCCTTCATTTACGGAGTCGAAGTTTGCATCTAAGGGGTCAATTTCACCTATTTAGAGGGACAAGCACCTTTCTCTGGGCGGCTGGCTAAATATATATTGTTGTGTGGTCGAGTTGGACTAAAGGGATAGAGATCTATAGTTATTGAGGACCAAGTAACCACTGCTTCTCTAGCTAAGTATATGTGTGGGAAGAAAGAGTGCCAAATTGTTGTTAATAGGAGGGACAAGTTCACTTCTTGTTGGTTATACGTGCTACTACATCCTACAGTCATCCAAGGTCGAGTTTCTAGCTAGAATAACACTTATGTGTGCTCCTTTTTGGGCTGGAGGTTGAAGGGAATTATCATCGTTATCATCATCGATGCCACCATACATCAAACAACCTAAATAACTCGGGTCCTACCTCTGTTTTATGTACATACCTCATTTCAGTGATTAAATCCGAGATATATCATTTATTTGCAAATAATAGTGGACTCTATAATTTCCTAGGTGTTATGTGAATGATGTGTAACTGACTCAAAATACTTTAAGAGCTTGGTTGGGCACTGTGTATGTATTTTTGAGTAAACTATGAAAAAAACTGCATCTACAACAGTGTTTGAACAAAGTGTTTGACAAAAACTCTCACTGAAAATTACACTAAAAACTTAGTCATTTATTGGAAAATTTGGGGTATTACCAGAGTGGTATTTTACATGGGATTGAAGGAATTCTAGTTCCATTTATGGCTAGTGACCATGGTCGATTCTTAGATAGAGTGGAGAAGCTCCATACCAACTTGAGTAATCAGAGGGTCTTGTGAATGATATGGAAGACATAGACATGCGTAGAAGCCTTGATTTCAAAAGGGAAGGCTTAAGAGAATATTCTTCCCATAATGTTTGATAGAAGTATGAAAGAGCTCACTAAATAAGTCTAGAGCTATTTAGGGCTATCTAGAGGTTTAAAATAGCCACAATATATACCAGTTTAGGCTGCAAATTAGTTATGAGGTCCCTGGTTTGGGAGAGAGAAAAGTTGTGGTTTCGATTGTTGTGTTTGGCCTAAAGGAGGTTTTGGGATGGATATCCTTAACTCATCATGTCATTGGAAATTTGGGGTTTGGATGCCTTGGATATATCCCCTGGTTACATGGTCGACTCAAGGTCTATGACCCGGAGCTAGTCAAAAGGGAGCTTATCATGATATAAGGCCTAGAAAGAATCAGAGGGGAGGTTGTTAGGAGTTACTCGATATGGAATGACTTTGGTAGATAGGCCCACACTCAATGAAAAAATATTTGTTTACTGGGCACATTAACTAACAACATTTATTGGAATATCAAAACAATTTGAAAGATGATGTCAACATGGTGTCAGGACCGATGATGTGGTGGTGTCAGGTGGAGAACACATGTCACTTGGATCCAACATTTTTGGCATGCCATCTAGGCAGAGGGAAGTGAGGTGTGGCACGTGTTAGTAATGTCATGTGGTAGAGGACGCATCATCATCTGCCACATGTCTAACTATGATTGGATGTTATAGAAATGAGGTGGCATTTGGTCCATCGACATATCGAGAATTGTGGAGTTTTGTTGTTATAGGAGATTCACTAAAGTCCCAATATATCGATATTCCATGTGGGGGATATTGGTTATATTAGCTTGTCATCTATACCAGAGTAACAAAATATATGCCATATCGAAATATCATAAGGTATAGCCATATTGTCTATGCTAGCATATCACATACAAAACCCCAATAAAATTGGATAAGGATCATTTAACAAAAATTGTTGATATGGTGGGGTCTAATATAACATGTAGCCTAGGGATGTGTACTAGTGCGAGGGAGACATGTGGCCATGGGATGCCATGTGTGAGCCACGAGGGCAAGTATGAATGTTGATGTGGCCCTTAAGGGGGTAAGTGTTCAAATGGGCATATATTTGTGTTTGAAGCTCAAAATGAGATGACATTTATATCGTTGAAGGTTCTTGATAAGTAGAAGAAGGTGGCAGTGTCAAAGTTGTGGTATGAAGAGATGGAGAACAAAGGATTTTTTATAACCTCATCTTCATAATAAACCTTGAAGGTTGGGTCTAGTTACACCCCATAGCCCTAGTAAGGCATTAGGGAGTTTGGTGTGTTACAACTTGCAAGACCCCTGAAATTAGAAATTTGCATCCTCAACTTAAATTATTATCTTTTTTTGTGTATCTTTTATTTATCCATTCGGCTGGTTTAGTTAGTATTTCAAACCTAGTTTTGTGTAATAATGATTTTCCTATTTAGCTCGTCTCTTAATTAGACATTGAATCAATTTCATATGATATGAGTTGTTCAAGTATGAGGTGTTTCTCTACTATGTGTTATTCATGGTGCTACCATGGAAAACACTTTATTTGAAGATTGTGATGGTGTAACTATATTCCAAACTTTTAACCTAACTCAAGTTAAAGAGAGTTATCCACACCTTATTCCATGTCCATTTTGAATCATTTGCAGTCCCAGTCTTTTGGAGTTTATTTTTCTAAGCATTGATTACATTTATTCATGTTATTTTCACCTATGGTTGATTCATGGACGAGTAGTTAGTTTGGACTTAAACTTGTGTGCATGTGATTTGGTTTCCTGAGAGATTCATGCAATAAAATATTTTGAATATGACATTTTCTACACGACAAATATTATCTTTAAGAAAAACATTGATGGTTAGATGATGGCTCAATATTAAACTCATGAAATCATTATACTCCTGAAGGAGATCCTATCCCATGAAAATGCCCCTTAATGGAACTATATAGTAGCTGGTAATGAATAAGAAATCACTAGTTTCACTTGGTTCGTGAAGAACTAATCAATTGTTCGTTACATTGCTCAAGTCTCAGGTGGTTCATGTTAAATTAATTGTTTTATGGGTAAGAGTAATTAACTTATTCAAATTGTCTCATTTTGTACCATAAAATCATTTGCATGGACAAGGACTGTTTTTGCTTCCCATATATATTGTAACACTACCTAACAAATTTCAACATTTAACAATGTACTGGTTGCAAAAATACCATATATCTAAAAGCCTCTGCCAAAATAGATGTTAAGGTAATGATCAAGTCCAGTTCGATGAGAGAGTTCTCTCAACAATGCAAGTATTTCGTTACCCTGAGACCCAAATTACAAGTATCACTTAAAAGAAAATTGATTTTAACCACACTAACGCGTGTATTTCACGTGTTTTGTAGGCAATTTCTCTTTCCTTTTTTTATTTTGATTGTTAGTCAAGCCATATTTTATTACATGAAATTCATCACATACTATTGTGCATAATTGAGCATGTTGTGGGGAATAAATTATCGTGATCTATCTCTCTCTCTCTCTCTCTCTCTATATATATATATATATATATATGTATATAGATATATATATATATATAGAGAGAGAGAGAGAGAGAGGATGGAATGATCATTGAGGGTGAAGTATATTTATGAATAACCTATACTTTAACAATGACATCAAAAGGGGTGGTAGGAGGGGGGGGATTCTTATAAATCATGAAGGAGAAATGGAAATAAAGTTCACATAGGGAATGGATCTAAGAACGAACAATCTAGCCAAGATGCATGGTCTCTTCCTCGGCCTGTAGTTAGCTAAAGAGCAAGACATCTCTTCCATTATCATTCTGGGGGATTCTCTAAACATAATTTAGCTCCTCCAATAGCGCTCCCTCTAATAGCGCTCCCTCCCTAAGAACAATTTTCTCTCTCTCCTCCTTTGAAGAATCTGTGGTATCTGTTAGCGCTTGAAATTTCACCTCAGGTTGAGAAAGGTAAACCTCAAGGCAACATCAAACCACTTAGCCTCGTAGCTAGCCCTACGGGGCAGGAGAGGGCTCTCTCCGGTCTATCTCGATAAAGATCTTCAATGGGCGAGATAACCAATATGGTAACACTGATTTTAGGCTAGTAAACTGATCAAAAGGGTTGATTTGGGATTTTTAGGGTTTTTGGTGGAAAATTGGGGAAATGGCAATTTTAGGTGCGGGGATTGGACACAGTTTTTGCAAGGGGTTCTTTGGGGCGAGGTAGGAAACAGTATTGATGCCTTTAATAGAGATGGATGGATGAGAATGATCGGTGAGGAGTTAAAAAGAGCAAGCAATAACCTTGAATTCCCTTTAAACAGTCGAAAACATTGATATTAAGCAAACTTAAAAGCAGAGCATGACAGTCATGAGTTCTACTTTAACACTTCATTTGCCTAATGTGCAGAAGGAAAAGTAAGGAAATGATTCACATAACACACTTACAAGTACAAAGAGAAACACACCATCAATACATGTGACCACAAGAATCCCAAAAAGACTGCAAAACCCTGGTCTTCCTTTGCCAAAAATCGCAGAGATACAGTGAGTAATACAATAAGAGCTTCTCCCTCAAGAGTCCAACCTTCCAACCTCTGAAAATGACTAAGAAAATACATAATATAGGCAAGCTAACACCTTTCCTTGCCTCTAGGGGTCGAGCTCATCCTTCTAGGAGCTGTTTCAACCAATTCTAAACTGAGCACTAAAATCTAGGCAGTCAAAACAACTTGCCTCTATAAGCTAGGAAACCAATTCATTCATTAAATTTTCACCTATCTCATGAATGAATCTTCTAGAAGAGATACATAAGTGTAAAAGTGTCATAAAATTACATCATTTACAACAAGGAGGATAAAAATCAACTCCAAAAAGTCAAACACAGTCAAAACTGCGTTTTGCTGAGCTATAGGCTGAAATCCTGAGCAATTTGCCTGACGGGTCGCGCGCCAAATCCTGACGGGTCGCGCGCCTTTGAGAGCACTTTTGGGGCACTTTCAGGTGTCCAAATGAGGCAAGAGTAGGCTTGTTGGAAAGGTTTGTGAGTCTACTTTCCAACCCAACTGGAATTTCTGAATTTGGTTGTCATTTGCCCCTTCAAAATTGCAATCTCCCAAGACTGCTTTCTGTGTGTCAAAAATGTGGCAGAAAGTCATTTTTTGCTTGTTTTTTTGACTTTCAGGAGGCCCAAAACTTCATAAAATCTCTTGGCAATGGGTGAGCATGTGTAAATTTTCATGCCAAATCCAGAAATGCTGATTTTTTTGAAAATAGAGTTGCCAAGTAAAAGGGTCGCGCGGGGGGTGAGACCCGTCAAGCAGAAAAACCTGTTTTTTGCCTTAAAAACCAAAAATCACCCAAAATGCTCAAAATTTCTTGGAATTTGTGCTGGGAGTCCCCAATAAAGTACCATGCTCAGTCAAAGAGGCTTTGGCCAAAATTTGGAGTGGATCGGGCCTTTTCCGTCATTTTAGTGCCTTGGCCAACCTCCTTGGATCCGGTGATTGTAATTTTGACATTTCTCTAAAACCATGACACCTGTGCAAAAAGTGAAGGAGGTTTTTATTCTTTGGCATGTTAGGGACAAAAACCTCTCTCAGTTTTCCAAAATTCATCTTTTATTGCTCTGGAACATCATTTGAGTGTGACTTGTCCCGATGTGTGAAACAAGGAATTTTGTCGAAATGGAGCGAAATGAAGGGGATAGGGGGCTTCTAAATTCTTGAGGAAATTTAGGGGAGTAGGGAGGGATGTTAGGAAGCAGTGGAAAGTGGAATCTCAGAGATTGAGTGAGGGGAAGGGGTCCAAAAGGGAAAAACACAGGCCCAACCTAGAAAATTGCCAGGTTGTAGCTAGAAACTAGGGTTTGTGCAAAAATGAGGATTTTGGGGGATCTCAGTGATGGGAAGCATTTGGTAAGGTATTTTAAGGATAGGGGAAGGTGTATGAACATCAGGATACAAGTTTTGCTAATGATTTGACCATTCAAGAGAAACTAGCTTTCAAAACCCTAGGAGAGGGAAATGACCCTGCCTAGGCGCAACTGAAGCATGAACAAGGTGTACAATGACTCATTAGACACTGAGATGATAATGAAAACCCTATGAATGATGATAGACTCAGCTGAATAGTGACATAGATTGACATTTGGGCAACTTTGAAAAGAGTGAGAGCAAACCCTAGACCTAATGCCTAGTGACCAAATTTTGCTTGAAGATTCACTGAAATGACAAAATTTGACCTTGACACTCTGAGACCACTTTGTAAGAGCATATTTGATCACTGGAGGAAGGCTGGAAAGACTGACACTAACATTGGCTCCAATGGGGATGGTAGCTCCTTGGAGGTGCCAAGAACCGCAGACCTCTGGGAGAGCAGACCAGTGCCTTTCAATCATTGGGCAATGGAGTCATTATTTGACAAACAATACAAGACCTTGACTCATTTATTGACTGAAACTTGATTCAAACCGACTCAATTATGAAACCTACATGACTGAGAACTGACTCACAAATGACTCATGACTGACTTAACTAAAACAAGAACTTACAAAGCTTATTGAAGGGCAACAGTCCATCAAGATTTGAAATCATGATGACAACCACCTGTGTTTCTTACAAGACAATATACCATCAAACTATATCAAAATGCCAATGCAACCAATCAAGAAGATGGCTTCTTGATTGATTCTCCTGATTAGATCTTCCGGTCAACAATACAAACCTATCACTCGGCATCCAAAAACATAGCTGACCATGATCTCCTTCATCACTGAACACCGAAATAAACACTATCACTGCTGGCTGCAACAAACTTGCTAGAGGGTCGTAAAAAACATGAAGATTTGCCATTACTACCTCCTGCTGAAAGAACAAGGTGTCTTTTGTTTCAAATTCTGATCTGCCTTCATCATGTGATTCGGTAAAAGTATGCTCATGGGCTTCAAAAAATTCTGAATAAATGGATGGGCAGATCTCTTCTTGGAAAAGCATTTCAGCACATGAAACATATGAAGAGGAATCTGAATGGAAATCCTGAATGTTTTGTTCTTCTATGGTGTGAATGTGCTGTAGGTCATCTTCATATGATATCACAACCAAATTATCAAGTTCCTTATTACATTCTTCAATATTATCAAGCACAACATTATCATTTACATCGTCTGCCACAAATTCACTCAAAGAAACTTTTTCACTTGCTTGAGCAAAGATCTCACCTTGCTGTTCATGAGCTAACTGAATGACCTCCTCATGAAGACACGGTTCTAATGACAGACTGGCAGCACGACTGAGAACATTTGAATCCATACCGCTATCTATGATCTCAACAACAAAATTCTCCTTTTCAGGATTCATCACAAGGTATTCTTGGTCATCACAATCTGAATGTAGTTCTGAAGTAGCTGACTTGACTGCATCACATTCTGAAATTGAATCTTGACTACCTTGCACGTTGTCTTCTTCTATGGACATATCTAAAACAACATTTTCTCTTTCCTCATTTTCAACCATATGGAAATCTTCAGCCTGCTGATCTTGACAAGTATCCTCTAAGATTTCTGTGTGCTGCTGAAATGGATTCTCATACAGAGCCTCCATAATCTCAACGTCCATAAAATTATCATCTTCATAATATTTCTCAAGGCTTTCAATAAAACTATATGCATGCTGGCAACAGTCTTGAACTAAATTTAATGATGGATAAGAGTCCTTATATCGTTCAATGAACATAGCATGAAAATCCTTTAAACAGTAAATACAAGCAGGCGGCAAACTTTCATACCATGATTGGGCTTTACCTTCCAAAGTGGCCAAGAATATCTTCATCAAGCAATCTTCAGGAAAATCCACCTTCAACTTGCGAATATGCATATGAAATCTAACTAGATGAAGAGCAGCATCCTTCTTACCATCATCATTAAATGTAGGCAAATTCCTTGACCAATCTACCTTCGGAATTTTATTCGGAAAACCTGGAATGTGATCTCGGCTCAAGGGAGCATATCTTCTTGCAATCCGATCCATCTTGAAAATCTCAAAGCTACTGATCTCTCTGCAGTGAAGTCACCATGAAGCATTGATCTCTGGAGTTTTCAGTGAAGGAGTCGCCAGTGAATGATTTCAGCCTTGTCAGTGTCTGATCGTTGTCCACTATCAACAATCAGATCTGAACTTGATACATGTACTGGGGTAAAATGCAAATGAAGTGTTGTATTCACAAGCTCACGGAGATTGACTGAAGCAGCGTTTATCTACTTCCGCTTATGCAAAGCAAAAGCGTTTTGAAGGCTACCTGGCATAACTTCAGGTTCCGTCTAAGACTTATGAAACAAACACATCAACCCACAAACAAGTTTGTTCTCCCCAGTATGGCCGCCAGTATGTTAGCACTTGAAATTTCACCTCAGGCTGAGAAAGGTAAACCTCAAGGCAACATCAAACCACTTAGCCTCGTAGCTAGCCCTACGGGGCAGGAGAGGGCTCTCTCCGGTCTATCTCGATAAAGATCTTCAATGGGCGAGATAACCAATAGGGTAACACTGATTTTAGGCTAGTAAACTGATCAAAAGGGTTGATTTGGGATTTTTAGGGTTTTTGGTGGAAAATTGGGGAAATGGCAATTTTAGGTGCGGGGATTGGACACAGTTTTTGCAGGGGGTTCTTTGGGGCGAGGTAGGAAACAGTATTGATGCCCAGTATCCTCAAATCATTTTCACATAAATCTTATTACCATATCCTCCGCAATCAAAACAAAGAATTTGATACACAAGCCAACATCACATGTTAGCTCAAAGAAGGGCAATATGAGGTCAATGGCTCCCTCAAATAGATGGTTATTCCATGAAAAATTTAAATCAGGTTCCTAGCCCCCCCTCTGTTCATAGAAAAATGGATTGGAAAAAGGCAGGGTTCAACATATATGGCAAAGCTCTTCTCATACCTCTTGGAAGAATCCAAGGTTCAAACTATATGGATAGAGGCGAATGCACCTCTTCTCATACCTCTGAAGCAAGCTCAATGGGATAATCATTTTACCCTCTCTAGGTGGCGTCCTTCGTAAGTCCTATCACATGAGGTGGTAGGCTCCTTGAACAAAGACATGAGGTGCATTTTCTTAAGCCTTGTGTCACAGATTATATTCAGACCACAATTTTATCCCTTCTCAAGTTTTGTACTAGTATGGATGGACAATATATGGAATAAACACATGGATTTGGTGTCGGTAGAATATTTGGAAACATGGGAACCTCTAGAATCACAGTCAACATTCATGAATGTTGATATCAGGCTAAAGTTGCAAAATTGGAAATGAAATTATTATATAGATACCCTTGTGCCGAGTGCTATATTGGGAGGACTTTTTAGTCTAGTTTTGCAATCCTTCTAATTGTCAGGTAGTTTCCTCCTGGGTTCCCCTCCTTCAGACCAAGATCAAATATGTTTCACTCTTAGTAGGCTCAGGACCCTCCTCCAATTGCATAAATCACAAGCTCAAGTGGATTGAGAATGCAGAGGAACACTCAAACCCTCTAAGGCCAAAAAATCAAACAACATCAATGGAAACTGTTGCAATTTCCAAATTTGACTACACACACTCTCACAATGTTCTTGCATGCTCAATGGAATTGCTTGAAAGAAAAGGAAAGGCTTGGGGTAAAGCGCCCAACCATTTTATTAATTCTCACAATTAGGTCTGCTTCCTTGTGGTGCTCTAGTTTTCTCTCTAGCTTTTCAGTCGAGATCTATGATTCTAAGAGTCTAGGTGCTAAGAGAGCCTCGACTTGGAGCCTCACATCTCTGCATTTGGATACTCTAGAATGCAATTGATGCTACAACTACAAGTCTACAATGGAACAACAATGTCACCTATGATTGCACCCTCCATTGGACTAGTAAAAGGAAGTCAATGACCTCCATCAACAAATTCTATCCTTGATAGAGGAAGTGCAGAGTAAGAAAGCCAAAACTAGACAATTGGAGGATGAGATGGACTAGGTGCGTCACCAATTTGCATATATTCAAACTCAGAGAAACAATGAGGACAATAGAAGTATGACCAATAGTTCGCCTAGCAGCCCAACGGACAAATGTCCATAGAACCTCCTTAGTAAGATATGCTAGCTCCTTGTAAATGAATTTTGTTAAGTGGTCAATATTGTCAAGTCTATAGTGGCAGTGTCTTAGTTTTGGTTCTAAGAAGGAATGTAGTAAAAATATGATAGAAAATTTTGAGATACTTCTTCCTAACCTTCTAGAAGCTTTTGTATCTCTGAACAAAAAGTAAAGTCCCCAAGTACCTTGTTGCGACTGGGCACAAAATTAATAGAAAATCCTTCTTATTTGTGTCAAAGAAAAAACAATGGCATAAAAAATCTTCCATTTTATATTTTACAAGGCATGTCGAGGAGAAAAAATTCAAATATTTTTGAAAATATTCCATTGATATCAACAAAATTTGCATAAAAATATGTGCATATTTTAATGAGATTGGGCCTGTGGTTCATAAGGGAACATTGAGATGGATTCAACAAGTGAAAATTTGGAGCAGATATCCTGTGGGTTTTTTTAACGAGGCTGCAAATCAAAACATATGCGACAATGGGGCATACATTGTCACAAAACTAGGTCATTTTTATCATTTTCGTTAGAACAACGATTTAGGTACAAACACTCAAGCTGAGATCATTTCCCTTTGGGGAGTTTTATATTATGACAAATGGTTATATATTGAGGCATTAGATGTATATGGAGATTCATAAGTTGTTATTGAATGGGAAAATGAAACGTCTTTTTTTGATCCTCCCATGATCTTTAACTAGATGAATAAAACTAGGATGTTGATTGGTCGTTTCAGTGTGATGACCCTTTCTCATATATATAGGGAAAATAATGGTATTGTTGTTGCTCTCTCAAATATGGGACATAGTCATCAACTAGGTGAGATCGAATCCTCTACATACAATAATGGAAAATTTTCAAAGAATTGGGAAAACATTGGTCACTTAAATTCCACTTAACTGATGTTGATCTATAGGATTCCACATTTAGTTAAAGTCGTACACTTTCTAATATGTAGTTTTTTTTTTTAGAAGACAAGAGATCCTTTTCATTAAAATAGAAAGAGGAGTACAACGACATAATGGCTATCCCAATGAGCACCGGTAAGCCAAAGAAAACAAAGTTGAGCTTGAATATAGTTTTTGTGCTTAACAATAGAGCCCAACACATTACATATGACAAAAAGTTGCAAAAGAGTATCACCAAGAGTTACAAAAAGCATGGAAAACAACAAAAACTATTACAAAAGGATTGGATTTCCTGTCGTGAAACACCAACAATATATCTTGGTAATGTCATATGTATATTTTTGTAAGACTTCTACAGGGACACATTCTAAAAAAATCTAGAATATATGATTTATTTTGTGTTACAGCTCGAACACTTGAAAAGGTGAATTTCTGAATATTATGTCATATGTGAACAATCTATTATTAATATAAAAACAAGTTGATTTTTTCTTTTATGAAAAAAAAACAATGACATCGAAAATATATATAAGTGTTTATGCTTTGGCAGACATATCACCATATTCATTTTTCAAAGGCTGTCGGATCCTTTGAAGGTCGAGTTCCCAAGGACTCAAAGCATGGACTACACGATGGATTTAACAATGTGTTGTTATATTGTATGTTAACATTGTTGGTTTTTCTGGTTGAAATATATATATATATATATATATATATATATATATATATATATATATATATATATATATATATATATAGTTAAAGTCTGACGGGGCCCATCGAGGGTTGGGCTCTCAGATTTGAGAATTTACGACTCAACCTCTTCTCCTCCATTAGTTGGATTCGAAGCCACATTGGGTATATGAATAACTAGCACAACCACATTAATAAATCTGGTTGATATACGCCATCAACTTATTTGAATGTATAATAGCAATCCAATTTAAATTCAAATTTTATTTAACAGTTTAACTTTACAAAATATTAACACAAAAGAGTCATACACGCTGACTCAATATATTTAATATATTCATTTTATTTAACCTAATTTTTTATAAACCTAAAATAATAAAATATAATATTTTTTAAATCTCGAAGTAATCATAACCTAAAACTACCTAACCAAAAAAAACCTAATTAATAAAAGACAGACGCAATATGCATGTCAAGGTTCATAAAACAATAAATGCAATGAATATATAGAGAGTAGCATGAGTAAATCAACTTCAATTTTGATTAATGGCACCGCACAATTAACCCATCCCATATCGGTATATTTATATAGTTATACTTTGAAAAAAAATTCATAATAATAACATCAATTTCGCACTCTCTCCAGATTGTTTATGAATCATGTTCATGGTAAAGGAGTTTGGTTAGTAGAAACGTCTGTGGGTCGATAAAAACAAGAAAATAGGTTTAATTACTTATTTATTTAATGAATTTTATTTAAGTAAACATGTGGCGTGGGTTTAACCAGTGATGAAATAAATGAATTTTAAATTTAAATATGTTATCCTTTGATTTGACACCGAAAACTTGTTCATTTATTTTTCATATCATCTGTTAATGATGCATTAGACGAGGAATATTTTTTAGAAATCAAATATTGTCCACCCATTTATGTAAAAGTAAAAATTTCTCAAACCCATTTCCAATATATATCACGCTTATGACCTAAATATATATAGGAATTGTTTTGGCATATAGAATGTCAGGGGATGATGTAACTCACCTACACAACAACTGTGTTGCCCATATACTTTGCAACCCTCGGTTATGAAATAATATGACCAAAGTCATATTGAATGGTCGAGGGACAATGTAACTCACATACACAACAACTGCGTTGGCCTATATACTTCGCAAACGTCGGTTATGAAACAGTATGACCAAACACTTCTCCACACTGCAAGTATACGGAAAAACTAGTTCTAATAGGTTATGGGTGAGGGCGTGTTTATATATGCAACATCTGACAAATTTAATCCATTCCACACTACGAATAATTGAAACGTGTATGTAATATATGGTTGCACTTACTACACAGTAAAGACAATAAAAGTTGTCGATTACTTATTACTTGGACTGCATGCAAGAATTGTGATAAGTGTTAATCCCATTGAGTGGGATCTTCATTGAGTAGTAAGGTTTATGCAAAATGGCCCCTAGCACTGATATGGTTGATTTTATTTTCTAGATGGCGACTACATTGGTATCTACCTGGAGAATTTATAGAGTTATAGTACATGAGGAAGGGTAAGACACTCTAAAGAATAGTGATGCTACCAGTCGAATGTGAAAAACGAAACTGGAGCTAGAGTAACTATACATTATAAGGGCATTAATAAATTTCAAAACTCCTTATGCACTTCGTCCTTTAACGATTTCTTTAATTGTTAACAAGTCTCACGACTCCTACATATAAGGACGCCCTCCAACCTCTATCTGCCCATAAATTCAAAAATTATAAGCAATAAACTTTGAACTCTTGCCAGTCCTTGATATTAGCCCTTAGAACAAGTCACTAGCCAACGATACAAGACAAGAATACTTTACTTCACCCACAATCTCTACCCTTGAACAAGGGAGAATATGGAAACATGGCACAAGAGTAACATGTGGCAAAGCATCTACATTCTCAAAGTTGTGTCCCTTCACAAACCTCATACTTCATTAAAAAAAATGAAGGAGAACCAAGGAGAAAAACGGGATTCAAGAGAAGCGTCTCACCATGGGGAATTAAACTATGGGGTCATATGTCTCAAGCAATTTCCGCCACCACAAGAAAAGAGAGTTGAAATACATGCAAAACACTTCTTTGACCCATTTTCGTTCTTTTTTTCCCAAATTATGTAACCAGAAGGCATGATCTAGGTACAATAGAACCACCATAACACTTACAGTTGATTTACCATAAACATATACACGTATATCTAGCAACACATTCATTATCATGCACAGTTAAATGTTCAAAAATGTCTCATTAATCGTTCATCGTGTAGATAAATTGGGAAATAAAAGTTCAAGAATAATTCATGCATAAGTAACTACATAAGGAATATAACTCAACATTTATGATTAGCATGCATAGACCATATTACTTATCTATGGTTTAATGGACAATTGAAAGAGGGACTTCCATTCTCCTCCCAACTGTAGGTCAAATTTATTGTGAACTTTCTCACACTTGGCCAAACTGAGGGGGATCCGAGGTCTGAGGAACTTATTGCACATAATTAACACACTAGTGGGTTGGTCAAGTTCTCAAGTCCATGAGCCAAGTCCAAATGTAATTCAATAGAAATATGGCATAATAGAGTTCTGAGAGGAATAAGAAAAAATGAAAATAAGCTAATTAATCTAGTTTGAGTGACGAGCATGGAATGGCGTAGTCGTGCCAGAACTCTTAGAGGCTCTGTCCACCACACCCAATGAATGAGAGGTGATGACTTAGTGGCATGATCAATGTAAAAGGGGAAATGGTGCGATAGATTCACTATTAATGGAGAATGATATGGGCATTCTTAGCAAGGGAATGATGTGATGGAAGATGCAACAGGGCAATGTAGGGGATTTGTATCCAATGTCCTCACACAAGAATTGGATGTTGTATTAGCTCTTTGGCGAGGGTGAAGGAAGGTACCAAACACCCAATCCATGCCCCCTTTTTCTACATATATTCCTCAACGTCACCGCCCTTGTTGCCTATTGGCTTAGTCAAGGAGACATTGCTTGCCCACCGTGACTCCATAAGCGCGTTAACTCTTCAAGTCGTTAAAGGTTGAGCAATTGACTTGGCCCTTCGTGTCACAACCATTCGGTGGGTTTCTTGACTCTACATTCAGCCCATCCATATCCCATTAAATACTCAGTCACAGGTATGTATTTCCCCAACAACGAAAAAGGGGGTTCTGGAATTTAACTTAATGGGGTGCAGTATCGCTGTTCAGAAAACAAACAAAACTTGGCAACTTTCTACCTCATGCCATGAATTCATTAGGTAGTCCAACCTTTAATTGTGTTAATTAAATTAATATCAATTATTAATTAGGATTTTTGGCCATTCGTGGCTCTCTCTCTTTCCACACTAGAGTGGCCATCATAACTACATTATACTGACAGAGTAGGGTAGGGGATGTTAAAAACCCCAAGCCCTTAAAGGAACATCATTCTCGGTGTTCGATAACAATGAATAGATAATTGAACCAGATATTTAGGGTTCCTTACATCAAAAACATCTGCCATGCTCTGAATTTGTCAATCCATCCCTGTCGTTCATTGTCTTCATAGGGACCAAATTGACTAATTGCTTCCCAAAACATACCCAATGTATGCCTGATACCACTTAGTATGTACATGACTTTTTGAAAACCCATTTTACTTTAATTCCCTCTTCCTTGCAGTCACACACCTTCCAAGTTTAGGGATCCCCTTCTCTACTTTATCAGTCCCTTGGGCGATCCATTTCTTAACAAGGGTTCCTTGCACAAGAAGAGTCTTCACAACTAAGGCATCCCTTTGGATTGCTTAAATAACACAACACATTTGTGATGGCATCTCATGGCAATCAATTCACATTATCGGTTTCCAGTGTCACTATAATGACCTAGTTCTTAGGGTCTTCAACTCTATCATGCTTCTGTTGCGTACTATGATATTATCACGTTGATATTTTTTTTCTTTGTAATCAACCTCATACATTTGTGTTGGATAGTTCAGTTGTTCACCTTTATCATAAGCAAACAATTCTTATGATATTAATCATAAAAAAATTAACTCATTCTTGGCCATGCTCTATCTAAGAGTGCCAACAATAGAAAACAAAATGAAGAGAAAAATAAAATTTGACACACAAATGTTGACATGACAGCAAAACCCCTGACAGTGCTACCTTGACAGTGGCAGAAACATAGAAAACATCATCATCGACAATGCTGTCACTGACATTATTGTGCATCGACATTGTCATCTCCAATAGTGTTGTACACTGACATTTCCATCACCAATAGTGGCAAAAACATTGATAGTGTCATTACTGACACCGAAAACAATGACAATGCAAACACTAAGCCATTGTTGTAACACAAACACTGTGCAATATTTTTAAAGTAACAACCACACAACTGCTCTGTTACAGTGCACTCCTTCCTCCTTTCTCGTCCCATTAGAATATCTAAAGTGGTGTTCAAAGTTTCTTGCACCTCACATTACAAAAAATTTCAACAACATCATACAACAGGGGCTCCCCAAAGATTGGACAACTAGTCTGACAATAAATCTTTTCAAGAGCGGTGACGTCAATAATCTTTCCAATTATAGGACCATAATGATAAACCCTTTGTTTGCAAAGCTATTTGGAAGCATGCTAGAAAATAAAGTTAGCAAGTGGCCAGAAGAAAGAGATAAGCATGCTAAAGGGCAAGCGGGTTTTAGACCTAAACATCCCACAGTTGATCATTGTATAACTTTAAGGCACATCATTGAAAAAGTTTGGGAGAAAAAGGAAGAAGTATTTTGTTGATTTCATAAAAGCGTTTGACACGGTTCCTAGGGATAAGCTTTGGCACAGAATGGAGGAACTTATGCTTCCTAAACATTTGAGAGCAGCTATGCATAAGCTGTATGAAGAGGTGAAAGTCAAATTAGAACTTGAATAGGCATTTCTGAAAGTTTTAGAAGCGATATCGAGGTCAAACAAAGTTGCCCATTGTCTCCTACCCTTTTTGGTTTATATATCGACAAGCTTGAGGAGTGGTTAAATTCACAAGGGGGTGATGGTATTTATCTGGGCAAGTTTGTTATAAGGCTTATTTTATATGCATATGACCTTATTCTGATTGCTAAATCGGCTCTTGGTATACAAGAGCACTTACTATCCCTTGAGAATTTTTGTAGAAGTGTGGGGATGCAAGTTAATATCAGCAAAATGAAAGCAGTGGTTTTCTCTAAAAAAACAAAACATAACCAGCATAAGTTCTACTTTGAAGGCAACATTATGGAAGAAGTTGAGGATTACAAATACCCTAGAATCGACTTTAACAAAAATCTAAGCTGGGATGGTTGTAGAAAGAAAAGAACTTTGGGGGGTTGGAAAGCATTTTATTCTTTTCAAAATAGGTGTAGAGAGGCAGAGTTATGGGACTCGAAAACTACTCAAACTATTTTTGGGATTCTAGTGATTCCGGTGATTGTCTATGGTTGTGAAATATGGGCTAGCAATACATCTGACATGCAATGGAAACAAATTAAGAAAATCCATAAGTGTTTGATTACAAACAAATTCAGGATTAAAAGTGCAGTTCCTTATGTTATCTTGTTAAGTGAAACAGGGGCTGCTCCTATTGAAGCAATTGCTATGGTGCGAGTCATAAGGTATTTACAAAAAATTGAGCAAATGGAAGATGGTAGATGGCCTAAGGTCTTCTTTAATGACATATTGTGCAACAGGAAAAAGACTTGGATGTAGCAAAATAACAAATCGTTTAGTAAATGGGGTATTTTCTTGAACACGTGTCCCATAAACAACAAAGAGGTAAAACCTTTTGTTATGGATAAGTTCCACAAGCGTACTTGGGATAAGGAGTTAGGAAGAAAGAAATGTACTATATTGAAGCGTTTAATCGCACTCATAGTCATCAACCAAAAGCATACATAGAGGCCAATATTTATTGGACAGCCAAAATTCTTATTGCTCAGTTAAGGACTAATTCTCATAAACTCCGTTGTGAAACAGGGCGTTGGAAAAGGCCAAAAGAAGTGTGGGAGGAAAGAGTATGCATTTTTTGTTATTGTGAAAAGTGGAAATAGAAAAGAATTTCATTTTAGAATGTGAGGCCTTCAAAGACAATAGGGAAAGTTATGCAGATATGCTGGCAACTAGCTCTCGAGATAATCTATTTAGCGAGGGGTTTGTCGAGAATCTAGGAGCATTTATTGTGAGGCTTCACAGAAAAGGGTTGAATACATCAAGAAGATGAAGAAGCAATCTGCCCCATAGGCTATCTTTAGCCTCGTGGACGTTAAAATATTTTTATTTCTTTCTTTCTTTCCATGGTCAACATGTATTTTTCGTGGAACCTTCAATGATTACCTAGTGTTGTCATCAACCAAAGCTTTCCATAGTGCCAGAAGCATGGGACCATGAGGAGCATATTAGGGACTCGTTCTAATAGTAGCAACAACCGCTTGCCTCTTCCCACTCTGCAACAATTCCAACACTTGTACCTTGGTCGAAGCCAACTTAGAGATTCCATGAAACCTAGAGAGTCCCAACTTCATACTACCACAAATATCTGCCAAATCTCTGTGTATTAAGGTCAAGCACTGGGCGTTCTCTATGGGACATTCGAACATTGAATTTTCCATTCTATTGGATGACTCCATTTGTTATGAACTACCTTTAGATGAAGGATACACATTTGCCTCAGGGATTGAAAATCAATACCACTTACCTGGATTATAGATGGATTAAGAAGTTCTCATCCATACTAGCTTCAAATTAAGCGGCCTTCTTTCCCCCACAGTGATGAGCCTCGGTATTGTAACGAGAATGTTGCAACTCCCAAGGTTACCAACTTTAATTATCAACCCGGGGTTCGTACAAACTTAAGAGGTATCGACACTATATGTGCAACATACAATGTGTCATTCCTTTGCTGTCATGATGTAATGGAGTGCATGTAATGAAATCAAATCTTAAACTAATTGCAGAAAATGAAATGCTCGAAATGGAAACCTTAACCTATTGCAAGAAAGAAAATACAAGGAAAGAAACCTATTCTAATTTCATAAATTAAATATCATGAACTAAATGTCAACCATTACATTTCAAAGAGTTTAGATCCATTAACAAAGTTCATTGGATGTGGAAATCAAGAAAATCATTATTGTATTACCCAATTCATAAATTTGTCCATGAACCCAAATCACTGAGATGTTGTGCATGGGTAAAATGGAAAGTCCTAAGTGGTGTTTATCCCTCCTCAACCATTGATTTAGAGCCTAGGGGTCATGATTCAACCCTAAGGGACCAAAACCAATCTTTTTGAGCAAATATGGGCAAGTATATACATGCTCGAAGAGTACTACATGAAACTACATGATGTTACAAATTTACTACAGGAAGTTATAATTCATCGAATGACCAAGAAAATCAAATCCAAATTGGATGGGACAAATTTTGTTATTGACTAGGATTTAGGTCTCAATTCCAAGTGGAATTACTAAAAAAGACCTCTGTTAACCCATGCTAAAAAATAACAGAAAAAATACTAGTCTAAAATCTAGAAATTCGAGAACTAGTGAGCTAGTAAATCTATCAAATGTGTAACCTGATCAAGTGCAAATGCAATGGGGTGAATTTTGTTATTAACTAGATTGTTTTTATGATCTAATGCAAGTGGAATCAACTCGATTAAAGCTCATTAGCATGCTCTAAGAACTAACAGAAATTTATTGTTATTTGCCACAAGGGACTTCCAAATCTAGATTTGGGAATAAGAAAATTAATCCAAGTAGCTCAATGAAACTTCCAAATCTATTCCAATGATGAAATGATGCTTGTGATCTTGCAAAATAACTTACTTTAACCATTTAACCCAATCCTGCGACAAGAAATCATTAATACTAAATGCAGAAATAGAAAAAAGACAAGAACAAGAGATGCATGTTAATAAGAAGTGAAAACAAGAAAAGTAAATGATACAAAAGGGCTCTGAGGCTCATGGGATGGCCAAGCCCAAGGAAACTCAGAGTCCTATGAAGGAGACCAAGATTTAGAAGCTGAACATGGCACCAATATTCATTATTTCCATCAACATATTTACATCCCTGCACGAAATGAAAGTGGAGCTGCAAAAATATGAGTTCGCTCCACAAGAAGACTAAGAAAAATCAACCCCTAAAGGAAAATTCGACTTGGTACTTATACAAAATGATTAGGAAGCATTCCCCATAAAAGGTGGAAGCTTTCCTCACCAAAATACCTCAAATAGTGGATTTGGTTCCCAATATTAACCTGCATTAAATGAGACGGAACACATTCCTAGATTTTCTCAATTTTTGGAGCTCCAAAATTTGTGCAATAATTTCATAATATCTGTTGTGGAGGTAAATCCTCTCTGCGGACAGAGACGATCCCTACTAGCCCAGACCGGGTCTAGCAACAATCACACAATGCTATCACGCAAGTTCCTAATTGCAAATAAAAAGTAGATGGTGAGAACCTACTTGGATTCCAACGCTAATGTTCGTAGAAGAGACGTCGCTCTCGTTCCTTTGCCTCGGCCGGTCACGATCCCCACGATCTCCGTGATTGGACACCTGCACATGCAAAGAACAACACGAATACAAGCATAAAATCTAGTAGATGCAATTATATATCAGTCAGAAAAGATATAACTCAACATCAATCATAGGATAATGAGAGTGGAACCATAATGATAGTCATCTATTATTAATAAATAACAAAGAAGAATACAACCATTGTTCTGACGTCAAATCCTCCTTTGGCTGGGTAGTCAGCTACACAAGTCTTGCAAAGCTTGTTGGGATGGGAAACAAGCCTCTCTCTCTTTGGGTGACAAGAATCTCCTCACTTAGATTTGGCCTTATGGGTGCAAAGAAGGCTCTTGCAGCTTCAAACTCTTGAACTCCTGGTATTCTCTATCACTATACTAGAACTGGAACTACTAGCTTGCTCAAGGCATAGAGGCAAGCTTTTATAGATAGAGAGGAAAGAGATAGGATCAACCACATTATTCATGGGATTGGCTTTATCACTTGGAAACTTCCATGAAAGGTGGCAAACCACTTCCCTTCTATGGAGATTCGAAGCCAAACCATCCTAGCTCAACATAGATTCAGTTGGTGAATGGGTTAAGGAGAACCTTCAGAAGCTTGTTCGTTGAAAATTTCACTCAATTCGGTTGGCGCGAGTGCGACTCTGAGACAGAGCGCTAATAGCGCGCCCTCTTTAGAGGATTTCCCTCATTGGCGCGGGCAATGAACTATGGACCCGCGCTAATGCAAAAAGAGCTGTTTTCATGGGTATTCTGCAGGAGATGTCTTCAGGGCATATGAAGCTCATACTTAGAGGAATATGATGCAAGTGGTTTCAGGTCATGTCACTTCTCACAGGTCCCGGAATGAGTCCTCCAGTGTGCGGGAGAGGGGTAACAGGGACGGTGACAAACGGTGACAAATTGTTGTGTAACAGATGCTCCCTAAGGCATGAGGCCCGAGGGAGAGAGAGGGGTGAAATGCTTTACAAGAACATGCGTAACTGAGAACACTGCCGTCGGAGAAACTGCGTAACGAAGTACAACTGATATCTAAAGTACATGATATATGTGGTATGGGCGCAGCCATCCATAACAAAGCACATAATAATCTAGATCCAAGGTATGGGCGCAGCCATCCAGTGAGGATCGATAAATAGACTCAGGCATGGTCGCAACCATCCAGTGAATGAGTCATGTAATGATCATAATAAGCCACAAATCGCAACCTGGATTCCAATAGACAAAATCCAGGGTCTTGCGCTCCATCTCGACCCGAACGGAATACAAGTCCAAGCATGTGAATACATGGGTTGAAGTCGAACATGCATGAACATCGTCTGATTACCAGTCAATAGTGAAAACTGTTAACAGATGCGAGAGGTACCACCAATAATGACAATGGCCCTCAAGGTACTACAGGTACAATCTACGGCGTGTGAATCAATGAGCTGGCGTCGAACACCCGCAGAATCATTCGATCGAAGGCCAATGATGAAAACCTCGCGTCGAACGCGAAGAACCTGCCATTAAGGCATGCAGGCTCCAAGGCACCGGAAGGGAGTCTCTAGATCAGCATCCTGGATAATGAGCTGAAGTCGACAGGAAGTGACCTTGATCAAATGTGGGCCATAGTGTTTCCCACATTATTGACACGAGACAGAGGAAGAATGTTGTGATGAATCAGAATTATGTGAGGTATCAGAGGGAGGTTGTAATTCTGCAGAGGTCAACTTCTCTTGAACACATCGGCGGCACGACAGTGGACTTGGCAGTATTTGACATCAAATGAGAAGAGGTCATGGTGACAAGGCAATGAGCAGATGAGAGGTCAAACAGGATAACCCAAACCCACGGAGGCTAGTGTAAAACAAGATGAGATGTCCCCACCCAGACACGAATGCAGACAAGTGCCATGTTCAAGAGCGACATACTGCCAACACGACAATAATTATGGTTCCATTTTCCCCACCATTTCTGGCGAGTACCCCAGTTATTTTTAACAAGCTTGACGGGGATAGCATATGCTTGTGAGGTGTCATTATGACAAAATCCGATGTCATTAAGTTTTAACGAGTCTGACAAAGGAAGAACTCGGCGTCTTTTCCTGTTTAGAGAGTCTGAAAAGACAACAGAAAAGAAAACTCCAGGGGGGTCCTTTTTCGTAAAGTTGTGTCTCCCGAGCCCGAAAAAGTATAAAACAATGCTCGAAAGAACCGCCCGACCATTACGATCGAGGAGTACTTTTCATATATAGTGACATCGACCTGAAAAAGTAAAAAAGCGATCAACATCACGTCGTTTCGTAACCGGTAACGAACCTGAAACGACAAGGGTCCGACGATCTTTTCATTTTTACACGGTCGGAAAAGAGTTTAAAGACGACTGCCTCTTATTTACGTTTAACGAGTCAAGAGGGATAACTCGGCGATCTTTTCATGTTTAGCGAGTCAGAAAAGAGCTGAAAGATGACTCCACAGTGACTTTTTCGTGTATTTACCGAGTCCGAAAAAGTATAAAATACAACTCGTTTCACCATCGAAGTTGCGTAAAAGACCTGTCACTGCACCAAAAGCAAGCGTAAAATCCATTTTCGACCAAAAATATATTAAAATATTCAAAAAAACAACCTTTTAAACCTAAGTACAAGTCAAAAAGTCTATAAATATGGTGAAAATGTAAAAAATAGAATTACTTTTACTTTTTACCTCTTGCATAGTAGCAGTGGTCCATTTGGGGAGCGAACTTCGAACAGTGATTACAGCCAATCCGTGCAACCATTTGAGATTTCGCCAGTTCCAGGTAAGAGGCGCTTCCCTTAGCTCCATTTTCATACTCTTTTTATGCATTTTGTTTCCTGATTGAGCCTCTGCAAGGAGGATTTTAAAATTTAGGGCTGCGCCCCATTAGCGTGAGTATCCGGCACGGGTCCGCGCCAATGGGGTGATTTGCCCAAAGGTGCCGCGCCATTGGCGCGACCTAATTTTTACCTTGAATTTTCTCATTATTTTTGAAATTCGTCTGGTTTGTAAGCTTACCAGTGTTCTAATAATGATTTATTCATCCTTGTGGGTGCAGGAAACAAGCAAAAATGGTGGTGGAATGGAAAGAACGGGAGCATGATGCCGTAGATGCCTTGGCCATAGAGGATGAGGGATGTATGAATGCTTTGAGAGACTGTGGTCTCAAGAAGTTCTTCCTCACATCTTATCTGCGAGCTCAGCCTGAGTTATTACAGTTCATAGTGGATGCTTGGGATGTTGATGACCAAGTATTTCGCTTACGGGACCAAACCTTAGAGCTGGATGTATCTGATGTGTACTTCATTACTGGGCTGTCACGGAGAGGGGCGAGCCCTATTTTGACCGGAAGCAGACCTTCCGGAGAGAAGATAGGTGAAGTGAAGGCCCGAGTGTGTCCAGAGGCACAATTTGGGAGAAACAGTGCCAAGGTGGATATCGCCACCATCCAGGACTTGGTTCTTAAGGTGATACTGTTCACCATCACGCGTGCAGCTGGGGTACAGGCGCCCCATGAGGCGAGCAAGAATCATCTGTTACTAGCGACAGAATGCCTCAGCCCCACCATTTTTGACTGGGCTACAACGGTGACTACAAATATCAAAAGGCAGCTTACAAAGTGTAAGCGCGGAGGAGTGAAACAGTTCGGGTATGGCTCGATTGTGGTGTCATTCTTCTTGGAACGATTACCCCTCTTTCAGATCCAGGGAGCTGTAGTGGCGGATCCATTGCCACGAGAGCCTAGGATGGCTCGCTGGGCAGCATTGATGCCCAGAGGAGGAGGGGGCCAACAGATGTCTTGGCAGCCCGAATTCTTCATATGGCTTCGCCGTCAGCTGATCGTGGTAGAGGATTGGCCATACGCGGGAACCAATTTCATGGGGGATCCAGACCTCCCACTGCCAGAGGGAGAGGAATGGGACGAGGAGTTAGGTACGATCTCTTCGTTTTTTGATGTTTTATGTATTTTCATTTTTTTGTCAATACATGCATGTTCTGATGACAGTTGTATGTATATGCAGATGTAGGCCCAGAGTGACCAGCCGGCTTGTCTCCTATAGCACGGAGGGGCCAACCCGCAGCTGACCCTCAGGCAAGGGGTGCCGTGGGGGAAGAGCTGGTGCAGAATCTCGAGGGACTCACCCAAGGGATTCCGGGTTACGCTAGATTGGCGGACGTGCCTTTTGCATACCAGAGGCACACAGTGGGGGTGCCGACTCGCATCCATCGTCTGTTGAGACGCTTGGTGCGCGTGGTGATGTGCTATCATGAGCACCACCGCGAATAGACTTCTAGGCTTCTTTCATGCATATTTTTTGAGGGACATGTCGTCCCAGGATGTATCAGGATGAACATGTATTATTTTTTGAACTATGTAATGCACGCGGTGCAAACATTGCGACACACATATATA
Organism: Pinus tabuliformis; assembly: GCA_031772625.1. Lineage (NCBI taxonomy): Eukaryota > Viridiplantae > Streptophyta > Pinopsida > Pinales > Pinaceae > Pinus > Pinus tabuliformis. The sequence goes on from CM062807.1 coordinate 431,022,186, forward strand.
TATACATATGCCTATGGTTTATTATTGTGCTTTTATGTGCTTGCTTGTATGATGTTTTGATTATAAATTACGCAAATGTCTATCTAATACATGATTAGCCAATGCATCAGATAATGTGTTTAATCGTCTTGGAATATGCTGATATGTGATAAAGTCAAAATTCCTTTCTAACAATTTAACACGTAAGTACAACCTTAAAATGTGACGGTCTCTGACGGAATATTGCCCATTGAGCTGATGGACGACAAGTTGAGAGTCTAGGTTAACAACCAATGTACGAATACCGAGATTAATTGCCTCGGCTAATAATTCAATAACAGCGCTATATTCAGCAACATTGTTTGTAGTACAGCCTAAACACATGCCTTGAAGATCTATCAACTCACCGTGAGGATCGTAGATCACCCACGCCGCAGAGGACAAATTGCGAGTGCTGCGGCAGGCACCATCAGCGAAACCAATATAAGGTGCACCCGACATCTACACAAGAAGCAAAAAAAACACAATAAGGGGCAATCACGCTTTCACACCAAGCCAAAAACATGAAAACACACACACACACACGCATGTACAAATCGAAGTGCATGAACCATGCATAGTACTTTTTCAAGTACAGCCCATTGCGGGGCTTATCAAGAGGATTACCTTCGTAGTCAACTAGCTCATACGCCCCTTTTTGCAAAACTCTCTTTACAATGTAAGGGCCTAGCCACATGGGCTCGAGTTTGCCTGCCCCCAGCTTGTCATTTGCTTGGTCGTATAGCAGGACTAGATCTCCCTCAACAAAGGAACGAGGATGGATGATATGGTCAAAGTGAGTCTTGATTCTCTTCTTTTGAGCTTCGATGGCTAGAGAGGCTAGGCGACGGGTCTCGTCCAACCGTTCTAGATAAAGAAGCCGTTCCTCTACCAGATTAGTGTTGGGAAGCAACTCGACGGCTATTTTCAACGAAGGAATTTCACATTCTATAGGAAGGGTAGCCTCCAGTCCGTAAACTAGTTGAAATGGGGTGAAACCAGTGGCATCCTTCACAGAGGTTCGGTAGGCCCACAAGGCGGGAAACAACATCAAATGCCAATTAGACTTATGCATGTCAACAGTACGTTGAAGCATCGTAATCAAAATCTTGTTAACGGCTTCAACCTGGCCATTAGACTGAGGATAGTACGGGGTCGAACTATCATGCCGTAAGCCTAGTTGGGTTGTCAGTTCGGTCATCATGTGATTACAGAAATGCTTTCCGTGATCCATGACGATGGCCTGCGGAACTCCGAACCGCGTAATAACATGATTGAACAAAAACTGCGCCACTGTGTGACCGTCTTCAGTTAATGTGGGCATCGCCTCGGCCCATTTTGTAAAGTAATCGACGGCAACGATGATAAACCCATGCCCCCCGGCCGAGCGAGGCTTACAGGTCGTATAATCAATGCCCCATTTTGCAAAAGGGCCAACGGTGACTACAGGGTGCAGCGGAGCTGGTGGCGCACGCATCTTCCGCTGGTATATCTGGCATGCATGGCATGAGCGGACGGCAAGAATGCAATCCTTAAAAATGGAGGGCCAGAAATAACCAGCGCGAAGGATTTTCTGAGCTGTGGCATATCCGGACATGTGACCACCACAGGCGCCAGAGTGGTAGTCATTCAGGACTCTCTCAGCTTCCTCGAGGGTTAGACATTGGCGGAGGACGGAGTCAACGCCGAGACGGTACAGGGTGTCCCCTATGATACGATAGGGTTGAGACTGATGGCGGATCCGCCGCCGAGCATCTTTAGATACAGCGGGGCGGAAAGAGGACGTCTGCAGATACACAATAATATCCCCGTACCAGGGATCGAGGGTGCTGATCAGGAAAAGAGTTTCGTCCGGGATATGATCCTCTAAAAGAGAGGGTACAGAAGGAGATGGCAAAGAACAAAGTAACTCAGCAAAGACCAGGGACTTCTTAGACTTGGTAGCAGTAAATTCCAAGTCAAACTCTTGGAGGATGATGATCCACTTTGAGTATTTGCCCCCCAGCAACTGATGTGACAAAATGTACGTCATCGGGTTGTAGTCAGAAATCACGGTCGTGGTGCGCAACAAGATATAGTGCCGGAAGCGTTGGACGGCACAAACGGCGGCCAATGCCAACTTCTTGACGTAAGCGTATCAAGTTTCCGTATCCAAGAGGTTGTGGCTGAGGTAATATATGACGTGTTCATTGCCATCATCATTGTCTTGCACGAGAACCATGCCGATAGTGGTATCGGCGGCGACCAGATATAGAGTATAATCACGGTGGTAGTTCGGAGGTCGCAATAATGGAGTAGAGACAAGGAGACCCTTGAGACGCTCGAAAGACTCCTGAGCGATAGCGTCCCAATGAAAGGGTGTATCTCGCTTCAATAACCGTGTAAAACCCTTAGCCACCTCGGCATAGTTCGGGACGAATCGTCTTAAGAAATTTGCTTTGCCCTGCAAGCTTTGCAACTGCTGCAAAGAAGCAGGGGGAGGAAGATTCAAAATAGCCTCGACTTTGAGGGGGTCCAGACGGATGCCCTCTCGGGAGACGATAAACCTGAGTAGTCGGCCTGATTCAACGCAGAAGACACATTTATGAGGATTAAGCCTGATACGGTAGTGTCGACAGCGGAGAAAGATTTCACGAAGGTGGGAAGGATGGTCCTGACGTTTGACTGAATGAGCTGGAAGGTCATCCAGATACGGCTGTACAATGTGACGAATGTCATGAAAAGCATAGGACATTGCACGTTGGAAGGTAGCACCGGCATTCTTTAAACCGAAAGGGAGCTTCTTATAAGCAAAAGTGCCCCAAGGACAGATAAAAGCAGTCTTGTGTTGATCAGCGGGCGCAATATTGATCTGGTTATATCCAGAAAAACCGTCCATAAACGAGTAGATTTCGCTTCCTGCACACTCATCAATGAGCTGATCGATGAAAGGTGTGGGGAAGTTATCCTTAGGACAGGCGCGATTGATGTCACGATAATCAACACAGACTCGAATAGTACCTTGCTTTTTGTTCACAGGGACTATATTAGAAACCCAATCCGTGAGTGGAATGGGGTAAATGAAACCAGCCTTGAGAAGCTTTTCGACTTCTGCTTTAATGGTTGCGGCCTTTCGGGGGTGCACGGGGCGTAGGCGTTGACGAACAGGCTTAGCACCTGGATACGTAGGTATCTCATGCACCACTATGCTAGGGTCGATGCCGGGCATCTCTTCGTAGGACCAAGCGAAGACATCACGAAATTCGCGAAATAGATCGGTGTAGAGTTGAACTTCCTCTGGAGTACAAGTGACTCCAACATGAATATGCTCGACAATCCCTGGTACCACAGAGATGTCGATGGGTTGGGTCTGCGTAATGTTTCCCATATTGCCTTCAGAAGACACTTGATAAATTTGAATAGGTGTTTGAAGGGGTGGAGATGGGATACACGAAGCAAACCGTTCGAGACAGGCGATCATTTCCTGATGGGCAGGGAGGAACGAGGAACGGTGGTGATGATCGGACCAAGGGGGTTCCTCAAGAGACATGGTCTCTATAATGGCTTCATCGGAAGGAAATATTTCCTTTAATGGATCCGAAGTAGCATCATCTCCAAGCCAAGGGGAATGAACGTACGAGTCGGGAATGCTGCTCGGAGGAGCAGGTTCGGGAGGGGGAGCCGATGCAGCAACGATTTCGACGTAGTTGAGCTCGGCGGGACTCAACGGCATCATATCGCCCCAAGATTCTATCTGATTAGCGGGAGGAAGGACCCACGGATCAGAACGCACGGAGATCATGTTAATAGGAGCGAGATTAGGAGGTGGGAGGGGAAAGACACCCATCAGGGCGGGATCTTTAAAGAGTCCAGCTCCCACACTCTCACATGATTTAGAGGTATGCTCCACGAAAGGCACATTGCCTTCGGAAGAGGAGGCGAAGAAGGAGAGCTGGTCCACTATGACAATCTTCCCCTGATGAGGGAAACGAATGACACGGAAAAGAGAGGAGGCCACGGCTTGCATGGCGTATGTCCAGCTACGTCCGAGGAGGAGGTTGTAGGTAAGATTAGCATCGACAACTTCGACCTCCACTTCCACCCTCTTCCCTTCCAAGGAGATGGGCAACCGTTGGAGGATAACATAAGGATGGGAATCTCTTCCATCAAAGGCTTCTAATGTCGTAGGAGACTAGCTCAGCGTCGGAGAACCAATAGATTTCCAACAGGCAACAGACATGATGCAAGTTGAGCCACCTTCATCACTGACTATACGATGAATCGTTTTAGTATTGATAATGACCTGTATGAGGAAAGCGATTTGGTGAGGCAGTCTCGGGGTATGGCCCTCGAGGTCAAAATAAATCAGATCCGAGTTAGCCGGGTCTATGCCACCGATGGCCGATAGCAAGGACTTCCTCTGGGAGGGGCAACTCTGGAGCACTTCTAGAGCGGACATAGCAGACGGGGCCTGGGCTAAGTCCTCAACGATGCTGTAGTGCTGGGCAGCACGAGCATTAGGGTTGTAAGAAGACTTCCGGAGTACACCTTTTGGAGGGGGTCGGATAGTCGTCTCAGTGCTAGGTCTTTCGATGTGGAGTGGACCAGAACTGGACGGAGGAGTGCTGGAGGGGACCTCAGGCTCTTTCCCGGCATGAGATGGATATTCTTTTGCTCGAGTAGTGACATGGATGGGAATCGTCCCAGCCATAAATACTTGAGAGCCGAATGAAGAAGAGGGTTGCGATGGATCTGCCACCATTTGAGTTTGCTGTGAAGGGAAAGGTTCTTTAAGCACAACAGGAGTCCCAGGAGCACCTTTCAACAATCGACTAACTTCGGACCGCCTAGGGCAGTCCTTAGTGTAGTGATCCTCATCACAGATAAGACAAGGATACTTAGGTTTACGTTTGGCTCCTTCCTCGGGTGGAGGTTTAGGGGAGTCCTGTTTGGGCTGTTCGGATTTATTTTTGGCTTTCCCTTTCTTTTTCCCTTTCGAGGATTTATCCGCTGTGGTGGACTGAATGACGTTAACCTCGGAAGTGCTTCCAGAATTAGATTGACCCTGAGAAGTGTTTCCATTAGAAGCATTCGGTTTTTGCTTCCCAGGGTTCGCGGATGATTTCTTTGAAGATGCGTTTACAGAGCCAATAACACTGTCAATAGATGGTTTTGGCGGAGCTTTGGATGTTCCGGGTCTCGGGGCGTCTGGCAAATAATCATATAAAGTACCTGACTGAGAATATACTAAGTCGAGGTACTGAGCACGCGCGATAGCTTGCTCTTCAGTTACACAAGCTCCCATGGCAATGTCTCGCGCGATTGCAGGGACAAAGGAGGTCGTGAACCAATCGGTAAGGAGCTGATCAGGAATCCAAAACTTGATCAAGCGACGACGCCGTCTCCATTCATGTATATGATCGGATATATGCATGGCCGTGTCCTGTTTGAGAGACGTAAGGAGATGTGTCCCTGTCTCATACCGAATGGGTAACTGAAAATGAGTTAGGAATGCCATAGCCAGCGAGTTGAAATCTTGAAATGTTCCGCGATTCAACTCAATATACCACTTAGCGGCCGAGCCGGTGAGAGTCCTTTGGAAGAGGTGGAGCCGGATGGAATCATCAAGCCACGAGTTGGATGAACACCAAAGGTGATAGGTCATGACATGGGCTTGAGGGTCCTCACCAGCTTTGCCATCGAATTTCGGGCAATCACCGAGTATCTTAGTTGGAACTGGTGGCCAATATGGATTATGGAGAATGGGATCATTCGTCAACTTGGACACATCTGGGAGTTCCAACATCGCTAAGAAAGGTAACTGAGGGTTAAAGGACATTTGTGGCTGTGGAAGAGACGTAGTACCAGGGTTCCAACCAGGTGGTGGTTGACCCCATGGACTTTGTCTGGACGGGCCTGGCCCATAAGGGTTCTGCCCATAGGGATTTTTCCCATAGGGGTTCTGTCCATAAGGATTCTGTCCATATGGATTCTGTCCATAAGGATTCTGTCCATACGGATTCTGTCCATAAGCAGACAGTTGACCCTGGGTCTGCCCCTAGCACCCCATGGATTAGCAACTTGACCTGCAGGTGCAACATACTGTTGCTGATAGTTTTGATAGGGGGTGACTTGCATTTGTTGATAATTTTGATAAGGGGTAAACTGAGTTTGCCCCTGGGGTTGCTGGTAACCATACGGTTGCTGAGCTCCATACTGAGCCTGATAAGAAGGCTGTGCTTGGTAAGAAGGTTGGGGTTGTGACCCACCTTGCATCTGATAACCAATTTGAGTCTGGGGCCCAGAAGGATGTCCTTGAACAGGTTGAGCTTGGACCATCTGGCCGGAAGGTTGTCCTGGTTGGGTTTGGGACGAACCCGTTTGCCCAGAAGGATGAGCTTGCTGGGTACCAGGTTGTCCTTGAGCAACCGAGGGTTGTCCTTGCGGAACAGATGGTTGAGCGGGCTGGACGGCTGGTTGACCTTGAGGTTGGCTAGCCTGTCCAGAAGGATGACTAGGCTGGGCAGTAGGTTGGCCCTGCTGTACGTAAGGCTGCCCCCCTTGCCCAGAAGGGTACCCCTGTTGGACTGCCGGTTGAGCTTGTTGAATATAAGTTTGTCCTGCTTGTCCAGAGGGATAACCTTGCTGGATACCAGGTTGACCTTGTTGGATGTAAGGTTGTCCTGGTTGTCCAGACAGGTAACCTTGCTGGGTACCAGGTTGCCTTGGATAACCAGAAGGTTGAGTCAGATAAGTAAAAGATGGACCACCAGCGGCCGAAGGTTGTCCCTGATAGGGTTGTCCTTGTAGGCCCCCAGGTTGTCCTGGGTAAGACTGGCCATAATATTGCTGCCCTTGGGGGGTTTGCATATAAGATGGTTGGCCTTGGTTAGGTGGTCCCTGCAGCTGTGCAGGCCTTACTTGGCCCCCATGGAAAGTGGTGGCGTTCCAAGCAATGGATAATGGTACCGAAACCTCAAAAAAAGGTTGAGTAGGCAAGGGTCGAGAAGGCTGAAGGTATTGACCAGTAGAATCGTAATAATAGAATGGACCCTATGCATTCGGATCCTGAACAGCTTGTCCATAAGCATCATACGGCCCCCCCCTGGGACGGGACCAGAAGAGGGTGGTGCACTTTGTGCAGGATGGACAACTTTGGGTGTGTGTGCCGGCTGGCCGCTACTCACTTGACCGTGAGGGGGACCAGCACCAGTATTCAGAGCTGAAGACGCTGTAACGGCACTAACAACCGGAGTTGAATGTGCTACACAAACAGTTGGATTCGTTGGAACTGAAGTGACAGGTGTAGTGTGGACTCGTGAAACAAAAGATCCCGAAGTGGGAGTGATATGGGGGTCCCACATACTCGAAGCAGGGATCCTGGCACTTATATTATCCCTCAACGACTTATAGCGTGAGGGTACCAGAGAAGTAGCTGGGATAGGAGTGTCGATATTCGACAAAACGGGTGTCTCACTCACTCTAGGAGATGTCTCATCCATGTGAGAGGTAGACATTGGAGACGAAACACTAGGGGGGGTAAAAGGAATATCGTCCTCTTCAGGCTCCCAGATGGGGTTCCAATGAATTTCGTAATCCTCATTGTCCGGGGCACGAGAGTTGATCGGTTGGATACTCGGGATAACAGGAAGAGTATCACTTACAACTGGTACCTCAGGAGCAACGGAAGACGGAGACCCTTGATCACTTGGAACGGGAGTCAACGGTTCAGCCAGGATGACAAACTTCAAACAAGACCTAAGGGAATCTAACGATAAAGGACCCTACTCAAACTAACGCACACAAGATCTAACCAGGTAATGTTAATCGTGGCCAAATAAATTTTAAGACGCAAGGACACAACTTGACCTTTTCATGTTTTAAGAGTCGAGAGAAGGACAAAAAGGTGACTCTAGTCGCCTTCGAATGTTTTGTGAGCCCGAAGTGACAAACTGCTCAAGTGATCCTTTTCTTGTAAGGAGTCTGAAAAGGATCAAAAGTGACTACTCTGGAGAACTAGGCAAAAGGGTTTACCAAACAAATCCGTAAAACTGCATATACACCTTGGCAGTCATATGAAAACCAAGGACTTCCCGTACGACAGTCAATCTTCCCAAATGATGTGTTCGGTGCGTTACGGCTTGTAAGGCGGCAGACACGGCTTCCTATGGATAAAGGATGATAACCTAGTGGGGTCTCCCATATATACGCGACGGTACGTGGGAGCTCAAGTCCGTGCTAGACCACTATCGAGTCACAAAAGGAGGAATCACCCAACCGTAATGTGAAACAACAGTGACTAGGTTTAACGACGTCGGAGCACGTCTCTAGCCTAGACCTCTAATCAGTGAGCGTTATGTTCCAATGCGTTTTTAAGTTCATTCAATTCATTTTATGGTTGATCTTTGATTAAGTTTCAATTTCCAGGTCCTACCGTATGTAATCTCTCACAATTCCCTAAATGCAAGCTATATGCCAAAGAATATCATTTCGTTCGATAAATACTAACTACGAGAGAGTTGAGAATTTTTCAAACAAAAAAAATGACCACAAACAATCAAGAACCACTCTAATGCAGCTAATGGCAATAAATGAAACTTTTTTTTTTTTTTTTAAATCATTAATCAATGAGAAGCTTCTAATTTCAATTAACTATTTTTTTTTCTTTTGTGTAAGTCAGAATTTTGTATTAAAAGGAAAATATAATACAAATCAGCTGCAACTGCAGCCAACGGGCCGCTGAACAGCAGGCCGAGCATCCGAAGACTAAAAAGAATGGATAGCACACCACGCAGGGCGGCATAGACCAAAAGACCTGAGAAAAGAACACTAGGAAACTAGAAGGATCTGTTACAGATCCCCGCAGACAGAAGGGGTAGCCGGAAAGGATAAGATATCCACCTCGGCTCCCAAGAGAAGATAGGACGAAAACAAAGCTGAACAGAAAGAAACTAAAAGAAGAGGGATGCACGAACAAAACCAAAGATTTTACACAGCGAGGGTGGAATCATTTGGTCGACCTTTTTTCCCTTTCTTTTTACCAACTTTGACCCAACCATTTGGACACTGTTGGTCTTGCACGATTTGTAAACTGCGTTGGGCTGAAGGCGAAAGCTCCTTGTCTGAATCCGAAGGAGCAGACTCATGAGTTCGTTTCTGAGAAATGGGAGGGACTGTTGCTTCCTCGTGACGAACCGAAGGTGAAACCTGAACTGGCATTTCATCCATGACTTCCTCATCTTCCTCCTCGTCCTCTTCATCTGAGCTGGAAAAGACATCCATTGGGGGAGGATCATGAGGTTTCCAGCTTTTGGATTTTGGCTTGGACTTGGCTTTCTTTTTTTGGAAAGGCATTGAAGGACACGAACTTTGAAGGTGCCCTGTGAGATGACAAATTCGGCAACGAAAGGCTGTATTCTCGAAATCCAGAGGTTGAGTCCAGTGGAAATCTCCTATTTTGAGAATGATCTGATCAGGAAGTCCTTTGCTTATGTCTATTTTTGCGCAGATTCTGGCGTAGGTATAAATTCCTTTTAGCCCTCTTGAGGTATATGTGTCGAGGAAGCGACCTAAGGAGTTGCCGATAGCTTCAAATACAGCAAAGTTCCATAAATGCGCTGGAAGGTTAGGAAGTCTAACCCAGATCGGGAGTTTGGTGATGACTGCTGTGGAAGGATCGAACTCTGGGAACCACAGAGTAAGGAACAGACCCGCAGAATTCCAAAACCAAGGGCCTTCAGTTAAGACTCTTTGGTAATCCTCACTGTCAACAAACAGTGTTATAAAGAAGCCTTTTGAACAGAGAAGAACCTTGCAATTGTTGGTCCAATTTGCGTGAATCCATTGGTACAGATCTGCTGTGCTAGGCCATAGACCATTGAACCTGCAGATGATACCAAACTCTGCAAACAGCTGGTGTTGCTTTTCCAACAAGGGATGAGTTATTTCAATGGAGGGGGTCTCCTCCAGCTTGTCCACTAAGAAGGGTTTGGGAGCTTGAGCTGGTGGAGCTTTTTCCTTGGGCTTCTGAGTATGGACAGCATCTTTATAGGAAAAGGCTGCAGCTGAAGAGGACTGTCCAACAACTCCCCCTCTCAGACGCAGGGATAAGGTAATGGATGCATTTCTTTGAATATTATAACAGGACAGGGGACAGGAATCCTCCAATTGTTTACCTTCATAAAGGAGACGCTGATAGATTGTTGGAATCCCCGCCTTATCTTCCAGGAGTAGCTTGAGGTTCTGCACTAGATCTGAGGATCTCACCCATTACAACATTGAATTCAACGCAAAAGAGATTGTTCGTTTTCTTTTCAATGGCAAAGTGCACTAAATAAATTTTGAGAGATAATAACACCGAGTAAAAAAGATAAATTTCACTCAATGAGAACACAATCAAATCCCCAAAACACCAAGGCAGTCCTTCAAACCAAGAAGAAAACACAAAGACCTCTATGAGCTACGTGATCTAAGCCTAAACGAAGCCAAGCGAAAATCCAAGCGGAAAAGAAGCAAATCACTTGAATATCAATAAAAGGCTTTGACAACTACTGAGAAAGCGCAAAAAGTAATCACAAAGTCAACTGGACGATCAAAGAACCCAAGACTCCTACGGAAGGCTCGATGCACAAAGCCACTAGATGCCCTAGGGCTAAAATGTGAAATCGATAGAAAGAGGCAAACACCCGGAGGATGGAGGTCTAAAACCAGTCAAACAAGGATCAAACACACTCTAGTAATTGAAAACGACGTGGCAAGATACAAATCCAAGCTCAGAGGGCTTGAAAACAAGCAAACTGGAAAAGTTAATAGGACTGGCGCGACTGTCAGGCTGCAACTCGCGCTTTTAAGGGATTGGTGCGGGTTGTCTTTGAGCAACTTGCACCAATTGGCGCGACTGTCAGGCTAAAAAACGCGCTAATCAAGTTTGCTAAATCAAAAACAAAAACAAGCAACCCAGGGCTTGAAAACAGTATCCAGGTAGACCAGGAAGCAAGAGACAGCAAGAAATCTAACCCAGAAAGCTATCTAAGCAACCAAACAAGAGAACCAAAGAGACAAGACTCTCCAGCGGAGTCGCCAAATTGTTGTGGAGGTAAATCCTCTCTGCGGACAGAGACGATCCCTACTAGCCCAGACCGGGACTAGCAACAATCACACAATGCTATCACGCAAGTTCCTAATTGCAAATAAAAAGTAGATGGTGAGAACCTACTTGGATTCCAATGCTAATGTTCGTAGAAGAGACGTCGCTCTTGTTCCTTTGCCTCGGCCGGTCACGATCCCCACGATCTCCGTGATTGGACACCTGCACATGCAAAGAACAACACGAATACAAGCATAAACTCTAGTAGATGCAATTATATATCAGTCAGAAAAGATATAACTCGACATCAATCATAGGATAATGAGAGTGGAACCATAATGATAGTCATCTATTATTAATAAATAACAAAGAAGAATACAACCATTATTATGACGTCAAATCCTCCTTTGGCTGGGTAGTTAGCTACACAAGTCTTGCAAAGCTTGTTGGGATGGGAAACAAGCCTCTCTCTCTTTGGGTGACAAGAATCTCCTCACTTAGATTTGGCTTTATGGGTGCAAAGAAGGCTCTTGCAGCTTCAAACTCTTGAACTCCTGGTATTCTCTATCACTATACTAGAACTGGAACTACTAGCTTGCTCAAGGCATAGAGGCAAGCTTTTATAGATAGAGAGGAAAGAGATAGGATCAACCACATTATTCATGGGATTGGCTTTATCACTTGGAAACTTCCATGAAAGGTGGCAAACCACTTCCCTTCTATGGAGATTCGAAGCTAAACCATCCTAGCTCAACATAGATTCAGTTGGTGAATGGGTTAAGGAGAACCTTCGGAAGCTTGTTCGTTGAAAATTTTACTCAATTCGGTTGGCGTGAGTGCGACTCTGAGACAGAGCGCTAATAGCGCGCCCTCTTTAGAGGATTTCCCTCATTGGCGCGGGCAGTGAACTGTGGACCCGCGCTAATGCAAAAAGAGCTGTTTTCATGGGTATTCTGCAGGAGATGTCTTCAGGGCATATGAAGCTCATACTTAGAGGAATATGATGCAAGTGGTTTTAGGTCATGTCACTTATCACAATATCTTTTTGATTTATTACTTAATATTGATCCTCGTGTAGTAGGGAGTGTTATAGACATTTTTGGGCACTGCAACCCCAAGCATAAATGTCCATAAACCAAGGGCTCCTAAGTCCCTAAAGGTGTTGTTCCAACCCCTAAAAGAACAAGGTCAACTGATATCTCCTAGAAGTTCTCCATGAAAAACTACTCAGAACTGGTCAAAACTGGACCATTTCACCTGCTCCATAGGCAAAGTGCGTTGCATCCCACCTGAATACACACAGTAGGTGCGATGCATGTCAAAAAACCCTTCTATGGGGTGCGATGGGCGAGAAGGGACAAATGGCAGGGTCAATACGCAAGGTGGAGGAGCATGGAATCTTCCAGAATCCGCTTCTGTGACACTTGCCTCTCTGAATTCGACCAGGGATGAGTAAGAGATCATCAATCTCCAAGTGGAATCAAGAACTATCAGAGAGAAGACACTAATCAAATCTCAAAAGCTGACTCACCTCCCTTGCAGAGATATATATATGGATCCCTCATCCCAGAGATCCAGGGGGCTGGAATTTTGTATCTTGTAAGGAAGTGCTGTTGGTTTCTTGGTGCAATATCATAGTGTTGGGTGATATAAGCTTTTCATGAGGTGAAGAAGGGCTTTCTTGCTGAGAGGATGATGTTGGGTCAGAACAATTGGTTGTAATCCTCTTTGCTCTTTCTTGATTATCAATAAAGCTATTCAAGTTTTCCTCCACATTCTTGTATGATTGATGATTTATGCATTTGTGTGGTCAATGTACATATGATCCTATATTGTTTATGATAATAGATCTATGTTCTTGGATAGTGTTATGCTGCTTTGATTCTACAGGTACTCCTTGAAGCTGGGTAGACAAGGAAGTGAGTGGAAAAGACCTACCAGAAGAGAGAGGAATCGAGCAAGGAACCAAGCGCAAGACAGAGGTTGGTCTCCTTATTCTTCTCTTATCTATTTCTCATAAAGGAAAACGAAAGTAGTTTTTAGTGTGTTTGTTTATAAGGTAGCTACCAGCCTTAGTGGGACTAGCAGCTCTATATAGACACTAGTTTTCCCGATAACAAAATGGAGACTCCACTGGGGAGCGAGTAGATTGTTTGTTCATCTACATTTGTTTACTTTATAAACTTACAGACGGAGCCTGAAGTCAAGCCAGCTAGCCTTCGAACTACATTTGCTATGCAAGTGCAAAGTAGATCAACGCTGCTTCAGTCTATCTCCGGGTTTTGTTTATGAATTAAACGATTGATTTACAAGCTCTCTAATTGCCCTCGTGGTGGCTCTAGTAACCTCCTTAGATCTACCCCTGTGATTGATTTACTGATTACCACTTGCTCGGCCTAAATCCCTGAACTGAACTGCAAACTGTGACCCAGAACCCAATCAAATGCATCGCACTTCCCGAGTGTAGTAGGTGCGTTGCATTTCAGTTTCACTGTGTTACAGGTGCGCTGATCAGACAAGGCCTTGTTCCTAAATTTTGGTTTATGTGTTCACTCTTTTCAGCTCTATTCAGGAATTTTTCTGCCTGTAGTTAGTACACCTCTGTTGAAACCCCTTTCCTTGCTGTTATTCCGCTTCCATTGTGCAAAGAACTGTAAATGTTTTTATGTATTTTTGAGTCATTTTTAGTTCTCCTTTACAAAGAAGTAGCGTAATTGTACTGTCGTTTCTTGATTTGAAAGTGTCGCAAGTGTCGTTTTCAGTCATAACAGAGAATCTGATTGTTCTTGATAGTCGATTACATTGTTACTCTTGTATTTGATTTGAGTTAGTAGTTTTTCAAGTGTCGAAAGAAAGTTTTCAATTCCAAATAACAAAGTGTCATCATTGTCCTCATTTTGTTTTGAAAAGAAACTTGTTAGTAATTGTCGCTTTGGAAAATAATTCAGATTTGCGCTTAGCTTTCTTTTTAGCATTCACACATTAAGAAGGCTGAAAACAAATACATGCATGTGCATTTGCATTTAGACTGTTTGTTGGCTTGATTTAGGACAATGCATATAGTGTGTGCTCTCTGCTCTTTGTTGAAAGAACGCCACCTCTCTTTCCTTAGTAGCTAGGATTTTCATTGCAAAAAGAAGATTAAATGACTGTTTATCATCTTAGATTGCATTTTAGGAATTGTTCATCTACATCACGCGGTGAACCTGAAAGGAAAATTTCTTAAGCAAGATCAACCATAAAATAAATTTAATAAATCTAAAAACGCTTTGGAACCTAACGCACAACATCTAGAAGTCTAGGCTAGAGACGTATTCCGGCGTCGTAAAGGCTGGTAACTGTTGTTTTCACGGTTGGTTGGGTGATTCCTCCACTTTGAGACGATAAGTGCCAGTACGGACTTGTGCTCCCACGTACCGTCGAGTATATTTTGGGAGACCACAATAGGCTTTATCCTTTATCCATAGGAAGCCGTGTCTGCCGCCCTATAGATTGCAATGCACTGAACACAACATTCGGGAAGATTGACTGTCGTACTGTAAAAAGTATTCTGCAGTTTTGCAATTGGTTTGGTAATCCCTCTGTCTAGATTTCCAGAGCAGTCCCTTTCGTTCCTTTTCAGACTCCTTAACGGAAAAGGTCCATCTGAGCACTTGTCACTTCAAGCTCATTAAAAATCGAAGGCGACTAGAGTCATCTTTTGTTTTTTCTCGACTCTTAAAAATTGAAAAAACAAGTTGTGTCAAAGCATCTAAAATTTATTTTAAATGGAATAATCATCACCTTTCCTACGTTGATATTAAGTTGAGAAAAATGGAGTCCACCAACCAAGGAGTTCCCCTTGGAGGAAATCCTAGTCCCTTCTCCTCTTGGGGAGATGTTGGTGCACCCCATATGGCCACATTGTCTCTTCCAGGATTGACAATCGGCTTGCCCGTACGACTCTTCTCAACTTCTGTCGTTCAGAACACCGTGATTCCTGAACATTCAAGTCAGCAACTAAACGATATTAGAGTTACCCCCCAACCCTCTACTTCATCCAATTCTTCCTCTCCTCCTTCCTCTTCGCTTGATGAAGCTGGTAAAGCCCAAAATCAAGTAACTGAGAAGAAGAAGGAGAAGAAGAAGAAAGAGAAGAAGAAGAAAGAGAAGAAGAAGAAGGAGCCAAAGGCGAAAAGGTGCAACCAAGCATCGTCTAGCAAAATCCACACACTGCACCGACCAGGCCTAAATCGCCATGTGTCATTTGCAAAGGAGACCACTATCATCGAGATTGTCCTTGCATGCCTCGGATCTTAAGGGACTGGTATCCTCATTTGCACAATCCGGTGTCATCAACCTCTGACGATCATGTTGAGCATACACCGTCAATTAGTGAAAGTGAAGCCCCTGGACAAAAAGGAAAATATAAATTTCCTTGTAAATTGTGTGAAGGCGATCACGCCGTCCACTGTTGTCCCTTCTTAGACAAAGCTAAAAGAGTTTTGGACGACCGTCCGGTTTCACCGTTACGACTTCCTCCTGGATACAAGAAACTCTTGCCGAGTCTGTCACTAGTTGAAAATCCGGCTGACATGCCCTTGTGGTCGGCCGAAGCGTCTATCATTGAAGATAAACCATATGAATCCATACCAGATGAAAGTCAAAAGGTCGAGGCAGCAGTTGACCCGGTCTTGCCTTCAGAAGGTCCATCTTCAGATGATACAGTCACCGAAGAGAACAAGAATGACATCGTTCAAATTCTCTTCGTAAGCACAGACTCCGATGAACATGGGGGCAGTCTACCCGTTCCTTTACCGCAGGAAGGAAGTTCATCAGAGTCATATCCGACCGTCTATTCGGTCCCACCTCCAAGCAACCTGGTTGTTTCCTTTGACTGGAATCTACTAGGCAGACCCCGTTTACCGGCTAGTGTACCGTTCTGAATCATTGCTCAAATATATAGAATGGTCATGGCCGGTACCATCATAGATGAAGGGGCTTCTGTGAGTATCCTTTCCTCAACTGCTTGGAAAGCGCTTGGTTCGCCATCGCTTTTGCCTGAGATGAGAAATCTGACAGGCTTTGACAAAGGAACCAGTCGACCATTAGGGATACTTCCCGATGTGCCGATAACATTGAGAAGGAAAACTGTTCAGATGAACGTAATGGTAGTCCAAGGACCCTTGGATTATAATCTACTCCTTGGACGAGACTATATTTATTGCATGGGAGCCATTGTCTCCTCACTCTTTAGAGTAATGTGTTTTCCGCACGAAGGAAGAGTGGTCAAGCTCGTAGACCAGCTTTCATTCCCCGAATCACACATAACAAATAGTCATATACCAACCTTGAATGGTCTTTTCACGCAAGGAATGTCTCATCAATCCCGAGTCCGTCCTCCTGATGAGTGCGAGTGATTCGGAGGGCATGACTGAAACCCAGGGAGCATGCACCCTGGCCTGTTTCGACAGGAAAACCTTGGGTATAGGGTGGGTTTCCGCGGAGAGTATATGACTGGCCTGACACACCCGTCCATTTTGGAAAATGGGATTAGACTGGAATAAGATACCTCTGTTGAGGTAGACCTTTCCCAATAAAACAAATGTTTTGTCTGCAAATTGAGGGGTAACCTGGGAAGGGAAAATTATAGAACAAGCATATGTTATCCTCCTCAAGCTTGACAAAAATAAAGAGGTACTGGTCAACAATGACTGGGGAAAAATTGGGAAGAAAACTTGAAGAAACTTTGTTGGTAGCAGGTCGCTCTTGAACATGACACTTTCACTCCGCATCCGAGTTGGGTTGGGTTGTTCCATTCATTGGTCACATCACCATGGTTCCATCACACCATCCACATTTGGGGTTAATGCTACCAATCCATCATGTCAGTGTCGCCGATATGTTCAAGAGAAGTCGCTTAGAGAATTCACCTGTGTCTCACCCACTATAATACATTTTCGCTCCATTCTTTCATAACCACCACCCTGAACCGTATATCAACAAATCGTTTTCACCTCCATTAAAATCATTTACTCCGTTCCGTGTCATTGATGTGGGATTCACTAAGGCCCTCCTATGACAGATCGCTTCTTGTCGACATCAGCTCATTATCCAAGAAGTTGATCTAGGAACAACCCTTTCAGTACTTTGAAGCTTGCATACCTCAATGGCAAGTTTCTCACTTCCGGCGACATGTTTACATCAATGGCCTTCGACCGAAAGATTTTGCGTGGTGTTCGACGCCAAGTCCCTTATTCACACCACGTGAATTGTACTGCAGTACCTTGAGGGTCATCATCATTATCGGTGATTCCTCTCGCGCCTGTTAATAGCTTACATCATTGGCTGGTAATCAGGCGATGTCTTTCCATGTTTGACTCCAGAACATCTCTCACATGGATCGACTTGTACTTTGAGTGAAGATCGAATGAGATTGAAGACCCCGGATCTAGTTTCATCCATCCGGGCTGCGATATATATTCAGGAAAATAAAGACATCAAATGTACATCATTGCTGCACAGATAATCATCCAATCTAAGGGATGATGGCTCTACCAGAATCATCAGTCTACACTCAGACGATTGTCTGTCCTATGTACATGAAAATGAATTTATAAAGCTGAGCATGGGAATGCTCGCCTCAGCTAGATCATGAAAATAATATGAAGATAATGTATTGTATTGTTTCTTATTATAGGTCGCCTTCCAGCTCGAAAAAACTTCGGATCCTCGTGATAAAACATTTCACCCGACATCAAAAGATTAACGACCTCATGCTTTAGGGGGCAACTGTTATAGACATTTTTGGGCACTGCAACCCCAAGCATAAATGTCCATAAACCAAGGGCTCCTAAGTCCCTAAAGGTGTTGTTCCAACCCCTAAAAGAACAAGGTCAACTGATTACAACATCTCCTAGAAGTTCTCCATGAAAAACTACTCAGAATTGGTCAAAACTGGACCATTTCACCTGCTCCATAGGCAAAGTGCGTTGCATCCCACCTGAATACACACAGTAGGTGCGATGCATGTCAAAAAACCCTTCTATGGGGTGCGATGGGCGAGAAGGGACAAATGGCAGGGTCAATCCGCAAGGTGGAGGAGCATGGAATCTTCCAGAAACCTCTCCTGTGACACTTGCCTCTCTGAATTCGACCAGGGATGAGTAAGAGATCATCAATCTCCAAGTGGAATAAAAAACTATCAGAGAGAAGACACTAATCAAATCTCAAAAGCTGACTCACCTCCCTTGCAGACATCTATATATGGATCCCTCATCCCAGAGATCCATGGGGCTAAAATTTTGTATCTTGTAAGGAAGTGTTGTTGGTTTCTTGGTGCAATATCATAGTTTTGGGTGATCTAAGCTTTTCATGAGGTGAAGAAGGGATTTCTTGCTGAGAGGATGATGCTGGGTCAGAACAATTGGTTGTAATCCTCTTTGCTCTTTCTCGATTATCAATAAAGCTATTCAAGTTTTCCTCCACATTCTTGTATGATTGATGATTTATGCATTTGTGTGGTCAATGTACATCTGATCCTATATTGTTTATGATAATAGATCTATGTTCTTGGATAGTGTTATGCTGCTTTGATTCTACAGGTACTCCTTGAAGCTGGGTAGACAAGGAAGCGAGTGGCAAAGACCTACCAGAAGAGAGAGGAATCGAGCAAGGAACCAAGTGCAAGACAGAGGTTGGTCTCCTTATTCTTCTCTTATCTATTTCTCATAAAGGAAAACGAAATTAGTTTTTAGTGTGTTTGTTTCTAAGGTAGCTACCAGCCTTAGTGGGACTAGCAGCTCTGTATAGACACTAGTTTTCCCGATAATAGGGAGCAAGTCCCTAGATGATCTCCTCCAAATTTTCATAATCTTCCCAATATTCCACAAAAATAAATAATATTAGGCACAAATATGCAATTATCCATAAACCTTCCTAATGGATTTATGAAAGTTAAACATACATTATCTAATGCGAAATGAGAGGTTTAATGTGATGAAGGATGGTTAGATGGGCCTTAATTTATGTCTAGTTTGGAGGGCCATCATACCCCTCTACTGAAAGTGTTGCTCATCCTCTGAGCAACTTAGTGACCTCCCTCATTCATGGCCCTGGTGGCCTCTCTCTTATACATTTCTGCCTCTTTCCCTTTATGCAAGATGGGTTCTTTAAGATTTTTCGATTTGACAAGGTCTTCCATATCCTTTTCCAATCTCCTTCTATCTTTTTCCACCATTTGGACACCTTTGGAACCCTCAAAATGCCCTTAGATGAGATCCTGTAGTAAAGTAGGACATCCTGTAGTAATTCCTGTAGTAACTACAAGAAACCATGTAGCTGCCTTGTTAAACTTTTTTTGAGTAGAAATGATAATCTGAGCCTAGGGTAGGCCCTCAAGTTGACTTCCATGCCCCTCAATGCCATTTTGGACTGACTTTTCCACGCATTTCTCCCCTTTCTGTAACATCATTTAGGCCTTGGACAAAAGCTAGAAAGAGATTAGAGAACCCTTGGAAAGCCTCTTTCATCACTGTAGTTTGAGTTCTATTTTGATGGGGAATGCCTTCTTGCCTTTTGTTGCCTTCTTCTTCTCTTTTGTGCCCTAGATGATTGCCTAAAGGGCTTTGGAGTTCTTTGTTTTGATTAGGTCTCTCTTAGGCATTTCCATTTTGTTTTTTAGCACAATTTGTTCATTTCTTCCTTCCTGTAGCAACATTATGCCTTCCTGTAGTAGTCATTCCTTCTCTTTCAGAGTCTTCTAACTGTATGGGAGTGATGAGAAATGATGTAGAGGGTTTGGAGGATGATGCTAGGGCTCAGAGGGAGTAGCATAGGTTTGTGAAAATGGAGAGGATGTGCTCTGTGTGTTTTTTCAAGAAATTTCTAAGGTGAGACAGAGTGTAGGGTTTGTTCTTGAAAATAATATTTTTTTCTTATGAAATGGGATGGATGAATGATGGATAGAGATTGGATATGAAGTGGATGGAGGGCTTGGTGTGGTTTGGTGACTTGGTCTTGCACAAATTTCCTCTTTTTAACTGTTGTCCCCATTCATCAAAATCATCACCCTTCCTAATTTAGCTATTCCACATAGCATGAATGAAGGAGTTAGCTACAATTAACTAGTTGAAGGTGGCTGAGGCCGTTGACCCATCCTTAGCTTATAAAACCTCTCCTCTCATGCATTGACAAAAAAATTCTAACTATAATATGCTCAAGAGAAGAGGTCAAGAATATTGCATACTTGTCCTACCTTATGGTTGTTGGAGAGGCATGCATGTTTCCGCTGAGTTGATGATCAATCCATGCTTCCCTGGAGGTGCTAATTTTCTTTGGTTGCTTCTGCACTAGTCTTCATAGCTTGATGATTCTTTGACTGATCAGGTTGTTGTGTGCAAGTTTCTTTCTAGTGCCCAATCTGTTGTTGGTGGAGCTCTGGATAGGAGTCACAATGCCTGCAAGGATGCTGGAGCTCTCTATTTGCATGGGTGGTGAAGGAGAATGCAGAAATGGTCTATTACTGTTATAACACAGGCTGCTACAGGGGATCATGTAGCTACCTTTCCTTCATTATTATTATTTTTTACTTTTCACTTGGAGGGAGGTTGGGTGGAGGTGTAGGAGTTGAGAAATGGTGATGAAGGAGATGGAGTGATGGATGGATGAGGTCCATGATGACATGTCCTCTGGATTCTCCCTTTTTTATGTATTTTTTCATATTTTCTTGTGTTTTTTTCTATTGATGGACACAGGGGTAGGTACGGACATGAGTGGATGTGGGTGAGATATGGTGAGGTGTAGGGTCCTATTTTTCAACCTAGAATAGGCTTGCATCATTTTTTTCCAATCAGAACTCCTTTCTTGTAGGATTTCAAGACATCCTGTAGTACTACATGATCTTTCTATAGTAGCTACAAGAATTCCTGTAGAAATCTTGTTTTATGCATATCTCTCAAACGGTAGACTAGATTGACCTGAAATTTTCTGAGCATGTTGAAAACATCCTTATGCACCTCCCCATAAAACATCTTTCCCAATGGATGCACAAATATCGAGAATATTAAAAATAGTTGTAGGTGATGGAGGTCAATTTCTCGGAAGCTGTGCACTGGAATTTGTTGAAATTGTTTGGGCATGTTACCATCATCCATATGCATCTCCCCATGAAACAAATTTTCAAATGGATGCACGAATATCGAAAAAATTCGAAAGTGGTTGTAGGTGATGGAGGTCAGTTTATCAAAAAGTGTGCATCAAAATTTGTTGAAATTGCTTAGGCATGTTACTATCATCCATAATCATCTCCCCCTAAAACAACTTGGCAAATGGGTGCATGTTTTTCAAGATATGACAAAAATAAGTTTTTGGTCTACGTATTTTTGTTCCCTGTAGTAACTACAAGATCTTCCTGTAGCATTTTAGGAGAACAAGTAAAATGAGTGGTAAAAGCTTGGGAATGATGAGTGGATGGTGGAAATAGATGCGAATGATGGATTGGCATGGACTTAGTCCTTCTGGAGCATCTGAGCAAAAGAGGAGAAAGTCCAAGTTTGACTTCCTTTAAATAGGCTTTTGATCAACTTTTCTTTTGGTGGCTAACTTGTTTTTGTTGCTTGCACAGGTTGGATAACACCTACATTCATGAGAGAGAGATACATTGAGCAATTTTCTTTTTTTTTTTTACTTCTAGGCCTACTAGCCGCCTCAATGAGGTTTTCAACTAGTAGGTCTGCCTAGGCGTCTCAAAGGAGGTTTTCAACTAGTAGGTCTGCCTAGGCGCCTCAAAGGAGGTTTTCACCTAGGATCTTTTCTTTTTCTCTTTTTTCCAACCCATTGATTGCCTCATGTAGGTTTTCAATCAATCAGCCAATCTCAGACACCTCAAAGGAGGTTTTCACCTGAGATTTTATTTTTTTCTCTTATTTTTCATTTTTTTATTTCTTTTCCTATCCTACTCTACTTGAAAAAACAAAATCATTTTCAAGTGTAGGAATACTTCCAATGGAGCCACTTGCATAACTGGATGACAAATAAAATCATGTGTAGGCTTGAAACATATTCTTTGACATGTACTTGAATGTAAGAGACCAAATGATTTGACTTTGATGATATCAGACACAGTTGAAGAAGAGAGTATTCCCGCAACTTAGTGACTGTCTAGAACCATATTTCAATATAGTTGTGATGCCCCTGGTCCACTTGCTAATTTGGATCATCTTGGATGTCTTCTTCTTCCATGAAATTCAGATCTTCTTCTTTTTGCTGATTATTCTCTTGAACACATAGAGGATCTGATGGTAAACATGAGGGCACTTTCCCAATCTCTAATTCTGATGTCTGCTCTTCGTCAAGTGCAACCCATGATTATTTATTTATTTATTTATTATTATTATTATTATTTTATTTTTTTTTGCATGTTTTCCTTCAATGCTATCAAGAGAAACTTTTTTTTGTGATACTCTTCCTAAGCTAAGATGAATACCATTTAGATCAAGAGGAGATGTTTGGAAGTGTTGTACCTCAACATTGTAAGTGGGCTGAGCTACTTCATTGTGTGGGTTTGGAAATGGTGGTACAAGTAGTTGAGTAGGAGTGGATATTTGAGATGGATGTGGTTGGGGTTGTGGTTGTGGTGGAGGTGAAAGGTAGTGATAACATGGAGTTGGGTATGGAGGATATTGAGGATATTGTGGATGGCTCCCATAAGTTCCTTGCCAACCTTGTTGCCAAGATTGGTTTTGGGGTTGAGATGGCCAAGGTTGCCAAGGAAATGGTGTGTTCCAATTACTTTGATATGGATGTGCATAAGCTTGAAATTGTGGATTAACTCTTGCCTCATATCAGGTTGAATAGGCTGCCATGGTCCTTTTGGAGCTACATAACATAGCTTCATTGACAATTTACTTGCTCCATTGTCCTCTTGGTAAACTTCCTTCAACCTTGGTAACGAGGGGCAATATTAAACATGTGATTATGCATAGACAACACAAATATCAACATCTCCTTTTACCTCATTTTGTATTCTTAACATTTCTACTTGTTCACTTAGATTGCTAAGAATTTCTGTTTTAAAGTTATCAATCAAATTTCCAAGTTTAGCTTGACTTACCGATCTTGATGTTGATTGACTTACTCTTGCCCTTCCTCTTGATATGTGTTTGCATGTTTCACAAATTTCTTCAAATGATAATTGGTATACATCACCTCTACTCATGAGATCAAGGAGATCAATCCACTCATCCCTAATTGTTCTAAGTAAGAGGGTTTTTAGTGTGTCAAATCATAAATGATGTAGTTTTTCCCTCTTAACATTATACATGAACTTCTCTATTAGATCCTCAAGACTCTCATCTTCTCTTTGATTCATTCTAAATATTTCTTCTTTAAGATCATGATCTTTATATTTTTCTAGAAATATCTTTTGCATATCATTCCATGATCTTATTGAATTAGTCCCTAAACTCATGAACCATTTAAGAGCTCTATCCTTCAATGTTGCCAGAAACAATCTCAGTTTTTGAGTGTTTAATAAGTAACCATAAGATCTACAAAGGATTTCAAATTCAAAAAGAAAGGTTTCCGGATCCTCTGACCTTAGACCATGAAAGTTTGGAAGAAAAGATGGAGGGATGTTCTTCATATGCACACTGACATCAATATCTTGAATGGGAAATCCAAGAGGATCTTCTTCATTGTCATCATTTCCATCCATTTCTTCTTCCTTATTTGCCATCTCTTCTTCTACCTACAAAAATGAATGGTGATGTGGCTCTTACTGCACCATGTGATCACATGGGGGGGGGGTGGTGTTGGAGAAGTATTTTTTTATTTTTTTGAATAAGAATGCTAATGCAATGCAAATTTATGTTTTTGAAATGAAATATGTCTAATGCAAATTTTTTGTTTATGTAAAAAGTAAAAAAAATGAATGAACTAGGGAAGAAAGCAATGCATACTTTGACACCTACCCAACAACGACGCCAAAAAGTGATGAGCCTCGGTATTGTAATAAGAACGTTGCAACTCCCAAGGCTACCAACTTTAATTATCAACCCGGGGTTCGTACAAACTTAAGAGGTATTGACACTATATGTAAAATATACAATGTGGCATTCCTTTGCTGTCATGATGTAATGGAGTGCATGTAATGAAATCAAATCCTAAACTAATTGCAGAAAATGAAATGCTCGAAATGGAAACCTTAACCTATTGCAAGATAGAAAATATAAGGAAAGAAACTTATTCTAGGAGCATAAAGTAAAGATCATGAACTAAATGTCAACCATTACATTTCAAAGAGTTTAGATCCATTAACAGAGTTCATTGGATGTGGCAATCAAGAAATCATCATTGTATTATCCAATTCATAAATTTGTTCATGAACCCAAATCGTTGAGATGTTTTTCATGGGTAAAAATGCAAGTCCTAAGTGGTGTTTATCTCTCATCAACCATTGATTTAGAGCCTAAGGGTAATGATTCAACCCTAAGGGACCAAAACCAATAGTTTTGAGCAAATATGGGCAAGTATATACACGCTGGAAGAGTACTATAGGAAACTATAGGATGTTACAGATTTACTACAGGAAGTTATAATTCATCGAATGACCAAGAAAATCAAATCCAAATTGGATGGGACAAATTTTTTTATTGACTAGGATGTATTAGGTCTCCATTCCAAGTGGAATTACTCAAAAAGACCTTTGTTAACGATGCAAAAAAATAACAGAAAATCACTAGTCTAAAATCTAGAAATTCGAGAACTAGTGAGCTAGTAAATATATCAAATCCCTAACCTAATGAAGTGAAAATGCGATGGGGTAAATTTTGTTATTAACTAGAATGTTTTTGTGATCTAATGAAAGTGGAATCAACTTGATTGAAGCTCGTTAGAATGCTCTAAAAAATAACAAAAATTTATTGTTATTTGCCACAAGGAACTTTCAAAAATCTAGAGTTGGGAATAAACAAACTAATCCAAGTAGCTCAATGATTACTATGACCTTCCAAAGTTGTTCCAATGATGAAATGATGCTTGTGATTCTGAAAATAACTTACTTCAACCGTTTAAACCAATCCTACAACAAGAAATCATTAATACTAAATGCAAAAATAGAAAAAAGACAAGAACAAGAGATGCATGTGAATAAGAAGTGAAAAGAAGAAAAGTAAAAGATACAAAGGGTTCTGAGGCTCTTGCGATGGCTAAGCCCAAGGAAACTCAAAGTCCTATGAAGTAGATCAATATTTATAAGCTGAACATGGCACAAATCTTCATTATTTCCATCAATACAATTACATCCCTGCAAGAAATGAAAGCAGAGCTACAAAAATATGAGTTTTCTCCACAAGAAGACTAAGAAAAATCAACCCCTAGAGGCAAATTCGACTTCGTACTTATACAAAATGATTAAGAAGCATTCTCCATGAAAGGAGGAAGCTTTCACCACCAAAATCCTTTAAATAGTGGATCTAGTTCCTAATACTAGGAATCTGCATTAAATGACATGGAACACGTTCCTAGATTTTCTCAATCATTGGAGCTCTAGAATCTGTGCAATAATTTCAGAATATCTTCTTGATTTATTATTTAATATTGATCCTCCTGTAGTAGGGAACAAGTCCCTAAATGATCTCCTCCTCCAAATCTTCATAATCTGCCCAATATTCCACATAAATAAATAATATTAGGCACAAATATGCAATTATCCATAAACCTTCCTAATGAACATATTAAAGTTAAAAATACATTATCTAATGCAAAAGAGAGGATTAATGTGTTGAAGGATGGACAGATGGGCCTTAATTTATGTCTAATTTGGAGGCCCATCACACGGGCTTCACCCTTTTGCAGCTACTCATTCCTCTCTCACTACGCAACTGCTACATTCCACCACAAGCTATCATTACAGCATTGCCTCTGCCAATGCTCCACTACCACCACCATAGCCATCGTCGCCTCTAGCTCTCTCATTAGTGCAGTCAACATAAGGAATATGTCGATACAGATTCTTCCCATCCATTCTTACTGCTATGGTGACTAACCAAATCCTCTTGATCGATCAACCTCTCCGTGTTCTCACTTCAATGGATTCACAAGTGAACAAAGGTTTCATCTCCATCATCTTCACTAGTGTAATAAGGCCCAACATTTCTTCAATAAACCAATTTCCATGCTTTGTGAGGTGCTAGTGCTATCCAGGATGTGGGGTACCGCCATGAACTTATAATTTTTCCAACCAAGAAGTTATCGATTTTGCACTCTTATGTAAACTACAAGTTGGCCAAGACCATAGCCTCGGTCAAACCACAAGTTCATCCACCTGGGCTTCTCTCCACCACTGTTGCCACCTAGTTGTAGAGGAGAAACAAGCATTCCCAATTGATGCATTTGTTGACCATGCTATGGCCATGAGCGCCAATAATAGAAAAAATGTAGAGAAAAATAATATTTGACACATAGATGCTGACACAACTACGAAACCCTAGACAGTGCTACCCTGACAATGGGGACAACGAAGACAAGGCCATCACCGACAATGGCGGAAACACTGACAGTACCATCACCGACACTAACATCAATGACAACGCAAACACTAAGCCACTACTGTAACACATACACTATGTCATTATTTTTGCAATTGCAGCCACACAACCCACTGACAACAACCTACAACAAATGAAATACATGGACAACAATTAGAACTAAAAACAATCTAATTGACACTACTGCCCCTAAAACATATTGCAGAAAGACAATCATTGACAACAAGTCTATGAACAACAAAATAAACCAGCAACACACTACTGCTACAAGTAAAAACACGTTGTTGCTATTGTTACTAAATCAAAACCAATAAACTAATGACATACCAATTGTTGTACCTTAAAACAAAAAACTGTTACACATAAGGATACATTGCTACAAATAAACACAAAAATGGACAATAAATTGCTAAAACAAATACAACTACTGAACTCACTTAGAAAGTTGATGCAAACAACAACATAACATAGGGATGTACTAGAACCCAAATTATTTTCACATTAACACAACTAGAATTTACATAAAATGTAGGCCTCCTTGCCATGGCAGCAGGGAGGTTGCACGAGCTTTCCAAAAACTCCTGACACGCAACCCACAAACCTTATCGCCAATTCCAACGAGGGACCAAGAGAGAGACATTAACATTTGACTCCTATTTTTTTAAAACTCCGAACCTTAAACCTAAGAGGCATTATTTTAATATTTTCCTAAAAATATCTAGTAATTTCCTTCTCCCTCCATTCACATTTCATGACAAATGAATTTTATTTGCATTTCATTCTTGTTTCATGTTCAATTCATTTTCATATTTCATTTGCCTTCCACCTTTATATTTACATTTTAAATTTCATTTTCTAATTAACCCAAGTTCATTTTTGGGCTCCAATAGTCCCCCGATACAAATCCTGGCTCGTCCCGAGCCAGCTCTAGGTAGATGTTCATGCTCACTTGTGTAACGTGTTGTCATTGCACAATTCCAAACCTCCTCTGAATATTGAACTGTAGGTTGCTCCTTAAATTTTATGCTCTATTTTGTGCTCCCTCTTAGCACACTTCTTCCTTTATGGGTGTCCCAACCTCCTACTCGAATGGCCCCATGTCCTCTCTTCTTCTATGGGCATGCCAACCTCCTCCACTCGCAAAACCCCACTCTCCACTTCTCTACTCTATCTATTGTAGTCAACAATTATCTCTCTGTTTCTCTCCCTTCTTCCGTTATCTGCATCTGTTGCATCTACTCAAATTCTCTTCCCACTGTCTCTGGCTGGTGCTGGGTTAGGGTCTTCAGCTACAAAAGTAGGCCTCTGTCTCTGCGCCTTCTACTACTCTAGAACATCTGAATTGCAGTGTGTGAACTGGTTTGATAAGGACCAGTTGGTTGTACTGGTAGGTGTCTTAATGAACAGTTCCCATATGCTCTGCCCTAGATCTCATTCAATGTTGCATACTTTGGACTAGACTATAGCTCCCCCAACATAATTCATTGCATAATTTACAACTAAGAAACTATTGATTTTGTGATCTTCCTAAAGCTACAGGCTAGCTATGCCCATAGCCTCCCCAAGACCACAAGTTCATCCACCTGGGCTTATCTCCATCGTTGTTGCCACCTGGTTTAAGAGGGGAAGGTAATATTTTATTATTTTCCTAAAAATATCTAGTAACTACATTTTCCCTCCATACACATTTCATGACAAATAAATTTTATTTGCACTTCATTCTTTTTCCATGTACATTTCATTGTCATATTTCATTTTCCTTTCACCTTTATATTTACATTTTACATTTCATTTTCGAATTAACCCAAGTTCATACTTGGGCTTCAATATGTCCCCAACTAAAAAATGTACCCTGCTATGGTACAAACTCGAGTTTGATTCTCAACTGGTGCATTTGTTGGCACGCTCTAACAAGGAGGACCAACAAGAGAAAATGAAAATTAATTGCAAAAACTAAACTGTAAAAAGTCCAAACTAAATGACACAAAAACCACTGCAACTTAAACAAAATAGAACTGCTGCAAATATTTTTCTACAGACAGTTGAAAAAATTTAACTCATGAACATACACAAACAACGAAATGATGCTAACAACAATTTAAACCAACAAATTTCCACCCACATTACACACATTGATGAAAATAAGTTATTGAAAACACATGATCAACCAAACAGGGCAGTGAAACTAAATGACACATAAAGAAACTTCTGCAAATAAAACACATAACACTTTGCTAGAATCTGAATTCCTCTATTAACCTAAGCAATATTTACATGATATTCAAGCCTACCTACCACCATGATGCGCTGCCTTCACTCTTCGCATGCTCATACCCTATGCAACACTCTAGACCAATAGACACACACAGTCCAAACCTTCCGTACATGATCCTAAAAAATCCCTAACCTAAACCTAGGAGGGACAATTTTGATGTTTTAAGGAAAATATCTAACCTAAACCTAAGAGGGAATATTTTAATGTTTTAAGGAAAATATCTAGCAACTGATTTTCCTTCCACCATATATGCACATTTCCCAACTTTTCATTCACATGTATATTTTACATTTTATGTCATTCCACATTTGCATTCAAAATTTACATGTATTTTGCAATTCATTTTTCATTTACATGTACATAAAAATTTCATAACTAACCTAAGTTCATACTTGGGCTCCAACAAGCCCCGACACAAATCTTGGTTTGTCCTGAGCCAGCTGTAGGCAAACATCCATGCTCGCTTATATTGTCATTGCATGATCCCAAGCCATTTCCGAATTCTAAATCTAATGGCTACTCCCTAACCTCTACTTTTCTTTGTGCTCTCTCCTTGCACACATCTTCCTCTATGGGCGTCCCAACCTCTTGCTTGCAAGACCCCATGGACTCTTCTTTCATGGGTGTCCCAACCTCCTCCGCTCGCAAGACCCCACTCTCTCTCCTTCTCTACTCTACTCTATCTACTACGTTCTGCATTCATCTCTCATTTCCTCTCCCTTCTTCCATTATCCATGTCCATTACATCCACTTAGATTCTCTGCATGTTGTCACTTGCCGGTGCCATTGGATTTCTCTATTTATACTGGGTTGGAATTTTTTACTACAACATTGTCTCTCTCTTCTCACAACATGTATTATTTGAAAACAAAAAAATAGACCAGTGTGATGCTAAAAATAAATTGACATTAGCACAAATGGCTGGTGCAATTTGTTGGTAAAATTTGGCCTATAACAAAAATTTAAAAATTCTGGGTCATATGCGTTCTTGACTGTGCCTCCTCCAGCACAATCTGCTACCAAAATTATTGAATACCCTTCAATATCTTGCAAGTTTTGGGGACATTGAACTGGAAAAAACGCCACCTTCCATTGGTATTGTGCTATGTCAGCCTAGCCCATCCACCAAATTGAGCATATATTTGTTGAAACTGACCCCACTATTACTTGCAATCGCATTAGAAGCCATCATAATAGTGTCACAAGTGGAAAACATATCACCAATACATTTTCAAGGTCCTCCAAAAGGCACATGTTTAAGGTGAACCGAGAAAACAATGACTCTATTTCTACATCCCTGCCACAAGTAGCTTCTATGTAGTTTGTTCAAAAAGTTCTAGCATTGGATTTCGACTCTGACACCACATCTCCACATGGTATTGATGTAAGTGAGATTGGGCCCAATTCTATCGAGGACCAGGAAATAAAACTCAAGACCATAATGGCAACACACCTGGCTCCAAGAGTTTTTCTATGGAGTCAATAGTCAGATTGTCGAGCAATTGCTCCTTCCATATTTGCTGGGTGAAATAGACACTGCCAACACCCACTAAATTTCTCCATATCTCGTTCGTTGTAATTTCTTCATCAACCTTAGATTGCATACATCCCTGTGGAGGAGCATTGTCACCCTACATGCATATGCACAACACTGCTTTGCGCACTCTATTCCACAGCACAATCGCTCTGCTGTAGTGCGCTCCTTCCTCCTTGCTTATTCCATATAGTGTTTCTTTTTAGTGAAACCTCTGATGATTACCCAATATTTCCATCAAGCGAAGCTCTCCATGGAGCTGGAAGCATCAGAACATGAGCAGCATATCAGGGACCTGTTCCAACAACAACAACAACCGCTTGCCTCTTCCCATTGCGTAGCAATTCTGATGCCTATACCTTGGTTGAAGCCATCTTAGAGATTTCATGCATGGCCTTATTGGATAGAAACCTAGAGATCTAGCCTTCATACTACCAAACATTTATGCCAAATCACTGTGTATTAAGGTCAAGCTCTGGGCATTCTATGTGGGAGATCCAAACAACGAATTCTCCATTCTATTAGTTGACTCTAGCTATTGGAGATTCCCTTTAGATGAAAGATAGACGTTTTCTTAGGGATTGAAAATCAACACTGCTTACCTAGAATTTAAAGATGGATTAAGAAGTTCTCATCTGAAACTAGCTTCAAGTTAAGCTGCCTTTTTTCCACCATGCATACCCTTTTGACTTTGTGCATTCGTCTTTCACTGCGCAATTGCTACAATCCACCATGAACTATCATGGCAGCCTTGCCTCTATCGATGCTCCACTACCATCATCGTAGCCAGCACTGCCTCCAGTTCTCTCACTAGCGCAATTAACATAACAAAGACGTTGATACAGATTCTTCCCATCCATGCTTACTACTATGGTGACTAACCAAAGCCTCTCGACCAATCAACCTCCTAGTGCTTTGCTTAAATTGCTTCACAAGAGAACATAAGTATCATCTTTGTCATCTTCACAAGCATAATAAGGCCCAAGAGTTCATCAATAAACAAATTTCCATGCTCTGTGAGGCGTTGGTGCTTGCCAGGACGTGGGGAACCACCATGAACCCATAAGTTTTCAGCTAAGAATTCATTGATTTTGCGCTCTTCTTGAAGCTACAAGATGGCCAGGCCCATATCTGCCCTCAAACTACAAGTTCATCCACCTAAGCTTATCTCCACCACTACTGCTACTCAGCTGAAGAGGGGAACCAGACATTCCTGACTGGTGCATTTGTTGGCCATGCTTTGGCTAAGAGCGCTAACCATAGAAAACAAAATGAAGAGAAATATAAAATTTGACACACAAACACTGACACTATTGCAAAACCCTAGATAATGCTACACTGACAGTGGTGGCAACACATACAACACTGTCAACGACAGTGCTGTCACTGACAATGTCGTCACCAACAATGTTGTGCATCGACAATGCCATCACCAACAGTGGCGGATGTTTGGTCAATTTAGTGTGTTCTAAATTGCTATTTAAAATGTCAATCCGGGATTCATAAACTGATGAAGTGAAGTGTACTGTATGTACAAGATAACCATTTTCTTAGTCTTTTGTCGTTTTTGAGTTTGTTTTTGGATTTATCTTTTATGGATTCCCTAGTGTGTGATGACGAAAATGAAAGTTAAGTATGGATGATGGTAATGGTGAGTTCTACAGTGATTTTCCAAACTTAAAAGTGTTAAAAAAGAAAGCTTTAAAATAAATGTAATGAAATCAATTCTTAAGAGGAAGTAAATGTATCAAACAATAAACTAATGACAATGGCCCAGTATCCTTACTGCTGTATGAAAAAGAAAGTAAAAACTGAACTTAAAGCAACTCAAAGACTGAAAGCAAAGCAACTAATTCACACTACTTCAAGTCTTCTGATCCTTTACCCTTCAACTCAATCTGCCTTATGGGAAGTAATCATGAACAAGTTAAGCAATATGATATCTAAATTGCAGGAAATTAAATTGCATAAAGGAAACTAATCACACTACTTCAACTCTCCTAATCCTTTACCCTTCAGCTCAATCTACCTTATGGGAAGCAATCATGAACAAGTTAAGCAATATGATATCTAAATTGCAAGAAAGCAAACTAAATCACACTACAATAAGTAATATTCTGATTCCTTACTAATAGAGTCACTTGACTATAGAAAGAAACCATAAACAAATGAGTAGTATGATGTCTAAGTAGCAGAAAAATAAATAAGCAAAACACAATTTGAAAAATGACAGTGCTGGAATTAAACTTCAGAAAATGAAAATTAGCAGGAAGGACAAGATGATCTCATATGTCAGTAGTTATCAAAAAGATGAAAATTTGCCCGGGCTGCCTAAGAAAACCTGTAGAAAAGCATTGATCAGCTGACAGCTATAAGAAAACATAAATGAAAATGTAAACAACAGTGAATTAAAAACATCAAAACAACATGTTATATACAAGCTAATAATTATGAAAGCAGAAACATAATAAAATCAAATGAGAACTATACAGGGCTTTAGTGCGCAGGGGCCCTCTGCCACCTCAGCCAGTCAACGAACAGTCACAAAAACGAGCTCAGGAAAGTAGTCTTCTCATGTATTAAAGCAACAACAGAATACGTAAAACAGAGTGCAGTGGGGTGATAATAACAGTCAAAATTACATCTCCCAAAAGCTTCTACACAACGTTTATCAACGCGTTATTTATAATGAAAAGTGCTGTAACTAACTCCTAAATCCTATGATGTTAACTGCTTTGCCAGAGACATGTAGATCTCCTCAGCCCGAGATCTAGCGTAATGGTCATCATGTCCATTAAATCCTCGGAGTGGTCGCTGCTGGATTCAGGTTACGGGGTTGATCTCCAGGTGTGCCGATATCTCCGTGAGCTGAGGACTGTGCCACGTAAACCTTCACGTGCTCAAAACAGAGACGTGCCATCGCTAAATTCCTTTGTTGGCTTTGCCTTTGACCCTTGTTGACCGTGACCTTTTATGGATGATTTGGCTGATCTGAAGGGACACGTTCCATGTACACGTCACCTGTAGCTTGCCCATGTGGCTCGTTTCTTCATAGGACACCTGTAGCATAGCCTTTAGCAAAATGGCTGCAGAAACCTGTGCTGGCTGCAGAAATTGACAAGTTTCCGTAACTGCCTGAACAAAAATCTAAACCGAACAACAATCATAAGCATAGTTAGAAAACCATGTCAGAAGCTCTTTTTAGACTATAATGCAATGCTTTAATAGCTTGGTGGATGAAGTAAGTGGAAAAAGAAGACTGAGAGGGTGTATAGGAAGGTGCAGCTTTGAGGCTCAACAACGGAAACACTAATAGTGTTGTCACCTACACTGACAACGATGACAACACAAAGACTAAGCCACTGTTGTAACACAAACATTATGTCATTCTTTTTGTAGTAGCAACCACACAACCCACCGAAAACAACCTACAACAAATAAAATTACATGGAAAACAATTGGAACTAACAACAATCTAACTAAGACTATGTCATTCTTTTTCAAGTAGCAACCACACAACCCACCGAAAACAACCTACAACAAATAAAATTACATGGACAACAATTGGAACCAACAAAAATATAACTGACACTATGTCATTCTTTTTGAAGTATCAACCACAATACCCACCGAAAACAACCTACAACAAATAAAATTACATGGACAAAAATTGGAACTAACAACAATATAACTGACACTGCTGCCCCTAAAACATATTACAAAAAGACAACCATTGACAACAAATCTATGAACAACAAAATAAATCAGCAACACACCACTACTACCATTGAAATCACGTTGTTGCTGCTTCTCCTAAATCAAAACCAACAAACTAATGACATACCAACTTTTATACCTTAAAACACAAAATTGTTGCACATAAGAATACATTGACGCAAATAAACACAAAACTGGACAATAAAATGTTGAAACAAATACAATTGTTGAACTCACACTTAAAGTTGCTGTAAACAACAACATAACGCAGGGATTTATTGGAACTTAGATTATTTTCACATTAACACAAATATAATTTACATAATTCAAGCCTCCTTGCCATGGTAGCAGAGAGGTTGCACGACCTATCCAAAAAATCTTCACACACGTCCCACAAAACCTTATCTCCAACGAGGAACCAAGAGAGACACATTTACATTCGACTCCTCTTTTTAAAAACTCCTAACCCTAAACCTAGGAGGTAATATTTTAATATTTTCCTAAGAATATCTACTGACTACCTTTTCCCTCCATTCACATTTCATGACAAATGAATTTTATTTTCATTTCCTTCTTATTTCATGTACATTTCATTGTCATATTTCATTTGCCTTCACATTTATATTTACATTTTACATTTCCTTTTCTAATTAACCAAAATTCATTATTGGGCTCCAACACTCATATTAAATCATAATTTAAGCAAAAAATTCTTTAAACTGATTACTAATACTTATCTCTATAGTTTCTCTGTAGAAAATCCCGTAGATTCACAAGCTCATGCAATGTACTAAAGCACAGGACAAGAATCTACTTCTACTTTCAACCAACGGAAGCCAATAGATCGATGAAAACAATATGAACAAGAAGAAGATAAATCAATGGCACATAACACAAGATGTATCTGGGGAAAGCCACTGCTCAAAACCCCGCTATCTGTATTGCATATATCAGAAATATGAGTGAAGATACAAAGCTTGTTCTCACTAGAAAAATTCTGCACAAGTATGCTCAACTCTCTCAGCTCACAAGCTAGCTCTTGGCCAACACTTAGCCAATTTTGCAACTCTCCAAGCCCCTAATCTCTTACGTAATTCCTAGGATGAATAACCTGTATTTAAAGGGAATTCATGCTTCCAAAACTGCACAATCCAAACATACAATCAATCTTCGATGCATGCATGATATTTACACTCTAGTAAATAATACAACTGATAGTACACTGTCCCTGCACTCTAGTCTCAACTGTGTCTTTCTCAGAATCAACATGCATGAGTTTCTGATGAGAGAATCTTCAGTTAACTAGAGTGACACTTGTGGATACAATAGTGCACCAACTGACTGTTAACTCTCTATTAGTTCCACAAATAGTTTGGAGATAATTTAACTGAACTTAACTTAGTAAACTGAGTGATCTAATTTCCAACTCAATTTAAACTCATACTGGACCCCTAAAACTCAGGGAGAACACATACATGACTTCAGAAAGACTTCCAACTTGAAATTCCTAAATTAATTAAGTTAATTAAATTTAATTAACTATTTACAAGTTCTATGATAATAGAATTCGATTTTAATTATCAGTTTAATTCAAGGACAAATTAATCTGGAATTTCTTGCTTCCATTTCTCAACACTCCCTCTCAACAAGAAAGGGATTATCATCTACCCCAATCCTATCTCCGTGAAACTCAAATTTACATCTTGACAATGCCTTTGTCAAAATGTCATCATCTTACTCCTCCGTGGGAATGCACTCTAACAACATATTCCGCCTCAATACACAATCTCTAAGATGATGATATCATATATCAATATGCTTGGACCAATCATGAAAAACTGGATTTTCAGAGAGTTTGATACAATTCGAATTGAGAGGCCAAAGCCTCACCTGTTGCTCCTCCTGAGGACTTTTTAAGTGGACAATTTGTAGCAAAATGGCCTAGCTCATGACAATGAAAGCACTTAACTTTCATCATGTCTTTTTTCTTACCTTCATGATAAGAATCCAATTTGGAATGGGAAGCTTTTCCTTCCCCCTTCTTCGCCTTAATCTCTAAGGCATAGTTCTCTTCATCATCAGTCTTTGATGTGTAGGTTTTAACCCCGTATAGAAATTATGTTGGGTTGTGTTATATTCTTTCCACGACTAGTCCATGTAGTTAACTAGGGGGTTAGAAGGGGGGCAGAGCCCCCCCTCCATTGCGCCGATTGCGTAGTTGGGGGGGGGGGTCACAGGGGGTTTGAGGGGTGCAGGTAACCCCACTCTATGGGGTCCGAGGCAGCGCCCCGAAATTTTTTGTTTTTGGACCCTATATTAGGTTGGGCTGACCTAATATAGGTTTTGGACGCGATGGTTTTCGGTCCATGGTATTGGATGCTTCGGCATGTATAATTATGTATTATAAAATTGAAAAGAACATAATGAAAAATCAAGCTGGTAATCCCGGTTTTGTGATCCAGGGGAAAATCTTTGTGTATATGTGTTTTATGTGTTATGCTCTCGCATTGTTTATTTTCTGTGTTTTAGAATTCGTATGCAGGTAATTTGTGTACAGGGTTAAAAGCTACATTTGATATCAGAGCTGTTTTGGCTTTAAGGGGACGCCTTTGTTGCTGAGGGGTTTCGCTCGGGCCTGTGGTAGACCTTGTTCAGTGGGAGATCTGCAAGATCGATTCTGGTGGTGAAAGAAGATGGCGAGCAGTGGAAAGATAGAGATCGAGAACTTTAATGGTCAGAGTTTTGTGTTGTGGAAACTCAAGATGGAGGATCTGTTGGTGGATAAAGATCAGTGGATCGTAGTAGACCTGTGTACTAAACCAACGGGAGTGTCTGATGAAGAATGGAAGAAGTTAGATCAGAAGGCAAAGAGCATAATACAATTGTGTGTCTCAGATTCAGTATTGCTGAATGTATCAGGGGAAGCTACGACGAAGGCTTTGTGGGACAAGTTAGGGTATTTGTACCAATCTAAGTCTCTGGTGAATAAACTGTTCCTACAAAAAAAGTTGTATAACCTGAGGATGAAAGATGGAGACTCGGTGACAGAGCATTTGAATGCATTTAATACTGTGGTAAGTCAGTTATTATCTGTTGATATTAAAATTTTAGATGAAGATAAGTGCATCAGTTTGTTGTGTTCTCTACCAGATTCATGGGATAGTCTGGTTATTACAATAAGTAATAATGCAACTGCCTTGCAGTTTGATGAAATAGTCTCATCCTTGCTGACGGAGGAAATGAGACGGAAAAATATGGAGATCCAGAATGGTGATGCCTTATCTGTATGAGGATGGTCCAAGAACATAAACAAAAATAAGTCATCGAGTGGGAGATCTAAATCTAGAGGGAGATCTAAATCTCTAGGAAAACCTGTAAAGGTGGTGTGCTGGAAATGCGGAAAGGAAGGGCACTACAAAAGGGACTGTAAATCTAAAGCTCCTGATATAGGAAAGGGATCTGACGATGCTCCTTCTGTAGAGGCAAAAACCACCTTAGATGAAGGTGGGGATGTGTACTTGACTTCTTCAAGTACACATGTAGATCATGAGGCATGGTTGATTGACTTAGGTGCATCCTTTCACTTTACTCCCCATTGAGAGTGGTTCTATGAGTATGAGAAATACAATGGTGGTGATGTCATCTTAGGGGATGATAGGAAGGCTAGAATCGTTGGTTGCGGAAAAGTAAAGTTGAAGTTGCAAGGTGGAAGGGTTAGAACACTTCCGGGTGTTCTGCATATTCCTACATTGGCCAAAAATCTGATTTCTGTAAGCAAGCTGGATGATGTAGGTGTAAAAACGGTGTTCGAGAAGGATACCTGCAAGATGGTTCGGGGAACACTGATATTGATGAGGGGAGTTCAGATTGGAACTCTGTACAAGCTACAAGGTAGCACTATTGTTGATGGGTGCAACAGCTCTGTGGTTCATGAAAGTGGAGCATAAAATCTAGTGGTCTCTGGAGAGAAGACCATACTGTGGCATCAAAGGCTTGGACATATTAGAGAGAAGGGTCTTCAAATACTTCATGGTAAAGGTATGGTATAAGGTATGAGTAATAGCTCTTTGGATTTGGTTTATGTGAAAATTGTGTATATTGGAAGCAGAATTGGGTGAGTTTCCCCTCTGGTGGTAAGAGGGCGAAATAGATATTAGAGCTTGTGCACAGTGATATATTTGGACCTATGAAGGTTCCATCACTGGGTAAGTCTGTGTACTATGTATAATTTGTAGATGACTTCTCAAGGAATACATGGATATATTTCCTTAAGAAGAAATCTGAAGTCTTTGAGAGGTTTAAAGAATTTAAGGCTCTGGTGGAAAACCAGACAGAGAAGAGGATAAAGGTGTTGAGGATAGATAACAGTGGAGAGTTTTGCAGTAACGAATTTGAGGAATTCTGTAAGAAGTGTGGTATAGCACGGCAGAGGACTACTCCATACACACGTGAGCAAAATGGAGTTGCAGAAAGAATGAACAAGACATTGATGGAAAGGGCAAGAAGCATGCTCAGTGATGCCGGGTTAGGACAAGAATTCTGCGCAGAGGCGGTGGAGACAACATGTTACCTAGTCAACAGATCACCTTCATCAGTGTTGGAGGATAAGACTCCACAAGAGGTATGGACTGGTAAGAAACCCTCTCTTTCACATCTGAGGGTATTTGGATGTGATGCACATGTACATGTTCCAAAGGAGAAACGAACCAAGTTGGATAGTAAATCTGAAAAATGCATCTTTATTGGGTATAAGGATGGTTTAAAGGGTTATAAGCTTTGGAAACCAATAACAAGGAAGGTTGTGCACAACCAAGATGTGGTGTTCAGAGAGGTGAAAG
Source organism: Pinus tabuliformis (assembly GCA_031772625.1). Classification (NCBI taxonomy): domain Eukaryota; kingdom Viridiplantae; phylum Streptophyta; class Pinopsida; order Pinales; family Pinaceae; genus Pinus; species Pinus tabuliformis. The sequence goes on from CM062807.1 coordinate 431,061,160, forward strand.
ATGTTATTAAACATGAAGTCCAACCAAAGGAACCTGAGAAGATAGAGTTTGAGCTAAAGGAGGAAGAATTAGACTCTACAACAGAGGAGGAATCAGAAGATGAAGAGCCACAAACTCCGGGTGTGAGAAGATCAGTTCGAGAAAGAAGGCAGCTAGAAAGGTATAGTCCATCTACTTTCTATTCAAAATTTGCTTTAACTATTACTGATGATGATCCCAAAACTGTGAAGGAAGTAGTAGATTCAGAGGATGGAAAACTCTGGAAAGAGGCCATGGTTGATGAAATGGCATATTTGCACAAAAATGAGGCTTGGGATCTGGTGGAGTTGTCGACTTGAAGGAAACCCATTGGCAGCAAATGGGTGTTCAAGAAGAAGACAAATGCAGAAGGAAAGGTGGAGAAATACAAAGCTCAGTTGGTAGCAAAAGGTTATTCCCAGGTGCCAGGAATTGATTTTGGTGATATTTTTTTCTCTTGTTTTCTTTCCATAGGGGGCCACATGAAAGCTTAGTCATTTATCCAGCCCTGCAATGCCCATTGTTTCTCTACACCAAGAGAACTTCTCGGAGCTCACAGATTTTTTCAATGCATTTGCAGTATTCTTCAAAGTGTCCACCTTTACCAGCAACACCTTTTTGTCTTCTATCATATCCCTTTCAAAGTGATACTGAACATCAATGTGCTTTGTATTTGAATGATATGCACAGTTCTTTGCCAAGAAAATTGCACTTTGGCTGTCATAGTCTATCCTTATAGCTCCCTGTACTAACCCCATACTTAAACACAATCTCTGCAACCAAACTACTTCCTTGCTTGCATGAGTGGTTGCCATGTATTCTGCCTCTGTAGTTTATAGTGCCACTATAGATTGTTTCTTACTCATCCAATTGACTGCACCTCCAAATAGGTTAAACACATACCCACTTGTAGATCTTCTCTGTTCCGGATCTCCAACCCAGTCTGCATTACCAAAGCCACGAATATCCAACACTCTATCCAATCCTGGTATTCCTTGGTAGCACAAACCATAATCACTAGTTCCACACAAATACCTAAAGACCCACTTCATTGCTATTCAATGCTCCTTCCCTGGTTTTGACATAAACCTGCTCAATACTCCCACTACATGTGCAATGTCTGGTCTAGTACAGACCATGGCATACATCAGGCTACCGACTGCACTTGCATATGGAACATGGGACATGTCCTGTTCCTCTTCTTGTGTCTTGGGACACTGTTCACTAGATAACCTCACACCTATAGGCATAGGAACCTTCACCGATTTACTATCTTGCATATTAAACCTCTGCAGTATTGTCTCGACATACTTCCTCTGGTTTAACTAGAGCTTCCTCTTTTCCCGGTATCTTTTAATTTCCATGTCCAAAATATAGTTTGCAGCACCAAGATCTTTCATGTCGAATTTGGAGGACAATTGGGTCTTCAAATCCTGGATAATTTCTTTGTCATTTCCAACCAGCAACATATCATCCACATACAAGACCAGATAAATAACACGGTCACCAATTAATTTAATATACACATAGTGGTCTACTTTAATTTTGGTGAAGCCAAGTCCTTGTATAAATGTATCAAATTTCTGATACCACATCCTTGGCGACTGTTTTAACCCATACAGAGACTTCTTTAACTTGCATACCAGTTCTTTCTTACCCTTCACTGCAAAGCCTTCAGGTTGCTTCATGTAGATCTCCTCTTCCAGATCCCCGTGAAGAAATGTTGTCTTCACATCCATCTATTCTACCTCAAAATCAAAAGCTGTAGCAACATATAAAAGTAATCTAATAGAACTTACCTTGGCAACAGGAGAAAAAATATCACCAAAATCAATTCCTGACACCTCGGAATAACCTTTTGCTACCAACTGAGCTTTGTATTTCTCCACCTTTCCTTCTGCATTTGTCTTCTTCTTGAACACCCATTTGCTTCCAATGGGTTTCCTTCCAGCCGGCAACTCCACCAGATCCCAAGCCTCATTTTTGTGCAAATATGCCATTTCATCAACCATGGCCTCTTTCCAGAGTTTTCCATCCTTTGAATCTACTGCTTCCTTCACAGTTTTGGGATCATCATCAGTAATAGTTAAAGCAAAATTTGAATAGAAAGTAGATGGACTATACCTTTCTAGCTGCCTTCTTTCTCGAACTGATCTTCTCACACCCGGAGTTTGTGGCTCTTCATATTCTGATTCCTCCTCTGCTGTAGATTTTAATTCTTCCTCCTTTAGCTCAAACTCTATCTTCTCAGGTTCCTTTGGTTGGACTTCATGTTTAATAACATCTTTCACCTCTCTGAACACCACATCTTGGCTATACACAACCTTCCTTGTTACTAGGTTCCAAAGCTTATAACCCTTTAAACCATCCTTATACCCAATAAAGATGCACTTTTCAGATTTACTATCCAACTTGGTTCGTTTCTCCTTTGGAACATGTACATATGCATCACATCCAAATACCCTCAGATGTGAAAGAGAGGGTTTCTTACCAGTCCATACCTCTTGTGGAGTCTTATCTTTCAACGCTGATGAAGGTGATCCGTTGACCAGGTAACATGCTGTCTCCACCGCCTCTGCCCAGAATTCCTGTCCTAACCCGGCACCACTGAGCATGCTTCTTGCCCTTTCCATCAACATCTTTTTCATTCTTTCTACAACTCAATTTTGCTCAGGTGTATATGGAGTAGTCTTCTGTCGTGCTATACCACAGTTCTTACAAAATTCTTCAAATTCCTTACTGCAAAACTCTACATCATTATCTGTCCTCAACACCTTTATCTTCTTCTTTGTCTGGTTTTCCACCAGAGCCTTAAATTCTTTAAACCTGTCAAAGACTTCAAATTTCTCCTTAAGGAAATATATCCATTTATTCCTTGATAAGTTATCTATAAATGTACATAGTACACAGACTTATCCAGTGATGGAAACTTCACAGGTCCAAACACATCACTATGGACAAGCTCTAATATCTGTTTCGCCCTCTTACCACCAGAGGGGAAACTCACCCGATTTTGCTTCCCATATACACAATTTTCACAGAAATCAAAATCCAGAGAGATATTGCTCATACCTTATACCATACCTTTACCATGAAGTATTCGAAGATCTTTCTATCCAATATGTCCAAGCCTTTGATGCCACAACATGGTCTTCTCTTCAGAGACCACTAGATTTTCTGCTCCAATTTCAGGAACCACAGAACTATTGCACCCATCAACAACAGTGCTACCTTGCAGTTGGTACAGAGTTCCAATCCGAACTCCCCGCATCAATACCAGTGCTCCCTAAACCATCTTACAGGTATCCTTCTCGAACACTATTTTTACGCCTGCATCATCTAGCTTGCTTACAGAAATGGCCAATGCAGGAATATGTAGAACACTCGAAAGTGTTCTAACCCTTCCACCTTGCAACTTCAACTTTACTTTCTGTGACCAACGATTCTAGCCTTCATATCATCCCCTAAGAAGACATAACCACCATCGTATTTCTCATACTCGCAAAACCACTCTCTATGGGGAGTGAAGTGAAAGGATGCACCTGAGTCAATCAACCATGCCTCATGATCTACATGTGTACTTGAAGAAGCCAAGTACACATCCCCACCTTCATCTGAGGTGGTTTTCACCTATGCAGAAGGAACATCATCAGATCCCTTTCCTTTTTCAGGAGCTTTTGATTTACAGTCCCTTTTGTAGTGCCATTCCTTTCCGCATTTCCAGCACACCACCTTTACAGGTTTTCCTAGAGATTTAGATATCCCTCTAGATTTAGATCTCCCACTCGATGACTTATTTTTGTTTATGTTCTGGGACCGTCCTCATGCAGACAAGGCATCACCATTCTGGCTCTCCATATTTTTCTGTCTCATCTCCTCCGTCAACAAGGATGAGAATATTTCATCAAACTGCAAGGTAGTAGCATTGCTACCTATTGCAATAACCAGACTATCCCACGAATCTAGTAGAGAACACAATAAACTAATGCATTTATCTTCATCTGAAATTTTGATATCAACAGATGATAACTGACTTACCACAGTATTAAACGCATTCAGATGCTTTGTCACCGAGTCTCCATCTTTCATCCTCAGGTTATACAACTTTTTTTGTAGGAACAGTTTATTCACTAGAGACTTAGATTGGTACAAAGTCCCTAACTTATCCCACAAAGCCTTCGTCGTAGCTTCTCTTGATACATTCAGAAATACTGAATCTGAGAGACACAATCATATTGTGCTCTTTGCCTTCCGATCCAACTTCTTCTATTCTTCATCAGACACTCCCCTTGGTTTAGTACCCGGATCTACCGCAATCCACTGATCTTTATCCACCAACAGATCCTCCATATTGAGTTTCCACAACTCAAAACTCTGACCATTAAATTTCTCGATCTCTATCTTTCCACTGCTCGCTATCTTCTTTCACTACAAGAATCGATCCTGCAGATCTCCCACTGAACAGTGTCTACCACAGGCCCGAGTGAAACCCCTCAGCAACAAAGGCGACCCCTTGAAGCCAAAACAACTCTGAAACCAAATGTAGGTTTTAACCCCATACAAAAATTACCTGCATACGAATTTTAAAACACATAAAATAAACAATGCGAGAGCATAACACATAAAACACATATACACAGACATTTTCCCCTGGATCCCAAAACTGGGACTACTAGCTTGATTTTTCATTATTTTCCTTTCAATGTTACAATACATATTTATACATGCCGAAGCATCCAATACCATGGACCGAAAATCATCACGTCCAAAACCATGGACCGAAAACCATCAGGTCCAAAACCATGTGCGAAAAATCATGCACAAAACCATACGTAGGTATGCCCAACCTAATATAGGGTCCAAAAACAAAATTTCCCGGGGCGCTGCCCTGGACCCCATAGAGTGGGGTTACCTGCACCCCTCAAACCCTCTGTGACTCCCCCCGCTACGCAATCGGTGCAACAAAAGGGGGGCTCTGCCCCCCTTCTAACCCCCCAGTTAACTATGTGGGCTAGTCGTGGAAAGAATATAACACAACCCAACATGATGAAGAGCCATCGCAGGTGTTCCTCCTAATCTCCTTTTGCATCAAATCCGACCACAGTCGTTCCCAATCCGACAACTTCTCCTCACCATTGGTAGAGTCCTGATAACTATGCCAACTCTTTGGGAGTCCTAGAAGAGCAAGCCTCACCATATCATCCTCGACAACTGTGATTCCAACACTTCCAAGTTCGTCACGACACCGAGTGAACTTGGTAAAGTATTTTGGAATAGTCTCGCCTTTCTCCATTTTGATTTTTCAAAGTTTGTCCTTTAGTGCCAATTTCCTTTGGTCACTGTTGTTCTGATACAAGTCTGTCAATGTTTTCCACATAGCATATGGATTTTCCTTGCCATGGAGACTTGAGACAATGTGGTCTCGAACTCCCTCAAGGATTATCCGCCTCGCCTTCACCACACACTTCTTCCATTCGACCAAATTTTGTGCATCTGATGCTGCTGGCTTAGGAATTTCTTGATCAATGAATTCCTTCAAGCCATTATCCTCTAGCACAACCTCCATTCTGTCCCTCCAGGCTATAAAATTTGAGCTGCCTTCCAAGGCATACTCGAGCCACAAACCGTAGAACGCCATCTGCCAATCCTGAAGTATGTATTGAAAATTCAAATTTCACATGTAAACCAAAACTCAAAACTTCAAAATATCCTTTAGTATATTGAACTCAACTCTAATACCATGTAGAAAATCCTATAGATTTACAAGCTCATGCAATGTACTAAATCACATGACAAGAATCTACTTCTACTTTCAACCAACGGAAGCCAATAGATCGATGAAAACATTATGAACAAGAAGAAGATAAATCAATGGCATATAACAGAAGATGTATCTAGGAAAGCCACTGATCAAAACCTCGCTATTTGTATTGCATATATCAGAAATATGAGTGAAGATACAAAGCTTTTCTCTCACTAGTAAAATTCCGCATAAGTATGCTCAACTCTCCCAGCTCACAAGCTAGCTCTTGGCCAACACTTAACCAATTTTATAACTCTCCAAGCCCCTAATCTCTTGCATAATTCCTAGGATGAATAACCTGTATATAAAGGGAATTCATGCTTCCAAAACTGTGCAATCCAAACATAGGATCAATATTTGATGCATGCATGATATTTACACTCCAGTAAATAATACAATTGATAGTACACTATCCCTGCACTCTAGTCTCAACTGGGTCTTTCTCAGAATCGACATGCATGATTTTCTGATGAGGGAATCTTCAATTAACTAGAGTGACACTTGTGGATGCACTAGTGCACCAATTGACTGTTAACTCTCTATTAGTTCCACAAACAATTTGGAACTAATTTAACTAAACTTAACTCAGTAAACTGAGTGATCTAATTTCCAACTCAATTTAAACTCATATTGGACCTCTAAAACTTAGGGAGAACATATACATGACTTCAGAAAGACTTCCAACTCAAAATTCCTAAGTTAATTAAACTTAATTAACTATTTACAAGTTTCTATGAGAACAGAATTCGATTTTAATTCTTAGTTTAATTCAAGGACAAATTAAACTAGAATTTCTTGTTTCCATTTCTCAATGAGCTCTTTGTTTTCTTTGGTTTGCAAGCGTTGAGTGGTTTCTTAGCAAAAACAAGCACTCAATGATGTATAAGCTCCATATCTTTTTCTTTACTTAGTGCAACTCATTGAGTGGTCTTACAACTAAGCAAGCACTCAGTGACATTGGCAAATATACTACTATATGTAGTCTTTTCATATAGCTCCAAATAATACCCTTGCAATCGTTGACCTCCTAGTGAGCGCGTGCATCTACTATCAAGGTAGTTATCTGTTGACATGATATTATTTACCACCACAAGTCACTCCACAAATCCAACAACATCATAGTTCTAATATTACCTGCACCAAGGCAAGTATCATTGTTCGATAGGTATTTAAGTTGGAAAGCTGACACTTGGTGGTGGTAATAGTTTAACTGTAAGCACTGGGTGGTTTCTCAGCTAAATCAGACACTCAATTACTTATGTGCTCCCTCATGTGGCATAGGGTTTTATTGGGTAACCCATCATGTTATATCAAAAATACCATTTACATAGTCATCAAGTTTTAAAAATATTAATTAATCATATTCCTACTATGATGGTTCTTAAAAGATGAATTGTCAAATAAAATGGCATCATTATACATTCATCTCAGCACTAACATATGCATAGAATGTAGGACATATATATGTTAAGCAATATTTAGGTTAGGAAAACTTCCTTTCAATAATTGTCATGTGACTAGCGAAATAACAAGGATGAGACAAAATACAGGAGAGGGAACGATGGAGTGTGTTAGGTTTTCGCTACTTGCCGCAACTGAGGAGATCACCGATATTGGGGTTTCATCTCTTGACCAGAGTGTTGAAGGACAGATTTGAAACCCTTGCACTATGCCAGAAGGGATAGGACTCCTTGGGAACTCTCTTCGCTCACATTTGAAAACCATATCTGAATCAAATATCGACTATGAAAGGGAGGTTTTTTTTTTAATCAATTTATTGTTTAGGGCCAGATTTGCACCATCACAAATATGACAACATTCATTTGGATCTTCCTTCAGTGATCTAAGTGATTGGATCTCCACATTGGTGATCACACACTCTAGGAGCCCTGAAAAAATTGTTGGGGGTGCTCAAAAAGTTGTTGCAGAGGCTCGAATTGCCCATGCCTTATGGGAAGGACGGTTAGACTTTTAAAGGGTAAGCCAATACATGCCAAATATATTTTCCTAGAGGCCGGATGGAATAGATATGAAGGTTTCTATGCCTTTGTATTTTGTCATAACAATTTTACCATAAGAACTCAACCAAAGGACCGAAAAAAATAGACTGATATCCATCATTGAGGTAGTGCATCCCATAAATCTTAAATCTCCCTTGCCAGATATCGGTCTCTACCTCTCATATTCACAAATAGTTCCAGACAAGAAGGATCGGGATTAAAACAGAGGGTTTTGGAACTTTTTACCTGAAATCTACTCTCAAATACAATAGATCCCATAATATTAAGGAAATCATAGTTGACAGTTGCACCCCCATTGCAGCCTGAATGGGAGCCCAAAAAGTATGGTTCCCTGGATCAGGAAGAACATAACTTTTTCTTATTTTTTTAAAAAACTCCTGATGGTAAATCAACATTAGTCTGGGTGCAGACATTTGATCTGGTCTTTCAAATCAAGCAGAATATCATGCAAAATTTGGGCTATCCAACACTTCAACAAAACCTGATCTGTGGTGGCAGATCTCTGCAGGATGATCAGAGCCTACATGAATACAACGTTCTTCTTGCATCCACCATCATCCTAAATATGAGATTGAGAGGCGGAGCAGCTGGATCAAGTAAATCAAACGGGGCAGGAGGTGTTGCTATCTCTAGCTTACCCAAAGGTACAAAATCAAATAAAGAACATATAAATGGAGGTCTCTCATTCAAAGACATCCTCCAAGGGGAACCAATAGCTACAACAAACCTATAACAAACACACAATATTCCCAGTCCATATATAATGGAGCAATTGAATCATGTCCCAGAATTGATTATAGATCTTCAGGAAACAAACAATCTTTGCACAACTTATGAAGATCAAGCCATCATATGCAGATTTAATAGTTACTAACCAAAACCAATGGATCTCTTCCATTGGATTTTCACAAGTTTGACAACAAACCGTGAAATACACCTCTGCTCCAAAGGATTATTCATCATAAAGTTTGCATCATCAGAGGATCAATAAATTATCCTTCAGGAAGGTCCATGGTTTTGAGGATCAATGAGACTTTTCATTACCCCATGGTTCCCGGATTTTGATGCAAACACCATGATTGTATCAAGAATGCTGGTTTGGGTAAGGCTACATAACCTCTCCCTTCATTTTTGGCTTCCCTAAGCTCTAGAAGGCATTTGGAATTTCTTAGGACGATACATAAAGGCAGATACACAAATAATGGAAGAAAAAATCTATACTTTTTCACGAATATGTGTGGAGGTGGACCTCAGTAGATGCTTGCCGGATCGCATTCACTTGACACACAACATGCAAAGTTGGACTCAATTGCTAGACTTCGAGAACACAACCTTCAGATGCTGAATATGTCGACAAATAGGACATCTACAAAACATGTGCCCTGATGCCAAGAAAGAGTCATGAAGGAAGAAGAAAACAAGGAAGCAACCCAAAGGATGGAAATTTCCCTCCAATATGCCTGAAGAGGAAAAATATGAAGAATAAGAGGATCCCATTTCAAATGTGGAAAACTAGAATACACAAGAAAAAGAAGGAAAGGGGGAAACCTCTCGAGAAGCAACAAAATTATAGGTTTCTGTGACATAGTTAGAAAGGATACCTGAAGCAAAGGACTATGGCAGATACAAACATCACCATGTATCAGATAATTCTGATTCAAACAAGGAAAGTACAATAATAGAAGAAGGACATCAACTAGCTATTGTTTCATCCAAGCCATCTCAAGGAGAATGGCAGAAGTTTGAAAAGAAGAAATGAAGAAAATGTTAACCTTTTCTCTTCATCGGTTAGTTTGATTATTTTTATGAACTTATGATTATGAGTCTTCGACTTGGTGGTGGAATTCTTGCAAGCATCTACAACATGTAATTTCGTTTTCATTACTAAAATTATGATTTTTCATTGGAATTTTTTTTTTGTCATGTGACTAGCTATTTTGTTTAAGTGGATCCAACTAGGCCATCTTGGTTGATCTGTTATCTTCTTTTGCCCTCTACTGCAATTTACCTCATGCACAAAGTTTTAATCAAGGTCTTGAAATTTTGGACAGGTTTACTCGGTTCTTATTTATGAGCTCGTATTACTTCCCTTTTATCACACCCAACAAACCAAATCAAGACCAAATAAAGAAGGCAATAAGAAAGAATGAAACATAAAAAGACCACAACATTAACGCGTGACAAGAAGAAAAATAATGACCACACTCACAATCAACCAAAACAAAAAGCATGCTACCAATGGTAACAAACAAGCACTGCACAACACATTAAACATTTTGTAATCACTCCAACAAGAGCACTAAGAATATGCACAAAATCTTAGACAATTCCTATACCAAGGCCTTTAACAACTTCACAGCTCCAACGATCCTTTAAAACAGTTCAAGATGATCTTTCAGTAACTTAAAGAGCTTGAGGGTTTGTTCCCTCATCCATTTTTTCATTGTTGGCATATGGAATCTGCATGAGCTTTTCTCTTGATTTGTCACACATACACAATTTTTAATCATATCAACCATCAACACATTAACTCGTTCCTTGTTATGCAAATCCTATGCATGTTGATTTGATGCTTGCCATGCTAACACTAAGCATGCTTGACTGATGTTGTTCATTGGTCTAACACCTATGTTGGTTACATAGTTCTCCACTTTGCGCATACTACGCACCCATGAATGGATTAACTATATATTATGTGTTAGGGAAGATATGTATGTAACCTAAGGAAATTTAAGGTTGCACATATTGTGCACACTACTGGATTTAAACATGGTATATGTGAGGGTGTATTCGTACAAGGTATATGACGAGTTTAACCCCATGCATGCAACACAAACGACCATATAGTTTTAATAGTTTATGGGTAAGGACATACTTATATATACATAACATCTGAGAAAATCAATCCAGTCCACACTGCGCATAATTAAAATGTGTATGTAATGTATGCACCCAAGATGGGCACGATTACACATAGCTGATTATATGATATGCACATAATATGGTTGTGCATGTTGCGCACTAGAAGACTATAAAAGTTGTCGCTTGCTTATTATTTGGAATGGATGCAATAATTGTGATAAGTGCCGATTCCATTGAGTGAGATCTTCATTGAGTTGTAAGGTTTATGCAAAATGGCCCCTAACACTTATTTGGCCGATTCTATTGTCTTGATGGTGGCTACATTGGAATCTAGCTGGAGAATTTATATAGTTATAACAAATGAATCATATTCCTACTATGATGGTTCTCAAAAGATGAATTGTCAAATAAAATGGCATCATTATACATTCATATCATCACTAACATATGCATAGAATGTAGGACATATATATGTTAAGTAATATTTAGGTTAGGAAAACTTCCTTTCAATAATTGTCATGTGATTAGCGAAATAACAAGGATGAGGCAAAATACAGGAGAGGGAACGATGGAGTGCGTTAGGTTTTCACTACTCGCCGCAGCTGAGGAGATCACCAATATTGGGGTTTCATCTCTTAACCAGAGTGTTGGAGGACATATTGGAAACCCTTGCACTATGCCAGATGGGATAGGACTCCTCGGGAACTCTCTTCGCTCACATTTGAAAACCATATCTGAATCAACTATCGACTGTGAAAGGGAGGTTTTTTTTTTAATCAATTTATTGTTTAGGGCCAGATCTGCACCATCACAAATATGACAACATTCATTTGGATCTTCCTTCAGTAAGTGATTGGATTTCCACATTGGTGATCACACACTTCGGGAGCCCTGAACAAATTGTTGGGGGTGCTCAAAAAGTCGTCGCAGAGGCTCGAATTGCCCATGCCTTATGGGAAGGACGGTTAGACTTTTTAAAGGTAAGCTGATACATGCCAAATCTATTTTCCTAGAGGCCAGATAGAATAGATATGAAGGTTTCTATGCCTTTGTCTTTTGTCATAACAATTTTACCACAAGAACTCAACTGAAGGACCGAAAAAAACATACTGATATCCATCATTGAGGTAGTGCATCCCATAAATCTTAAATCTCCCTTGCCGAATATCAGATCTCTACCTCTCTTATGCACAAATAGTTCCAGACAAGATGTATCGGGATTAAAATAGAGGGTTTTGGAACATTTTACCTGAAATCTACTCTCAAATACAATAGATCCCATAGTATTAAGGAAATCGTAGTCGACAGTTGCGCCCCCATTGCAGCCTGAATGGGAGCCCAAAAAGTATGGTCCCCTGGATCAGGAAGAACATAACTTTTTCTTATTTTTTTTAAAAACTCCTGATAGTAAATCAACATTAGTTTGGGTGCAAACATTTGATCTAGTCTTTCAAATCAAGCAGAATATCATGCAAAATTTGGGCTATCCAACACTTCAACAAAACCTGATATATGGTGGCAGATCTCTGCAAGATGATCAGAGCCTACATGAATACAATGTTCTTCCTGAATCCACCATCATCCTAAATATGAGATTGAGAGGCGGAGCAGCTGGATCAAGTAAATCAAACGGGGCAGGAGGTGTTGCTAGCTCTAGCTTACCCAAAGGTAAAAAACCGAATAAAGAACATATAAATGGAGGTCTCTCATTCAAAGACATCCTCCTAGGGGAACCGATAGCTACAACAAACCTATAAAAAACACACAATATTCCCAGTCCATATATAATGGAGCAATTGAATCATGTCCCAGAACTAATTATAGATCTTCAGGAAACAAACAATCTTTGCACAACTTATGAAGATCAAGCCATCATATACAGATTTAATAGTTTCTGGCCAAAACCAATGGATCTCTTCCATTGGATTTTCACAAATTTGACAACAAACTATGAAATACACCTCTACTCCAAAGGATTATTCATCATAAAGTTTGCATCATCGGAGGATCAATAAATTATCCTTCAGGAAGGTCCATGGTTTTGAGGATCAATGAGACTTTTCATTACCCCATGGTTCCCAGATTTTGATGCAAACACCATGATTGTATCAAGAATTCCAGTTTGGGTAAGGCTACATAACCTCTCCCTTCATTTTTGGCTTCCCTAAGCTCTAGAAGGCATTTGGAATTTCTTAGGACGATACATAAAGGCAGCCACACAAATAATGGAAGAACAAATCTATACTTTTTCACGAATATGTGTGGAGGTGGACCTCAGTAGATGCTTGCTGGATCACATTCACTTGACACACAACATGTAAAGTTGGACTCAATTCCTAGACTTCGAGAATACAACCTTCAGATGCTGAATATGTCGACAAACAGGACATCTACGAAGCACGTGCCTTGATGCCAAGAAAGAGTCGTGAAGGAAGGAGAAAACAAGGAAGCAACCCAAAGGATGGAAATTTCCCTCCAATATGCTTGAAGAGGAAAAATATGAAGAATAAGAGGACCCCATTTCGAATGTGGAAAACTAGAATACACAAGAAAAATAAGGAAAGGGGAAAACCTCTCGAGAAGCAACAAAATTACAGGTTTCTGTGACATAGTTAGAAAGGATACCTGAAGCAAAGGACTATGGCAGATACAAACATCACCATGTATCAGATAATTCTGATTCAGACAAGGAAAGTACAATAATAGAAGAAGGACATCAACTAGCTATTGTTTCATCCACGCTATCTCAAGGAGAATGGCAGAAGGTTGAAAAGAAGAAATGAAGAAAATGTTAACCTTTTCTCTTCATCGGTTAGTTTGATTATTTTTATGAACTTATGATTATGAGTCTTTGACTTGGTGCTGGAATTCTTGCAAGCATCTACAACATGTAATTTTGTTTTCATTAATAAAATTATGATTTTTCATTGGAAATTTTTTTTTTTTGTCATGTGACTAGCTATTTTGTTTAAGTGGATCCAACCACACCATCTTGGTTGATCTGTTATCTTCTTTTGCCCTCTACTACAATTTATCTCATACACAAAGTTTTAATCAAGGTCTTGAAATTTTGGACAGGTTTACTCAGTTCTTATTTATGAGCTTGTATTACTTCCCTTTTATCACACCCAACAAACCAAATCAAGACCAAATGAAGAAGGCAATAAGAAAGAATGAAACATAAAAGACCACAACATTAACACGTGACAAGAAGAAAAATCATGACCACGCTCACAATCAACCAAAACAAAAAGCATGCTACCAATGGTAACAAACAAGCACTGCACAACACATTAAACATTTTGTAATCACTTCAACAAGAGCACTAAGAGTATGCACAAAATCTTAGACAATTCCTATCCCGGCCTTTAGCAACTTCACAATTCCAACGATCCTTCAAAACAGTTCGAGACGATCTTTCAGTAACTTAAAGAGCTTGAGGGTTTGTTCGCTCATCCATTTTTGCATTTTTGGCATATGGAATCTGCATGAGCTTTTCTCTTGATTTGTCACACATACACAATTTTTAATCATATCAACCATCAACACATAACTCGTTCCTTGTTATGCAAATCCTATGCATGTTGATCTGATGCTTGCCATGCTAACATTAAGCATGCTTGACTGATGTTGTTCATTGGTCTAACACCTATGTTAGTTACATAGTTCTCCACTTTGCGCATACTATGCACCCATGAATGGATTAACTATATATTATGTGTTAGGGCAGATACGTATGTAACCTAAGGAAATTTAATGTTGCACATATTGTGCAAACTACTGGATTTAAACATGGTATATGTGAGGGTGTATTCGTACAAGGTATATGACGAGTTTAACCCCATGCATGTAGCACACATGACCATATAGTTTTAATAGTTTATGGGTAAGGACATGCTTATATATACATAACATCTGAGAAAATCAATCTAGTCCACACTGCGCATAATTAAAATGTGTATGTAATGTATGCACCCAAGATGGGCACGACTGCACATAGCTGATTGTATGATATGCACATAATATGGTTGTGCATGCTGCGCACTAGAAGACTATAAAAGTTGTTGATTTCTTATTATTTGGAATGGATGCAATAATTGTGATAAGTGCCAATTCCATTGAGCGAGATCTTCATTGAGTTGTAAGGTTTATGCAAAATGGCCCTAACACTTATTTGGCCGATTCTATTATCTTGATGGTGGCTACATTGGAATCTAGGTGGAGAATTTATATAGTTATAACAAATGAGGAAGGGTAATAGACTTTAAGGAACAACACTGCTACTAGTTGAACGCAAAAAATGAAGCTGGAGCTAGAGTAACTATATTTATAAGGGTGTTAATAAATTTCAAAATTGATTATGCAAATTTTTCTTTAACAAATTTTACATTCGGAATTGTCAACAAGTTTCATAACTCCTACATATTAAGGAATCCCTCCAACCTCTATCCTCCCGTAAATGCAAGATTATTTGCAATAAAATTTGAACTCTTACCAATGCTTGACATTAGCCCTTGGAATGAGTCTCTAGCCAAAGATATGAGACAATGATACTTTACTTCGCCTGCGATCTCTATCTCTGAAAAAGGTAGAATACATAAACATGCCATAATATTAACATGTGGAAATACAACTACATTCTCAAATCTATGTCCATGATCCCGGTCCTGGTCTTGGTCCTGATTCACAAACCTTATCTCATTTCATAAAAAAATTGATGGAGAACTAAGGAGAAAAATGGGATACTAAAGAAGTGTCTCACCATGGGGAATCGAACTACGGGGTCACAAGTCCCAAGTAATTCCCACTATCATAAGAAAAGAGAGTTGAAATATGTTCAAAACATTTCTTTGACCCCTTCTTGTTCCTTTTTTCCCAACTACAAAACAAGAAGTCATGATCTGGCTACAATTGAACCACCGTAATGCTTCTAATTGAACTACCATAAACATATACATGTATATCCAACCACACATTCATTAACATACATAGCTAAATATTCAAAAACATCTCATCAATTGTTCATCATGCATATAAATTGGGAAATAAAATTTTAGGCATAATTCACGCAGAAGTAACCACGTAAGAACTGTAACTCAACATTTATGATGAACATACATATACCATATTACTTATCTGATGAATTATGGACAACTAAAGGAGGGGCTTCTACTCTCCTCCCAAATGTAGGCCAACTGAACTTTCTCACACTTAGCCACCCTCGAGCTAGATCTAAGATCTGAGGAACTGATTTCATAGAGTTAACACACCAGTGGATTGGTTAAGCTCTAAGGTCTGTGAGCTAGGTCCAAATGTAATGCAATAGTAGTATGGTGGGCTAGAGTTATAAGAGGAATGAGAATGATGGAAATACGTTGATTGATCTAGTCTAAGAAACAAGCAAGGAAGATGCAGTCACGTTAGAACTCTAAGGCTTTGTCCACCACACCCAATGAATGAGAGGTGATTCATTAGTGGCCTGATCAATGTAAAGGGGGAAATGGTAGATAGATTCACTACTAACAGAGAATGGTATGGGAATTATCAGTAGGGAAATGATGTGAGAGAATATGCAACAGGATGATGTAGGGGATTTGTGTTTGATGTCCCTGTACAAGCATTAGATGGTGTACTAGCTCTTTGGCTAGGGTGAAGGAAGGAAATAGAACCCAATCCATGTCCCCCTTTGCTGCATATATTCCTTAGCATCACCCCCCTTGGTGCCTCTTAGCTTAGTCAAAGAGGCATCACTTGCCCATTGTGGCTCCATAAGCGCTTCGACTCTTCAAGCTGTCAAAGGTTGAGCAACTAGCATTGCCTTTCATGTCATAGTCAGTTGGTGGGTTTGCTGACTCTAAATTCAGAACATCCATATCCCATTAAATACTTGGTCAGAGGTATATCTTTTCCCAACAACGAAAAATGGGGGTCTGGAATTTAATTCAACGGGGTGCAGTAGGGTTGTTCAGAACACAAAGAAACCTAGCAATTTTCTCCACGAGATCAGGGGGATCCGTAAGGAGGTCCAACCTTATGTTATGTTAATTAAATTAATATCATTTATTAATTAGGAATTTTGGCCACTTATGGCTTTCTCTCTTTCCACGTTGGTGTGGCCGTCATAGTTGCATTACACTAGCAAATTAGGGTCTGGGGATGTTACATAACTGATATGGAATGGGGAATTTGTCCCAATGAGAAAATCATAGGCACTTTTCCATATTTTGAACCTGGGGTGCTTCAATTAATTTCATCTGTGTTTCGAAGTTTTGGTGGTAGTTATCATGCACTCATAGGACTTGAAACTTTATAAAAACATTTTCCATTATGTGGGTAGATGTGAAAAGATAAAGACAAAATAACCATACTTTTGGGATCTAGCCAATTTGCTAGGTATTGGGTGTGTTATTCTATTATTTAAGAATTTGTGTGATGGATGTGTAATTGATAGTTGAGCTCCCTTATGGTGGATATGCAAGAAAAGCTACGAACTCAAATCTTACCTAAGTGTTGAATTTGGTTGTTTACTAAAATATCCTTTTGGAGGAGAGTGGTAGATTGTTAGCATGGACTACCTAAGGAAATGAATCGTTAGTTTCAATTTTATCTTTGGTGGTATTAGGCATATCTTAACCAAACCTTTTCCCTGGGCTTGTAATGCATTCATTTGGTTTGAAGGAACTTTTTTGGCTTATGGTTTATTAACTCTCTCTATCCTTGGTTTTATTGCTTTCCATTCTATTTGGTCCAACAACATAGTCTATGTTGAATTATATGGCTCCACTAGACTATAAGCCTTTTAAGTTCAAGTTTTTACTTTTTAATGTTATATACTAGTGTCTCGAAGTTAGTGTGAGGTATGCCTAAGGACCTACTGGTTGAGGAAAATACCTTATGTGTTCTTCTACTGGATAAACTATGTTTAGAGGAGAAACAATGCATTTTTGGGATCTTCATGCTCCTTGGTTGGAACCTCTAAGGGGTACTAATGGTTCAAATCTAAATATGGTGAGAAAGGACACAATGCGTTGGTAAGAATGATGTTTAGTGCTCCTTTAGGTTCTTTAAATTTATGTGGGTCTCGTAGTTACCAAAATCATGTGGTGAATTATTTTTCTCCTCGAAGTTGGCTACACAACTCATTTTATTTCAGGATTTTTCTTCATCATAGATCATTTGTGACATGTGGGAAGGGCTCATTTAATTGTAGCAAGATGCGAGAAAGGAATTGGTTGTGATTTTGAACTTTCCCTTTCTTCCACTCCTCTTAACTACAATAAGAGATCAACAAGCTATATCAAAGGCAAATTATTCAATTTCATTTCGTCCATATCCCATATTGGTGAGATATGAGTATTTTCAAATACACTATTTCATCCATAATTTCTCACTGGAGGTTGAATTATCCCTTCAATGCCAAAATTATTGCAACAACTGGATTTTATCGGAAGAATCCAAGGTTATTTCTAAGGCCAAAATTATTTGTGTTGGAAACCGAGTTATTTGGGGAGGTTACTCTCTTCTTCCAAGGGGGTGAATTCATCTTGAAGACAAAAATAAATAAGGATACAAAATTAATTATTATGGGAGTCATTACTATAGTAGATCCCAAGTTCCACAAATAAAACTACATGTAATCTCTTGGAGTAGTTTAATAAAGATTAGCTAGAGCATTTGGTTTTTATTACATGGAATTACTAAGCAAAATTAATTATTAGTGGTTTCATACTTTATTCCACCAGACCTCTTTATTTTTATGATAGTTTCTTGCAAAAATGTTTGTTTGAATCCTTGGAAGAAAAGTTGAAAAAAAATTGCAAAGAAAAAAAATATTGTACTTAGTGATAAAAAAGGTTGCAGTAGTATATTGTAGGCTATTGTATTGTAGCAATATTGGAAGGCAGATTGTGGCTATTTCCATGTTTATCTATTCATGGATGACATATGAAAACATGCCTTATAAGGAATCACAAATTCCATAAATAATTTAACAAGAAGTCAATTGCAGTTCAACAATACATCAATTGGTTCTTTGGACAATGATATTATTATGGAGAAAAGAACAAGACATATCAACAAACCCTTATCCATAGGAGTTCATATTCCTCTTCAGCACAAGCAAAAAAGGGATCTACATAAATAAAAGGAAGTGGGGAATCGACTCTTCATACTTGGGTCAAATTTATTGTTTATGAAGATAAGTGATGTTCTCTCTCAATTGGAGTAGAGACACATTTTTGTCCAACGTAGCCCAATTTGATTGGAAGATTTTAAGTTGTGCATTGAAGCCATCACTGCTTGCCTTGGTTCAACACAAGTTTATGGAGCATCCTTGAAAGGAGGTAAGATTTGTAGTCACTTCTTGCCTCTTTGAGATCATAAGGATAACTTCCCTTGTTCCCCCATACAATGATGACATTCTAAGGAGAGCGTTGTAGATGATTGAGTAGAGCTTCCAAGGATTGAATGATATCAAGGACCTTACCTTTGGTAAGAAACTCAAGGTTTTGGATACGGTGGCCAGACCTAGAATGTGCGCCATTATACTAAATCTAGATTGTAGTGGTTTGATTTTCCAAATATTCTATTGTTTCTCCACCAACATCAAATAATATCATCCAGGAATTGTAAAAACAAACATGAAATTATTTTATCTTTAATTTTAGGTGATGATGATGCCATTTGCAAGCAGTTGTGCTCAAAGGTGTTGACTATTTGGAAGAAAGAGCAGGTTGTTTCACTTGTTGCTCATAAACTATCAGAAAGATTGATTAAGCTTAATCTTAAATGGTTCAAACGGAAACTGAATAAAAGTGAGATAAATTCAATGGGGTTGTAGGTCACACAATATGCCAACAAAGGTAAGAACCAAAATGGAAGGAAGAAAAATTTCCCATCATAGCAGGAAAGGAGGGAAGTTGGTCATTGGGGAGGAATTGGTAAAGGAAAATATTTCTTGCAATCAAAGGGTGCCATGGATAAAGGAGTAGGTGAGACTGTGGAGCATGGAGTCAATGTCATACCGCAAGACGAAAACATGTTAGTTGATGAGGAACTGATAGAAGAAGAAAGAGTTGGTGAAGCACAATCCTCATCATCTATATATACCATAACACAAGAGGATGAAAGAAGAGGCGAAACCTAAAATTAGATGGGTGAGTTGAACAGGTAAGAAGAAGTTGCGGATTTGTGGGAGCTTGCAGGAGGCATATTAGAAACAAAGGGAAAACTCAAGAGGCTAAAGGGCACAATGTTGAAGAAGAATAGTGAGATTGGAGAATGGAGGATCAAGAATCCAAGGTCAATTGTTAAGGTTTTTAGTAATGAAGAGCAGTTAAAACACCTGATGTAATAACGATGATGATGTAATAATTAGGAATTAATTAATTGAAAGTGACAAAGGAAAAGGAATATCATAAGTCATTTTCATAAAAGAAGAAAAATACCCATGATATTTGGATGAACCATGGTATTTTGATAGTCCGTGACTATTAAAGGAGATGAGAGATCACTCCTTAGGTATGCATTTAGGATTATTGTTTTTTTTTTTGAGTTGAGCTCTTGGAGCTTGTTTGGATGACGACCCACATCATT
Organism: Pinus tabuliformis; assembly: GCA_031772625.1. Taxonomy (NCBI): domain Eukaryota; kingdom Viridiplantae; phylum Streptophyta; class Pinopsida; order Pinales; family Pinaceae; genus Pinus; species Pinus tabuliformis. The sequence goes on from CM062807.1 coordinate 431,081,458, forward strand.
AGAGGGTTAGTTTCAGTGGGGTTATGGTATTGATATAAAATTCCATATCCACTTAAAGGGGAGGGATAAAATCATATCCTCTCACTGGGCTTAACATGGAGATCGTGTGGAGAGCTAAATCAAATCTCTTATAATTTAATAACATTGGAGGAGCCATTGTCGATTTTTTTTGCTGGGCAGAATGCACGAGCTTACTGCTGTGACCCGGTGGGTTCCATCTCTGCACGCAGTCGCCACTCAGCAGCCTTTTGCTACTGAGATCTCAGAGCCAATGGATCCCCCAGATGAGGGCGATCCACTTTCAGATCGACTCCAAGGAAATGAAGAAGCAGTTGATGCGTTTGCCTCCCTTATAGCTGCGACAAGACCTCCAAGAATTAGGCCAACAGTAAACAAGTTTGTTAAAAATCTTGATGATATTCCAGAAATCTCCCTTCCTCCTGCTCTTCCTCGCAGAGCAACGTTGTCTCTCACTGAACGTGGTCTAGTTGGACAGTTCATTGGGCTATGGCTGTCCCCCAAATCGGTTCAAAGATGGGTCGAAAGAAATTGGAGCTCAACCATCAATGGGAAAATCTCAATAAGGTTTTGTGGAAGGGGATACTACACCTTTCATTTTGAAACAAAGGAAGACAAAGATCTAATCTTCAGAAATGGCCCATATTTCATGGATACGAGAGGACTATACTTAAACTGATGGACCCTAGACTTCGATCCTAAAATGGATGTGCCAAGTGCAGTGCCAATATGGGTCAGGTTACCTCATCTCCCTCTACATTGCTGGGGAGATGAGTCAATAAAGGCCATAGGAAATGCAGTAGGAAAATATATAGATAGATGTGAACTGAAGGACAATATGCATGCATGTGCTAGAATATGCGTGGAAGTGGATCTAGGAAAATGACTCCCAAAAGCGATAAAGATCAAGGTCGACCAATGGATGCATATACAACAGCTGGACTACAAGAAGATTCCATTCAAATACAAGGTATGTCACGAATATGGTCATTTTGCAAATAGATATCCTAAAAAAAAGAAAGTGAAAGTGTTGAGGAACAAGAAAACAAATGGGAGCAAGTAAAAAGGAAGAAACCCACTAACAAGCAACCTCTCCCCCCATCTTCACAGCCCCAAGTATTAAATGAAACTTCCTCACCATCTCCTTCTGCTTCCCTCCCCCCACACCTCACAAACTCGAACCCCTTTGGGCCACTAGAAGACACTCCAGATCCTCCCTCATCCCGATCCCGATTGCATTCCCACAACCCCCTTATCTTTTCCTCCATCCCTTCAAACCCTTGATCCCCCCTCTCCCCCCCCCCCATCAGTGGACCGTATCTTAACTAGAAACCAATCCAAAGAGACTCTACAAATCAATGAACACCAAAAAAAAGCAGGCAGAAAATCTAACAAGGAAATAAGGGATGAAGCAGCTACCAAAGAGATGGCTCTAGGTACTCAGCAACCAATGGACTCCTTCCTTGGGAAAAACATAGGAAACAGTGAGAAAAATCAGCAGAGAGGGAAGGGCATCGTGCACCAACAAACCAATAAATAATGATAGTGGTCTCTTGGAACTGTCGTGGTCTGGGTACAACCTACAAAGTAAATGCAGCAAGAGACATCCTAATGAAAGAAGTGCCAGACATTTTCATGATCCAGGAGACCAAAACAAACAGTCAAGAAACTGGAAAAATGATACAAAAATTAAAAAATTATGAAGGATTAGGGCTTGAGGCAACATGAGCCTCAAGAAGAAACCCTTCGGAAAATAGGGAAACGGGAAATGACAAATCAAAAATTCAGCAAGCATTGGAACAAAATAGATTTAAAGGATCTCAGCACAAAGGAAAATTACAACCTCATCAACATATATGCTCCAAATCATTATAAAGAAAAAGAACAATGTTGGAACTCGGTAAAAGAAGTACTAGCAGAAAGTCAAAATGGGAAAATAATTTTGGGAGACGATCTAAACTTGGTCAGAAAGATAGAATTTTTTTTTGGAGGGACTTATCATGCGGATCCGTTAAGAGAAGCCCTGTAAGAAATAATGGAGCAGCACAATCTAATTGACATTTCGCCAAGCAATGGGAAATACACATGGAGCAATAAGAGAGTGGGTAAGAGTAATATAAAGGAGAGGTTGGACAAAATTTTAGTTCAAGAAAACATAGCATCTGAATACACCTCTGTCAAATCCAAAATTATACATACAACAACTTCAGATCATAAACCAGTAACACTCATTTTGGGAAAAACAGACAATCAAGGTCCTCTTCCTTTTAGATACAACTCAATCTGGGACAACAATGAAGATTTCAAAACTCAAATCAAAGAGGGATGGGCACAAAACATTACAAGATCACCCCATTATGTATGGGAAACAAAATTAAAAAATCTGAGAATAAAGCTAAAAATATGGGCAAGAGAGAATGAAATTAAAAAAAAGAAAGGAAAATAGAGCTGCGAAAAAAAAATGGACACAGGATTACTTGAAAGAAAATGAATTATTTTGGGAAATATACAGACAAAATAGAAAGGAAGAAGAAGAGCACAGATTGAAATCCATATGCCTTTGGCTGAAAGTAGGGGACAAAAATACTGCCTTCTTTCACAACACAATGAAAATTAGAAGAGCCAAAAATCAGATAGACCAAATTAAAGTGGATGGGAAAGAAATAAAGGGAGTGGAGGAATTAAAAAAAGTAGCCCATAACCACTTCAAAGATCTATTAACAGCAAATGAACAACCAATAGATCATGAGGATTTTCTACAACACATCAAAAAAAATAAGTGATGAACAAAATTCAGAAATAAACAAAGAAATCTTTGAAGAAGAAGTGTTGGCAGCAATATGGAGTCTTCATCCAGACAAGGCTCTGGGGCCAGATGGGTTCACAATCACCTTTTATAGGCAGCACTGGAATGTCATAAAAAAATATTTCATGAGAATGACAAAAAATGTATTAAAAAAAAGGGTAGGAAATACCAAATCATCTTATCTGGCTCTAATCCCAAAGGATTCCAACCCAACAACATTCAACAGATATAGACCAATATCTCTCTGCAACTCTCGCTACAAAATTATCACAAAAATAATAGCCAATAGAATCAAGAGAGTTCTCCCTGAAGTAATCTCTGAAAATCAGGGTGGCTTTGTCCCTAACCAGCAAATAATTGACAATGTGATTATTGTACAGGAAGAAATTCATATTAGCATTCAAAGGAAAGAGAAAGGAATTATTATAAAGCTAGACATGGCAAATGCTTTTGATAGAGTCAGCCACACATATCTAACAACAATTCTTAAAAAATTTGGGTTCTCTCAAGACATAATCGAGACCATACAAGCTTGCATGTCAACCCCTTGGATAACGCCTCTAATAAATGGAAGACCCAACAACTTCTTGCAGATCTCAAGAGGATTGAGACAAGGATGTCCTCTATCTCCATTTATATATATTATAATGGCTTAAACGCTAAGTGAAGCATTGGAAAATCAAAGAAAAGAAAAAAAATTCACAGGTATCCAAATTGCAAAAGGAGTAAAAAATATCAATCATTCTCTTTTTACTGATGACACCATTTTATTGGGAGGGGCATCAAGTATAATAGCAAGAAGATTTAAAAAATTTCTGGATGACTTTCTTCAGGTATTCGAAGGGATTTTAAATAATTTGAAATGTAGAATATATGGTTGGAACACTCCAAGAATAATGCAGAACATTTCACAAATCCTTGAGATACCAACACAAGCAACCCACTTCACCTACCTAGGACTTCCAATAGCCAAGGAGAATGTGAAAGATAAAGTTTGGAGCAAGCATGTTGAAAAAATGAAGGACAAAATACAAAGATGGGGTATGATGTGGCTCAATTTGGCAGACAGGGTGATTATGATTAAAGCACTACTTTCAGCTTTCCCAATATATCAGTATGTGATTATTTTGGCTCCGGCAAGCACTCACAAGCAAATGGAAATAATCATAAGAAGCTCTCTCTGGTAGGGAGGAAAGCAAGAGAACAAAAATTTCAGCCTAGTTAAGTGGGACCAAGTCACACTACCATATGAATAGGGAGGTCTATCCATTTGTTTACTAGGCTTAATGAATGCTGCACTAGGGATGAAAATAATATGGAGAAAGATAACCGGAAGGGAAAGTTGGTGGAAAAAAGCGCTTGCCACAAAATACTTGAATCAAACCAAAACAAAGTTATTGATAGACATCATTCCTGTGAGGGCTTGCACGCAAGTTTGGAAACTTGTAAAGAAAATAATCCCCTCAATCAGGAACCATATATCTTTAACTCTAGGCAATGGGAAATCAATGTCAATCTGGGATGGCAGAATAATGGGAAAAGAGCCCCTAAACCTTCAACGGGATCTCCTTGGCATACAAATATGGATGGCAGAAAGAGGGCTGAACACTCTTCACTCAATGTCAGCATGGGATCAACAAACTTGGCATGAGTGGCAAATCACATCAATCCCCTTAAACTTAAAAGGACAATGGGAGAAATTAAAGCATCACCTCAAAGGGGCAACACCCATAAGCATCGAGGAAGAGGACGATTATGTTTGGGATCCAAGTGGAGAAGGATACACTGTTAAAACAGGGTACAAAGCACTTCAAGATCAACAAAACCATCAGGAGTGGAGCCTCTGGAAAGTGGTTTGGAAAACTGAATGTCTCCCTAAAATCAAAGCATTTATATGGACTCTTCTCAAAGGAAAAATACTAACTACTGAAAACTTAAAAAAAAAGGAATTCAGGGTCCATCTAGGTGCTCCATGTGCTTGATAGAGGAAGAGTCCATTCAACATCTCTTCTTGGAATGCAGGATAGCCAGAGAATGTTGGAAGCAGATTACAAGCCCGTTGGAAATCAATTTAAACTTCACAAATAATTTCTCAGAGTTTTAGAAAGCATGGGAGAAGAATTACCCTTACTCTACAAAAACAAGGCTACAATAATCAGGCTTTGGAAATGCCTTTCACTGGTATTGCGTTGGCATATTTGGCTAACTCGAAATAAAAGTATCTTCAAAGACCAAAAGCCAAGAACAGGTAAAATCTTATCTAAAACATGGGGTTTAGTCTCAGAAATTTTAAACACTAAAGGGATGTCAGCAGTGGATCACAACAATCTTCAACAAGAGGAGAGAGATTGGATTGGCAAAGCTATTTTGGAAAACATTGGGAAAACAGGACCAAAGAAATCTCCTACAACAAGAAATTGGAAACTAAGGATGAGTGAAAAAGAACTTGAAGAGTGGAGAAAACATAATAAAGAGGTTGATAACCTCGCCAATAAGGCTACAGAAAGAGAATCAGGAAGCATCAAGGAAAACAACGAAATATATTGCAGTTCCATCCCATAATCTATTACATTCCTCATGAAGTAAGAGAAAAAAATGGAAAAAGGCATGAGGAAAATCAAAACAAAAGTGAGAGTACACCAGAAGATCAAAAGGCATATTTGTTAGCAGATGCACTCAATTTCTACCTACAGGAGTATAATCAACAAATCCAAATAAAATCTAACACCATCTAAAGCCCGCAGGCCAAGGAAGATAGAAATATTCTTTGCCTGAATCGAGCTGATATCTGTCATATCAGTGTCAAGTTTCAAGAAAAATATGTGTTCATAAATTGCAATCGAATGACCATATTGAAACACTGCAACACGACTTGTATCCTCGCGTTCATTAACAGGATTAGTAATTTCAATGCTAGCTTCTGTAACTCTCCAGTGAATAGAAAAAGTTCCCAGTTATATGTTTTCAGCTTTCTGTGTCAAGCCATCAGTGAAGCATTCTCTCAGTTAGGAATTTTCATACACCTGTGTCATCCGTCGTCCCTCTGCGAGCTCTCTATTATTCTCTCAGCCATCTCCAAACACTTTAACAACAAGTGCATTCTCGTTTCCCCCAACAAGCATATCGCTCCCAATAACTCCCTGTGTATCCCTCCCTTGAATCGACATAGCATGCTACCCTGTGTATCCATTCCTTTGTGGCATCTTCTCTGTGTGTCTCCCTCTTCTTGAAATCATCATCACTCCCTTCAGATCCATTTGCCTTCTCATAGTGTTTTCTCCATCATCCATGCAGCTTCCGTAAAATTTTCGGTGGACATTCCTTCAAATAAGCTTCAAAGCATCTCTTCAAATCAAGTCTAGAGCATCTTCTCATTGCCAGATTGGGCGCTGCTATGTATCTGTCTCCATTGTGTGGTAACAGGCTGCAACAGGTCAAATTCCTATCCCAAGGACAATGAAGCAGAGAAAAAGAATCTCAGTAGAAGGTATATCATAAACATCAGTAAGATCAGCAAGAGCACATACAAGAGGAATAAAAAAATTACAAAAGATATAGCAAGTCAGAGGATCAAAATGGAGCGAAATCCTATAGAAAGAGTTGCAAAAAATGAAGGTTGCCCAACTTGCAAGGCAAATAAGTTCATGATAGGTAGGTTCAATGAAGCACTCAAGGATCTTAGGTCGGAAATGAAAATAGAGAACATCTATAAACAATGAGACATAGATAAGTAGAAAGCCGAAATTATAGAGCTCAAAAACAAATGCAAGCATCTTGAGGAAGCCATAGCCTATATCAAGTCAATCACTCAGAGCCAGCAAGGGGAAAACTCCACCCAACAAAGCAAGAAGCAACACTCTCAAAAGGAGCAGTCAGTCAACCAGTATTGAGAAATCATTTAATTTTATATGTATTGCAAGTTTATCTTAATTCTAGGACAATATGTACGGCAATACACTAAGCTAACCAAAGGAATACATAGAAAATTGGACTCAAGATTAGAAATAGGGATTGTGCTCCCATTTTCATCTTTCTACTTGAATCCAATCCCCATCGAATGTAATAGGAGTTTGCTACTCTCTTTTTTTGCAATATAATCAATATCCGATCGTGTTAAAAAAAAAAAAGATTGGAGGAGCCATTGTCAGCCATTCAAATATGTTGTTAGTGTTTTAATAGGTTCATACTTGGCATGTTTTCCTAGATCCATATTTTATATAATAAGGATGATTTTCTTATAAGTATTATCAGTTTTTTTCTTGATATTTTTTTGCAAAGCGCCATGGTGTTATTTAAATTTTCAGAAAAATTATCTGTGTAAATTTTTTGAAGAAATCTAAAGAAGAAATTTATCATTTTTTTTATTAAATAATTAAAATGAGTATTATAGGATCGTATATCTATAACAGTAGAAGAAATAAAACACTGATAACAACACTCAATTAGTAAGGATCAATCCAAAAGAAACTATGTTGATACATGAGTGATTTATACAACACATTCTGCAAGTCAATCTAATCCATCAATAACGACAATATACTAGCAAGAATCTATAACATCAATATATTGACCTTGTAATAATAATTAAAATATCACATCATGTAATGAATTGAAGTAAAAACAACTACATCACCTATACAACACAATGATCCCTACTGAAGAGGAGGTCCCTTCCTCCTTAGCAGGGGCTAGTGATTCACAGTGCAAAAACTAGCGATTCATAAGTAAGTCGCGAACCAGAAATGATGGTGCCAAAACCAAACCCCCCCCCGGCACCCCCCAAAACCTACCCTCAATCCATACGTTTTATATAGAGAGACAAGAGGAAAAATTGGAACCAATTTCCCCAAATCATGACTATCAGTGTTAGAGACAAATTTATATTATATTATATTTGCTTGTTTTTGGAAGATCTTAGTTGGAAAATGACTTAAGATCTAGTTACATTAGATTGATCTATCATGAAACCATTTAAGGATAGGATAGAGTTGTTTCATTTTCTAATTAGTTGATCTATTTGGGTTGTTGTTAGTCGACGATTGCAACAAGAAAGGCCTCCTGAAAGAACCACATGTATCTCCCAATCCATGATTTTTTTGGAGAAATTTCTCATGATTCACCTAATTTGGGATGTTTCGAAAAAAACCAATGTTTCAGATTTTCTATATTCATCTTTGTTTCTACAAAAATAATGCTTGAAGATAGTTATCTAATATTACCTGACACGAGTTTTGAAAACTGTAGATCATGCGTTGGAGCCTTATGGATTCAACTTGGGTATGAATTAGGCAACATCAATCCATGTCAAAATCCTTAGGAACAAAACACACATTCTAGAATATCTCTTAGACCTGTGTATGTGTGTCAACCTCAAGGTTGTTGCAGTTACTGCATGAAAGCTATAGGGCTAGAGTTAGGAAAAACCATAATTAGTAAAACCAAAAACAATCCTTTCTAATTCATCAAAAATAAAGGAAAATAACAATAATTAACTACTCTAATATTTGTAAGCTTAATGTGGCATATTCACGAAGAAAAAGAACAATACAAGTAATAGAAGGGAAAATAAGTGCAATAAAATGACTAAAAATGGTTGTTTGGAATGGTGAAAAAGGTGATAATTTGACAACACAACATCTCCCCCATGCTTGGACTAATACATGTCCTTATGAAATAAGATAGAGTTGAGAATAAAGAGTCACATATCCCTAATGGAACACTCATCATTTTTCATTCCACCCTTGACAAATATTTTTGTTCGAGATATTTTTTAGGGCTACAAGGGCAACAAACTTTCTTGTTTATTGCAAAAAATTTCCATTATGACGTTGCCTGATACCTCTTCCAACAATTTTCCCTTTATCTTGAATGATTTTCTTATTGTTTTTCCATTGTCCCTCCATGAATGATTCCATTAAAATAATGTTGATGGCGTTGATCATTTCTCTTATTCCTACAACATGTTATTATGGAGCAAATTTCCCTTCCATATCCAATGTTGGTTCTTGTGTGGTAGCATTGATTTGCTATGTTGAACACTAGTTATTTTGTGGCAGCGTTGGTGTTGGGTTGGGAATTTGTTGCATCTATTGGGTATACATACATGCTATTATAATATGCTTCTGTAACAAACATAAATATACACTAAATAGTAATTAATTAATGAAGAGACATGTCCCAAAGGACATGACTACTTGTGAAAGGGTACCTTGCATAGTATATAAGAAAGGCCCTCATTGTAACATTCAATCATCCTATTCATTTCTACCAGCTTATAAATAATATATATATAATACATTGTGTATTTTACATTTCATTTCAAATAGCTACGATGTTTGTTTGTTACAGTGGTATTATAGATATCCAACCCTCTGGCCATCAACCACTGCATAGTCTGTCCATTAAGCTTGGGATCTGGAAATCATGGGAATGTATTCCCAAGAAGTATCATATGACCATAAAATTGATCAAGAATTATTATTGGAAATGAGAGAAATACTTATGAAATCGATAAAGCTTCTCAAAACACTGAATTCAACACCTACAATGGAGGAGGGCATTGACATGAAAGAGACTAACAGAAAATAATGCTCTAACTGGGAAAAGCATGTTGAACATGTTGAATTAGGAACTCCTAAGGGTGATATAAATGAGACTCCAAAGACTAATCAAATGAACAACAACGAGACAATTTACAAAGAATGCAGAAGAAGTAAGCAATTATGAAACTTTCACAAGAAGATACTCTGAAACTATCCATGTAAGTTATAGAGATGAAAAATTGAAATATAGAGAATATCAAGCCAACCACAAGACTTGTAAAATTGAAATACCAATGCCCATTAAAGATAGTGAAACAAGAAGTCTGCAAGGTAGTTGTAGAGATGGAAAATCCATGCAGAAAGGCTCTAATAGGGCATTTCCAATAATGGAATCCAACTAATGATTTCAGTAATAAAATCTAAATTGAATGAGATGGTGGGTGTGAAGGACAAGACTTTAGCGAACTACATGGTTCTCCTAGTTCATAGTGGAAAGACTGAGGAAGAGTTTAAAACAAATTTTAAAAACATTCTTCGTGATTTGAGCGAATCATTTATTTCTTGGTCGTTTGGCCATATTGCCTCTCACATGCATTGTTACAGATCTCCATAGTTGAAAATCTAATCTGTTGAGGAAAGGCATATTTTTTTCCAAATGAGGAGAAAAAATTATCAAACCCACAACAATGTTAATGCTAAATTGTTAGGATGATATTTGTTTGGATCCGTTAAACACATTCAGCGAAATCCTAACAACATTGGTGGAGAAATTGAGAACAATAATATGAGATTGCTAGAAAAAGCATATTTGAAAGGCTAGGAAAATTGCATGGGTGGAATAAAAATCTTAATGGATAAGTCGCTAATAAAAACAGAAAGAAATCCAAACCTTATTCTCCACTTTTTAAGTACAAAAATAATAGAATAAGTGTCACCAATTTTCCTACATCTAAAAGATCGAAGCTACAACATAAGCTAGAATTGATTGCAATTCGAGTGGTACCTACTTGCCCAACAAAATCTAGGCCAATACCTACAAAGTATTCAGAACTATAAAAAATATCATGATCAAAGCACAAAAAAATTATGTTTTCAATATGTTTAGGGAAAATATCGATCCACAAATTAAAATATTGAACATAGTAACTGCCAATGAAGGAACTCATACATCACATAACTTGGAAGAAGAGTGTTGTTGTGTTAAACATACGTTATGGGGCAACCAATAATGCATTAATTAAACATTTCATGCAATGTGAAAAAATGATATCCGATTCCTATTTTCTCATATCTCGTTTCATCGAAATGGCAAGCGATAAAGAACCACAAGAAGAGATGTATGATCTAGATTGATTAATTCCAAGAGGAAGTTCATTCAATCAAATTGGTGTTAGAAACCTATCTAACAATGGGCATGGTGATTTTAAAAACCCCGATGATGGTAAAGTATAGTTCAACATAAAGGATATTCAGATTGGCCAAGAAGAGTATTTTCAAGGTGAAGATCGATTCCATATCATAGACATGGACCATATATGAGACTATATGAATTTGCGCGTTCGTTTGATCATATAAGATATTCATATTCCTTAGGATTCGAAAGCCTTTGAAAAGAGTGTAAATATTCTTCACCCAAATCATCAGTATAACCATGAAAACTTGAACTAGTTGCATTCCATGAATAGATTTAATATGCTGATCAGAGCTTTGAGGAGGCATTTTGACATGAAGGGGCTTAGAAACAAGTCAGATCATTGGTATCGCATAATTAAAATGAACCCTAAAGTCTGAAGAAACTACCTTATTTCATAGAGAATCTCTTAGAACGTTGCACGAAATGATTAAAATTGAGATCAAATGTTGGATCCCAACTTAGTAACGCTGATAACCATTCCATAGATCATGGAGGCTTTATGATTACATTCTATACCTAAAACAAAAGGAAAGAAGGTTGTGTCCATGACAAAGCCAAGTATGGATAGCGTGAATCTAAACAGGCTCAAACACAGTTGTGCATGGCTAAGAGATGGACATTGCTCCTCTTCAACAAAGAAAATGGGTTTAGCATTCGTAGATAATTGTGAACATTTCTTCAGGTGGAGGGTGACCTAACATTCCAAACATGCACACCGATGGATCATCTAGTTATGGAAAAAGCAATGTGCATCTGTCAAGACACTGTGAAGCTCGCAAATTTTAGCCACGTTAATAAACATTTTGAGACACAACCATACGAATCTATGGTGACTATTAGACATAGATATAAATCAAAGAATTTTAAATGATAAAATTGCTTTATAAAATTATTAATGTTGCTTTTTAAATACTTTTATAAAGTTATTTTCTAAAAAAATAATTGCAATAATAACAATATATATAAAATAAAAAAAAATAAATCAAAAGGGAAATGGATAAACCTCAATTCAAATATAGCATTATCGACGAATTACACATGTCAAAGTGATGTACTTAACTATAAGAGAATTGTTTTCATTATGCTTTGAGGGGAAAACATCCCTTAAGGGGTTGGCAATGTAACAAACATAAATATACATCAAATATTAATTAATTATTGAAGAGACGTGTCTCAAAGGACATTACTACTTATGAAAGGGTACCTTGCCTAGTATATAAGTAAGACCCTTATTGTAACATTCAATCATCCTATATATATATATATATATATCTATATATATAATACATTGTGTATTTTACATTTCATTACAAACAACTACAATGTTTGTTTGTTACAACTTCTTGTGTTGATATTTAAATTGCCCTAGAAAATACATAGTGTTAAACAAAAAGCATAATAAATATTGATGCTTCCACCTTTTAATGCATAGTAACCAATTCTACTTGTTAACACCTTCCTTTTTACTCTAATTATAAAAGACAAGAATTCTTGCCCAATAGCACCATACAAATTTTTTTAATCAATGGCTGTCGCATTTTGTTAATATTGCATTTATCATAAAAGGGCCTTCTTAAAACACATGCCTTGATTAGTCAATAATAAACAAAAATAGGTGATATAAGTTATAATATTTCAATCCACGATTACCTGGATCAACTTATCACTCTTATGTTTAATTCCCATAGCCAACATACCTTTAAAAGTAACCTTTTAACAATTACGGTAGAGTAGCAACAATTTGGACATGAAGTTGCAGCAAATTCAAAGACATTGACATTTCATGCAAACAAAACTTCAGATTGAGGAAATTTTCGGTGGATGTGTTCATCACCATTTAATTTCCTTATCTAGAAAAAGTCACAACAATCCATTGCACATACCCTGAGATATAAAAAATATGTTGCTACAGGAATTGCAACAATATTTTACGGGTGTAGCGCAAAATTTGTTAACTATTTTCTCACAAATTACAAATTTGCTTTCTATGAAATTTAATGAACACGTTTTTACTAATTTAATCCTTCTCCACAACAAAAATTAGAGCCATATGATGCATGGATCTTGAGATATAAGAAAAATGGTTGTAGGTGATGATGCTTAAATTTTCAAAAATTGTAAATTGGTTTTGCTTGAAACTTTGCAGGTTTGTTCATCTTATCTTAATTCTTCCCTCCTCCAAGTTTCATGGCCCTCCAATGCGTGATTTTGGAAATATCCACAAATCAATTTCTACATTTAAATCGAAAAACAATGTAAATAAATGTGAAATTACCCAAAGTTGTATCCTTCTTCTTGGCAGCCTTTTATTCTTGTGCATGGATGCAACTTAATACAAATAGATGATGGGCTCTCATGTACAAATACAACTACCCTTTCTTCTTTCCCACACTTGCATTTTTTCATGTCCACATGCAAACAAAGTAGATTTGTCAACATGAGATCCAACCAACCTGCACTTACCCCTAAACATTGTAAATTTTGAAAGGAGAACTATAAACTCAAAACGAGAACTCTAGTAAAAAAACCCCAAAAAACATGAAAAACAGTGCTAAAAGTGAACAATGTGTATACTGGAACAATGTTCTTTTTTTAGGGTTAATTTTCAACATATTTAAAAAATCGCAGTAAAACCAATTTTTTTTGTGCAAAAACCAATTGTTTTGAGGAAAAAAACACACTAATGTTTTTGGTAAAATAGCATTTTTCTTTCCCATGTATAATTTCAACATTTTTTAGGAAAGATGATAAAGGTAAAATAATGGGATCCAAAACACATTAAAATTCCATCAGTTTTCATCCATGTTGTTAAACATATAATAACATGACACTAAAGATCGCTAAAATTCTAATTGTTTTCGACCATAACATTAAAGATAAAAAAAAAATTGGAAAATTTTCAACCATAGAATTAAAAAACTCTAAGTTTTCAACACATCTAAATCATGACATTATGAACAAATTACATGACTAAATTAATCAAAATGTCAATACTTGTAGATTGAATGAAACATAAATTATATCTCTAAGTTATTGTTGCATTGTAGATATTCTAAACAATAAAACTCATCATAATTAAAACATATAAACCAACAAACATAAAAATGACTCATAACTTCATCTAACATCATATTGAAATCAAAATTTTATTTCAAGATACGATGCAAACATCAGTTATATAAACTGTCTTAGACGATTATTCAAAATCCCTCATATTTTCTTGCACACCATTAGAATTCACATATTCAGGTGAATGACTAGATGCAGATGAAGATGTTCCATATTCTTCTCTTTCATCAACTAGTGCCCCATCTAAGTCCACATGCATGTCCACCATTTCAGGTTTCAAAATTCTTCTGGATCTACGACTGGTTTCAACAAACTCCCATCTCAACACTACTTTTTCTGGTAACGACCTCTTTAGAATCTCTATCGTCTAGAAGCAAAGAGTTCCTCTCTTTGTTAAATTGAAGTCATAAACAAGTGTGTCAACATACTCCAATTTTAAGAGGTTTGTGCGGCGACGATTTATATTTGTACCCTTTCTTTTTCTATTTCCACCAATTTTTTTATCAACTTCCATGTCTGGCTTGTACACACCATTGAATGGGTGTGTATTTGTGGCATACCAATGTACTTCAACACCTGCAACATCTTCATTTTCTGTAATGACCTTTATAACCTTAGCAACTCAGAATGGATAGACATTGAGATCTCCATCTACTAGCAATGCGATCATGCAACCCTCCTTAATATCCTGTACTGAACCCCTGTAAAGGTCTTCCATGGCCTCACGTTGTGCACAGGGTCTTCTGGAACCAATAGACATTTCTCTTTCCTCTACCTATGAAGAATTAATAATACCTTGATATTGTTGTTGTTCAATAATGTTTCTTTTCTCATGTTCATTTGACACATTTTGTGGCCAAATAAATGGAGTTTTCAAAGGTATATCTTCATTTGTTGTTCTTGAAATGATATCACTTTGATTATCGAAAAAAGACTCCCACCAAGCTGAATCAACAATATCAAAGTACTCATATGTATATCTAATACATTTATTAATTTCTTCAACGCAATCACAATAATTTATATCTCTATTTTGCCTATGTGCATTATGAACTTTAGCAACTAATTGTAATAACAATATATTTGACGCAAATGTTGGATGATCTGGAATGAAATTCAAAGATACCAAACCTGATGACGACACCCATTCTGTAATAGTTGAATACTTCTTGCCCCATATTAGTGTTTTCCTATCAATTTTTTTTTATACGAAATTGATGTTGGAAGTTAATGTCATTAAGTTGTTCAATTCATTTCTCCTCACCATGCTATTCTAGAATAAACTTTCGCATGTCAATAGTTTCTTTCAACACATCAAAAATACGTTGTAGCATGTATGATTTCTTAATACATTCAAGTAATGATGACAAGCTCCCAACATCCTTCCTCCTCAATGTGACTGAAAAACGACTGAACATCTGATCAATATGGTCATGAGTGTGCCCAACAAGAAGGAAACCAATCTTTACCTCCTAAAAAATTCTCAATTCAACAAGCATGTTTAGATATCCAAAAACAATCTGATTTTTGTTTTGACGACAAGTGTTGTCCAATTGTAGACACAAAACTTCAGGAAGATTACCAGACCAGTGAGAAATCACATCATGAATTATGGTTATTGTCAGATTTGCATCATTATGAATATTTGGAGCTATGAAGTATACCCTTGGCAACATTTTCCCATTGAAGACCATACAACCAACCAAGTGATACTGAATAAAATTTTCCTCCTATAAATTTTTGGATGTGCGAACAAAATGTGGTAGACGTGTTTTATTCTGGTCCATACCATCAATTATCAAACCCAAATATTTATTTGGATTACCATGACACTTATTTCGATACTTGTACAACTTTTTCCTTTCACTTGTTTGTTGTTTGTGATGCTCTTGAAGAGCTTTGACAATGGAATCTACTCAAAAGAAAAGATAATCATTAATAAACACGTTTTCATAGTTGATGACTATATAATTTTAAAAATTAATGTTATGAATGCTTACCTCTTTCTTCCCCTTCACATTTATCCCCTTTTTATTTAAGAGAAGCACATGTACTACAAATCCCCATCCTTGTCTTCTTAGGAATACAGACATTGTTGAATTCTTTCTTCCATATCTTCACAAAATATTGATATGTAATAAATTGACCATTTCATCTAGCACCGTCTCCATATTCTTTGTATAAGTTGTAGATCTCTCGTCTTGAGAAATTATCTATAATATGTATTGTATCTCTATTTGGAATACACTCTCCATGCTTTGAAAATAAATCTTTCGTCCATGACATTACAGTATTTGATAATGGCCCAAACTGTCGTTTATGATGTACTTCTGAATAAAATGTGGGATCTTTTTCCAAATTTTCTTGGATTCTTGACAGACGGAAATTACCCATTGAGATATATTTTGAAGCCTTTCTACATATAAATAGATACCCAATATGATAATCATAACTTGACAATGTAGATTTCATGCACCCCACTAAATATGAATTTTGCATGCTTTTATTCATTGACAAATATCTCTTCCTTTTCTCCAATGCAAACTTGAAATCCATATGTTTCAAGCAATCCTTTTGACAACATTCACTTGAAATGAGAGCACTGATAGAACTTATTCTCATGAGATATTATTCTCTACCCCTTGTATAACTAGAACATCTTGGATTGATACGAAAAGGTCTGCTCCTACTCCTCGATACAATATTTGCTAGCAACATCTCCATCATTGGATCATCATCTGTATAAGCATTTTCATCATCATTATGAGGAATATTATCCTCACTATGATCATCTGTGCTTTTGAAATATTGACTTGGAGGATATTCTTCATCTTGCCCTTCTTCAGTGCTACCCTCATAGTCCTTAGAATTAGGACTAAATGGAAAATTTGACTCGATATTTATTGGATATTCTTCATCATGTGCATTGTCAGTGCTGCTCTCATAGTCCATAGGATTAGGACTACATGGAAAATGTGACTCTTTACTTATTGGAAATTCTTCATCTTGCCCTTCGTCACTGTTTCTCTCATAGTCCTTAGGATTAGGACTAAGTGCTTCATCCTGCCCTTCGTCACTACTGCTCTCATAGTCCTTAGGATTATGACTAGGTGGAAAATGTGACTCTCTATTTACTGAAAATTCATCACCCTACCCTTCGTCACTACTTCTTTCATAGTCCTTAGGATTAGGACTAGGTGGATAATGTGACTCTCTATTTTTTGGAAATTATTTATCCTGGCCTTCATCACTATTGTTCTCATAGTCCATAGGATTAGGACTAAGTGGCAACTGTGACTCTCGATTTATTGGAAATCACTCATCCTGGCCTTCATCACCGCTTCTCTCATAGCCCATAGGATTAGGACCAAGTGGAAACCACGACTCTCTATTCATTTGAAATTCTTCATCATTCTCTTCATGACTGCTGCTCTCACAATCCATAGGATTAGCACTAACTGGAAACTGCGACTCTTTATTTATTTGAAATTCTTCATCATGCTCTTCATCACTACTGCTCTCATTGTCCATAGGATTAGGACTAAGTTGAAACTGTGACTCTCTATTCATTTGAAATTCTCCATCATGCTCTTCATCACTGTTTCTCTCATAATCCATAGGATTATAACTAAGTGGAAACCGTGACTCTCTATTTATTTGAAAATCTTCATCTTGCTCTTCATCACTACTACTCTCATAGTCCATAGGATTAGGAGTAAGTGGAAACCATGACTCTTTATTTATTTGAAATTCTTCATCCTTCCCTTCATCAATGTTGCTTTCATACTCCTTAGGATTAGGACTAAGTGGAAGATTTGACTCTCTATTCATAGTGAAAGAATTTCCGTTATATTCATCAATATGAATAGAGTTGTTACGCGATGAAGATGTTGATGCTTCACAAAGCAAAACTTCACTATCAGAAGAATCCATGCCTTTCAAACAGAAGAGGTTGAATGATACAAATGCACTCTCTCCTAATGATAATATATAGCTTAAAGAATGAAAATTTCCCTCCAAAGTTTCCTTCTAAAAATTTTCGCCAAAAATTTTCCCTCCAAAAATTTCATTTCATGTATTTTCCTCCAAAATTTTCTTCTACAATTTATTGAAAAATTTTAACTAAAATTTTCTTATGAAATTAATATTTTAAACTAAATCTTTAAATTAAAATTGTAAACTAAATATTTTACCTAAATTAATTTTTTACTTAAACTATATAGCATTTACTAGACAATTGAATATTTATTTTAATTTTTATTATATCTTCTATCACACATTTAAAATAAATTGCTATATCACCATAACACGATTTATATGTTAAGTTTTTATATAAAAAAAATTAATACCACATTCACCATGCAGTAAAACAATTCCATAATGTTTGCTTTATCATAAATTACTATATCGCCATAACAAGATTTATATGTTAAAGTTTTTTTATAAAAACAAATTAATACCACATTCACCATGCGTTAAAACAATTCCATAATTTCCGCTATATCATAAATTTCATTATTGTTATTTCTCACATCACATCAAGGCTTTTCGAGGTTCGTTAAAAGACTTAGAGCGATTTTGTGGAGTAGCTACATTGTTATCGACAACATATTCAACGGAAGATTATCACATTTGAAAGGTTAGTTTCCCTTTTGCTGTGTGCAAGTCTTAAACTCCCATAGGTTTACTAGTAGTTATGTGTCAATTGGGTTGTTATCTTCATGTAAAATACTAGACCAAAAACATATTCCAGTAAAATAATATTTAACTTGTTATCAATGAAATTTAGATTTCTCTTAGAAATAATAGATTTAGATGTGCGAGGCTTACCTGATAGCCCCCTGGCAGGAAGGAGGCCACTACGTTAGTAGTGGGCCCGGTCGTGCCCGACGGTGGCACCCACCCCGGTGGCCCAGCCTGCCAAGGGTGAGGGATGATTCTTAGAATCAGGCCTCCACCCTCACGAGCATGTTGGGCCACGGGGGTAGGGCAAGAGGGGACTGCACGCAACCCCCTCCTACTCCACCCCCGCGACCATGCAAACCTCTCCTACCCCAGCCCCAGCCCCGCGGTCGTGTAACCCCCTCCTGCCCCACCCCCGCAGCCTAACGGGCCCATGGGGGTGGCAGACCATTTTTTTAATTTTTTTTTTGTTGTTGTTAAAGGTTATGTTTTAAAAATTATTTATGATTTATGATTATTTATCGTTTTTAGATTTTGCTTCATTTTTTTGTTTACTTGAGCTATTGATTTTTTGTAATTTACTGATTAAAGGTGGATCCTCAAAAAATACTGCTGAACGAACCAAAATTGAGCTAATAACTACAAATCTATCAAGTGCCTCAAACGATAAGAAGATGATTTCTTACTGGAAGAAATCACAAGAAGTGAATCACATAGAACATGTATGGTATGTGAAAGATAGAGAAGGCGAACAATATCTGCACATATATCTGTATGTTGATATCCCTAATGATAGTGAACTTTATGAGGTGTGGGGAAAAGTACTATACATCTATTTGATACTGGACATTGAAGTTGTTTATGTACTTACAAAACTACCCAAGTCACATGACAAGATTAAATATCAGTTATCATTTTCAATGTATGACACGACAAAGGAATCTACAAAGATGTGTAAACAAATCATAAATGAGATTGCACAAGATATCGTAAGTATTATTATTTATATTTATGTGTTTTGTGTTATTGTAACTATATCATTATATTTTTATAACTTAGTTTTTATTGACATATGATATTTTGTTTGACATAATTTTATTGAAAATATTTCAATTATGTTGGAAGACATTTATTTCATAGAGTAAGATATTATGAATGTTGCTAGCAATTTCTACTCAGGGTCAAAAGAAGATATGGAAAACAAGCAAAAAATAGTAATTCATGATGCTACAAAACTACATCCAAGGGATCAACAAAGAATGTCTATAGTGGATAAATCTAACAAAGGTAGACATGTTACTTTTGAAGATGAGGAAGTTGAAACTGACACTGAAGAATATGTTTCCATTACTGAGGATGAGATTAGAACTGATGTTAGAAAGGAGAAGAGCCATAAAAGACCAAAAGTAAAAATGCCCAAGAATGTCTGTTCTAGTTGATGACGAGAATGTTACTTATCTAGAAGAAAAGAAGAAGAAAATAAAAATTGATCATTTTCAAATAGTCAAGGCCAACAGTGAAGATCCTAATGAAAATTCAAATAAAGTAGGGAAATCATTACACTAGGAGTTGCTTTAGAGGATGGAATTATTAAAACAAAACAAAATGCCATTCGACATAACTTGACAAAGACAGAATTAATTGAGGGTGGTTGTACATTTCAGCTTAATGTCAGACAAATATATAAGCCAAGTGAAGGACAATTTAAATATCAAATCAGAAAGCCACACCACCTGCATGTTCACAACTTGATTATGTGCTTCATGTTGATACAGATCATGTTCCCAACAAAGAAGTATTTGATAAGTCAATTTTTTTTGAATACAATTATTATGTGCTTCGCGGGAACCATTATGTAGAATCTCAAAGGAAATTGATGGAGGAATATCCCAATAACCCACATTTTGAAACAATGAAATGTATCATTTACGCTGGTTTATTAGATACAAAATCAAAGTTATTGGCATCAGATCGTAATATAGATAATGAGTATAGGATGTCTATGAATTTCATCTAACAAGTTAGATTTATTCATAATGAATTTGAAGAAAAATGTAGTGGGGATAAGATAAATGTTAGTCTAAAATTTTAGAGGGAATGTTGTATGGAATTAGGCTATCAAATTGAGGAAAAAATCAATTCAAAAGACGATAAAGTACATTTTGATATATTCAGAAGTATTGCTAACATTTTCCAGTTAGCATTTATAACTGGAGAGATATGGGAATTGATTAATGAGATTTTTAGCATGTGGGAGAACACTAGAATTAAAAACCAAAAGGTTAAAAAGTCTAAACCATTGATATGTAGTAGTAGTAAATCAAAACCTAAAATGAAGCAGCTTCCAAAAGATATGACTATCACACCTTGGAGAGCATTGTAAGGAGTGAAGGATAAAAAACTTGTCAAAACAATATTATCTCATGTGAAGTCAGGGGAATTATCATTGGACGAAATGTGTGAGGAATTTCAAAAGTAAGTTTGTTGAATTATTTTTACTTATTTCTAGATTATAATTTTCTTTTAAATATAACATATTGTTCTTGGTAGTATTTGTTATACATCTCATTATATTAACTTTTTTTACTTTATCTATTTAGTCACAAAGTTTACATGAAAATACAATAACAAATGGTTAAATTGTTGAATGAAGATAGTTGGGATGATGTTGTACACAACTACCCAGATTCAAGTTCTACATCAACACTAAAAGATTTTTATCTTGCATTTAAAAAAGTATGTTGATTTATACATTCATTTTTATTCATCTATATACTATTTTTATTTTATAACTTATACATATATTTGTTTATTTTATTAAAGATGAGGAAGGATGCAAATGGAGCACCAAATAGTTTCAGAAGCTTTATTGAAAAATTAAGATCGAAAGACTGAGAAAGCAACGTCTTAGGAATGTTGAATTTGATCCAACTCTTGCTCATTTCATTTGGAATGGGCTTGACAATATTCAATATAAAGTAATACAAGGTGACTATGAAGACATTGCTAAACTCATACCTAAAAGGGATTATTCCCTAGTTATTGCAGATATTCCCCATGGTTTCAATATCCCAAACATTGACTATGATAGTGAACCTTATACTTATCAAGCTCTTAGTAAAGTGGTTGCGATATTTGTAGAAGTCACATCATCATCATTATGGAGACTTATGACATTTCATTCAGACACATAATTGACAATGTTATTGACAATCTTCAAGGGGAAAACAAACTCAAGGATGCAAATTACATGGTAAGAAGTTGAAATTATATGTTTGATTAATGTTAAAAAAACTCATTTATGTACAAGTTAATTGAACTTTTACTATTTCATGTTACAGGCAAAAGTCAAATCTTCTTAACCATGGTGATCAACCAATTATAAATGATTGTGAGTTCATCCATATTGATAGTTGGACAAAAGATGATAGCTATAAGTCTATGCTTCTTAATCAGGTAGATGGAAAGAGTCATAGCCAAGTACTGGTTTATGATGTTGTTGTGAAAAAACTAACATATGAAGATAAAGAAACAAAATGAGAGATAGTTAACATTTATCAAAAACCACAGTCATTGATTAACTATCTTATAGACTTATGTTCAAATGAAGGAGATTGGGTTCTGGATTTATTTTCAGGCTTAGGTAAGTTTTATTATATAGAATTGAATTTCAATATCTTCTTTCTTAATTTATATGTCATTATACTAATTTACTTCATTATTTCTTTTGTGCTTGATAATTAGGTACAACACTAGCATGTTGCCTACAAAAAGGAAGAAATTGCATTGTCATTGAAAAAGACCTAGTATAGTGCAAATTTATTTAGCAAAGAATTAATGCTCTTCAATGAAGCGAACAAAGTTCCTTCTATAAATTAATTACTCCAAAAGACTTGGAATATTAAGATATCCATGAGGATACAAATATTATATATTAAAATGTCTGAATAAGAATGAGAATGAATGATTTACAATGAGAACGAGAGGCTTGCTTATATATCAAGCAAGTGTCTCTTCATGGAGAGTCATGTCCTATTTAGACATGCCTCTTCAACCTAACTACTAATTATTATTAACTAATCATTATTACAATTATCCTCGTTACTTATATTTATATTATTTATATATTTTATTCGTAACATTGCCTTCTTCCTCAAAAAGCTTTGTCCTCAAAGCTTGTCGATGAAAAAGGCTTGATCTCTTTTTCGGCTTCAAATGTCTCTCTCTCAGAATAGTCATCCTTGTCGATACAAGTTGATATGATCTTCTAAGTGACAAACAAAATTGTCGTACTGAGAAGGGATCAGACCATCCTAGATTAATCTTCTGTGTAGTATTCTGATCACTGGAATTTTGTAACGACTTGTCAGCATAAGACGGAATTGATGTTACGTCATTATTCTCTGGAACATCAGTTTGTTGTTTCTGGTCTAAATGGTCCTGATACGTAGCTTGGTTGAGTTGTCTACTCTCATGATTCAGATGTCGATATGGGACTTTACTTTCCCTTATTAGGTGTGTGGAAATTTTTTGATTTACTTCAGGGGATGATGTTGTTGAGTTCGTTACCAAACCTTCACTTGGGGTGTTTATCATCTAAACTGCAACATCCAAGCATGTATTTTCTTCAACTTGCTTGTCTTCTTCCTGAGTTGTGACATTCACTGGATCAATATTTGTTGTTTTGTCATCAACTTGAATTCCTACATTTGATGCTTCCTTCTCGATAAGTTGTTGTACCTTGTTTTCTAATGACTTCTTATCCTTCTTAAGTTTCTTAATCTGCGTCAGTAATTTTTCACTATGGCTTTTAAGTCGAGAAACTTTTTCATTTTTGTCAACAATGATGTTGTCAATTTCATTTTGCACATTTTGTAATACTTTTTTACCTTCTTGACAAATTACTTTTGAAATATTTGATATATCTTCTGGCATTACTGAATTTGGTTTCAGCGTAACATCTTGGAGCGTTATTTTCTTCTTCTTGTAAGAAAATGTTAGAAACTTTTTCTTAGTATTTAAGATGACAGATCCTATCGTTTCCATTCAGGGTGATCCCAAAATAATGTCACCTTGATTGTTCCATAGGGTTTGAACTGAGAATTGCGATACAAATGTATAATCTTCAATGTTTAACTGCAAATTGGCTATGTCATATATTTTATTGCGAAAAAGGTCTAATTTTCAGTTCTTTTTGATTCTGGGATCACTAGTTGGTTTGCGATTTTAGGTGTTATATAATTTGCATCTTCTGCCGGAGAAATAGAAATAATAACATCTTTTCCTGCGAGATTTCCTTTAATGTTAAATAATGCTTTACCGTCTCTAGGTAAGGTTTCTGGGAATCTTATGGCCTTCATTTTTGTATTAGACTCCATTTTTGCTTCTTAAATATTAAATACTTTTCAAATCATTTTTTTTTAAATAAATACCCTTTTAATAATTTTTTTTTAATATATAATTATAAATTATATATATTATATAACTTTAATTTATATATACTATCAAATTATAATTATATAAAATTTATATATACTTTTTTTTTTAAAGTACTGCAAAATATTTGTCTTGGAACTTTTCTCCAATGGTCCGATTACTGATTTAACTTTTTGGTAATGCTTGTATCAACTCTAAAGAAAATTATTGTAATAATAATTTTTCTCCCAATTTTTTTTTTATGAGACCCGTCTTTTGTTAAGGGTCACGTTCCACTTCAACGGTTGAACAAGGGTGATGAATCAGACATCGTATCAATCCGCCGTATCAGCATAATGTATCGTTTCGTTGACCTACGGTGAATAACAATGTGGAACTGTTGTCGTGGAACATCATCAAGATTGTCGGGCAATGGAGATACCGCGGAGTTGAATCAAATCAACAAAATGGAGTAGGACCGAAAGGGACACGGGCAGGTGTGTAAATGATAGCGTACGGAATGGAGAACGATAGAATGTAGATAGTGCAGCAGACAGCGTCGGACGGAGTGGAACAATGGTGAGACACAGAACAGAGGAACAAGGTTTACGTAGGGGATAATGGGGGTAGACGGGTCAGACTTGGAGTGTAACTAGTAGGAAGAGTGGTCAAGCTGGAGGAAAATGACGCGAACGTTGGTTGCAACTAAGTCATGCAGTAGTGGGATTTTGGTGGTCGTGTAGTCAGGGTTCAGCGACGACGACACTGTGGAATGAGCTCGATAGCTGCAGATGGGTGACTACTAAATTTCATAGGGATGTCGTGATTGGAAAACGAGCGACATCCAAAAGGTAATTTTTTTTTTTTTTAATATAAAACCTTCTTATATATATATATTGACTTTTTATTACTTTGAATATATCGACCTCTCTTCTTTTTCTCTTTATAATACATATATTTTTTTAATGGCCAAAGGCCTAATGGCGAGACGGAGAACTCCAAATTGTAGTGAAACGCTTGAATCCTGATGGCAACAATGTTGAGAAGAACTTTATGGCCAAGGGCCTGGATTAGACGTGGCTTCGATACCAAATGAAGCGAACACAGTTCCTTCTATACATTAATTACTCCAAAAGACTTGGAATATCAAGATATCCATGAGGATACAAATATTATATATTAAAATGTCTGAATAAGAATGAAAATGAATGATTTACAATGAGAACGAGAGGCTTGCTTATATATCAAGCAAGTGTCTCTTCATGGAGAGTCATGTCCTATTTAGACATGCCTCTTCAACCTAACTACTAATTATTATTAACTAATCATTATTACAATTATCCTCGTTACTTATTTTTATATTATTTATATATTTTGTTCGTAACATTCAATTTCATCCAGATGCAATGCAAGAAATTGGGTTGAGGAAAGTGGATTTTAATGAATCACGTGTGGCAAAAAATGTAAAGGAACCTCAACCACCATTAGATGGAATGATTGGAAAGACATACATTGGGAGATTCACAGACATCAAAGATCCATTAGAAGATGAAAATGAGAAAAATGAAGCATAAAATATTCTGGAAGAAGACAATGATGAAACTCTAGAGGATGAAGAGTTTGGATTACGTGATATTGTTGATTTAAGTTATGCTTGGAAATCAAGATCATTTTTTGTAACTATTAATTAGTTATACTTGTAATATTTTGACTTTGAAATTTTATGAGAAGAATAAGTATTCAGTTAATGTTGTTATATGTTCAATATTTGTATTATGTGATTTTCGCTTTAATTTTTATGTGAATCATTATTTTTTGAAAAAAACTGTGATTATTATTATTTTTGGACATGAAATTCATAAAAAAACTATTATTTAACAATTTTTTGTTAAAATTTTCCTATAAAAATTGTGATTTTGACATGTCATTTCTAGCAAAAAATATCAAAATGTGTAATTTTTTAGTTATATTTATGTTCAAAATGTTTATTTTTATGTCAATTGTTAAAAATTATTGTTTTTTAGAGACAATTATTTGATGTGCATTGAAAAATTAATTAACGATATATAAATATGTAAAATATCGAAACTTTAAAATATCGACCTTCTTCTTTAACTATGCAAAAAAATAAAGACCTCACTACAAAAAAAGAAAAAAAATTAAAAAGAAAAACAAGAAAATATGAAGAAGAAGACCATTTCAAAAGTTGTTAAATTTAGAAAATAATTATTCACTTTTAATACATTAGAAAATTTAAAGTAAAAAAATAAGCTATTTAAAAAAAGGGTGTGACGCAGAATCAACACTTTTTAAAATCAACATGCAAATCACTAACATTCAAAAAACTAATGTAGATAAAAAA
The DNA here is from genome assembly GCA_031772625.1 of Pinus tabuliformis. NCBI lineage: Eukaryota > Viridiplantae > Streptophyta > Pinopsida > Pinales > Pinaceae > Pinus > Pinus tabuliformis. The sequence continues at coordinate 431,107,767 of CM062807.1, forward strand.
AATTTAAGTGTCAAAAACTATGCTAATTTATTTATTTTATTTTTTATTTTTTTATGTACTATGCATCACCACTTTTCAAAATCAGTTGATTTTTTTGCTACCTCAACAAAACGGGTAATAGTATCAGTTCTCGTTTCAAAGTTTACGTTGTTCCTATTCCATCTTCCATTTCTGGCACATGCTGATAATTCTACCATTGCAAATCCCCCACATAAAAGTCCCTCTACAAATGCTAAAACCTTTGTACATGTTGGAATGATGCCACCAAAGCTTACCCAAGGACTAGCTCGAGTTTCCTTACACTTTAATTTTCACATGATTGCATAAAAAGTTATTCTAATAAGTGACAAGCTTAACCATTCAACAATTGCTATAACACTATCAGTTGATGCTCAAGGCTTTTCTGTTGTAACTACTATCAATTTTCACACAAGCCCCTAAGCACAAGTTAGATTGCGAAACATCTTTGTGTATACATATGTGGTGAAAGGATTAAAATTTGAATATTGTCTTTCCAAGATATGGCCAACTAGATAGTTGATATGAAGCTTGCTCCATACAAAATAGGATGAATTACTAACACCGTGGAGAAAAATAATGAAAAAACTGGTCCCAAAATGGAAGAAACATACCAATATAGTCTTTGAATGGTTGATTGGCAATAGGTTTGGACCCAACATGTGTAGGGAAAGAAAACAAGGAGGACATACTACATAATGAAGAGAATGCTCGTTGGGGATTGAAATAAAAGTTGTTAGTCAGGACTTGTAAATTCCTTGCCTGACCCTTGTGTTATGCATATGCACATGTGGATATTGAGCCCGGGGTGCCTTTAGAAATATCCACATGATTATGCCAATGGGCCAATTTCTGACATGTTAAGGCTAGAGTGCCTATGTAATGGGTCTCAGGATTGTGATATTTTGGCTAGTGATCCAGATACATTTGATATAGGCTAGTGAGCCAAGTTATATTATGTGGTATGTGTGCCTATGTAGATATGTTGGATATATTTTAAGGCCACTGAGCCCAGGTAGATATACCAATTGAAAGTGAGGCTAGAGAGATGAGATTTTAAATACATTGTAACTTTTGTACATGTATTATAATAGTAATAAAATAATGGTTGGTTGTAGATCTCACTCCATGATAAAAATTATGGGGGTGTAAGTCCATTGTAACAAGGGAAATAGTTGTGTGGTGTTTTGGTGAAAAGGTACCCAGGGCCCACGTGGCTTTAGAAGGTGCCACATGGAAAACTAAATCCATGCATATAAAAAGTGTAGTTTTGCCTATGAATATGATTATATAACAATTCGTCGATTGATGGGGGGACCAGGCAGTGAGTTCTAGGGCTTGGACTCTGGAACTGGTTAAGTAATTGGTGAGTCTTAGGATTGGAATCTATAACAACAAAAGCATGGTTATTCAGTTAATCATGCCACAAAGGATACATCTTGGTTTTGCAAGCCTTAGTGGATCTAAGAGCTTAGTGGTTGTATTTATGGTTTTGTGGCCATGGAGTTCTGGTGGAATTTGGTTAGGCAGTAGTTAAGGAGTCTTTGGATTGGACTCTGTCATTGGCAAGTGGTTATGATGTTTTGTTGGAGTAGTGCTTATACATGAGAGAGAAGTATAGCTCATGGAGATGCATGTTGACACTGTTTTGGTTGGCTGTAAGGCGCCTTGGAAAGTGGCCACTGTTGAGGGACTCGGGTTGCGCCACTTGGGTGCATGTTAGGGGAACATGAGGTTGTGGATGGAGACTAAGGATGATAAGATTGGTACCTTGGACGATATTTTATAATTTGATTCTTCATCATTGTATGTAGAGATGCAACCCTAAATCAAGGGTGACCTATGGTTGAGAATTATTACCCGTGCAATCTATGGCTCAGTGGAGTATGGATAACTCATAATCAATGGGTATTTTGTACAAATAAGTATTTACTATGGATAATGATATTTTGTGTGTATTTTTATGTGTATTTATATGTTTTGACTATAAACCCTAATTTCAGTATTGGTTGTAATAACTAAGTACCATGCAATGCATTTGCTTGTACATTTATGTCTACAAACCCTAGTTAGGGATTGGTGTTAAAGAATTTAGTATTCTAATGTGTTGTGCATTCATTTATGTTTATGTCATTGGTTAATTATGTGAATTTATATATAAATTAAACATGGTTCTTAGAGCTGGCTATTGCATATAAATTGTTTGTAATAATTTTAACCGGAATAATTAGTGCTAGGTACAAGGGTTTTGTCTTAGCAAAAATGGTATAGGTATGAGGACAAATTTGCAATGTAGAATCAACTACATAGGACCAATAGTGGGTTAGTGAGGTCATAGGGTTTTGGAATTGTACAATGGTCTAAGGCTTCCACTGAGAAATTTGTATTACCCAACTATGGTATGTGGTAGTATTTCCCAATTGGGGGTTGGGGATGTTATAGGACATGCAAATGCTAAGAAAGAATTGAATCTTACTTGTTGAATGATGCAGACAAGTGGGTTAGTAGGAGATGAGGGTTGAAACATATTTGAAATACAGAGACAAGGTGAAACAAAATAAAATTCGAAGCTTACAGTAGTACCTTTTCATTATCCCCTAAATTTTTAACAAATCAAAATGTTTTGAGTTGATTTTTACTTAAGGTTTTTGCTCAAAATTTTGATGTTGGTAGGCACGCTAATAAAGGAAATCTGAATCCAAAATTGATATGTTGTTGAGTTGATAAAAATGGAGCATTGATGTATTTCAATTGCATGTTGGAGTAGCAATGTTAGTAATAATAACCATAGTAGTTTGAACCAAAGTAATAACACCTTTAGAGTAACAACAATAATTGTAACAATACCTTAACATGGTTGATGAAGCTTTTGAGGGGGATGAAGGCTAAAATCATTGCTTCTGTTATCACTATAAAAAAAATTGGACAACTTGTATGGCTTCAAAGTTGTAAGTCAGTCTTGGTCAAGTCATTTCTATTGTTTTGTTTAAGGAGTCTAAAACATAGGATAGAGTCTTGTTCCCATTGTTAAATAAGGTCAACAATCTTGTTTTAACTATCATTAGTCCCACATTGGTTCATAGGTGTCATGTGTTAAGATTGTTTTAAAGTTGGCATGCACTACGAAATCAACTAGGAGTTTTCATAGCGCAAACTCATAAAAATACATTATGTGCATTACGAAAACAGGGATTTGTAACTAGGAGATTTCGTAGTGAAAAACATAGAATTTGCACTGGCTGCGCTACGAAATCGGGGATTCATGCCAAACCTTGTCTATCTGTCTTTTCCATCAAAATCCGTTAATATTTCATCACCATGTGTCAGTCCTTGAACCATGCCTATCACATGCAGCCATTCATTCTCATCATTAGATTTGTTAGATGTCTTGTACGCATTCTTTCAAATTTAAAAAAAGTAAGGTGAGGTGAGTTAGTCTTGGTTTTTCTCGTGTTCCTTTCATGCATAAGAAGACAATTGGCAAGCTTAAGGACGACACTCATCAGAACTTTTTGAAAGCTCAAGCGAGGCAATTCTCAGTTTCAAATTCAAGCAAGGTAGTGTTCAAACCAATATAGTGCAGGTTTATCTTCAAGTTTCCTTGCAGGGATTTCATAGACATGTTTGAAGAAAGGAAAAATCATAGATCAGGCCGGTGTCTTAGAGTTGAGCCTGAAGGTTTAGATGTGCTCATGAGAAGCAGAGAGGTTGAACATGCATTCAAACAGGTGGGTTGTTGGAGATTCTGCGAAAAACTTCAAGGTGGTCATGTTCAAGTAACCAAAGATTTTGCTTTCAATTTCACTGGTTTGAATTCAAGAGTTGGAGTGCTAGAAATTCCAATTTCTCCTAAGGTCATATCTGCAATCACCGAGATACCAAGAGGCTAGGAAAGATGGTTCAAGAACTTTAAATTCGAAATGGCACCCTGCCAAGAATTTTTGAAGCCAGAATTCATAGGCTCGGACTTAACCAAATCAGTGCCCAGAAGCTATGTAAAGGATTCATATGCCAACTTACTGACATGCATCCAAAGATATTTTACCTGTGAGGGGAGATACCATAAGGTGTACTCTTACCATTTTAAGCTCCTCTTACATTTCACTAGAAAAATATCTCTTGATTTACCTTTTTATTTGTTTTGTAGCTTAGGAAAAATGTCTGATAAGGTTCAATTGAAGAAAGAAACTTGTGAGAACTCCTTGTTCCATCATGGGTTGATCAAGTTGATTGTTTTACATGAGCTTCAGAAGATTGGAAGAGAATGGTCTGCTTTCTTGTTTATGACAGGCTTTAAAACTGAAACAGGACTTAGCCCTAAGGCTAAGGAGATTTCTTCACCAGTAGTAAGTCATCAGGAGGAAACAAGATCAAGAAGATTTGTGAAATTGAAAACCAGAAAGCAGGTGAAGGAGCCTATGACACCACTAGTAGTTCAAGACACACCCCAACAGTCACAGAGGAAGAAGGTTTAGATCAATGAGGTGGTACAAGAGCAGTTTGTTGATAGAACTGTCCAAAGAAGAGTAACAAGAAGTCAATCAGCCAAGGAAAAGGGGAAGACTGTGATTGCTGATGAAAGCCTAGCTTCAAAGGGAAGTTTAAACGATCTCCTCCAGGCTATCGATATAGAAGAGACTCCTCTAGTCCAAGCAGATTTACTTGAAGCAGGTAAGAACAAAACAAAAAGAGTTAAATCTTCTAAAAAGCTTCAATTTGATGACCAGGTATCAGAGTTTGTGTTCAAGCCAAGAAGACCTGTGACTAGACATTTAAGAAGAATACAAGAGGCAAAGCAAGAAGCAAGTGAGACAGGGGAGGTTGCAGAATTCTTTGAAGAGCTGGTGGTTCCATCAGTACAATCATCACTAGTGCACAAAGATGATAGAGGCAAGACAGTTATCACTCATGAGGAAGAATGTAGCTTTGAGGAGATCAAAAAGAAATTGGTGTCAGCCAATCTTGAGATTGCCCAACTCAAAGAAAGGGAGAGGAAACATGTAGTTGAAAAAGCAAAATTCAAAAGAGTGATAGCTAGTTGGGAAGATGGAAAAGTTCCAAGATATGAAGTAGTGTGCAGTTATCACCAATATTTCACTTGGACCGTCCCTGCAATAAAAGAGGCAAGATATATCAAAAGGGTCAATGAAAAATTAAGAACTAGAATCCGAATGATGAAAAGACTGATTGAAGATTCGAAGATTCCACTGAATGAACTAGAAGAACAGCCTCAACATAAATGAAGCAGACAATAAGTGAAGCAATTTTGAGACAATTTTGATGTGAAGTTTACTTTTTGAAGATTGAAGGTTATTTTGGATAGATAATGTCAGATTATTTGGCTCATAGCATGTGGATAAGCCATCAAAAAATCCCAAAAAATGACAAAAACTGTGTTCTTGGATCACATAGCAGTTTCGTAGCGCGCTTTGAAATTGCTAAAAATGACATATAATGCACAACGGTTTCGTAGTGCGCTACGAAACTGCTAAAGCTGCCAGTTTTGTTATTTTTGAATCAATTTTGAAATGAAAAGGGGGAACCATTATGAAAGAATGTTGCTGCAGAAGATACAAAAGGGCCACCTCAGAAGTTTTGAATACTAGGCAAAGGAAAATTCAAAGAATGAGAGGCATTTAATAACTCCAAACTCTGCGCTACGAAAACAATAGTCATTTTGTAGCTCAGACAGTTGTCATGCTTCAACCAGAATCTAAGGGGTTTTGTCTTAGCACGAGTATATGAGCAGGACCTTTGGTCTAATTCAAGGCATCACATGTTATTAAAAGGGATAAAATGGTTAGCAGAATTCGAGGAACCACTTTGGAGACCAAAGCAGAAAAAATAGGGGTAGTTTTCCTAGTATCTAGGGATAGTTAAAGGACAAGAAATCAAAGGCCAGCATGAAGTTTAAAGTCATCACTCAAGCCAAAGACGAAGAGGGACAGATGTCAAAGAACGAGTTTGTTTTCATAACTAAGGTTGTTGCCAGCATAGATAAGGAGTTACACTCCTAGTCAAATTAGGTCTCTAAGACTGTCAGTTTACAGTCAGTTGTAATTAATAGTTTGTTTAAAGTTCAATAGGTGTCAGGTCTAGAGAAATTCGAATTCCCCTCTTGCTGGAGGAAGGAATTCAAGCTTGTAAGGAAACTCTATATATGACAAGAGATGTAATGCACCAGGGGTTGGAAATTTTTAGAGAAAACACTCATATTGTGTCATTGTAGAAGATTATGTTTTTATGAATATAGACTTTGGCTTTACTTCTTAGGATTCAGAAAGAGTTCAATGGTGGCTTGTTTTATGTTTGTCCTCATTTCCTTATTTGTAGTAGTATGAATGTATGATACTTAGAACTCATTGGCAATGCTCTAACTTCCTTCATGCATTTGTAGACTGTGTTTCCTACATGTTTCTATGTGTTAACTGATATATTGAACTTTTGATGCCCTAACTTCCATGTTCAGCTAATATTATTGTCATACTAAGCATTTTCTGACTCCATAAGCCCAATGGATGTTTATTGACTATGTTTCAACCATTTACACTCCTTCATTTGTTTCATAGAGTTAGCCATATAATCCATTATCAAAATCTTTAACCTAGTGAGAGAGCCCTCTCAGGTTGAGGAGGCTAAGCCTCAGCCAAAAGTTGGTTTGAAACAGTTACTCAAGGTCTACCTGATCAACAGCTTGTCAGGGTTAGGTTTTGTGATAACATTTTGGTGCGTCTGTCGGGAGCCTGAAGATTATTCATTCCCGAAATCAAGAAGCTGAACTTCTGAAGGTAGCAGGAGCTCAGAAAACTTTTCGAGGCTGCAATCTACCTTGGTGACTCCATACATTTTCAAAGTTTTAAAGGTGGCTTCGAGAGGGAGATATACATGGAGCAATCCTGACCCAAATCCACCTACTCCTGTGGACAATCCCAACACTCTTTCAAGGAGCAGACAAAGATTTACTGAAACACCAGGTACTCCATCTTATTCAAAATCTTTGCTCTCTGAATTCTCAAGAAGTCCCGAGGACAAAATAGTTGATGACAAAATTCATGAGGTGTTGTTTAGATCAGAAAACGAAGAAGAGCTCATTGGAATTATTTTAGATTTGCAAAAGAGAGGAATTGATACCTCAGCCTTAGTATCACAAGAAGATAAAGAGGAATTTTGGGAAGTAGTTACTTCTGAATTATTGTTAGAAAGGGAAGCCTTAGATAAACTAAAAGAACTTGATCCTTTTGAAGTCTTGCTTAGATCTAAAGTTGGTTTACCCCTTCCCAATTGGAGTACATTTGTCACTAGTTTGCAGAGCCCAAGTAGTCCTTTTCATATCAGTACCTCATCTTCTGCTTCTGCTATTCCTAGTGGCTTTCAGACACCAAGCAGTCCTCCTCATATCAGTTCTTCATCCTCTGTCCCTTTTGTACCTGTCACTACTGTTCCTCCTTTAATCATGGCCGTACCTGCTAGGTATGCTCCACTTGCACTCCCTGCTATTTTGCATGACCTTCCTAGCAAATATGCTACAAGAATTCCAACATGGGGTGGTGATGAAGAAATCACAACAGAAGAACATGTAGACAAATTCAATGATTTTGCTGACAGAGAGGAAGTTGATGATGAGGATGTGAAGCTAAGATTATTTGCACAAACCTTTATTGGGGAAGTTAGAAAATGGTTTAAAGCCCTCCCAGCAGGAAGCATTCATAATTGGGTAGAGTTTGAAGATAGCTTTCTAAGGAAATGGGGAAATAGAACTAATCTAGTTCAAGCTCTTACAGAGTACAATAATCTTAGAAGGGCACCTGATGAAACCATTCAAAACTTCTCAAAGAGGTTTAACAAAGTGTTTAATTCAATCCCAGCTCGCTTAAAACCTCCGGAAGCTTTAGCACAAATGAGATATGCTGAAGCATTTGATTCTGATTTTTCTCTGTTGCTTAGAGAGGGAGACTCTGCTACACTTGATAATATACAAAATAATGCAATAAAAGTAGAAGTAAACATGGTTGCTGCTAAAAAATAAAAAATTGGAAAATGTAAATTGAAAGAAGAAGAGAAACCTTCCTCTTCAACTCCTGAAGATAAGATAGATTCAATGATGAAGACCATGGAGAAGCTGATGGATAGGTTAGCTCTTGGAAACACCTCTACTCCTCTTGTGTAGTAGGAGCCTCAATTTAGAAATCCTCAATTTAGGAGACCTCAAAACCAACAAAGACCAAGAGAAAATAGGAATTAGCAGCCTGATCCTCTAGTGAGACCTCCTTTTCAGCAGAATTTGGTTGATGAAGAAGATGAACCTGAGATTCCCGAAGAATCTATCCATTGTCTTGATGAATAAATGTCAGGGATTTCCTTGACTAAGGAAGAACATGATGAGTCAAGTTTGACCAAACAAGGAGAAGAGCCTTCATATTATTTAAAGGGGTATCAACATGCTATATTTGAAATGCAAAAACAGTATAATCTCAGAAATAGAAATGTACCAATTATTGCAAACAAAACAAAACCCAAGAAGGATGTTTAAAGAAAGTTGAAGCCAAAAAGGATAAACAAAAGGTTTCTCAAGGTAAAATGACTCTCTTCTTGGTAAAAAGGACATTCAACCTCCATCTCCTATCAAAGAAGTTGAGAAAACTGTTTCTGTTTTTAACCTTGAGAATGAAATTGCAAAAATAAAAATATCAGTCCCTTTTAGTGAAATTCTCAAGGTAAATAAATACAATAGTAAGATTGTAGAGATGCTAAATTCACAACCACGAGATGCTGATATCTTAAATGTGCAAGAAGATAATCCTACTATATACTTGGGTCCAAGTCTTGAAGATGACCAGAATGAAGAATTTCCTCCTTTCTATGTAAGCATTAGTATTCATGATATGACCTTACATAATGCTATGTTGGATTCAGGGGCTTCTCATAATCTTATGCCTAAGGTAATCATGGAGAGGTTAGGATTACAGGTAACAAGACCATATAAGGATTTATTCTCTTTCGATTCAAAAAGAGTCCAATGCATTGGTTTAATCAAAGATGTTGTTGTTGGTCTAACACAAATACTAGCAAAGACAATTGTCATGGACATTGTTGTGGCTGACATTCCGCCAAAGTTTGGGATGCTACTATCAAGATCGTGTGCAGCAAAAATCAAAGGCACAATGCAAATGGACCTTACTTATGCTACCATCCCTGTTTTTGGTGAGCAAAGGAGATTGTATCGGGAGACCAGAATGGCCTATATGGTAAGCAGCAAAGACAAACCTCAAAATTTTCCTATTTATTCATTTGATACTGAACTTGGATCAACCATTCTTTTTAATGAGTCATTTGATAGTGGATCGGAAGAGATGCATTCAGAAAATCAGCAAGGAAATGAGAAAGAGATGAAGAGATGGTGGTCTTTGTACTTTGATGGATCAGCAGGAAAGGAAGGGGCAGGAGCTAGAATTTGGATCACAAGTCCAAGTGATGAAAGTAAGTTTTACTCTTACAAACTAAACTTTGATTGCACAAATAATATGGCTGAATACGAATCTCTGATTTTGGGCTTAGAAGTCTTGTTAAAGATGAAGGCTCGAAACATTTTTGTTTTTGGAGATTCTGAATTGGTTATTAAACAAGTGGAAGGTGCTTATCAAACAAAGGATGTAAGAATGAGAGCATACAGAAATCTAGTGTTAGATATGTTGGAAAATTTTCAAGCATATTCTTTCACTATCAAAACTAGAGACCAAAACTCCATTGCAGATTCACTTGCTGTTTCCGCAAGTTTGTTTGTCATTCCTATCCATTCTTCTGAAAAGTATGAGGTGGAAGTTCATCATCGACCAACTATACCAGATAACATCACCAATTGGCAAGTCTTTGAAGATGATCAACAGGTAAAGAATTTCATTGAATTAAAAGAAGAATTTGAAAGCACTCAAGTGGATCAACAAAACATGTTTGTTGAATCAAAAGAGAATTCTGAAGTCTTACAATTAAAAAATAATTCAATACCAAAAGGTCTTATTCCTCTTGAGAAGTTATTCGATCAAAATGATGTGTTCAAATCCCCAAAGATACAGGCTGATGAGGAGGAAGTAGAGAGCTACAATTTAGGGACTTCAGTACCTAAGATGATTAAAATATCAAAGTTTCTTTCAGTGGATATGAAAGCCAAATATGTTGAGATGATGAAAAGGTTTGTTGATGTTTTTTCTTGGAGCTATGCTGATTTAAAACAATATGATTCCTCTATTATTCAACATGCAATTCCTCTTAAAGAGAATGAGAAACCTTTCAAACAAAATTTAAGAAGAATTAATCCCCTTCTCATGCCATTAATTGAAAAGGAAATTAAGAAACTCTTTGATGCCAAAATCATTGTCCCAATCAGATTCTCAAATTGGCTTGCAAATTTGGTTCTAGTTAGGAAGAAGAATGGAGAGATCAGAATTTGTATTGACTTCAGAAATTTGAATAAGGCTTCATTGAAAGACAACTATCCTCTTCCCAAGATGGATTTAATTCTGCAAAATATTGTTGGTTCACAAAGAATGTCTATGCTTGATGGTTTCTCAGGGTACAATTAGATTCTTGTGCATCCAGATGATCAAGAGAAGACAACCTTCACAATGCCATGGGGTACATTCATGTACGCCAAGATGCCTTTTGGTCTCATGAATGCGGGGGCCACCTTTCAAAGAGCGATGGATATTTCTTTTGCTGAAGAAAAGGATAAATCAGTGGTTGTTTATCTTGATGACATCATAGTTTTTTCAAAGAGAGAAGAAGATCATTTAAAGCACCTTGAAAGAATTCTGCTGAAATGTAGAAGGTTTGGTATTTCTCTTAATCCTACCAAAAGTATCTTTGCTTTGACATCAGGCAAGCTACTTGGTCATGTTATTTCTGAAGAAGGAATTAGGATTGATCCTAATAGAGTTAATGCAATTAAAAATGTAGATTTTCCAAGAAGTAGGAAAGAGATCCAATCTTTTCTTGGAAATGTGAATTTTGTTAGGCGCTTCATTCCTAATTTTGCTGAGATAGTCAAGGATATAACAAGGATGTTAAAGAAAGGAGTGGACTTTAAGTGGACAGCTGAAGCAAATAAATCTTTTGAGGAAATCAAGAAGGCACTTACGCAAGCATTGGTACTCATCAGCCCAGATTTTACCAAGGAATTTCTTATTTTTACATTTGCTTTTGAGAATATAATTGCTGGAGTTCTACTACAAAAAGGAAAACAAGGTACTGAACGTCCTGTTTCTTTCTTTAGTAGGACATTAACAAATGCTGAACTGAAGTACAATATTCTAGAAAAGCAAGCTTATGCCTTGGTGAAAGCTATAAAAGATTTCAGAATCTATGTTCTACATTCTCATATTGTGGCATATGTCCCAAGTGCTGTAATAAAAGACATTCTAACACAAGCAGATCCAGATGGTAAAAGGGGAAAATGGATAGCCAAATTGCTAGAATATGATATTGACATCAAACCTACCAAATTGGTGAAGGGTCAAGGCTTGGCAAAGCTAATGACTCAGTCAAATCTGGACTGTCTTGACATAAATCTGAATGCAGAAATCTCAGAAATTTCTGAAAGCGAGGAAGAATTGGTCCAAATCAATGAGAAATTCTTGGTTTCAGAATGGTACAAGGATGTGGCTTTTGTTCTACAACATAATAAAGCTCCTGCCAATTTAACAAAGTCCAAAGCAAGGTTTGTCAAGCTGAAATCCTTAAGATATTTTGTATATGACCAAAATCTGTTTTGGAAAGATGTAGGAGGGATTTTGTTAAATTGTCTCCTTGAAGAGGAAGCTGATAAAGTGATTGAAGAATTTCATAAAGGAGTTTGTGGAGGACACCATTATTGGAAAGCTACTGCAAATAAAATCTTAAGAGATGGATATTTTTGGCCAACTATGTTCAGAGACATTTACAAAAGGGTGGCTGCATGTCATGAATGTCAAATCTTTAAAGGAAGAAGAAAGCTTGTGCCTTTGCCTTTGGTTCCTATATACGTGGAGGCGCCTTTCCAACAATGGGGATTGGATTTTATTGGAGAAATTCATCCTCCTTCACCAGGGAAACATCGTTGGATTCTCACAGCCACGGATTGCTTCACCAAATGGATAGAGGCGATTCCAACTAGGCAAGCTAATGATTCAATAATTATCTCTTTTCTAGAAAATAACATATTGTCTAGATTTGGCTGCCCAATGAAGATTATAACTGATAATGCTCAAGCTTTTAAGTCCAAGAAAATGATTACCACTGCTTACTATCCGCAAGGGAATGGTCTTGCTGAATCATCAAACAAAAGCATTGTAAGGATCATTAAAAAGGTGCTGCAGGAAAACAAGAAAGCTTGGCATTTGAAATTGAAGTATGCCTTGTGGGCTGATAGGATTTGTACAAAGAGATCTATTGGCACTTCGCCATATGAATTAGTGTACGGTGCTGAAGCTATATTTCCAACATCACTTGGAGTACCGGTAATGAAACTAATTCAAGGACTAGAAGAGGAACCAAATGCCATTCAAAGGAGAATCAATCAGCTGATAGCCTTGCAGGAGAAGAGAAATGAAGTATATGATAGTCATCAACACGGTCAGAACAGAATAAAGAATACATTTGATAAAAAGATCAAAGAAGTTAGTTTCCAAATCCATGAAAAAATGCTGAAATGGGAGGCCAGAATCGAAGAAAAAGGCAAGCACGGTAAGTTTGAGAATTTGTGGAAAGGTCCTTATCAGATTGTTGCTTTCCATGGAAACAACACTTACATTCTGCAAGAAATTGATGGAGGATCATATGCTGGAGGACCTGTTAATGGCAGGTTCCTAAAGCATTATCATTGTTGAAGTACTACCAATTTCTCATAACATTGTATATATGCGTTTTATCAGTTTTTTTCTAATAATGACAAGCTGAAACAGAAGGCTTAAGCCCGAGGTGAAGGCCCAAGAAGCTTAAAGGGGATGCTTGTCAAATAAATTTCTGTTTATCATAAGTGGATGAAGCATTGGAACTGCGAGTTCTTAGTGTACCACAAGGGCACACTATCCCAAGTGGAGCCACTGTTATCACTATAAAAAAAATTGGACAACTTGTATGGTTTCAAAGTTGTAAGTCAGTCTTGGTCAATTCATTTCTATTGTTTTGTTTAAGGAGTCTAAAACATAGGATAGAGTCTTGTTCCCATTGTTAAATAAGGTCAACAATCTTGTTTTAACTATCATTAGTCCCACATTGGTTCATAGGTGTCATGTGTTAAGACTGTTTTAAAGTTTTCATGCACTACGAAATCAACTAGGAGTTTTCGTAGCGCAAACTCATAAAAATACACTATGTGCACTACGAAAATAGGGATTCATAACTAGGAGATTTCGTAGCACAAAACACAGAATTTGCACTGGCTGCGCTACAAAATCGGGGATTCGTGCTAGATCTTGTCTAGCTGTCTTTTCCATCAAAATCCATTAATATTTCATCACCATGTGTCAGTCCTTGAACTGTGCCTATCACATGCAGCCATTCATTCTCATCTTTAGATTCGTTAGATGTCTTGTACACATTATTTCAAATTTAAAAAAAGTAAGGTGAGGTGAGTTAGTCTTGGTTTTTCCCGTGTTCCTTTCATGCATAAGAAGACAATTGGCAAGCTTAAGGTCGACACTCATCAGAACTTTTTGAAAGCTCAAGCGAGGCAGTTCTTAGTTTTTCAAACCAATACAGTGCAGGTTTATCTTCAAGTTTCCTTGCAGGGATTTCATAGACATGTCTAAAGAAAGGAAAAATCACAGATCAAGCCGGTGTCTTAGAGTTGAGCCTGAAGGTTTAGATGTGCTCATGAGAAGCAGAGAGGTTGAACATGCATTCAAACAGGTGGGCTGTTGGAGATTCTGCAAAAATCTTCAAGGTGGTCACGTTCAAGTAACCAAAGGTTTTGCTTTCAATTTCACTGGTTTGAATTCAAGAGTTGGAGTGCTAGAAATTCCAATTTCTCCTGAGGTCATATCTACAGTCACCGAGATACCAAGAGGCCAGGAAAGATGGTTCAAGAACTTTAAATTCAAAATGGCACCCTGCCAAGAATTTTTGAAGCCAGAATTCATAGGCTTGGACTTAACCAAATCAGTGCCCAGAAGCTATGTAAAGGATTCATATGCCAACTTGCTGACATGCATCCAAAGATATTTTACCTGTGAGGGGAGATACCATAAGGTGTACTCTTACCATTTTAAGCTCCTCTTACATTTCACTGGAAAAATATCTCTTGATTTACCTTTTTATCTGTTTTGTAGCTTAGGCAAAATGTCTAATAAGGTTCAATTGAAGAAAGAAGCTTGTGAGACCTCCTTGTTCCATCATGGATTGATCAAGTTGATTGTTTTACATGAGCTTCAGAAGATTGGAAGAGAATGGTCTGCTTTCTTGTTTATGACAGACTTTAAAACTGAAAAAGGACTTAGCCCTAAGGCTAAGGAGATTTCTTCACCAGCACTAAGTCATCAGGAGGAAACAAGATCAAGAATTGTGAAATTGAAAACCAGAAAGCAGGTGAAGGAGCCTATGACACCACTAGTAGTTCAAGACACACCCCAACAGTCACAGAGGAAGAAGGTTCAGATCAATGAGGTGGTACAAGAGCAGTTTGTTGATAAAACTGTCCAAAGAAGAGTAACAAGAAGTCAATTAGCCAAGGAAAAGGGGAAGATTGTGATTGCTGATGAAAGCCCAACTTCAAAGGGAAGTTTGAACGATCTCCTCCAGGCTATTGATATAGAAGAGAATCCTCTAGTCCAAGCAGATTTACTTGAAGCAGGTAAGAACAAAACAAAAAGAGTTAAATCTTCTAAAAAGCTTCAATTTGATGATCAGGTATCAGAGTTTGTTTTCAAGCCAAGAAGACCTGTGACTATACATTTAAGAAGAATATAAGAGGTAGAGCAAGAAGCAAGTAAGACAGAGGAGGTTGCAGAATTCTTTGAAGAGCTGGTGGTTCCATTAATACAATCATCACTAGTGCACAAAGATGACAGAGGCAAGACAGTTATCACTCATGAGGAAGAATGTTGCTTTGAGGAGATCAAAAAGAAATTGGTGTCAACCAATCTTGAGATTTCCCAACTCAAAGAAAGGGCAAGGAAACATGTAGTTGAAAAAGCAAAATTCAAAAGAGTGATAGCCAGTTGGGAAGATGGAAAAGTTCCAAGATATGAAGCAATGTGCAGTTATCACCAATATTTCACTTGGATCGTCCCTGCAATAAAAGAGGCAAGATATATTAGAAGGGTCAATGAAAAATTAAGAACTAGAATCTGAATGATGAAAAGACAGATCGAAGATTTGAAGATTCAACTGAATGAACCAGAAGAACAACCTCAACATAAATGAAGCAGACAGTAAGTGAAGCAATTTTGAGACAATTTTGATGTGAAGTTTACTTTTTGAAGATTGAAGGTTATTTTGGATAGATAATGTCAGATTATTTGGCTCATAGCATGTGGATAAGCCATCAAAAAATCCCAAAAAATGACAAAAACTGTGTTCTTGAATCACACAGCAGTTTCGTAGCGCGCTACGAAACTGCTAAAAATGACATATAATGCACAACAGTTTCGTAGCGCGCTACGAAACTACTGAAGCTGCCAGTTTTGTTTTTTTTGAATCAATTTTGAAATGAAAAGGGGGAACCATTATGAAAGAATGTTGTTGCAGAAGATACAAAAGGGCCACCTCAGAAGTTTTGAATACTAGGCAAAGGAAAATTCAAAGAATAAGAGGCATTTAATAACTCCAAACTCTGCGCTACAAAAACAGCAGTCATTTCGTAGCTCAGACAGTTGTCATGCTTCAACCAGCATCTAAGGGGTTTTTTCTTAGCACGAGTATATGAGCAGGACCTTTGGTCTAATTCAAGGCATCACATGTTATTAAAAGGGATAAAATGGTTAGTAGAATTCGAGGAACCACTTTGGAGACCAAAGCAGAAAAAACAGGGGCAGTTTTCCTAGTATCCAGGGACAGTTAAAGGACAAGCAATCAAAGGCCAGCATGAAGTTTAAAGTCATCACTCAAGCCAAAGATGAAGAGGGACAGATGTCAAAGAACGAGTTTGTTTTCATAACTAAGGTTGTTGCCAGCATAGATAAGGAGTTACACTCCTAGTCAAATTAGGTCTCTAAGACTATCAGTTTACAGTCAGTTGTAATTAATAGTTTGTTTAAAGTTCAATAGGTGTCAGGTCTAGAGAAATTCGAATTCCCCTCTTGCTGGAGAAAGGAATTCAAGCTTGTAAAGAAATTCTATATATGACAAGAGATGTAATGCACCAGGGGTTGTAAATTTTCAGAGAAAACACTCATATTGTGTCATTGTAGAAGATTATGTTTTTATGAATACAGACTTTGGCTTTACTTCTCAGGATTCAGAAAGAGTTCAATGGTGGCTTGTTTTATGTTTGTTCTCATTTCCTTATTTGTAGTAGTATGAGTGTATGATACTTAGAACTCAATGGCAATGCTCTAACTTCCTTCATGCATTTGTAGACCGTGTTTCCTACATGTTTCTATGTGTTAACTGATAGATTGAACTTTTGATGCCTTGACTTCCATGTTCAACTAATATTGCTGTCATACTAAGCCTTTTCTAACTCCATAAGCCCAATGGATGTTTATTGACTGTGTTTCAACCATTTACACTCCTTCATTTGTTTCATAGAGTTAGCCATCTAATCCATTATCAAAATCTTTAACCTAGTGAGAGAGTCCTCTCAGGTTGAGGAGGCTAAGCCTAGCCAAAAGTTGGTTTGAAATAGTTACTCAAGGTCTACCTAATCAACAGCTTGTCAGGGTTAGGTTTTGTGATAACAGCTTCCCTGACTACCAAACAACCAGTCTACTTCTTTATATTTTAAAAAATGAAAGGTTACAATGCTATAAAATATTTGTTGGAACTGAACCTGTTGGAATTGAACCTATGGTACAACTCTTTTTAGTGACTGGATGTGATGAAGTCAAGCATGTAAAGAGATGATTGGATTACCAACCATTAATGTATGATGTTAACCAATGTGAGACAGCTCACCATTGATGTCAATGAGTGTAAAAGTACATTAGTACATCTTGGTAGGTACAAATAAATATGTTGAATTCGAGTCACCCACAAGATATGATAATTAGGGGACATTGACGTATTGCCATTGTCATCACAAGAGAACCTGTCATTGATGTATGCAAGGCTCAACGTACTACAAGAAATATCTAACCTTGATCCCAGATAATGTGTTGAGGTTAATGGGTCAAGAATTATTAGCAGGAGGGCCTAATGTGTCCCACATCAGCTAACACAATCATATATATAAAAATTTGAAGACTCCGTAGAGGATCACAACATGATGCGTTCTTGCCAATCGAATTAAATTCGTCCTCCCTCTCCTCATCTCCCATCAACAGTCTAGCTATGTGGAAGGAAGACAAATCATGTATAGTATCATCCTCTCTCATGAGCTTATTCATTCTCTCAAATCCCAAAAAATACCCTAAATGATGATTCATAAGATATGTCCAAAGCCTTTGACAAAATTAGTTGGAACTATATGTGACAGGTCTTGGATGCATTCGACTTCCACAAAGAAAGCATCAAGTGGATCATGGCTATGGTGTCAAGAGATTTCTTCTCCATCCTCGTGAATGGATCACCTTCATAACCCTTCAATCCTACAAGGGGTACCAGGCAAGGGGATCCAATCTCTCCCTTCCTCTTTGTTATAATGGTGGGAGGGCTTAGTCGGTCTATCACCTCTTCCCTGCATGAAAATAAGCTCTCTGGTCTCCATCCCCATGCCTCAGCCCCCCCCACAACTCACCATCAATTTGTGGATGATACTCTTCTCATGGGCCTCCC
Source organism: Pinus tabuliformis (assembly GCA_031772625.1). Taxonomy (NCBI): domain Eukaryota; kingdom Viridiplantae; phylum Streptophyta; class Pinopsida; order Pinales; family Pinaceae; genus Pinus; species Pinus tabuliformis. The sequence goes on from CM062807.1 coordinate 431,125,689, forward strand.
ATCCATCAAAGAGGCTGCCTCTTTCATGTCCATCCTGATGGACTTCTCTGCTGCTTTTGGCACCTCCATCAATCCCCTTAAATCCAAGTTGTTTTTCTTTAACACTCCGCTGCCCATTTGTAGGAACATCGCCAAACTCCTGGCCATTCCTAGTAACACTCTCCCCTCCACTTACCTTTGTGTTCTCCATACAGACAGGCCTCTCTCCTGAGTCACTTGGGAGAATTTGATAAACAAATTGGAGAAAAGAATGGCCAACTGGACCTTCAGATCTCTAAATTTGGCTGGTTGTCTTATCTTGGTTAAATATATCCTTTAGGCCATCTCGCTTTACATGTACTCGCCTCTGGGAACCCCAAAATTGGTTTCAAACAAAATAAGAAACCTTCAGAGGAACTTCTTATGTAAATGTGCAGAGGTCAAATATAAATGGGCTCTTGTAGCATGGGAAAAAATCTGCAAGCCCAAAAAAGATGGTGGCCTTGGTCTTAGAGACATAGACCTCCTGGGAAAGGCCCTGGGAGCCAAAAACCTATGGAGATGGATTTATAACCCCAAATCCCCTTGGGGTACCCTTTGGAAAGAAAATTACACCCCCTCCTTAATGTAAGAGAAAATCATCAGGCTCAATGGAAACATCAAAGGTTCAGTCATTTGGAATCAAGCTTTAGAGAACAGGGACATCATTCAAAGACAGTTTCTAGAAAATAGACAGCGGGAACAAGGCTCTTTTTTGGGAGGATACCTGGCAACAAAGGCTGGAACTTGATCAAGATCATTATCAACATATCAAGGATGAAATGAAAAATAGAGGGAAGATCAAAGTCAACCAGTACTGGGGAAAAGTGAAGAAAATGATAGATGGAGAAATTGGATCAATCACGAGGAATGGACTCCCCATATGAACCCCCAAACCTGGTCGGACCTCTCCTTAGAGTTACAAAAAAGAAAAATCCTCCTTGACTTTGTTGAGGATAAACTGAGATGGGGGAAAAACTCAGCAGGACACTTCATCTTAAGCGAAGCCTACAGATACATAGCAAAGCACGACCAACTCCAACAAGATCCAAAGTGGAATGCAATCTGGGACAAGAAGCATTGAACAAAAATTTCTATCTTCCTTTGGTTAGTCATGCACAAAAAAGTTTTAACATGGGACAACCTAAGAAGAAAAGGCTTTATTGGCCCCTCGAGATGCCCCCTCTGCCAGTAATAAGAAGAAACCCCCAATCATCTGTTAAATGTTTTCCCTTTCACGTCCAATTTATGGAATTAGATTTCTTTGGTCTTTAAATGCTCAGATAGGGACCCCTCTTCCATTCAAAGTACCATCGTGAACTGGAGAATGATCTTTTCCCCCCATCCTCTGGTTAACCGAGCTTGGAATTTACTTCCTAGTTTGATCTGCTGGGCTCTATGGAAGGAATGCAACATGAGAATCTTTCATGGCCTCTCCATCCAGGAGGAATTCATTATCACGAAGATCAAAAGCACGCTTCGTGAAATAGTGACCTCTCTACCCACTCAGACTGTCAAAGCCCCTCCCACCCTCCATGAAGTGAATATTCTCTCAATGTTGGATCTCCTTCATATCAAGGTCCGCGAAGTCACTCCCCTCCCCAAGCATGAAAATAAAAATAACACGTGGAGGCTGCCAGAGCAGGGGACCTTCAAGCTCAGCTACGATGGCATAGCTAAAGGGAATCTGGGCCCAGCAGGTTTTGGAGGGGTCTTCAGAAACTCTAAAGGTGAGATAATCTGGATTTATGAGGGCAATATAGGTTCAACCATCAACAATGCCGCAGAACTGCATGCCTTGGAACATGGTATCACCATAGAGCACAACCTAAACCTTAGTCCTATGATTATTGAAGGAGATTCCACACTGGCCAACCAAATCAAAAAAAAAATTCAGTAGGGTATCGAGGTGGACAAAATCTAAGAAATTGGCACCTAAAAAAAATAATACAATGGGTGAAGCAGGGAATTGACAGCATGGCAGGCCTCCACTTTCAAGCAATTAGAAGGAAGGGAAATAAATTCGTGGATAGACTGGCGAATGAGGGTACGACTGGTACCCTATGCCTAAAGTCCCGAGCATGGCAGGATCTGGAGGAAGGGTATTTCCGTTAACAATGCGCATCAATCAATGAAGAAGATAACTACTCTACCAAACAATAACTGTTCGCGTACCTTTCATCATTACAAGGTTGATTCTCTGCTCAATGGGAAGGACAGGTGGAGGGCGCCAGAGTACGGACTCATCCTTGGCTCGCCTATCACTAGAGCCCGTGATGCCAACCCCCCTCTCCCTTCTGTGACCGCTATCTCTCAGCCTCATCCTCTCTGCTCTGCCTTTACTCCTCCGCCCCTCCTCATATCTTCACATGCTTCCCCTTCCCGCCCCCTTTCCCTCATGCTGGTCTCCCTCCTCCTCCTGGCATCTATAAATTCACCCCTCCCACTTCTCCCCCTCATTCTTCTCATTTCCTTTTCCCTCCTTTATTGGCCCCTTGCTCTCTAGTTCCCCCTACACTCTAGTCCTTCTGTTTCTCTCATGGCCTCAAGGAATGGCTCCACTCCTGGTCCAAGTAGGGGAGGTGTGCACAGTCATGCTACCTCCCGTTGGAAGTCCCTGGGCTCAACCCCTACACTTGCTTGGAGACTGCTGCTAGGCACACAACTTTGTGCTATGTGGTGACAGTTAATCCAGAAACTCAGTAAGGAGAGGCCCATGCAAATATTATCCACAGAGAGGTCACCATAGAGGAGGTCGACGTGGAATTTGCTTGGATTTCGAACCCTGCTCTCACCCGGGTGCATGAAAACCTCTACGCACGTACAATTGAAACATGGTGGAAAATGAAGACCATCATGGGGCTTTCTATGCAGGAACAAGAGGAGCACTCCAAGGATCTGGAAACTAAGATTGACCGGCTCACTGAAAAGTTTATAGTTGATGTAGAAGCCATCCACCATTGCAGATTTATCACTCAGGACGCTCTGAATTATATTGTCATCAAGAAGAAGTTGACAACAAAGGTCCATTCAACCGTTGAAGGATCCCTGAGCATCAAGAAAGAGGACCCTGGGGCCTCCACGAGTCGTTGGGTCATCACTTCGCAGTAGGAGGGAAGCTCTTAGGAGACTCCCATTTGTCTAGATGAGGATTGAGTCACCACCAACTAGGAGTAATGCAGTCAGTTTCCTTCCCTATTTTTCTTCCCATGTGTATGTTCTTCTGCCTCCGCGAAAGGCTGTCTGTCGCGGAGGTTAACAATATTTGCATGGTCGACTGCCATAAGGTGTTCTTCTCCTTTCTCGGCTTCTAATATCTCAATTTTGAAAATGTTGTAATGAGAGCTCCTCTCGGTTCCACTTTTGTACTATGTTCCCTCTTTGTCTGGGTAGTACTGTAAATACAACCTTTGCTATGACCAGCACTAGCTTTTTGGCTGGGTCTTGTGTCGGGTTCTTTCCCACACACCCTTTTTTGTAATCTGTCAGTTTACCAAGTAATATACTATCTTATTTACGAAAAAAAACATGATGCAAAAATTATTGAGAACCTTTCTAACCAGTAACATGGTTTTCAACCAAATATCTTATCTAACTGCGCCATTGTCCTAGTTTTCATAGTTACTAAAGTGATGGTGTCAATCGACCAACATAACCTCAATCCATACATTTTATACAGAGATGAAAGGGGACGAATTGGAACCAATTCCTCCAAATTTGGATTGTCATAATTATGGATAATTTTATAAGATATTATGTGTAGAATTTCCCACTGTAGATCAACATATTATGCAATATACTAAAGAAAAATACCATATCTACTTCTACAACAAACTTGTGGAAGCTTAATTGATTATGAGCAAGATCAATTAGAACACATATAACTGAGAATGAGAAAGCAATCACACATGAACACAGAAGAATACTCTAGGGAAAGCCTCAGCTGAAAACCCTGATCTCTGTAATATCATACAAGTGGAAATATGTCCCGATTACACAAAGATTTAGCTCACAAGCTATCTCGCTCTCAGCACAATCGAACAATTACAACTCATAGACTGAATACAAACAACATGTGCCTTCCTCCAGCCCTCCAAGCCTCCTATTTCCTTGCGCAGTTTCTCTTAGGGTCCAATGCTGCCACTTGTGTGAATTGGCCTCATCGCACAACCATCAAACTCAAAAGTAACTGCAAAATCTCCAAGGAATGAATTCCTTCTGCATGCATCCTCCAAGGAATATTCCTGAAACTGATAGTACACTGTCCCATCACCTGATCTCAACTGGGTCTCTCACTGAACTGACATGCATGAGTTATTTATGAGAGAATATTCAGTTATATGAAGTGCAGCAATTACATGCATGCATGCATTAACTAACTGAACTCACAATTAGTTCAACAAACTAGTTGAACTAATCTAACTGGACTTAACTCAATCAACCGAGCTAACTAATTACAACTCAAAGTACAACTCATCTTGATCTCCTTTAATGAAGGGATAACTTACTCAATCAATGGAGAAACTGTTGCATGTCTTCACATAGACTTCATGTTTGCTTTCCTACAACTAATTAACTCAACATGAATTAATTAATTATTTTACAAACAACTGCTAAGATCAAATTCGAATTTTAGTTCAGGGACTAACTAAAATTGGAAGGTATCCCGAAATTCTATTTATAGCAATGTTATTTTTAGCACTTCTATTTTTAGCATTTCTTGTTGCTATTTTTAACACTCCCTCTCAACAAGAAAGGGATTATCAGTAACCCCAATCATGTCTCTGTGGAACTCGAACTTGCATTTTGACAATGCCTTTGTCAAAATATCTGCATCCTGTTCCTCGGTCGAAACATACAACAACAAAATGATCCTCTCGACCACACAGTCTCGAAGATGGTGATATCAGATATCTATGTTCTTGGACCTGTCATGAAAAACTCGATTCTCAGAGAGTTTGATACAAATCTGATTGTCGCAGTAGATCACGGTTGGATCCATCCTCTGACCAAACAATCCCACTAGAATCTTCCGCATCCAAATGGCCTCACATGCAGCCTGACTACTAGCCATGTATTCAACCTCTGCTGAGCTAAGTGCAATTGACCTCTGTTTCCCACTGTACCAGGAAACTATAGCTAAACCAAGGTTGAAGATTCCTCCAGAAGTGCTCTTCCGGTCTGATGGACTCCCTGCCCAATCCGCATCTGTGAAGCCCTGAAGCTTCACTCCCTCTGTCCGTCTGTACCACAATCCAAACTGAGATGTGCCTCTGAGGTATCTCAGCACATGCTTCGCTGCCTTCCAAAACATCTTGGTAGGCTGAACCATAGCTTGACTCAGCTGGTTCACCGCAAAGCATAATTCTGGTTATGTGTTCACCAGATACATAAGTGAACCCACAAGCTGCCGATAAATAGTAGCAACCACTACCTTACTTGAAGTAGCATCCTCCTTCCTCCAGTTCCCAGCTAGAGGAGTCTACATGGGTTTGCACTTCTCCATATGGAATCGCTTGAGGATCTCATTGGCATACTTGTCTTGAGACACAAAAAATTCTCCATCTTTCTACCACACTTTCATGCCTAGAAAGTAGTGCATAAGACCAATGTCTTTCATTTCGAACTCTCTTGCAAGGCCCTCCTTGCAAGACTGGATCAGTTGATCATCACCTATCAAAATCAGATCATCGACATAAAGAATAATGATCAATGGCTTACCTTCTACCATGATGTGGTAAAGGTTCGCATCTGCTTCACTCTTGGTGAAGCCCCACCCGGTGAAATAGCTGTCGATCCTGGTGTACCAAGCACGGGGTGCTTGCTTCAGCCCATATAGAGCCCTCTTGAGTCAGCACACATGCGACTCATGATTGAAGGTCTCGAAACCTTCTGGCTACTCAATGTACACCTCCTCCTCAATCTTCCCATTGAGGAATGTTGTCTTCACGTCCATCTGATGAATATTCCAACCCATCTGAGCTGATAGTGCCAACATCGATCTGATATATGAGTACCTTGCTACAGGAGCCAAGGTCGCATCGTAGTCGATCCCCTTGACCTGTGAGAAACCACGGGAAACAAACCTTGCCTTATGTTTCTCAACACTGCCATCAGCTGCCTGATTTACCTTGTAAAGCCACCTGGAACTCACCACTGACTTGTCCTTAGGTCTTGGGACAACATCCCAAACACAGTTCCGAATGATGGAGTCGTACTCCTCCACAATTGCATCAACCCATACTAGTTGCTGCACTAAATCCTCGAATGAATAAGGCTAGGACTCTATGCACTCCCCAACCAGGGCCATGTAACCAATGTACCGCTCAGGCGACCTCCTCTGTCTGCGCTGAGAAGATGGCTGTCCCACATTCTCTCACGCATCCAGCATCAACCTGTCAGCTTCCCTTGAGCATTTTCGCCCATCTCTGGAAGTCTCAGCATGAGTAGATGTCTCCACTCCCGGATCCTCTGCATGCGACTGCTCCGCATCAATTTGAGGTTCCTATGATAGTTACCTTATCGACAGAGGAGAACCAACCAAGACATTCGAGTAGAAAACCAAAGTGTAATAAGATAGATATATTAGAAGGGAGAACTACAAACTTGAGAATAAATTCCAAAGGCTAGTGGTTTGTAATAGTAGGCTCCTCGAACCATGAAGATGAGACCCATGGTGGCTTGCGTGGTTGTTCCATCCACCCTGAAGTGTATCTAATGGAATGGATGTCCCAAAGCATATAATTCATTAGGGATGCACATCGAAAGACTAGGAAATCCATGCTAAGAGATGTAATTCATCATTAGTGTGGAGGAAAGTCCCAAATTTCCTCCTATTGACTGGCTAGACAAACATATCTTATAGCTTTACGAGTTGGAGTGGTAATCCCAGAGGTTATGAGAATCCAAATCACTAAGGCCGTGCCGAGGGAGGAGAGAAGTTTAGAGCCCCGTATAGAGCAAAGACATAATGAGAGTGTGAGATATTGTACTCATATTAGGTGCAGAGACATGCCCCAAACGGAGCAAGCCATCAATGCACCTGGGTGAAATGAAAAGTGGTTCGAGCAAGCATATTTTTGTGATGGTGGATTACATGGTTGAAAGTAATAGGGATTATATCGTTGAATGGGATGTTAATGCAATAGATATCATGCATGCGACAATGGTTCTTAACAGTTTGCATTCCGTTACAAACTCGTAGGGGATGTGTTGCCACATCATCGAAGTGTGTGTCTTGGAGGGATGACGACAACCAACCCCCACCCCTCTGCTTGACCAACACCCCATCCGGGTGTGATAATAAAATATAGTTACATACATATAGACTTGGCATATTTCTTTGACATGTTTTATATTTTTTATAGTTTAAAAATGAGAGATAGAGATAGAGAGAGACTTTGTTGTACGTATTAAGTTTTTATATGTTTATTAATTAAATTTAAATATGAAGTTATAAAATATCATGATTATAGAATGGATTTTAGTTTATAGTTATTATTTATACTTTATATATATTTCACATATTTATGCTTATAAATATTTTTATTCCTAGTTATATGTTTATGAACTAAATTTAAACATGAAGTGTTGAAATATTATGATTATGAATATGAATCATCATTATTTTGTTTTTTGTTTTTAATTTGTTATGCATATTATGAAACTTTCATGAATAAATTGTTTGTAATTTTATTAATAAAAACAAAATTACAACATAACCAATAGAATTGAAATGACTTATTATTTATAATATTACTTTTCTTACTTTTTACATTCTTATTTAATGGAGTCAATATTATGTTTTATTATTATTATTATCTAATCTAAAGTTTCACTACAATGTTTCATCTAATGTGTCAATATAACATCGCCCTTTTACCGGATTCCAGAGCACCTCTTGGTGTGAAAAACAACTACATGGTATTTATTTTCTTTATATATATATAGTCAAAAGGGATATTGAAATATTATTTTATTTATAGTGGACATCCAAATTCTTTTTTGTTATTATTATTTTCTAAATTTTATATATTAATTTCATGGTAAGAATGGAAGAGATTATACATCTCCCTCATAGTAGGATGTAAAAGGCACAATGAATTTTTTAATTTCAAATATTTCTAATAGATAAAATTGAAATAAAAATAGTTTACCTATGACTAACATTGAAATATTTTTATTATTAATTACACACGCAAAAACACTGCTTATCATCCTCATTTATGAACTCACTCTTTCTCTCTATATATAATAAAATGACTTGGTCTCGTGACAGATACAAATATAAATGGACGAAAGCCCACCCCATGTCCTCCTTGTGTGTGTTTAACTTATAAATTACATTGAAATATATACCTCTGTTATTAACAATTTTTTAAATACCATTTTAACTTCATGTTCGACATAAAATAAATTACACATCACCATTTCAATTCCTTTATGTGTGTGAGAGAAAGAAAGAAAGACAAAGAAAAAAATTATTATAAAAAATTATTTAATTTAAAATAGACATTGAAATTCTTTATTTATAAATCATATTAATTTTTTTTGTTATTAATTTTTTAAATACTACATTCTATGTTGAGCATATAATATTGAGCATATAAAAACTTACACAAATCCATTACACTACGTTCTAAAAAGTGTTTCTTAAAACAACTAGTGTCCTAACATTCTCTAAATACCATAATTTCAAAAATGTACAAATTAAACCAAAAGTATTATTTCAAAATGTTATCCACCATAGTTTATAGATTGATCATAATGTTAAAATATATAATAATGCTTTTAGCTAAACATCCTTTCTTTCAAGGGTTGCAAAGGATTCTCCTTGGCTTCTATTTAGAGGAATATTAAAATCCCTTATGTCGATGGTTTATTTTTCAAGTTGGAAATAATGTCACTATAGGAGGAGAGGGTGTTAGAAGGTGTTTTTTTTACCACCTCGCACTGTGTGGGTGTTTTACCCATCTCTGAGAAGCTAGAGGTTCCAAAACCTCTAACCTTATTTCACCTCTTAATTATTAAAAAAAAATCAAGAATTATGCGATTTAATTTTTTCCTCAATACAATGAATTTTAATCAATCTCTACTTCAAGATACTTTAAGGACTTAAAACATATTAATAAAATTAAAACATATTAATTTTATTAATATCGACTTATTACGGGGAAGATGTAGTAATAAAAAAATAATAATAAAATATAATTTCCATCAAATTAAAAATAAAAAAAATAGTAAATCTTGAATTCAATTATGAGTTTATATATATATATATATATAATGATGGTTTTAATAGAATTAAAAATAATATTTTTTTGTATATATAAAGACGTTATTAATTTATATGTATTATAAAGAACTAGTATAAGTCTATCTTAACTTTAGATCTATCGAGAGTTTTGAAGGTGCAAATCTTTTTTCAAGTTTTACATTCAAAGAAATATTTTTATCTTATTAGATTTGATCCATTTAAATACTTGGTAGATACAACATTAAAATTAATCTATGATGACTTTAAATAAATACATATATAACGAATAACTAATCGTGTTGTTACTATACTTAAAAAATAAATATCATAGAAAAAGTTGAGGGCCAATTTATAGCCGTCCATACAACGATATGATGAAACATAAAACTACCCTCAACACGCCATTCTCTATACTTTTGTAAACACACCCCATCCATACATTGACTTGGTGAAACATATAGCTACCTAGAACACACCATTCTCTATTCTTTTTTGAACACACCATTCTCTACATTTTTATTCACATGAGCATTTTCTCCATAAATATGTCGATTTTCCTCAATGTCAAGTCGCTTGAGTGAATTAGACCTTCATGGAGAGGATAACAATCATTCTTCCCAACCAATCGAGATAAACGTAGCTGACTTCACAATTTTATATATGCATATGCAAAAGAAAATATGTTGCACATAGTGTTGTCATTGATGACAACACAATGTCATTGACGTCAAAGGGGATGTATGATATAATAGAAATACCACTCATTATGTCCATGAAAGTAGCATGAATCTCTATGAAACAATCTCTCTTACAGGATTCCCGTTAAGAGAATTTGAAGGTACTTAAAATTATTTGTGTTTTTGATGAAGTTGTGATGCTCAAAAACCCTACAAATAGTGCTTGTGTAGGTCTCATCAATACCTTTTCAGTGATATATCATTCTCTAAAAAACTTCTCCCGGATGAAAATTTATGGTTGTTTGAATATTCAATATTAATTATGTGTCCAAACTATAGGACAAAACCCAAATTATTAATGTGTTAAATAGTGTGCATCTTCTGAGTGCATCCACAATCCATTGTCCTAGTGAATGACTGATATCCATAGAACATGCACAATGGTTAATCTGGTTAATCAATGTGTACCTTCTCAAGATCTTATGTACACAATGTAAGGATGAATAAATGGAATGGTGGATGACCTAACAACTTGCATGATAGTTAACCCAACACCATGGCCTTCCTTGGAGTGATGCACAATGAACTCATATTGGATGACATGTGGTTGATTGTACACGTAGGTTACTAAAATCCACATGCTGACATGGCTTCACCTGAGGCTTCCATGTGGCATGGACAAATGGCGAGTTATCGTTGGTACAAAGGCTGAAAAATAGGTGACACATGGCACACATCACAGGTTGCTACATGGCATGATGACATAATGCTAACATAAACATGTGAATGACTAGGTGCTTCTAAGGACCCCGTCATAGGCCCTGGTCACATGGGACCAAGGATTTGAGCTTAAAAGGGTGAATAAATAGGGCATGGTCACATGGTGGTACCAACCACGGTCATATGGAAAAATATATGGGAAAATAACACTACGTTAAGCCCTGGATGTTGGAGTGGTTATATGGCAGGGCATAACCAAAAATTTAAGGAACAAATGTGGCATGGCGCTCAAAATTTAATGGGGTTGGATGGGAAGGGCATAGCCCCCATATGACACAACACAAAGTTTAACGAGTAGGAATGTATGGTGTAACCTCTCCATTACATGAATGAACATTGATCCAGGACAAATCCATGAATCCATGGGTTGGCTCTCCACCATTTCAGGTCCACAAAACTATATATATATGCATCTGAAATATTCACTAAACACAACATGCGATCGATTGATGAATTGGTATATCCAATATCATGGAATATCTTTGAAATTATGTATGGTTTCATGAACAGTGAAGAATCGACACTCTATTTTGAACATGATTCGAACTTGTGACTTCAACCTTGGATATGGTCATTATGAAGTGCTAATTGCAGTGATTCTAGGTTAATGAGTTAGCAAACCAATGTGAATTCGCGTACGACAGACACTGTGTAATAAGGGTGGCATGTGGACCATACCCTCACCCTAGTTTCATAGCATCACTATAATGAATTTGAAGGCTTGGGCTCTCAAGCCACATATGTAGCTTAGTTGGTAGCGCTCCCATGTTGGATCGATCGAGACCATGGTTCATGTCCTGGTGATAGTTAGGTCAACAATTTTTTTGTTTGTTTGTTAGTTTGTTTTTTTTTTTTTTTTTTATGTCATTGGGTTCATTTTGTAGAACATATAGCAGATTATCAATGGCTAGCACCAGAATCTGATTGCTTGATGAAGGCTTCCCAAAAAAGGACCTTTTATAGATCATTTAACTTAATATAAAGTTTTATGTGGTTATTTTGAGTTTATGGGCTCTATATTAGTCAAAATTTTATTATGAAAGATGTTGGGTGATTAGGATTAGGTATGGATGTAACCAAGGGTGTGTGATGCCCTTTTGACACTTATTCGATGCCCATAATATCTTGTGTTTATTGTTTTGGGACTATGAGCAAGGTTGCAGTGGTTTTCAATGCATTATGAAAACACATTAGAGAAGAGGATTGAGTATTCTGATCAATGAATTGGTAGAGACAAAATATGGGCCACAACATGACATCTAGTAACAATTTTTTATATGACAGTTAGTGGAAGCATTTATGATAATGATTGTAGAAACAATGGTTGCGGGTTATGATGGTGATTAATTTGCAGTGATAGTGGTGACAGGATATAACAGTGGTAGTGATTATATAGTGAAAAATTTTATAGGTTGCAAATTGTATTTATAATTCTCTAATATATGATGATAGTGGATCCAATTTGAAAATGAGATGAAATAGAGTTCCATTAGGAAGTTGAAGAAGGAGGTCAGTGCCTCCACTGAGGTTGGAGCTCAATCATTATTGAGGTTGGTGTCTCAATCATGTTGTATCCTACAACAAGAAATTTCTTTCATTCTTTCAAGGTTGGTGCCTCAATCAGGGTGTAGCCTACTACAAGTGGTAGTTTTCATTTCTTGGGGTATTGGCCTCTAGCAGGTCGTAGCCGGCAAATCTATGTAAAGAATTGAAGATAAAGAAGAACAATATTGGTGGTTTTCTCCTCTATGGATTCCCGCCTAAAAATCTTGTGTCTCTTTGTGATGTGATAGTTTCTTGATATGTTATTGACGTGTTGGTAACTTGATAATGCATTATTATAGTTGATGACATGATGCTTATAATTCATTGTTATATGGTTGTTTTATTATGAAAAGTTGTGAAATCGAAAAATTGATCTCACATTGATTCAACCCCTCCCCCCCCTGTCAGTGTGTGACCTTTGGGCCAACAAGTAGTACCATAGCAAGTCATCTTCAGGAACACTTAGTTGCTGGAACATGGATCCAAGGAATTTTCGCAATATGGACTTAGATGCATCATCTATTTTTCTTATATAATTTGAGTTGGAGGAAGTTAAAATAAATAATGAAATCCTGGCAAAGTAGCTGGATGAAGTTAAAAAGCAACTAGAAGAAATAGAAAGTAAGTTAGAGGAGAAGAATGACATAACTTCCCATATCAACAAAGAGAAAGATGTAACAAGGCATTCGACTAAGGAAATTCAGGAAGATGCTAATACCAACATAAGAAATAAAAGAAAAACATCAAAGTACCACAAATTATTTTATGGTTATTGTTTTCTATGTCACTCATTTGGTCATAAGGAAATTGCTTGTAATCACCGTCTATGCCAAGAAAAGTGTCCACTTAAGATAGGGAAAGAGAAGGAAGAAAATTGTGGTCTTATATTATATGATCAAAAGCAAAAGGATAAGTGGTATGTTGACAATGGCTACTTTAGGCACATGTCAAGGGACCAAAGTAAGTTCATCATCATCAAGGAGATAGATGGAGGTAAAGTAAATATTGGAAACAATGTTTTTGCTAAAATCATTGGAAAAGGAAGGTTACCATTGATAATGGGAGAATTAAAGCACAAGATGTTTTATATATAGAAGGATTAAACAAGAATATTTTGAGTATCAAATTTGTGATCAAGGTTTTAATGTCATATTCAACTCCAAATAGTGTGAGATCCTAAAGTCAAGCATAAGAAAATTGATAGCAAAAGCTATTAGGATCGATAATAATATATACATACTTGATGACTCAAAGACCAAGAAAAGCCACGATGAAAAGTTAAAAGAGAATAAGGTCGTCTCTCATTTTCTTCGGATAAACTCTAACCCTGATGAAGAAGAAGTCAAGTTTGTCCGAAAATTGAAGAGAGGAACTGACAAGTTCAAAGGTAAGCTTCCTAAATGATAGGAACTGAGAGGAATGTTTTGAATGTAGAAGGATAGGTCATTATGCATATAAATGTCCTTATATTATGATATTGATGATTAGTTAAAATTCAAATCCAATCACCAAAAAAATAAGTAAGCCAATGAGAACAAGATTTTTTATTCAAAGGAACAAAGTGACAGTGAAAGCAATGAAAGTGTGATCGATGAAGAAAGGGGTGAAATATTATTCATAATTGAGGCTGAAGAACTTGAAGTAGAATTTGATTGTGAGGGAGAATTTAAAAATGCATTGAAGGAAATAAGAATTCTCAGAAAGAAGGAAGGTTAGTTGATGCAACAACTGCAAGACAAAAGTGTAAATGACGACACGATTCTTGTTGTCAAAGTTGAACTAGAAGAAGCAAAAATGGTAAAGGATTCCCTATCTAGACAACTAAATGAGAAGGTACACATATGTGAAATACCGGAAGAGGAAGTTATCCTCTTACGAGAAGAATTGGAGTGTCTCAATTCTGTAGGTTTTAACCTTGTACATAAATTACCTACAAATGAATTCTTCAAACATAAAAAATAAACAATGGTGAGAATAGGAAACAAATATACACAAATATTTTCCCCTGGATCCCAAAACAAGGACTACTAGATTGATTTTTCATTATTATCCTTTCAATGTTACAATCCATATATATACATGTCGAAGAATTCATAAACCCTAATCCATTAGCCATGGATTAGAATATAACCATAGTTCCCTTGACCGGATATAAAAAATACTATGGGTAGAAAACCATCATGCCCAAAACCATCTTTGGCTATGCCCCCCATCCTTGGGTCTAACCATTTATTATTGGGTCCACATAAAAAATAAAAAAAATCCTGGGGCGTTGCCCTGGACCCCGTGCAGGGGGACTACCACCCCCTTTGTGACCCCCCCCGGTTGCGCCCAATGCAACGTACAACATGTGGAGATAGTCGTGGAAAGAATATATCACACACCCAACAAATTCTAAGTTCAACAAAGGGACTGAATCCCTAGCTAGATCATATTCTCAACATGCAAAGGTCCTTGGTTATTAAGATAGATCTTGGATATCAAAGAAATTACAAGGCATCCAAAAGCCATGTTCCCCCAAATGCATCATATGGAGATCATCGCATGAATCTTGATCAGATGTTCATAGCACTCAACAATATCTCTCTTGAAGATCCAAAGAAAGTAGTGCACCAATCCAAGCATGTTCATTTCAATGACACTCAAGACAATTCCAAGAAGGGGCAGGATACAAGGAACCAAAATGAAGAGAAGAATCCACAAGTAGAAATAACATAGGGTAGTTAAAGATTTGGCTCATCACAAAGCATCCACAAACAACAATGGAGATGATATTGTAAATAAATCTATGAATATGAACCCTCACAAAACATTCACAAGAAACAATGAAGTTTGAATTGAAGATCAACAAATGAGTGTGGCTCATCACAAAGCGCCCACTAGCAATAATTGTTTGGTGTGGAGCTTGATTATCTTCCTTATTAAGAGGTATCACCGCATTGGACCCCATTTCGTAATGTGGCAGCAATTCCGCACATAAATGTATGCCGCTAGGGGGGGAAATGACGATTATTTGGAGCCCCCCTGGAGGGGGATTGGGGGTAGCGCCCCCGAAGCTAAAAATAGATGTAAAATTGCCTTGTAAAATGTTGTAATTTCGTAGTCAATCTAGGCCGTTCATTAGGCGAAGATCTGACGGTAGAAGATATGTTTAATTTAGGGTTTTTTTCCCTAGAAGGCAACCCCTCGCTATATATGAGGGAATTTTATTGCGTCTATGTAGATGTGTATTCTGAGTGAGAAAGAGAGAAGAGATTGTGTGAGAGCGAAGAGGGAATTACAATGGATCTGCTGTAGGTTGTATTTCTTCAGTTTTTTGGATAATAAAAAAGGAAGGACTGGTTGTTTCTCCATGGACGTAGCCCAAATTGGGTGAACCACGTATATCTGTGTCTCTCTTGTTTTCTGTGTTTATATTTCTGCAATATATTTTATGTGTTCCATTGCTCGGTAATATATAATTTTCTAACAATAATCAAGCAAGTGTTGATTAGCAAGGTGTTGTAACCATATTTGAACCTTAACTTTGCCTTTAGTTTTTTGGGGACTTTCATTTATATTCTTCATGGGGACTTTATTTATTTATTTATTTTTATTTTTATTTTTAACAAGGTCAGGTAATTTATATATTACCAAAAGCTTTGATGGAGCAAGCTCCTATTACATAGACTGTATCATAAAAAACCTCAAAACCATGAGATGAGAAGGCAGTCTCTTCTCCTTGGCTTGTATTCAAGACTTCCTGAGTTTTTATGTGGATTCTAATGTACTGTCTAATGAATTGGCCTACTAAAAATAAAAATTTGCAAGTCATGAGCTCTGTGAAAGATGTTCAAAGCTTAAAGATTGATTTCTCCTGACTTGGCTTGTTCCTCTTAACAAAAAACATCTAAGTTCTCTCCATCGTTGGATACCATGTGAATTGTATGCTTGTTCTTCCCATGTCTCTGTTTTCTGCTCCAGGTTTTGCTGTATATCTTTGGCTTTGGGTTGTCTGAGATGCTTCTTATTTTGCTGCGAATGTCCACTTTCCTTTTTGCATAAACATGGATCCTTGGGAGAGTAAACGGACGGGGATGCCACCCAGGTTAAGACGCAGAGGTTGGTATTAGAGGCTATGTGGAAGGGATAAACCAGTGGCGCTGATGGCTGGAGGATCCTTCACGACCATCGAAGGTTGAGATCAATGGTCAATAGGTGCGAACAAGTCCACAAGTTAACCAAGAAGAAAAGCAGTATTAAACGTGGAGGTGGTATATCGGACAGGAAAAAAGCCGTAAGCGGTAAAAGGGAGGGGTCGCTCGATTCCATTATTCGGGCGAAACGTAGCATTAGAGGAAAGAGAAAATACCGCTTTTCGGGCGGGTGAAATCTGTGCTTATTGACCGCCCAAAATCGATGAGAGCCGTCCGATCCTATGTGTGTAGATCAACGATTAGGATGGTTCACACAAATTTGGATGATTGGGCTGAAAAGTGATTGTCAGATTGGGCTCCCGATCAACGGTCTTGATTTGATCGGAAGTGCGGGCCTGAAGACAGATATAGAAGCAAATGAAAAGTTTGTTGAAATCCGGCTGAGGCGTGGGTGAAAAGAAGGATGGAGGCTTAAACTTAAGTCTGCACACTGTGAAGAGGAAACACTGCTAGCAAAGAGATAGAACAGGGGGGATATTGGAGGCTAAAGAATCACTATAATCACACGAATATTGGGAATTTCCTTGCTGCAGTTATTGCTGCAATTTTTATGAATGTACCCTCTGTTTTTATTATGCTTTATCTCAGCCCGATACCTTCCTTCGATGAGATAGATTATAGTGTAGCTCTTGTGAAAACCTAAAATTTCATGCTTTTTCCTTTTCTTTCCCATGTTTTCTTAGCTGTTGCTACGGTAATGTGTCCTTTGTTGATTTGTAGCTATTGTTCTTTGATTTATTGCTTTTCTAATTGTGATTTTCCTTTGGGTTTGGTTAACTTTTGACATAAGGCTTTTGATGGTTATTAAGGAACTAAGCTATGGTATTCCTCCTGGTTTTCACGAACAAGCCCTTCATTTTTTTTCACTGCTTGATTTGCAAAGTGATATGCCTGTTGATTGTGGATTCTCAAAACATGTCTGTAGATTACATTGCCAGAGCCTTCCAAGTTCTTCCTGATTCTTCTAAATATTCTGTTCATGTGCTCATTGCTTGGTTTTTTGTTTCTTGCCATTGCCTCTATTATTATGGTTGAATCTCCTATGATGATGGGGTTTTGAATTTTTATTTTTTTAATTATTCTTGTTCCCATCAACAAACTGTAAGCTTCTGCCTTATTATTTGAAATTTGTCCCAAGCCCCATTCATAAGTGACACTTTCTTTCCCATCAGGATCGAGGATTATTCCTCCTGCCCCTGCCTTTCCCGGATTGTGCTTTGAAGCCCCATCAAAGTATAGACAATGTCTATTTTGGTTTTTCCTCCAGTTTGTAAGTTCCTCTTCACTCATTCTTATTTTCCATATACCTCCTGTGCTTATCTTCTTCTGTCCTCTTTGCCCATTATTGTTTATTATGGCTTTGCTTAGCCAATCCCTCTCTTCCTGTTGAAGGATTTGATTGTTTGTTGGAGCTGTTCCTTTGACATTGAGTATTTCAGAGGTTAGACCCCAAGTTTTTGAAAGGGTCTTCCCTATCCTTGGAATTTGATTTTTGAAAATGCACTTGTTTCTTGTCAACCAAATTTGCCAACATAGAACCACTGGAATACATTTCCATATCCTCTGAATTGTGGCTTTTTTCTTTGTTGTGTATGGGTAGGCTTTCTCAAAGGTTTGAAGAAAATACGGCAAGGGCTTTTCGAAATTTATTCTTATTTCCAAAGGACTTATCAGCTGCTGCCAACATTCTTTGGCAAAGGTACATTCTTGGAAAAGATGCTGAATATTTTCTTCAGCCTGCATGCATAATGGGCACCATGTTGGACCTTGAAAGCATTTTTTTCTTAAGTTTTCACTGGTCAATATTCTCCCTTTTAAAAGAGTCCAGATGAACATTTTTATCTTAGGCAGGCTTTCTGATTTCCATGCTATTTTCCAAGAATCCCACTCTTGTTGATTTGGTTGTTCTTGAAGGATTTTGTATCCAGTCCTAACTGTATATTGTCCAATGCTTGGATCCCAGAGATATTCATCTTCCTCATCATGATGGATTGGTACTGCCCCTTTTAAGAGCTGCCTGATTTTGCTCCATTGTCCTTCCAGATATGCCAGAATTGCTGATATTTTCCAGTCTTGCCACTCCTTTTGGTTCCATAAAGAGATTGAGTGTAAAGTGTTAAAACCTTTACCTTTCATCAACTCTTGTATGTCTTCAATTTTTGGATGGGTCTGAAGTGGTTCTTTTCCCATGATTCTGTCCTCCGAGATTGAAATTGTTTTTCCATTGCCTAGGATTTTAGAAATGTTTTTGCTCATTAATGGATTTTTTTTTTAATTAGCTTCCAAACTTGGGTACATTGTCTAATTGGGATATTTCCCTTCAACAATCTTTCCCTTGTGCCATCCATGTATTTTGATAAGAGGGTCTTTTTCCACCAACTCTCTTTTCTTGTAATTAGTCTCCATATTATTTTCATTCCCAGTGCTGCATCCATAAGCCCAGGTATTCGAATTGATAGTCCTCCTTGTTCATAAGGAAGAACTACTTGCTCCCACCTAACCAAGTTAAATTTTTTGTTTTCTTGCTTCCCCCCCTGCCACAAGAAACTTCTTAAGATTAACTCCATTTGTTTGCGAGCACGTGCTGGAGCCATGATTATTGCATATTGGTAGATAGGTAGAGCTACAAGGAGTGATTTGATTAGTATTGCCCTTCCTGACATATTCAACCACATCATGCCCCAGCTTTGTATCTTGTTTTTCATTTTTTCAATTTGTGTAGTCCATATTTCTGTCTTCAAGTTCTCTTTTGAGACTAGAAGTCCCAAATAGAAGAAGTGTGTCCATTTTTCATGTACAGGGATGTCTAATATTTGTGAGATCCTTTGCATAGTTCTTGGGGGGGTATTCCATCCATATATCCTGCATTTTGCATTGTTTAATAGCCCACCTGATACCTGTAGGAATTCATCCAGAACTTTTTTGAACCTCCTTGCTATTATTGTTGAAGCCCCTCCCAGCAACAATGTATCATCAACAAAAAGTGAATGGTTTATTGTTTAACTCCTCTTGCTATTCTGATCCCTGTGATGCTTCTTTCCTTTCTTTGATTTTCCAAAACCCTACTTAAGGTATCTGCCATTATAATATATAGGAAGGGAGAGAGAAGACAACCTTGCCTAATACCTCTTGTGCTTTGAAAGAAGTCACTGGGCCTTCCATTTATAAGGGGGGTAATCCAAGGGGTAGTAATGCATGCCTGTATGACTTCTCATATTTCTCTTGAGAAACCAAGTTTCTGGAGGACAACCATTAGATATGGATGGCTGACCCTGTCAAATGCATTAGCCATATCTAGCTTGATTATGAGGCCTTTCTCTTGTCTTAACATACTAGAGTGAACAACTTCCTGTACAATAATGACATTATCTATGATTTGCCTGTTGGGCATGAAACCTCCTTGATTTTCAGATATAATTATTGGGAGTACTTCCTTTATTTTGTTTGCAATTATTTTTGTTATTATCTTGTATGAAGAATTGCAAAGAGAGATAGGGCGAAACCTATTGAAAGTTGAGGGGTTTGCTTCCTTTGGGATTAGAGCAAGATAGGAGGATTTTGTGTTGCCTCCTATTTTTTTTAAAGACATTCTTCACCATTCTTAAGAAATCCTTTATGATGATATGCTAGTGAGATCTGTAGAATGATATTGTGAAACCATCTGGCCCAGGGGCTTTGTCTGGATGCAGGCTCCATATAGCTGCCATTACCTCTTCTTCTGTGGGATCCTTGCACATTGCAACATTTTGTTCTTTTTTCATCTTTTTTTTTTGTGTATTTCAGGAAATCTTCACTCTCAACCATTTCTCCACTGGCTGATAGTAAGGTTTTATAGTGCTGATAGGCTGATTTTTTTAGTTCCTATGCACCTTTGACCTCCTGGCTTCCGACGAATTTTTTCTATTTGATTTCTTGCCCTTCCTATTTTCATTGTTTTGTGGAAAAAGGATGTGTTCTTGTCCCCTACCTTGAGCCACAAACTTTTGGATTTCAGTCTTGCCTCTTCTTCTTCTTTCCTATTTTCACTATATATTTCCTAGAAGATTTCCTTCTCTCTAAGGTTAGAATGATATTGTGAAACCATCTGGCCCAGGGGCTTTGTCTGGATGCAGGCTCCATATAGCTGCCATTACCTCTTCTTCTGTGGGATCCTTGCACATTGCAACATTTTGTTCTTTTTTCATCTTTTTTTTTTTGTGTATTTCAGGAAATCTTCACTCTCAACCATTTCTCCACTGGCTGATAGTAAGGTTTTAAAGTGCTGATAGGCTGATTTTTTTAGTTCCTCTGCACCTCTGACCTCCTGGCTTCCGACTTGAATTTTTTCTATTTGATTTCTTGCCCTTCCTATTTTCATTGTTTTGTGGAAAAAGGATGTGTTCTTGTCCCCTACCTTGAGCCACAAACTTTTGGATTTCAGTCTTGCCTCTTCTTCTTCTTTCCTATTTTCGCTATATATTTCCTAGAAGATTTCCTTCTCTCTAAGGTAGTCTTCTTTGCCTTCTTCTTTGTTTTCTTTTTCAGTTTGCATGCTTTCCATTTTATGTTGTAACTCTTTTTTCTTTTTTCTTTTTTAATTTCATTTGCTCTTGCCCATTCCTTTAGCTTGGTTCTTGCAGCTTTTAATTTTGTTTCCCAGATATACTGTGGTGATCCTGTTACTCTTGGCTCCCATGCTTCCTTGACTATTTCTCTAATTTCTGTGTTGCTGTCCAAGATTGAGCTGTATCTGAACGGGAGCGGTCCCTGATTTTCCATATTGCCCATGACAATTGTCACCGGTTTGTGGTCAGATGCTGTGATATGTATAATTTTTGACTTTATGGAGCTGTGCACTGCTACTATGTTTTCTTGTATCAAAATTCTATCCAGTCTCTCTTTTATGTTGCTTTTTCCCACTCTTTTATTGCTCCAAGTGTATTTCCCGTTGTTAGGTGGGATGTCTATTAAATTGTGTTGTTCCATTATTTCTTCTAGAATATCCCTGGATGGGTCAGTATGGTATGTTCCTCCAGAATTTTCTTCTATACTTCTTACCAAATTTAAATCTCCCCCTAGAATTATTTTCCCAGCTTGTATTTCTTTTAGAGCTTCTTTTATGGTGGCCCAGCATTGCTCTTTTTCCTTGTAGTGATTTGGGGCATATATATTTATAACACTGTACCTCTCTTTTGTGCTGGTTTGCATTAGGTCCGTTTGGATCCAATGCTGGTCTTTTTTGTATTTTATTAACTCCCATGTTCCTTTTTTCCATATTGTGCAAATACCTCCTGACGCTCTTGTTTCCTGTATTGCTTCCCCTTCATAATATCTTATTTATTTTATTATTATTATTATTATTATTTTATTTTATTTTATTTATTTATTTTTTATATTTTCAGTTTCTTGATTGTTTGTTTTTGTCTCCTGAATCATAAGGATATCTGGGTTTTCTTTTGCCAGAATGTCTCCTGTGGCATTTTCTTTGACGAATGATCCCATTCCTCTACAATTCCACTATCATTATTTACTTGTTGGAGGGTGTAAGGATCCTTTCCCTCTTGGTTGGTTCTTTTCGTTGCTTCCTGTATTCCTTCCTAAGAAGCTTTCCATAGGTTGTTGCGTTCCTAATGCCATTTCCTTTACTTCTGCTTCATCTCTGAGTTCTTTGTTTGTCTTTCTTCCTGCTTTTTTTTGGTATTCTATGATTGGAGGTGCTTCCTTTGACTGTTTTCTGGTTAGAATTCTGTCTATTGAGGGCGGGGGAGGGGTGTGAGAGTTTGATGCCAGAGGGGATGACGGGGGGTTGGGGGTATGTTGAGGGGATCTGGATTTGGATCGTGGTCCAGGGGATGAGGGGGCTGGAGGATCGAGAGGCTCAAAAGGATTAAGGCTGGCAAGGGGATTATTATCTTCTTTGGGTGTTGAGGGGTGGAAATCAGAGGATGTGGGGTGTTGCGAGGAAGATAGATTTGTTTGTTTGTTGACTGTCTTCTTTCTTTTGACCTGTTCCCATTTGTTTTCCGGTTCTTCACTCTTTTCATTTTCATTTTTTTTTTTTTTGTACATCTATTTGCAAAATGACCATATTCGTGACATACCTTGCATTTGAAAGGAATTTGTTCGTAATCCAGCTGTTGTATGTGCATCCATTGGTCCACTTTGATTTTGATAGCTTCTGGTAGCCCTTTCCCCAGATCCACTTCTACACAGATCCTAGCACATGCATGCATATTTTCCTTTGGCTCGCATCTATCTATATATTTCCCAACTGCGTTTCCTATGAATTTAACTGAATCATCCCCCCAACAGTGAAGGGGAAGGTGTGGCAATCTAACCCAGATGGGGATGGCATTGGGGACATCCATTTCTGGGTCAAAATCTGGCGTCCATCTATTTAGATACAAACCCCCTGTGTCCATAAAATAAGGTTCATTCCTGAAGATTAAATCTCGATCCTCCTTGGTCTCAAAGTGGAAGGTGTAATATCCTCTTCCGCAAAACCTGATTGATATTTTTCCATCTATTGACACGGTCCAGTTCCTTTCTACCCATTTTTGCACAGTTTTTGGCGATGACCATAACCCCGTAAACTGCCCCACTAATCCTCTCTCCAACAGAGACAGTGCTGCTCTACGGGGAAGGGCAGGAGGGAGTGAGATTTCAGGAATGTCTTCCAATCTTTTAACAAACTTTGTGACTGAAGGTTTGTTCTTTGCCGGGCCCATTGCGGAGATGAGGGAGGCAAAAGCTTTTGTTGTTCCTTCATTTTCTTGTTGTTGATCTGATAGAAGCTCTCCATCCTCTGGTGTGTCCATGGTACTCAAACCCCAGCAGTAGGGGGCCACTGAGGAGCAGCTGTGAGTAGCTGCAGGCTTCTTGCATCATTCTCTGGCTAGGGTTTCATTGCTCCTTCAGCGAGCAGCTCTAAATTAAATTATATTCTTCATGGGGACTTTATTCTATACTTCATCACCGTATAATTTTTTCAATTTTATATCAAGCATTTTGTTCATTGAAATTCATATCACATGTTTAGATTCCTTTGAGTCATTACCCACAAAAATCGTGACCTGATTCCAATTTTCATGATATAAAGAAATGTTGTATAAGATGGCAACCTTAGAAAAATCTATTGCCTTTCCTGCCATCCAACACGATCTAACAGTCATGGATGATTTAATATGATGGTTATATTTTTCCATTGAGTGGTAATGAATGGATACGTTAATGTAACCCTCTCCATTGAACAACATCCAGTCTCTGACACACGCTTCATCCAATGGTCACCAAGCCATATTGATTGGAAACTCGCACACAATTTAACATGGTTTTCATGATTCGAAAGGATTGAATGACCCACATGGATATGATCTGACGACTATTGAAACGTATCAAATGGGAATCCAAATCCTTGATAACAACCCCCATTTTCATCCAATATGATCCAACGATGAAGAATTGAAGAGATCAATGGACCATGAGCTATATTAGATCACAATGTGTGCAGAAATTAAAGGTCCTAACAAGACCCAATATGATGTATCAATGTGTTGTGAAAATCTAATTAGAATGCATTCGAATGAAGGTCATTCATTAATTAAAACCTAATAAATTTTGGGTAAGGTGGCATACTGTGAAATTAATACACATTACACATAACTTTGATAAGGATTAAACCATAATTTAAACCCATCATTTTCATTCTACACAGTTATTTCACTTGCACTGCTATCATATCCTTCAAGATCTCTAGATTTCGACAAAGAGTTAGGAAAACCAAGTCTAAAAAGCTAGTGCTATGGATTTTACCATTAAAAAGCTATAGCATATTTATTAGGCAATATTTATAGGAATTATTGTAAAGGAAAATGGATATGAAATCTGCAGAAGAACTTCTCTTAAAACCTTTAGCTCAAATTAGGGACACTCAGATAGAAAAAAATAATATCTACACTCTAAGAAGGGAATTGGAGATTGGTGCTAACATTAGCTTAGATGAATTCTTATTAAAAACATAACTACTCAACGCAACCTTGTCGTCCATACATTATGATGTGAATACCATTCTTTTTCCAGCCAAGAACTTTGACTGACAGTTAGGAGTTATTGTTTTCCCTACGAATGGTCAAGTCTATTTAGAAATATCATTAAAATGTCTAGACAAAATGCTTTATTTAACGATTTTAGCCAAGAAAAATTTCGGTAAATGGTTGAGTGAAGAATTTATTATATAGGCATAAGAAGAGAAATAATTTTTTATACGAAGTCTACTAAAAAACCCTGATGAGATTTCATAAGTAGCATTGCCCATTTCAAGAAAGCTACTTAAACCCTTATATCAAACTATGGCTTCACTTTTGGTTGTCATCTATGTTTTCCCCAATGATTTAAAAATGGATGAAGAAATGTTCATGTGCTTAAGAGAAGTACCATCAAATCCAAATGAGCAAGTTATTAAATTTTCTAGGTATTTGGCTAGGAATATCTATGTTGATTTTAGTACAGTTCCAACCATTCATATTTTTCAACATTGTACCTACTTGAAAAATCATGTTTAACTATCCTTAATAATTTTTTTATCACGAAATAGGTAGAAACCTTCAAGGATCATGAAGGAAAAGAAAAGGAAGCAAATGGATGGACTCAGATACCATATCTAGGAAGGATCCCTGGAAATTATGCAAAGTATATTAATTTCTTCTCATTTTATCTGTGAGCTAAGTTGTTGAAGACAACTTCGGATAGGATATCACAAGATATTAGGAAAATCCTATGCTTATCCAATGAAACAAACATTAATTTAAGGTTTCGGGGGAAAACCATATCATTTGCTTAAATTCATCATACCCCACCTTTTTGTCATGGAGTTTGTGAGGCAAAGAATGCATGTAAATGAGTTTGATTTTGTTTCAAAGAGTAAGAAAGAATTGCTTGTGACACCCTTTGGGATAGGTTATTTAATGAATGAACACAAATATGCTTTAGAGATTATTGAGAAGGAATTAATGTCTTATGGAGTCGAAAAAGATTCATCTTGGAAATATGATCCTCTACATATCATATTAGATGCAAGAAGACAAGTGGTTTATTCGTGTACACTCATAATTCAAAACTTAAACTAGAAATATTGGATAATGTTGAATTATTATCTCAGAATGATGAAAAACTAGTTGGTATGCAAGTACTCAAAGAAGTCATGGCTAAGCCTACCCAAATAGAAGTAATGCCTGTTGAAGGTAATATGCCAACCCAAGAAACAGATCACATTGTTCGTCAGGAGACAAATGTTGGGAGTGACAACCTTCAAGTAAACCCATTGAAAAGGAAAGTAGATGCAATCAACCTTGATAATGCACAAATTTCATCAAAGGAAAAGGTTGATGATCTTGGTGTTGATGAAGAAATATCCACCTCCAAAAGGCCAATGAAGAACTACTGAAGCAGATACAAGATATTGTGGAAGAAATTGAACCCAGAGACTTTGTAGAACAAACATTATCAATCATTAATAATGTTATGACTGACAAGCCTATAAAGGCCAAAGGTGAGGAGTTAATAAAAAGTACAAGAGAAATAAGAGTTATAGATGAGATCACAATAAAGGAGATGACCTCCTCCACAAGACCTAGGTTTTTGTCATAGATAGACTTTAGGCAGAATATGTTCAATATGACTGTGGTACAAATAGAAATATATGAACAAGCACAACCCATCAGTTCCAAGGCCACTTCTATTAGTATCAACTTAACCAAGGTTAACGACATAGATATACTTGAATGGAATAAGTAGACTAGCAAAGTAGTAGTGAGAAGGTTACTAGAATCCATTACCTGTAACAAAAATCTTAGAACCATCCTCACCAAAGTTCAAGCATTGTTAAATAATATTAAGCCAACTCTTAAGGATCAGGTCAATCAGATTAAAGATCTTGAGAAAAAAGTGATTAGATAGTTCGGCTTCACTAAAGATGGCTCTATGACCAAGAATTTGTTAGAAGACAAGGACATAGAAATCAAAAACCTAAAGCTAGCTCTAAAGAATATGGACTATAATATGACAATTTTAGTCCAAACCTTTCAGTATAAAGAGGACAAAAATAAAATATTTAAAGTAATATGGAGATCGTTAATCATGAAGGATGCTCAATTTAAAATGAAGAAAAGGAAAATAAATATTCTGAGAAAATGGGAAAATATAAAACTACTCTTGACAAAGCCCTTAAGAAAGACACATACTGAAAAATTAACCCTGCCATAATTAAGCTATATGAAGTAAAAATTTCCAAATTAGAAAGAGGGATGGGGGACCAGTAACAAGAAAAAGAACAATTAAAAAAGGGATGGAAAAACCAAATTGAAATAAAGAATAAAAACATTGAAGAATTGCATTAGATATAAAAAATAAAGGAAGCATACATTCAATCCTTGCAGAAGCATGTGAAAAGTATTGCACTAGAAAGTGATATTATGATCCAAGCTAAAAATGAAATATGGGTGATGATTAGTGAAAAAATCATCCAAATAAGACCTTATGCCAACATCTTACAGGAAAATGAAAAAATGATAGTATCTAATGAAAATATGGACATTAGAAATTTGAGTGCTCCCCTATAAGAAATATTAAAGGACGTTGACTCAATTATTGACCATCTTAATTTTATAGAATATGAAATCCTGGAAGCCTTAGACTTTTCCTATGGAGATGAATGCATTCTAATGGTTACATCAGTCAAAGAAATAAAGAAACGCATTTAAGAAATGAATGATCAAATTTCCAAAGCCATAGAAATCATTGATAAGTTTAAATCCAAGTGGAATTTCATATAAATATTTGGCATCCCTTCCCTTTGGACAAGTATAGGTTGGTTAATTTGAGAGACAATATTTCAAGAGGCCTTAAAGAAAGCATAGGCAGATTTTGGAGGTCTCCCTTTCACCGAAGAGGACTCGCCAAGCCAGCTCGTTTTTTCAAAGAATTAATTATTTTAAAGCTTCTTGATAAAACAATCCAACAGTTTACAACTCCCAAGTATAATCTCATATTGGAGCTTGTTCTAGTTCGATCAAAACTTAAGAATATGTAGTGGATATCAAAACCTGATTGGGTTAAATTCGTAAAACTCAATAACACTTTTCAATAGCTCGTCCGTACAACAACTATGCAAGGTTTCTTAGTGGTTCCACCCTTATAGTTAGTTAACAATTGGACAAATTGACAAAACAAATGAGAAAGTTGAAGCTGAAATAATCTTTCCAAAGCCTAAGAAAAGGAACATGCAAAGTCCCCTGATCCAAGTTCTAGTTGTCACTCCAAGGAAAACACCCAAAGTTGCTAAGTCATACTAAAAAAAAGTTGTTCGAAGCCGATTCTAGTTTATTTTTGTTTTATTTTATCATGAAATGTTAATTTTGCATTTACTGAGACAATTTCTAAACAATTATGAAATTATTGTATAAAATGATCTCGTTTCTCATTTGAGGGGGTCAAATCTCAGAGGAGGGAACTTATGTTTTGCAATTTGATTACACATGTTGTATTAACTTATTTGTGAAGATTGTGAAGTTCTATGATATGCATTTCGAATACATAGTTATGTGTTTATATATGTGTTTGTTATATGTTATGATATAAAATTGTGGGTTATTAATTGACATGATTGATCCATGATTCACTTGAAATTTATTTGATTTATTTATTTTTGTATATATACATATTATCTGGAATTTTCGAATTGAAATATTTGGTTGATCTTTTGTTAATTGAATGTGTTCATGCATGATATTGCTTATTCAATTATAGTAGTTCATTTAAATATCATAAAGTATCAGTGCATATGTTTGTATTATATTTTTACCTTCATTGAGTTATTGGTAAAAATCTATTTTGAAAAATATTAACAAGCCAATAACTAACACGATCATCGTTGGTTTGTTATATCAATTGATGAATTCGTTTATCTGTCATTATATACTATTGTCAGATAATATGTTTTTGAATATTTTATTTATGCATTGTCAAGCGGTAGTACAATACATGATGCTAAATTATGTCTCACTGGCATTATAATAGACAAAACAATACTCTAAATAAATGAGTAGTTAGAGTTTGTTTTTATTTTCTTTTTGTTTTAGAGTCTAGTTATGTTTTGTGTCTTATTTTCGTGGTATTGTTAATTATTCAAATTTCATACTTGATATTACATTTGACTAACAATTTATATGTTACTTGTAAGTTTCCTTCCAGTCTAAATCTTAAACATTTACACTTTGCTTGTTATCTATATTCTAGTCAAATCTGAAGGTTTATCATAGAATATCCAATTACATAAATTACAGGAAATACCCCTTGAGGTTAAGGGAGGCAAACCCTTTTAACCTAAAGTGAGAGGATATTTATCCTCAGTGAATGTCCTTTTAGATTATTCTTTGTCACCAAAACAATATAAGATAAAACATTATTTTGGCATCATTTTCAGGGAACATTAATTTTGTGTTTTTCTCATGACTAATGGTAACCCTATTCAACCCTATATTCCTTTTGAGTTAGATGACCAAGGATGTATTTTGAACGGGATTTATAATTTGACTTTGCAGGTTTCAAGTACTCTGAAGGATATTCATAAGAATTGGGAAGTCCTATCCCATGAGGACAAACGAGCACAACCAAAATCACACACTCCTGAATGACAAGAGAGACCGAGAAGGTGAAATTGGTGGTGAAGATACATATTCACAACAAAACCGAACTATCAAAATAGGTAAACCTTTTATAAAGGTTTATTTAAAATAACATAATAATTAAAATTTTACTAACGACTGTAAAACTAGATCCTCCCAAAAGGATTACTAGGTCCCAATCAAATGTATCTCATTTAGCCCTTGAGGACCCAAAGGCTCTTGTAGCCACTTCTAATGGAAGGAAGAGAATTGACGCATTTAGAAAAAAACTTATTAATCCCAATTCTCCAAACCCTAGGATACAAGAAGGCTTTCAACCATCAAAAGACATCAGGGAGTTGAAGATAATAATTCATCAAGCGGGAACTTAGGCTATAGCCAAATCCTCATCTATTCCTTCCACATCTACCCAATCCATTCCTCAAATCTTACATCAACAACCTAGAGCTCATCCTCCTCCCCCCAACAGGAATTCTTGGGTAAATATACAATATAGACCATTAAAATTACCTAATCAATTACATGATCCGCTTGCTAGGTATGGTAAGGCACTCCTGAAATTTGACAATGAGGGAGAGTGCACCACAGAGGACCATGTAGCAACATTTCATGATTATTTTGATAATCTAGGAGCAGAGCACGATGATGTCTTTATGATATTGTTTGTACAAAGCTTAGAGGGCCAAGCTTAGAAATGGTTTAAAGGTTTACAATAGAATTCTATCGACTCTATAGATAGGTTGGTAGAATTATTTCTAAAACAATTTGGTGCAAAAAAGAGTAACCCATGATATTTGATAGGGTTTCACGCCCTAAAACTATAAAAAAATTAAATTGTGGATGAATTCAATAAATATTTAGTATAACCATTTACCTTATGACATCAAGCCTTTGGATATAGATGTATTTTTATCTTATTCTACCATGTTCGACTATGATTTATCCTTTCTCTTAAGATAAAGGGAGCCTTCCACACCAGAAAATGCCCAAAATAAGGCTGGTGCTATTAAGGGTAACTTTATAACCACATGTAAATGTAAAGAAAAAGATGATAAAGTCGAAGGAAAAAAAGAAATTCTCGTACCAAACCCCAAAAACCTTAGGAGAAAAGGGACCTCAGAAAATAAAAATCGAGGAGATTGCAGAAATAATAAGTCATAATCAAATAAGATACATAGGTTGGAAATGGGAAAAAGAGCTCTCAGCCCGACAACTCCAAAGAAAAATTCCCAAAGAAACTTCCAACAAAATAACAATTTCTAATAGGAACCCCAATGCACCTTATAGAAATTAGGGCCCTTATCAGAGACCTTTTAATACACAAATACTACAATGGGGTTAGAGGGGGGATGAGCCTCCCATTCAACCCCCACTGTGAAACAATGCCAATCTCCCACAAGAGTATGACAATGAGATAGAAAGACAACAAATGAATCTTGATGAGGAAGAGTATCTTGAAATAAACTATCTTGATCAAATCCTAGGCCAATGTTAAATACCTCCAAACTAGGGAGTTGCTCCTTATATTTATCAACAATTATGGGCTCCAAATCTTGAGTGTTTTGTTGAACAGTTGGAAGCCCATATGAAACATAAATATGACTTAAGACTTATAAAGGATAATAAGAGAATTGAGTCCCTCAATCATAGAGAGGGTTAGGACAAACAACTAGCTCATAAATATAAGGTAAATGATAACAAAGAAAATCCTAAAGAACTAGAGTGAGAAGAGAACGTACCTCGAAATTTACAAAATTTTCGTTTACAAAATGAATAAATTAAGGTAAAAATACATATGTATTTGAAAAAAATTGTGAAGATACCAACTTACAAAAACAAAGTCAATAAATTTATACAAAAGGCCACAGATCAAATGGACAATATGCCTATTACTGACATTATTAACATACAAGAAGATGCTCCAAATATTACTATCGGTCTACATGTCGAAAAAGAAGATAATTTAGTACCACATTTTATAACATCAATTTAGAAATACACACTTTTACCCTTCATAACTGTATGTTAGACTTGGGTGTGTATCATAACCTAATGACAAAGGTAATTATGGATAAGTTAGGCCTAGACATTACGAGAGAATATAAGGATTTATACTCCTTCGAATCTTGGAAGGTCAAATGCCTTAGCGTAATTAAATATGTGGTAGTTGTCTTAGCACAAGTGCTAGTAAAGAGTGTTATCATGGATGTAATAGTAGCAGATGTTCCCCCAAACTATGGAATTCTTTTGTCTATATCCAATTTGACTTATTATATGCAATTATTCCTGTTTTTAGGGGTAGAACCCAGTGATTGTATCAGGAACCATAGTTAGCATATACTGTGAGCTATGATAAAATCCTTAATAACATCCTAGTATATGCCTTTGATGATAATTTAGGAAATTTCATTTTGAAAACAACCGATGAGGAGAAAACCTCAGTTAATAAAAAAGAAAATATAGAAATATTGTACATAATGTAAACTCCATCTGGAAAATGTTCTTTGATGATGCTTCTTCTCAAAATGAATCTAGGGTAGGATTTATTTTCATTTCTCCTAGATGGGAAAGTGTTAAGTTTCCATTCAAATTAAACTTCAAATATACTAATAATGTGGTTGAATATGAAGCCTTAGTCTTAGGTCTTGAAGCTACATGTAAACTTAACATTCAAAATTTGGCGATCTTCAGCGATTCTAAACTCGTAATTAAATAAGTTACTAATAAATGTCAAACAAAACACCCACGACTTAGGGCCTCAAGGAATGAGGTATGGGACTTGGCTGAGAATTTATTTTCAACCATGCAATTTATTACAATTCCTAGGGATAAAAACTATTTGGATGACGCTTTAGAATTTACCACTGCAACCTTTATCCCCCTTGAGGAAACTAAAATTAAATATGAAATTGAAGTCTTATATCGCCCTTCAATTTCTAACAACATCAAACATTGGCAGGTATTCAAAGATGATCAGGAGATTAAAATTTTTATCAAAATGGTAGGAGAATTTTCTGGTTTATGCATTAAGGGATATGAAAACAATGACCACAAAAATCCTGATCTTTTTAAGTTTAAGAAGAAAATTAGAAAGCATAAAATTGTACAATTAAAAAACAACTATATCCCCAAAGGGCTAATCCCCCTAAAAAAAAAATTGACCAAAAAGATGATATGTCTTCCCCTTTGTTAAAATTCTTAAACATTCTCCCGATCGAGATGCAGGTCGTCAGTTGGGACAGCCTGGCTGCAGCCATGCATAGTACCTGGGCACTTATTACCATTGCCCCCCACATGCTCAAGGCAGGGGGTGCGGTGTCCTTTGGCATGAATGCCTATTGGGGAAGTGGGAAAGGTGGCGGGATAGGAAATAAGGCTGGGTGGTGGGGTAGGTGAGGTCATTCGACGTGCAACGAAGGAGTGAAACAATGTGGAGAAGGGTGGCGATACAGAGCAGTGGAAGGTCGACAAAATAGGAGGAACCTTGGTTGTGGACGGACGCCTGCAGAAACTGGGTATGTAATTCGGCTTTGCCTCAACATTGAATCTATGTTCTGGTTGGGGTTATGTTGGGGGGAAAGGAGGGGAAAGAGTGCAAATATGGGGAATAAAATGCTGCTGGTGGAAATGGGGGAGGCAATTGCTTTCCATGGCCTGGTTCTGTGTCTATACTTTCTCCCAAATGGGTAAAAACCATGACTACGGGGGGGGGGGCAAAAGCTTGCTGCGGGGCTGTGAGGTTCTGTGCTCTGTAACTAAGGCCAGGGAAAAACTGGATAGAGGCACCGCAATTCAAGAGGGGCCAGGGTTTGTAGAGAGTGGAAGGGGGTTGGGGTCGCAACCAAGATTGTAGTCTGCAAAGAAACTGCTGGGGTAGCTAGAAACTGCATGAGATTGATGGCAAGGCCATGAATCTTGAGTGGAAAACTAGCTGAAGGGACCTGAGAGGCAAAGCCATTTCTCTTTGGGCTGAGGGAGCAAGGATATGGAACCACCGTAGGCGTACTGCTAGAATCAAGGAGGGCCTGTGGGCTCGGCTTGAGACGGGGCGGGATGACCTACATACAATCCATAGTAAGGGGGAAGGGAACAATGGAGGGCCACGGGGTAAGGGTTAGAGACCTCCCCTCTAGGATCTGTGGGCTTCGACCCACCCCTGCACGTATGCGGTGAGAAATGGAGGAGAGGAAAAACATGAACAGGCAAGGTGGTGTATTATGAAAATTCTAAATTTGAATCTAACTTTTTCTGGGTGTCAACAATGTTCTGGCAAACAGGTCATGGCCATGCTGTGAGAGGACGTGGGCGCGGCAAGAGAGGCCTGGCCCCCCAGACAGATAAGGGGCCGAGCACGTCGGAAACTCATAGGGGTTGGAAATCAGTAGAGAACCTCATCACTGAAGCAACAGAGGCTTACCGTGAGGGGATGGATGTTGGCATTCAAAAATTGCTGGAAGAATGGGAAGAGGAGGTAAAGCAAGGAAGCGAGACGGAGGAAGAGATGGATAACTGGAGGAATCTTGTTCTGGATCCAGGGAACACCCGAGGGAGAATCACACAGTTCAAGAAAATGTTGTACTTGTACTAGTTAATGAAGAGTCTACTCAGCAAGGTGATGGAGCAGATATTTGTGGGTATGGCGGTGATAGTTCAGGGAATGCCAAATTATAAGAAGGACATGGAGAAAATTGTCTTCCAACTGCACAAACGAGATATCAGGATGGACAAAATTGACTGCCACATCCCTTGCATTCTGGAGTTGTATGGCATGCCAAGGGCATCAACTGAGGATCCAGCTCTCGTCGCATTTGCCTCAGAGGAACATAATGATTAGACTTATCCCCATGCATAATTTTGGTCTATGCAGTTAGCTTTTAACTTTTATTTTGCAAATGTCAGTTTTTACAGTTATGTAGTGTCTGGACATGAGATAGAGACGTATTTAGCCTAGCTGGAAAGATTGAAACAATACTGTTTTTGGATGGCTTACAACGCTGACCGGTGGCCAACAGACTTGGTTTCCCTTCGGGGCAAGTCGAGGCCACCTGGTTAATTTGTGTATTGTAAACTTGCTTATTATATAATTAAAAATGGAATGGACCTGCCAAGCTTAACCAAAAAAAAAAATCTTAAACATTGAAGTAGAACAAATAAATGTGGGAACACAAGAAGATCTTAAACATATTAATCTTTCTAAATCCCTTATGGAAGAAGTGACAAAAAATGTATATAATCCTTTTTGTAGAATACTCTAATTTTTTTGCATGGAGTTATGAGGACCTGAAAACTTATGATATACAAATTATTAAGCAAAATATACCTTTGAAAGAAAGGGTTAAGACCTTTAGGAAAAATCTCAGGCAAGTTAATCCAATTTTACTTTTGTCCATTAGAAATGAGGTTAAGAAATTACTCAATGCTAATATTATAGTACCTCTTAGGTATTTCGACTGGGTTGCTAATTTAGTACCAATTAGGGAAAAGAATCGTGAAATTAAAATCTACATTGATTTTAGAAACTTGAATAGAGTCTCCCTTACCCCTGCCTAAAATGGACCACATCTTTCAACAGGTGGTGGGATCCCATCGAATCTCCATGATGGATGGTTTTTCCTGCTACAGTCAATTAGTCATGCAAAAGGAAGATAGATACAAAAATGCCTTTACCACTCCTTAGGGAACTTTCATGTATGAAAAGACGCCCTTAGGAATAACGAACGTCGAGGATACTTTTCAGAGAGCTATGGACATTGCATTTGCAAATGGGAAAGACCATTTTATTGTGATATATTTAGATGATATGACTGTATATTCACATTCTGATTCACAACACTTAGACCACCTTAAAAATGTGTTCTAGAAATATGTTTTATCTCTGAATCCCCACAAATATTTTTTCATCATGACTAAAGGAAAATTGTTAGGACACATAATGTCCAAACAGGGAATCTGAGTTGATTATGCGAGATTCCAACCTATAGAGAAAATATCCCTTCTAAGGACCAAGAAATAAATGCAATCCTTTTTGGGAAGAATAATTTTTTTACGTCGTTTCATCCCTAGTTTTATTAAGATGGTAAAAGAAATAACTAACATGCTAAAAAAGGGAATAGAAATTAAATGGACTAATGATGAAAAAAAATCTTTCTCTCAAATCAACAAATCCTTAATGGAAGCTTTGGTTCTCATGAGCCCTGACTACATTAAATATTTCATTGTTTTTACTTTTGCCTTCAAACATACCATAGTCGCAGTCCTTCTCCAAAAAAATCAACAGGGTTATGAACAACCCTTATCTTTTTTTAGTAAGGCACTACAGGATATTGAAATTAAGTATAATATAATTTGGAAATGGTCTTATGCCCTAGAAAAGGATTTGAAGGCTTTCTAAGGTTACATTCTTCAATAAAAAACTATCTTGTATTTTACAAATCCTGTTGTTTAGGATAACTTAGTTCAACATGATGATGAAGGCAGAAGAGGCATGTGGGTTGCCAAGATTGAGGAATATGATCTAGAGTTAAAACCAATAAAAATCATAAAATGGAAAGGTATTTCTAAGTTATTAACTGAGACACATTTTGAGGCACTTGGAATAAATCAAATAACTCATTTGAGCCTCACTGGTCAGGTTGAAGGTAGAAAGTTAGATAAATAGCCAAAGTTTTTGTTACTGCACTGCAATGCTATGTAAATCAACGAAATATTTTCTCCTCTCAATGCTATGCTAACATTATATCTTACCTTCAACCGTGTAGTGCTCCTCTCACTTGAGAAAATTAGAAAAATGTTCATTAAAATTAAAAGTTCTAAAATATTGTATTATAGGCAATAAATTATATTGGAAAGACCCATTAGGAGTTTAATTAAATTATGTTTTACCATATGAGATTGATTGCCTCATCAATTAGCACCATGAGGGGGTGTGTGGTGGGTATTATGCCTGGAAATATACCACACACAAGGTATTAAGAAGTGGCTTTTAATGGCTCACTTTGTTTTCAGATGTGGATAGAAAAGTTAGGGCATGTCATCAACGTCATATTTTTGCAGAAAATAGAAGTTGGCATATTTTCCCTTGAAACCCATTCCATCTGAAGCCCCTTTCCAATGATGGGGACTAGATTTCGTCGGGGAGATACATCCTCACTCTAGTGATCAACATCACTTGATTTTAACAGTCACAAATTATTTCATGAAATGGGTGGAAGCTATCACCACTAGACAAATTAAAGATAAGGTAATTATGTATTTCTTGGTATAAAACATTTTTTCTCATTTTGGTTGTCCAAAAAAAATTGTTGTTGATAATGCCAAACCTTTCTGCTCAATTGACTTTGAGAATTTTTGTGATAATTATAACATTAGTCTTGTGAATTCAACCACCTATTACCTGCACGGGAATGGGCTGGCAGAGTTAACAAATAAAAATACCATGAAAATCCTCAAAAGGACTCTATACTCAAGAAAGAGAAATTGGTATGGTGCTCTTAAATATGTCATATTGGATGATCAAATTAGCACCAAGAGGTCCATAGGTACATCACTATTTCACCTCGTATACAATATCAATGTTGTCATGCCATTACACTTAGGGTCAAAGGTTATGAAGTTATTGTAGGAGATAAAAGAAGATCCTGATGACCTACAATGAAAAATAATCAAATAATTCAAGTTCGGCAAGAAAAGGAGAAAATGTATGGCATGATAGTTAAACACCAAGAAAAGGTTAAATATTTATTTGTTAAACGAGCTATAGAATGAACTTTTATTCCCATTAATTGGGTGTTAATGTGAGATAAACGAATTGAAGACCGAGGGAAACATGGAAAATTTGACAACCTTTGACTATGATCATTTGTTATTGATAGAATTGAGGGAGAAAATTATTTTCGGCTCAAGAATTTTGAAAATGAAGTAATTGGCCTGCCTGTGAATGACCAATTTCTTAAGAATTATATTACCTAATAAATATTTATTTGAATATATATATAGATATATAGATATATATAGATATATATATATATATATATATATATATATATATATATATATATATATATATATATATATATATATATATATATATATATATAGAAGTAATTTTATAATAATCCTAGTTGTGAAAATGCAGGTTTCTGACATAACCTAGAATTTGAGTTTTGTCCAAAATTAAATATTGTCTTTCCATATATATATATATATATATATAGAGAGAGAGAGAGAGAGAGAGAGAGAGAGAGAGAGAGTAATAATAAAAAGAAATGAAATATTTATGACAAAGTATAAAATCTTAAATTAATCACAGTTTGTTAGTTATTTACATTTCAAAAATTCATAAATATAGATACAGTTAAATCCATTTGAAATTTCATACTCTATCCAACTTTTAGACATTTTGTAAACACTAATTTTATACAGATTGACACCGAAAATCTCATAGCTATAATTAACTGGAAATTTTTGAGAGGATTGTTATTTACTATTTTTCCCTACATGAAACCTTTCATTGTCACTTTTATTATTCCTAGAATAGAGACTTATGGTTTCTTGGGTTGGGGAATGTTAATATCTATATCAGCGCTATAGACAATCGTTGGTAGTGGAACAACGTCAGTGGTATTGGGAAAATCCCAGTGCATAATTATCTCATCACCTTTCAGAAAATGAAAGAGATCATACATACATACATACATATAAAAGAAGACCTCTAACATAAAAAAGAAAACAAGAAAGTTATAAGTTTTCTACGTCTCAGGGAAGTGGATGACTATGTTAGAGCTATGGATTCCTGCTGGAAGTGGACTAATGTACGACGTGAAAACTCATGGAAATTGTCTAAAAGGGAACTCTGGACCCTTACGTTCAACCTCAAGTTACTACCATTTATGTTATAAGAGATTGAAAGTCATTTATATTTCTTAATGGTGCCCGTTACACAAAATTTTGTCACTGTCCCTATACTCCTCGTTCCACGATCCTGGAGGACCTCTACAGTGAACCATACATGCTTTCCCATCATGAAGAAACTCCCATTATGTCCCTCTTCATGAGCAGAACAATTCCCTTTTGCATCATTTCCCAAGAATCTTCCTTTTACCCCAGTTTACAAGACCGACGCTAATGACCCGTTTCCTTCTCGCGCCGATTTGTAGAGATTAAAAATAGGACTAGCATCTTACAATGCTACTGAGCCTTTTTTCAGTCACGCCAATCCTCTTTTGGCAAGTTTTTTAAATATGGGGTCTAAGCTTCCAGGTCTAGAAGCTTCATAACGAAATTCTGGTAAACGGTTGTGCTGGATGGAGCCGAGGAAGTCAGTTTGGGCTCCTTTCCCCTATTGGGATGGAACAAACCCAAGAGATAAGGCCTTCTCCCATGATAAGAGGAACCATCTCCCCTCCATCCAAGCTATATAAACCCCTCCTTTTACAAGCTAAACTAGTTTCAGTCATAGTATTTTTGGAGCTTGAATAATCATCAAGACATCTATAGCTTGTATCTCTCTAGTTTATGTTTGAGGGAGAATAATGTGTTTGGTTTGGTTTAAGACTAAAGGGAAGAAGCATTAAAACTTCCATTGTTGAGTCTATCCATGAGATGCTGGCAGAAGTGTGGGAACCCGGATACATCAAAGGAGACCAACAACGTCAAGGAATTGGTTGTAATCTCTTTCTGAACTTATATGAATACAACTATTGATTGATTTCCTACATTGAAGTGTTATCTTACATTTGA
Source organism: Pinus tabuliformis (assembly GCA_031772625.1). Classification (NCBI taxonomy): domain Eukaryota; kingdom Viridiplantae; phylum Streptophyta; class Pinopsida; order Pinales; family Pinaceae; genus Pinus; species Pinus tabuliformis. Next base: position 431,164,558 of record CM062807.1, read on the forward strand.
TGGCTTAATGTTCCTTGACATGTTAAGTAGGATGAATGCAATTTGTATGCTATCACATTTGTTGTTGTTGTTTGTTTGCTTGTTTCAGGTATTCAAAGGAAGGAAACAAAAAGTAGTTGGAGTAAGAAGCAGGATCATCACCAAGCAGAATAGCTTTCTAAGAGGTGGGTCCTCTTATTTGATTCTAGCTTAAGGAAGTTTTCCATAGATTGTTTATTTGTGGCTAGACCCGCTCCCTCGGGCTAGAGGAATTGTTTGTGTCCGCATTGAGAATTTACTTGCACCACAAATTGGTGACTCCACTGGGGAGTCAATCCTTCTATTTGATTGATTGTCATTTTATGGTTTTGTGTGAAATTTTCTAGTATCACCATTTCCCTTTAGTTTTCTCTGCTTTGCCTAGTTTACTGCTCTGAGTCTGAAATTTACAGTGGCAAGTCTAGTTTTAGCCTTTGAAAATTTTTATTTTTTCCTTGAATCCTTGGTCAACACGTTTATTTTTCTGACAGTCGTGCTGATTAGTGCGAGTTGCTCTAAAACAGTCGCGCCAACCCCCTTGCAGTGCTTGTTGTCAGTTAGGAAGTTGCGCCAATTCCTCTAGGTGAAGATCAGGGTTTCCCCTAGATCATAACCAGTGTGTCTTGCCCTCTTGATTTCTGCCTCTTAGCTTGTTTTGACTGTGTTCTCCCTAACTAGAAAGCTTCATTAGCTTGGTTTATGTGCTTGTTTGGTTTGCCTTTTCTTTATTTGGTTTCTTGAGTCCTTGGATGGTTTGTGGCCCTAGGGCATCTAGGTTTTCATTCATTCAGCTATTTGTGTGCTCAGCAAGTCGAGTTGTTGGTTAAGTTTCTCCTTGCATTTCATTTTTAGTCCTTTTGTTTCTTTGATTTCCATTTAACAAGTTTGAAAAGTTTCATTTATTGATTAAGCGTCTCTTTTCGAGCATAGATCACATTGCTCATCTTGTTTTTGGTTGAGTCTTTGCATCATTAGTTTGGAAGGAATTCTCTTTTGTGCTTTGCATTTTCTTGAGGTTGATTGTTTTGAAAATTTTTCATTGAAGTGTTTGTGAAAGATTCGTTTTATCATTTCATTGAAAAATACTTAATTCTAGTTTTCTAAATCAATATGTTACATTAGCTAGCATCATTTAAGACTAGAGTTGCATCGTCATTTGCATTGGAAAAGAAATGAATTCTCTGTACTATTGAAAGGACTACTTGAAGTGTGTTTGATAGGAAATATAGGAATTGGATATAGTTTTTTCATTATTTTGTTTTTAAAAAGCAAAGTAGTGAAAATGTTATTTTACTTTCAATTGCTTGTTTGTTGCATTGATTGTATTTTCTACTCTCATTTCATCGAATTGAAAGGGTCTTGTCTCATTTAGCTGTATCTAGGAGTTTTTTTGAGTCACATCAATAAGGCCTAAAAACCGAGACATAAATTCAAGATAAAATTTAAAATGTATTCAATTAACCTAAGGCACATTTGAAACCTAACGATCACATTTAGAAGGTCTAGGCTAGAGACGTGTTCCAACGTCTTTAAACCTAGCAGCTTTCGTTCGCTTCGACACTAGACATCGCTATTACGGACTTGTGCTCCCCTTACTATCATGTATATAAAGGGAGACCCCACTAGGTTGCAATCCTTTATCCATAGGAATCCAAGTTTTCCGCCTTGTAAACATGATACACCGAACACAACATTTGGGGAGATTGCCTGCCCGTACTTCTCAGTTCACCGGGAGGTATTCTGCAGTTCACGGTTACTTGGTAATCCTTTTTGCCTAGATTATCTTGAGTAGTCATTTTGATCTTTTTGACTCCCTAAATATAAAAGATCATCCGAGCACTTTTCCTTTTGAGCTCGTTTCAAACCGAAAGTGATAGAGTCACCTTTGCTTTTTTCTCGACTCTTAAAACATGAAAAAGCACTAGTTTGTTTTTGCGTCTTAAAAAATTGTTGCCCATGATCATATAACATTCCTGTTAGTCTTTTTCTAGACCACATCGTGAGTATACCTTTAAATACATTTTAAAATCCTTGGAATCAATATCTCTCTTCTTGTTAATTGAGACAAAGTCATCATGGCTGAACCATCAGGTTCGCCTAGTTCCTCTTCCTCTCCTCTGTTTGAAAGATCGTCTGAGGAGCCTTTTCCTGAATTGCCACAGTCACTTGAGGACCAAGGTGTTGAACTTGGAATTGTTCTGAGCATTCAACCTTTGTCATCTTGTCCTCCCCCTCCCTTAGATACTGGGTCACTTTCTGACATTGGCACGGAATCTCCAGATAATCCTATCTAGACTCCTGAGAGTCCGCTGACTTCTGAAGGTCAACTTGGACTGGTTGTTTATCCTTTGAATCCTTTGTTCGATCCTATTGTGATATCACCGCAGCATCCATACAGTCCATATGATCAGCCAGGTATTCCTTTGGAATTATCCCCTCGAACATCTTCGGTCGTCTGTTGTCATTTGTTTCCACCCATGGAATCAGAAGGCGAAATCCCAGTCTCCTCTCTGGGTCACTCAGAGGTTTCCACTCCACACACTGTCGATGAGCAGGAATATCCTTTCCCTCCTGAAGGTTTCCCTTACATGGGAAGCATTCCGACCAGTGTTCATCCTGAGTTACTGCATAATTACGTGACTTTAGCTTAGTTGGTTTCAGGTACACCTAGTGCCTCATCATTATATCACAACCCTATCTGGTCATTTAGCGCTATGTCATCCAAAATGGATCCTAGAAACCCTCTAAGTCTTCAAAAATAAGAAATAATCGCAAAGGATGAATTTTTAAAAATGGCAGATTTCACTATCGGGCCTGAAAAACATGAAGAAATAGTGAAAAACAGAGCTATCGGAGGCTTGAACAACGATGCACAGGAGCCATTGGATTTGGTCGATCAACGGTCCAGATCCAATTGGCATATCGCAATCGGTGATGACAAGCAGAGTCTATCGGCGGCGACCATATGATAACTGTGACAATGATTAGCGCGAGTCAATGAGGACCGTCGATCAAGCGCACAGATCGACGGCCCAGGTTAACTTGCGATATCGCATCGGCAAAATACAAAGGAGCGCTTACCAACAACTCAGGGACTATGCGATATGCGATTGTGATATATCGCATTGCATTATCGCATCAGAGCAATACAAAGGAGCGGGGCCGATATACTTGCGACTTGCGACAGCCGGACCCAATGGGGTTTATAAATAAAATTATATATATTTTGAGTTTCGTAAAAAGGAGTTTTTCTATGTAAATTTTCATTTTCATTAAATAAACGAAAAACAAAGGAAATGCAAATTGCGCGATAAAACGGACCCGAAAGGGTTTATACATGCAGCGATAGATATTTTGAGTTCTGTAACAAGCGGGATTTTGGGCGGGCCTTAGGTGATAAGCGGTATTGGACGGGCTCCGCCCGAGCCCATACACTGACCGCCATGTGGCTCGGCGTCAGAGAGAGAAAACCGCCTTTTTAGGCGGGTAACCTCCGTGCGCGTAAGCCACCCGAAATCAATAATAACCGTTGGATCAATGATCACTTGCGATAGTGCCCGAAGACGGATCCGAAAGGATTATAGGGCGGAATTGATAATATTTTAGATCCGATAAAAGGCATTTGGGCAGATTTTTACAGGTTTTCTGTGTATTCTCTGTGTAAACAAAGAACGACCATTTTGGGGATTTCAAAGGGCGTCGATGGTCCCTTCCGTTGCAGAATAGGTGGCCACCATCCCTGAAGGCGTTTAGTAATGATTGCTTAACGCTCAGAGGGGATTTGAGCGGACAGAGGCCGGGAGCCAGAGAGCCCAGAAGAGGAAATGAACAGACAACAATGACTGGCTTAAAAGCCATAGAATGAAAAAGACAGAGGGGACAGTGCTGAGACAGAGAGAAGACAAAGACAGAAAGCGAGAGGGAGAGTCTGTGTACTCAGAGAGACTTGAGGGATTCAAGTAAACTCCTGCTGTTTTGTATCTGTTGTGTTGAGACTCAAATTGAGCTCACTTTGTAAAAATCTACTATTGAAGACATAATATAGAGGTCACCACTGAAGGCTGGACAAGGATACCTATCCCAAGGGTTTTTGGGTGAACTCCTTGATTATTTGCTGTGTTATGTGTGTATCTGTTATGTTTCTTTAACTGCTTCTAGGGGAAATTTTAAGAACCCCCCCTAAATTTATAAATATAATAAATGGGCGAATTTTCATGGTATATAGGAAAAATGAAAGGCGATTTCATCAATAATATAATATGTATATATAATTTTTTGGCTAATCTCTCACCAGGCATGGCAAATATTTTACTCAATTATAAAATCTTGTAAGATCTTGGCGAGTCTTTCACTAAATAATAAAACTTTGTAAAGTCCTAGTGAATCTTAGCATAGGCTACATGCTGGTTTAATTCCCCCATTTAAATAGGCTACATTCCAGGTGAATACCATGGGTCAATACCATGTGCCATTTTGGTGAATACCATGGGTCAATACCATGTGCCATTTTTATTTTTATTAATTCTAATATTAGGGTTAATAATGGTTTTTTGCATGGTATTAATAACAATCTAGTCCATGGTATTTGTCCCATAGTATTTTGGCCATAGGTTTCACCTAAATATAACCCATTTTTTGAGTGTCCTTAAATATAAGGTGACTTATGGAGTAAATATAAAAAAATGTTTTATTTGTTTACCATACCTCTCGTTTATTTATATTTTTATTAATTTACCATACCTCTTTTACAAATATGGTATTTGGCCCATAGGATTCACTTAAATAAAACCTCTTTCTTGAGCCTTCATAAATAGAACAAGGGTTATGGACTAAATATAAAAAGAGGTTTTATTTATTTACGATACGTCTAGTTTATTTATATTTTTATTTATTTACCATACCTTTTCAGTAAGTATAAAAAGACGTTTTATTTATTTACCATACCTCCACTTTACTTATATTTTGATTTGTTTACACCCTTACATGTATATAAGGTGACTTATGGAGTAAATATAAAAAATGTTTTATTTATTTACCATACCTCTCATTTATTTATATTTTTATTAATTTACCATACCTCTTTTATAAATATGGTATTTGGCCCATAGGATTCACTTAAATAAAACCTATTCTTGAAAATGGGCGAATGGATTCACTTAAATAAAACCTATTCTTGAAAATGGGCGAATGGAAGGTTGTAAGTCCTAATTTCAAGGGCTAAATTTACCTTTTTTACCCTCTCCCTTAAAATAAGGTGGGCTATTTGAGGTGATTTGTAAAAATGTACTATGATACAAAATATTCGCCCACTAAAAATTTAAAACCCCTTAATTTCGCCAAAGGGCGAACATTCGCCCCTAAAATTATCCTTGACTGCTTCATTCTCTATATTATTCGCAATCTTATTGATCCGTTGCACTAAGTAATATAGGAAAATCCATGCACATGAGTTTGTAATACCTTAATATTAGTCTAAGATCTCATTTTCAGATCAAGTGGTATCAGAGCTTTAGGTTTGCTAAGGTTAGACAAGCTTGTGCTGGATTGTTGAATGCTAACTAGGTCAAAGCTCAAACTAGGAGAAGGAGAACTTGTTGAGGCTAATCCAAAAATTGGAAGAGTCTATCCTAGGAGGAGAATGGCAGAACAAACCCCATTGGAATCATAATCTCAGTTCATGGATAGTTTCATGACCATGAGAGCCATGGTGGAAGAGATGTATCGAGAATTTAAGAAAGGTCGAGGTGAAAGTACTTCAACCTCCAAACAAGACAAAGGAGCAGAGGAACCTTCTCTAGATGCCCCAGAGGGAAAAGGGAAAGGGGAAAAGCTTCCTCCATCATCTCCTCCACCATCACCTCCATCATCCTCATCTCCTAGCCCTGAAAAGAAAAAGAAGAAAACATTTGTGATTAAATTAGATGTGAAATTTGATTTGCCAATCTATGATGGAGAATTAAATGCAGAAAAGCTAGATAACTATATTAGACAGATTGATGTATTTTGTAGGGTGCAGAACATTGATTCAGAAAGGAGAAAGATTTAGCTGGCTAGCCTTCACCTTGGAGGAACTGCACTAGTTTGGTGGGAAGGCAAGACATACGCTGATACGAAGAGACATGGTAAAATTCTTTCTATGAATTTGTTTCTGCCATTAAAAAATAGTTCTATCCTCTAGCTTATATGTAGAAAGCAATGATGAGTTGGCAAACTCTTTGCCAATTAAAGGGCCAAAGTGTACAAAGCTATACCCAGGAATTTAAAAAAAGAGCTTTAACCCTAGGCATTTCTCTAGACTCACCTGAAACTTTGTTGAAGTATATAGGTGGTCTGCATAGCTATTTGAGGCACACCATTCTCATGTTTATCCCACTAGCCTAGATGTGTATCAGTCTAGGCTACACATCTAGAAGCTAGAGGCAAGAATGTGAACCCAGAGATTGGGGGATCATCAAAACCCTCTGCAAGCAAGAACAAGGAAAAGAAGAATCAGAAAGGGAAGGAGAGGAAGGCAAACGCTATACAGAAGGACAAACCTTCATGCGCTCACTGCAAGAAGGATGGACACGATGATGAACACTGCTAGTCTTTGCATCCGGAGCTGAAACCTAAGAAGTTCGGTGGTAAGAAGAAGAAGACTGTTTCTACTATTAAGAAAGACTTGGGGTCAGACTCAGGTGATGAAACAACAGTCACAACCACAGGTATAAAAGGTAAAAATTCTAAAGCATCTACAAGTAATTCTGCACAATCTATTGATAATGAAGATAATAAGAGGAAAAGACATGAGCTTTTTCATATTAGAGTTATTTCCAAGCACCAAAATATTGATACTTTATTTGATAGTGGTTCACAAGTAAACTTGATTTCTGAAACAATTGTAAAAAAGTTGGGCTTACTAACAACACCTCACAAGAAACCATATCCATTAGGTTGGGTATGTGATAAAGCAAAGCTACAAGTGACTAGACAATGTAAACTTAGGTTTGCTATTGGGTCAACTTTTGTAGATGAGGTTGAGTTGGATATAGTTCCCTTGGATATATGTGGTATTGTTTTAGGAAGTCCTTGTATGATAGAAAAGCCATTTTATATAGAATTGAAAATAAGTATCAACTCACAAAAAATGGAATAGAATATATTGTAAGAGCTCATCAACTCAAAAATAACTATTCTCTCATAAATTTAGGGCAGATGAAAAGAATTGTAAATTCATGCAAGCAATTTTTACTAATGGTTGTAAAGGAAAAGACCCCCGATAAAACCAATGTATTTGAAGGCTATGATGATAAATAGAAAGCTAATTTAGATAAAGTTGTTTCAGAATATAATATCCTATTTCAAGAACCTAAAGTTCTGCCACCCAAAAGGGAAATAGTACATGATATTCATTTGTAGCAAGATGCTCCATTGCCTAAGATTAGAATGTACAGGTTATCCGCTTTAGAGAATGCAGAGATGAAGAAGTAGGTACAGGAGCTGCTCGATAAAGGTTCCATAAGGCCAAGCACATCACCATGTGGATCTCCAATTGTACTGGTGAAAAAGAAAGATGGTTCGTGGAGGATGTGCATTGATTACAGAGCACTGAATAAAATAACGATCAAGAATCGTTATCCTCTTCCTCTCATTGATGATCTATTAGATCAGCTGAAAGAAGCAGTTTACTTTTCCAAGTTGGACTTATGTAGTGGCTATCATCAGGTCAGAGTTGCAGAACAAGATGCATGGAAGATTGCTTTCAAAACAAAGCAAGGGCTGTATGAATGGTTGGTTATGCCTTTTAGCTCAACTAATGCTCCTGCCACTTTCATGAGAGTTATGAACGATGTATTCATGCCCTTTATTGATGATTTTGTAATTGTATATTTAGATGACATTCTTGTTTTTAGTAAAATATGGGAAGAACATTTGAAGCATGTAAAGTAGACTTTAGATGTTTTGAAAAGAGAAAATCTCTATGTGAAGTTATCAAAATGTGAATTTGGAAAAGCATCTTTAAATTATTTGGGTCATATTGTAGGGGGTGGCGAATTGAAGATAGTTCCCTCTAAGGTCGAAGCCATTGTGAACTGGCCTAAACCCAAATCTGCTATAGAAGTTAGGAGTTTCCTAGGAGCAGCACAATATTGGAGAAAGTTTATTACTAACTTTTCCTTGATTGCAGCTCCCTTACATGCTTTAACAGGATTGAACAAGGTGTTTTAGTGGGGAGGCAAACAGCAGAAAGCCTTCGACACCTTGAAAGAAAAAATTAGTACAAAATTAATACTAGCACTGCCAAATCTTCAATGACCATTTGAGATTGAAACATATGCTAGTGACTATGCCATGGGAGCAGTGTTGATGCAACATGGTAAACCCATATGTTATCATTCTGAGACATTTACTTCTGCAGTAGTTAATTATCCCACATATGATAAAGAATTGTATGCATTAGTACAGAGTGTGAAAAAGTGGAAACATTACCTAATGGGCAAAGAAACAATTGTACATACAGATCATCAACCACTTTAATATTTTCACTCACAAACTAAATTGCAGCAATCAAGACACTATAGGTGGATGGGTTTTCTACATCAGTTTCATCTTGTCATCAGATATAAGAAATTAATACACAATAAGGTTGCAGATATGTTATCAAGACCAATCATAAATGCATCTACTATACTTAAGCATAACCCAGTAATGCATGAAAGCTACATTGAACAATGCCCAAGATGTAGATTTTAAAGATGTATGTGCAATCTTAAGTCATGGAAAACAAGTAGAAGAATTGGATTATTATGTTAAGGACCAACTCTTATATCATTTGGGAAAGTTATGCATCCCACAAACTGGAAGAGTTAACATAATCCGAGAAGCACATACTTCTCTAATATCAGGTCATTTTGGTGTAAGTAAAACAGTTGCATAGCTGCAAAGGTTCTGTTGTTGGCCAAGAATGCATGAAACAATTTCTAGATATATTAAAGGGTGTACTATGTGTGCTACAAGCAAGCCCAGTAATAGAAAATTAGGCTTGTACACTCCACTTCCAGTTCCTTCTCGTTCTTGGGAAAGTGTTTCCATGGACTTTGTTGGGGGATTGCCAAAATCTAGAAAAGGTCATGATTATTTATATGTTATTATGGATAGGTTCAACAAAATGTGTATTTTAATACCTTGTAACAAGCAGATTACAGCTGAACAAACAACGAAGTTGTTCTTTCAGCATGTATGGGTTCATTTTGGGTTACCCACTTCCATTGTATCTGATTGAGACTCTCGATTTGTTGGGAAGTTTTGGTCAAGTCTGTGGGAACTGATGGACACCAGATTGAAGAAGAGCACAACATTTCATCCACAAACAGATGGACAAACAGAGGCAGTCAACACGACAGTGTTCCAGTTGATCAGAGGCTATTGCAGCAAGCATCCCAAGCTTTTGGATGAACATTTGTGTTATGTGCAACATGCTTACAACCGTGCTAAGCACTCTTCTACACAAAGATCTCCTTTTGAGACTTGTTTTGGTTTTAAACCAAGGTCTCCCTTGGATTTTGTCTTTAGTAAAGACATAGCAGTTGATGGACACAGTGATGTGGACAAAGAAACCAAGCTCATTAAACAGATCCAAGAAATTCACCAGGCAGTACAGGAACAGCTAGAAATAAGCCAGGCCAAGTACAAGGCAAGGCATGATAAGCATCGAATTGAGCATAGCTTCCAAGTTGGTGATCAAGTCTGGCTGTACATTAGCAAAGACAGAATGTAAGGTGAAGGTAAGAAGTTGAAGCCAATAAGGTATGGACCTTTCAAGATACTTGAGAAAATTGGTGAAAACAATTTTCGCCTTGATTTGCCAGCTTATATGCATATCTATTCAGTCATTAATGCAGAGAACTTGAGACTATATGAACCTTCATTGGTTGAAGATCCCGAAGAGCAAAGTCAGTTGCCTGAATATCTCATTGAGTTGCAGGAAGACATAATTATGGACAGGAAGATGAGAACTACGCGTAGAGGGGATGTTGAGTACCTGAGAATCAGACTCAAAGGTTCAAAACCAAGTAGTGCAAGATGGATAGAGATTAGACAAGTGAGGAAGCTGTATCCTCACTTGACTGATGCTTAAAAACCAACTTTTGGTGGTCCAAAAGCTTTTTTAGTGGGAAGGCGTGATCTAAAATGGATCCTAGAAACCCTCTAAGTCTTCAAAAATAAAAAACAATTACAAAGGATGAATTTTAAAAAATGGCGGATTTCATTATCGGGCCTGAAAAACATGAAGAAACAGTGAAAAACAGAGCTATCAGAGGCTTGAACAATGATGCGCAGGAGCCATTGGATCTAGCCGATCAACGGTCCCGATCCAATCGGTATATCACAATCGGCGATGGCAAGTGGAGTCTATCAGGGGTGACCATATGATAACTGTGACAGTGATTAGCGCGAGTCAATGAGGACCGTCGATCAAGTGCGCAGATCGATGGCCCAGGTTAACTCGCGATATCACATCGGCGGAATACAAAGGAGCGCTTACCAACAGCCCGGGGACTATGCGATATGCGATTGTGATATATCGCATCGCATTATCGCATTGGAGCAATACAAAGGAGCGGGGCCGATATACTTGCGACTTGCGACAGACGGAACCAATGGGGTTTATAAATAAAATTATATATATTTTGAGTTCTGTAAAAAGGAGTTTTTCTATGTAAATTCACGTTTTCGTTAAATAAATGAAAAACAAAGGAAATGCGAATTGGGCAATAAAACAGACCCGAAAGGGTTTATACATGCAGCGATAGATATTTTGAGTTCCTTACAAGCAGGATTTCGAGCACGCCTTAGGTGGTAAGTGGTATTGGACGAGCTCCGCCTGAGCCCATACACTGACTGCCACGTGGCTCGATGCTGGAGAGAGAAAACCACCTTTTCGGGCAGGTAACCTCCATGCGCGTAAGCCACCCGAAATCAATAATAACCGTTAGATAAATGATCACTTGTGATAGCGCCCGAAGACGGACCCAAAAGGATTATAGGGTGGAATTGATAATATTTCAGATTCGGTAAAAGGTGTTTGGGTAGATTTTTACAGGTTTTCTGTGTATTCTCTATGTAAACAGAGAACGACCATTTTGGGGATTTCAAAGGGCACCAATGGTCCCTTTCATTGCAGAACAGGTGGCTACCATCCCTGAAGGCGTTTAACAATGATTTCTTAACACTTAGAGGGGATTTAAGTGGACAGAGGCCGGGAGCTAGAGAGCCCAGAAGAGGAAACGAACAAACAATAGAGATTGGCTTAAAAGCCACAGAATGACAGAGATAGAGGGGGCAGTGCTGAGACAGAGAGAAGACAGAGACAGAAAGCGAGAGGGAGAGTCTGTGTACTCAGAGAGACTTGAGGGATTCAAGTAAACTCCTGCTGTTTTGTATCTATTGTGTTGAGACTCAAATTGAGCTCACTTTGTAAAACTCTGCTCTTGAAGACATAATAGAGAGGTCACCACTGAAGGCTGGACCAGGAGACGTAGCCCAAGAGTTTTTGGGTGAACTCCTTGATTATTTGCTGTGTTATGTGTGTATCTGTTATGTTTCTTTAACTGCTTCATTATCTATATTATTCGCAATCTTATCCATCCGTTGCACTAAGTAATATAGGAAAATCCATGCACATGAGTCTGTAATACCTTAATATTAGTCTAAGATCTCATTTTCAGATCACTATGCCTACCTCAAGTCTGTTCATTCAGAACCTGACCTCCCAACTGATGGTGCATTCTATAGTTACTTCAGTTCTGGTGCAACCCACTGTTCTGAATCCTCTTGTTTCGTCGGTCCAACTAACCCGTTCGGTTCAACCGATGGTCTCGAGTCATGTCTCTGTCAGTTCTTTGATTCCTTCAGTAAGTGGACAGGCTGTGCCACCGCTTAGGGGGGAAGTTCGAATGTTTCTATGATGTCTGGCACAACCAATGTGAGTGGCTCACAAACTCACATGGTTGGGATGAACCAACTCTCTTTGGGTGCCATTCCAAACCCTGCCGATCCTGCTGGATCGAGTAACATCCAGTACCAACAGCCCAATGTGGCTCAGGTTCAGTACCAACCTCCTTATGTTCCATATGGTTCACAAGTGATGGTTAATCCACCTTACGTCCCTCAGCCTAGACCTTATGTTCAGCCTAGTCCGTCTGCCGCGCCTGGTGGATATGGCCAGATACAGTTCAGGAACTTTCAAGGTGTCACTTTGGGAACTATTCAAGTACCCTTGCAGCAGCAAGGACAACTTCTATAGTAGCAAGGGAAACCTTCGTTGCAGCAAGGGCCATCCATGCAGCAACAAGGGTAGATAATGCCACAATAAGGACAACTGCAACAACTGCAAGGGAAACCCTTGCAACCATTGCAGCCAACCATGCAGCCGCAAATGCAGTATGTTCAACAATCCTCCCAGCCTATGTCCTCGCAAGGTCAGCCTCTGCAGCCGCAGGGACAACCTTTATAGCCGCAAGGTCAGCCCTTGCAGCAACAAGGTCAACCCGAGCAGCAACAACCCTTATACTCATATCAACAGGGTCAACCTTTGCAAGGGCAAGGTCAGGGTCAAGTCCTACAGTAGCAGGCCCAAAATCCTTATGTCCAAGGGCAATAGGTCCAAAATCCTTTTTTCCAAGGGTAGCAGATCCAAAATCCTTATGTCCAAGGGCAACAAGTGCAAAATCCTTCTGTCCAAGGGCAGTAGGTCCAAAATCCTTTTGTCTAGGGGCAATAGGTTGAAAAACCTTATGCTCAGGGGCATCGAGTGTAAAATCCACATGTCCAAGGTCAATAGGCTCAACAACCTTTTAACCCATATGTTGCTCATCAACAACCTATGGATGGACAGTTTCAAGGCTTTCAAGGTTAGAATCCTCCTTACGGGCAAGGAAACCTATAGTGGGGGAAAAATCAAATGCCATATGGACAAAAGCCTCCAATAAGGGGACAAAATCATTACCAGCAGGGATGGGTTCTGCCGGCTGGGCTCGCTTATCACCCTCAAATGTCTTCCAATACCCAATTGCCGTTCTTGGCTACATTGAAGTTGCCAGATGTGTTTAGGCTCATGAATGACTTGATTCTTCATTCGAAATACTAGCCTCTAGTTCCATCCAGGATCCGGAGCGATTGTCCGAAGTTTGAAGGAAAAGTGAAAGAGGATCCACAAGCCCATGTGATGACATATAACCTCTGGTGCTCCTCAAATTCCTACGTTGATGATTCCATTCGTCTCCGGCTTTTACAACGAACTCTCATAGGTGCTGAAACTAAGTGGTATATCGAGCTACCTCGAAATACCTATTGTGACCTTAACACTCTCGCCATGGCCTTTCTCACACATTTCCAGTTGCTGGTTCACTATGAAACTGGCACCCATCTGCTAACGACACTTAGGCAAGACACTGCGACCCACATCTCTGATCACATCCATGAATGGAGACGTAGGCATCACTTGATTAAGTTTGAGATTGCTGATCAGTTGTTGATCGAGTGGTTCACCAAATCATTCGTTAGCAAAATTGCTGAGGACATTGCTATGGGTGGATGCGTCACTGAGGAACAAGCCATCATGCGTGCCCAGTATCTAGACCTCATCTATTCACAATCTGGCACATTATATGATGTGTTACCCGATGCGCCCAGACTTCTCCGGCTACACCTCCTATTGATGGAGTAATTGGTTTAGTGACTCAGACCCCCGCAAAATCTTCTTCCAAATAGAAGTCGATCTCCAACACTGCTTCCAATGATTCCTCTCGCAATTCACTAGGCCCTCGTAAAACCTCAGAGGTTCATGCTGTCCAGTCTACCGCAACGGACAAATCCTCTAAAGGTAAGAAGAAAGACAAAGGCAAGGGTAAAACTGATGCCTTGAAACAGGGCCCTCCTAAGTCATCTGTTGGTGATGCTTCCCAACGGAAGCCCAAATATCCATGCCTCATCTATGAGGAGGATCACTATACTAAATATTGTCCGAGATGATCTGAAGTTAGTCGTTTGCTAAAAGGGACCCTAGTTGTCTTGAAAGAGCCCTTTCCATCCTAGCAGACCCAAATGGTAGACCAAACTCAGTCATCCGCTTCCTCAGGTTCATAAGAATACACCGATTAATGTGACTACTAGGTCAAAATATTATCAAACTTCTACCCCAACAATAGGGAAAGAGAAAGAAGTTACCCCTTCTTCTTCTGCCCCATCCAGTTCTGGTCCTCTCCATATAGAGCGACCTAATCCTGATTCCGCCATCCAAACGCTCTAGCTGCTCAACATTATAACATTGTTGAAGATTTGGCTCAAGCACCATCAGCATGTTTGCTCTCGTGGTCCTTCAAAGCTGTCGTTCTCAGCGGAAATCATTATTGTCGACTATTGGGGGTATTGATCCAACTGACTCTAATCTCATTTTTTTGATATGGAAAACCACGTTTCGTGTTTACCTCATCAGATTGCCTTTCTCATTCAGGTGATCATAAATGAGAAAACCATTCATAGGACCGTCATCGATGAAGGTGCTTCTACCTGCATCATGTCTGTCGCTTGTTGGAAGGCAATTAGTTCTCCTACTTTGAACTAGTCCCCTAACACTTCGGAAGATTTTGAAGGACGCGATTCTTGGCCATTCAATGTCCTTCCCAACCTTCCATTACTTTGGAGGGCAAGACAATACACGTAAAAGTAGAGATTGTTGATGCTAATCTTAATTATAATATTCTACTCGGACGGAGCTGGACCCATGCCATGCATTCTATAGCCTCCTCCCTTTTCCGTGTGATTCATTTTCCCCATCAAGGGAAGATAGTCACAATCGACCAACTTTCCTTCTTTGCCTCTTCCTCCTCAGATGGCAAAGTTCCTTATGTAAAGCACATTGATGCTCCTTATGAGAGTGTGGGGGCAGGACTCTTTAAAGATCTTGCCTTGATGGGTATTTTTCTGATCCCGCTTCCTCATGTTGCCTCTATCAACATGATCTCGGTCAAGTCTGATCCCTGGGTCATTCCCTCACCAGATCTTGTTGATACTTGGGGCGAGGTTATGCCATTAAGTCCTGCTAAAATTAACTATGTGGAGATTTTTTCGGCCTCAAATTCAGTTTCCTCCGATCATCCTATTTCGAGAACATCTCTCGATGCGTATTCTCAATCCCCGTGGCTTGGTTCTTCGAAATCTCCTGATCCCTTAGCTGAGACTTTTCTTTCGAATGAGAGTATTGTGGAAGTTATGTCTCTCGAGGAAGTACCTTGGAACAATATTCATCATCGTTCCTCATTCTTGCCTGGCCCGATAGTCATGTCTACTTGTCTTGAGAAGTTCTCTTCTCAGTTCTTGACCCTACCACTTTAGATGCTGATCATGACTCATGAAGTTTGGTCGGAAGGGAACATGGGTAACATTATCCAAATGATGCCGATTGATATTTCTGTCAAGCCCGGTATCATTGAAAATGTCCATATTGGGGTAACTTGTTCTCCAGATGAGATCAAGCTCTATACTCGTCTGTTCCAAGAGTTCCGAGATGTTTTTGCATGGTCATATGAAGAAATGACTGGCATTGACCCAAGCATAGTCGTGCATGAAATTCTGACTTACCCTCATGCGAAGCTTGTTCGCCAATGGCTTTGTCCAGTGCACCCTAGAAAAGTAGCTGCCATCAAGGGAGAAGTGGAAAAACTTCTTAAAGCGGTATTTATTTATCCAATCCTTCTTACATATTGGGTGTCGAATATTGTATTGGTGACAAAGAAACAAGGCACTATTTGCGTTTGTGTCAATTACCGTGATCCCAATCATGCTTGTCCAAAGGATAATTACCCCACTCCCTTCATTGACCAGATCATTGATGAATGTGCTGGGAGCGAATCCTTTTCCTTTATGGATGGCTTTTCTGGTTACAACTAGATAAACATTGCGCTGACTGATCAAGATAAGACATCCTTTATCTGTCCGTGGGGGACCTTCGCATATAAAAAGCTCCCTTTTGGCCTTAAGAATGCTGGGGCTACATTTCAGAGAGTGATGTCTTATGTGTTCCACGACATTCAAAAAATCATTCAACCTTACTTGGATGATCTCCCCGCTCATTCTCGTAAGCGCCATGACCATCTAGATCAACTCTAGAAAAATTTTCTTCGTTGTAGACACTATAACATTCGGCTGAATCCACATAAATGTGCTTTTTGCGTCGAATCTGGATGACTCCTCAGCTTTATCATTTCGAAAGAAGGCATTCGCCTTGATCCTCTTAAATTCGAGGCCATTGTTAATTTACCCCCTCCATCCTCGTTGCATCAACTGTAGAGCCTACAGGGAAAGGAAAATTTCCTCTGTTGTTTCGTATGGAACTATGCTGAGCTAGCTTTAGGGTTCACCCGGTTGCTCAAGCAAGGAACCCCATTTGTTTAGGATGAGGCTGCCCAAAAGTCTTTCGATGACCTAAAAGTTGTCCTCATAAATTCTCCTTTGCTGCACCCTCCGAACTATCATCGTGATTACTTCCTTTATCTAGCTACAACCTCTAGTACCATTGCTATGGTGCTCGTACAAGATGATGACGAATGTAATGAACATGTTATTTACTACCTCATTCACAATCTCCTCGACACCAAGACGCGTTATGCTCATGTGGAGAAGTTGGATTTGGCTGCCGTACATGATGTTCAGCGCTTTCAGTATTACATTCTCCTCCACTACCACTGTGATTTCCGAATGCAACCCCATGACCTACATCCTGACTCGTCAGTTGCTGGGGGACAAGTATTCGAAGTGGATTTTCATCCTCCAAGAATTTGATTTGGTGTTCACTACTGCCAAATCTAAGAAATCACTGGTCTTTGCTGAGTTGATTTTCTCCCTTCCCTCTGCTTCTCTTCCTACTGGTGCTGATGAGCAGCTCTCGGACGAGACTCTTTTACTAATTAACATTCTTGACCCCTGGTATGGTGATATCATCGTGTATCTCTAGACATCCACCTTCCAGTCTGCATTGACCAAGGATGATCACCGACGCATTCAGAATCAATCCCAACCTTATCGTATTATTGGAGATACTTTATACCACGTCGGTGTCGATTCAATTCTTCGTCGATGTCTAACTCTTGAGGAGGTTGAGAGAGTCTTGAATGACTGCCATTCTGGCGCATGTGGCGGTCATCTATCTGGATATGCTACTGCTCAAAAAATACTTCGTGCTGGTTATTTCTAGCCCTCCATCTTCAAGGATTGCATCCTTGCTGTTCGCAAATGCCATGAGTGCCAAATTTATCAGTGTAAAATGCATGCCCCACCTGCTCACCTACACCCCGTTATTACCATTGGTCCTTTTGCCAAATGGGGCATCGACTATATGACATGTAACCCTTGTTCGATTGGGGGGCATGGTTATATTATCGTTGTCATGGATTATTTCACCAAATGGGCCGAAGCGATGCCTACATACTCTGCGGACGGTAAAATGATGGCTCAATTTCTATTCAATCATGTTATTTCCAAGTTTGGAGTGCCTCAGGCCATTGTCACCGACCATGGCTCCCATTTTTGAGATTATATGATGGCTGAGCTGACTTCTACGTTGGGCTTGCGCCACGATGGCTCAACCTCATATTACCCTCAAGCCAATGACCAAGTTGAAGTTGTGAACAAAGTCTTGGTTATGATGCTTCAACGCACCATTGGGATGCACAAGTCAAATTGGCATCTCATTCTCTTTTCAATTATGTGGGCTTACCGAACCTTGACCAAGGATGCAACTAGATTCACTCCGTTCCAGCTAGTTTACGGTCTCGAAGCAAATTTACCAATTGAGTGCGAAATTCCCTCACTCAAGCTGGCTGTCAAACTTCTCCCTGAGACCTCACCTTAGGAAGAGTGCCTCTTGTATTTAGAAAAACTATATGAGACTCATCGACTTGCTTCTTTGGTCATCAAAGTGTAGAAAAAGCAGTGAAAGTCCCATTTTGATCAGTCTGTCCTCGAGATTTTTCTAAGGGTGATTTGGTTCTTCTGTATGGTTAGGCTAATGATAAGCTGGGGGCAGGTAAGTTCGAACCCACGTGGCATGGGCCATACATTGTTAAATGTGTGTTACGGAAAGGGGATTATGAGCTAATTGATTATGAGGGCAATCCCTTAGACAAACCCCGTGATGGGCTTCATCTCAAAAAGTACTATGCCTAGGTAATCTTGCATGGCTACTTTTGTACAATAGTGTGTTATTAATTTTTGTGCAATGTGGTTTGGTGTGCTGTTTTTCAAGCAACTTTCCTGCTTCTTTTGATTTTACCTGCTTTGTAGATCTTTGTCTCCTCACATCAGTTTTGCTGATGGTGCTTGCTGTAGTACCCGGAATCTATCATCCGCAACATGGGCCATTTATGACCCCCATGGTGAGTTGATTGATATTCAAGGTATTTGTTTAGGTCAAACAACTAATAACATTGTTGAGTATAACGCATTTATCGAATTGTTGTCAGAAGCTATTTCTCTTGACATCCGGGAATTGGTTGTCAACCTTGATTCACAACTTGTTATTCTTCAACTAAATAGGCAATATTCTGTCAGAAACCCTCATACCTTGAGAATGTATTTGTGTATTCGTCTATTGGAGAGAAATTTTGATTACATTACAAATCATTACATTCCTAGGCATCTGAATACATTGACAGATGCCTTAGCTAATTATGTGTTGGATAGACATTTGCGAAACATGTGAAAAACAAAAAACAAAACCTTTGTACCATAGTAAGCAAGGAAATATAGCATACATATATATGTCGATAATGTTTGAGTGTCATACATAAAAACCCCAAAAAATAATATATGTGTTCAAATACATCCGTGGCTCGCAGGCCTCAAAAATGTAAAATGATAATCCTATGGACTACTCAGCATGGTGCTCATGATAGTGCATAACTTCTCAAACAACACGAGTTAGTAGTCGACGGATCCGGTTTGATACCCCCACTGTGTGCCTCTAATACTGGCATGGGATGTCACCCACCTGGGCATACTCTGGGATACCTTTGGTCAATCCCTCGAGGTTCCACGCGATTTCCTCCTCATTATCGCTTCCTTCCTGATAAGGAGCGATATCGAACTATCGAGAAATGCGCCTGGAAATTGGGGACATCCCGACAGGACACTATGGTCCCACATCTGCATTTACAAAATCGAAATTTCATGAATGCATGTATTTCAAAAACAATAAAAAATAAAAAATAAAAATTGTTTGTTTTTACCTCCATCATCATAATCTTCTCCCTCTGGGAGCGGCATATTTGGATCGCTGCGGAAGTTGGTATCGCTATAAGGCCAATCCTCTACTACGATCAGCTGATGCCGTAGCCATGAAAATAAGGTGGGCTTATATGACATATGTTGGCCCTCGATGATTCTAGGCATCAATGCACTCCAACGGACCATCCGTGGGTCTCGTGGCAATGGCGGATCCACCTCAACAATATGGTAGTGAAATAGCGGGATCTGCTCCAAAAAGAAGGTCACTAGAATGGAACCATAGCAAAACTACTTCAGGTTTCTTGCCTTGGCTTTAGATAGCTGGCGCTTCATGTTTACCTTCATGGCTTCTGCCCAGTTGAAGATAGTCGGCGCCGTACAGTCTATAGCATACTGAAACTTGGATTTGTTAGACTCATGCTGTGCCTGAGCCCCAACCACTCTGTTTATGGTCAACAGAAGCACTTTCAGCACAAGATCCCGAACAATCATGATCTCTATCTTGCCGCTCTTTGATTTTAGTGCTTCCGGGCAGTGTTCTGCGAGCAACATGTTCACACTTTCCCCAATAGGCCTGGACCCATACAGATTGACTGGTTCCCCTCTTTGGGACAATCCAGTGATGAAATAAATTTCAGAAGTTTCCAACTCCAGTTCTTGGTCTTGGATCATAAAAACTTCTCGATTGACATCCCAAAGACTGATCAAATACTGCAACAATTCGGGTTGAGCCCGAAGACCTGGTGTGAGGAAGAATTTGAGGAGCCCACAGTTCCTCAGGGCATTCAAGTAGTTTGGGTCTACCATTGCCTGTGAATCAATGTCCTCATGCTCATGTTCCCTCCAATCAACCATTTTTCGCTATGTTTTCCTTGCAAAAACCATAAAATCAAGTCAACAATCATCCTTGACTAGAGAAATTTGGATAAAATCACAAAAATTGGGACAAAAAATTACAATTTTTATGTTCACGGCGCCGACGCGACTATTTTAAAAACAGTAGCACCGACGACATGATTCACAGAGGTAATAACCCTCGATCGACGCAATTTCATGCCTGAAAATCATGCCGATCGAGGGCGATTTTTTTTTGCTAAACCCTCCTCAAGAAATCCAAAAAATGGTTAAAAAGCAGGAAAAATAAGCATTAAAATGAATCTAAAGGTCTCAGATCTCACCTACAATTGACGAATCATCGAATGGCCTCCCGGATCTCCCGCAATTTTCTCCTTAAAATCTAGAGCACAAATGGGTGAAAAGTTCTCCACACAAGGTAAAGAGGTAAAATGGTAAAAATTATTTACTTTTTCCTCATTTTATTCATTTTTCATGAAATATTAGGGTTTAAAAAGTATTTTTAACCTATTTTTTCCTCATAAATTGGATAATGCGTTTACCTTTTGTGCAACGACAGGTGAGATATTACTGATGATGGTACTAGAGTCACGTTTAAGCTCTTTTCTCGAATCGTAAAACTCAAATGAAAATATCACTGAGTATTTTTCCCTTTTTAACTCGTAAAAGAGAATAAAAATGGGGGGTTCGCTTTTAAGCTCTTTTCCGACTCTTTAAACACAAAGATATTGTCGAGTTCTTGTCATTTTGAACTCGTTAAAGGCTGCGAAACGTCGTTTACTCGGTATACGTTTACCCCTTTTTCGGGCTGGGATAAATTATTTACGAAAAAGGTACTCCTTCACTGAAAGGGTCAAGCGGTTCTCTCAAGTATCATTTTCTACCTTTTCAGGCTCGAGAGACACAAATGTATGAAAAGGGACCATGTGGAGTTTTCTTTACCGTGTCGTTTTCAAACTCTCTAAACATGAAAAAGATACCAAGTTACACCTTTGTCGGACTCGTTAAAACATTAAACGACATCGGATTCGTCACCATGATGGACATGAGCTTCTCCTTCCTAGGGCTTATTAAACTTACTAGGTTGGATTCATCTGAAGGATGAACTTACAATTCAAGTGCATGCTATCCCCTTTGAGCTTGAGATTAAAAATAATTGGGGTACCTACCAGCAATGGTGGGGGAAAATGGGAAATTCTATCGGCAACTCACTCTTGAACATGACACTTTCTGTTTCGTGTCGGGTTGGGATATCCTCCTTTCATCATTGACCTTCCTCGTTTGGAACGTTCATTTCTTCCATCCATTTGATCTCTGCCATGTCATCATGACCACTGATCCTATGGATCCAAAAGCTGACAAAATCCAGAGTCGTGTCACCAATATGTGTTGGAAATAATATTGAGAGGGGGGTGAATCATTATTATCAGATCAAGAATTTTTCTTTTTCATAATCAGATTTATATATGCTACTTAAGAGAGGGGAACTAGCATGTACACGCAACTTTCTTTCAGGCAACCAGCGTTTATGTGGTAAACTTATGATTCCGTTAATTCATCATATGTTGATCTTTAATAAGTTCATCAATACTTCATCAATCATTAAATAGTAACCATGTGCAGTATGAACATAATAAACCATTACACATAAGCAACACACATGAACACCAAGATTTAAGGTGGAAACCCAATGTGGGTGAAAACCACCTGCTGCTGTCGTCTATGTCTTCTTTTTAATAATAAGAAAATCTGTTTACAATCTTGTACTGGTGTAGACTCATACCAGTATGCAGGCTTCTACCTGCAGAAGGTTACAACCTTCTCTCGTTCTCCAGATTCTATTGGAAGGGAGCTCCAACCCACTAGGTCTTATACTAGCCAATATATTTACTAGTACGTAGGTGACAGCCTACAAAAATTCCACTCTTCCACTAGGGACCATGTTTCATGAATTTTTAGACTGGATGCTCCTGGCACATATCAAGACATATGAAGACCTTGACTCATCAATAACCCATTAGAAATTTAGAAACTCAAACTTCTTCAACCAACATGCAGTTAATATGAAACAATCAGATCACTGTCATTAGAACACTGTGCTGAACACAGAAACCTGTATCAACATTCAGAACCAACTGAAACCTCCAGAATTCATGTGTCAGATTATATAAGCTACTTCAATGAAGACAAACTTGCGTGTATACACTACTTCCTTCAGCCCAGCCTGCGTATACCTCTAAATATTTCGAATCATAAAATCTCTGAGTCACAAACTGTACCAACCAATAATGTACTGAGCATCTACTGTCAACTTACAGAACTGTACACAGCCAGGCAACAGAGAACACTTCTTCTCACTTATACAATCAATCAAATATCAAACTCCTTATGCATTCAGATTTACACTCAGATCTAAAAAGACCTCATTGACAGACAATAGTAAAATAGAAGCAACAATAAATCAACAATACTAATCTAATAAATAAGTCATCTCTGAACATCAAGCCTTTCTTTTGTATATGCTACTTGAAAGAACAAAACCTGCGTGTATACGCTCTTTTGCCGAGACGAAACTACATACAAATCTGCAAATATTGACTCAGAACTTTGCTACAATTCCAGACTTCAGACAAACCTAGATCATGATAGATAACACAAAACATCAGATCTAGCCTCAACCAATATCAGATCATTCAAGAATAAGTCATTTCAGGTCTCATGATCCTGATCCAATATTGAACTCAAGGTGCACATAAATATTTTAGATCTAGTCCCAAACATAACCCTGCAACATAAAATATACTTCAGATAGAAGTATTCCTTTGAATCTTATTCACTTGCACTTCTAGCCTTATGATCCTCTCTTCTTTATATAGTTTTTGGCCTTTCTCAATACCATGGACCGAATCCACTTAGGACCAATACCTTGGATCAAATACCACGGACCGAATACCTCAGACTAAATACCTAGGGTCAATATCATGGTCCAAAGATACCTTGGACCAAATACCTCGGACCAAAATCATGGTTTTCAACATGTACGCGCTTTGCCTTCTGTGGGAGTGCGTGTGTACGTTATACACTATTTCTGTTCTGAGTACCTGCGTGTATACGCTACTTGGACTAAGTGAACCTATGTGTATCTCTTAAAATTCTCTTACATCATCTTCTTCCTTCAACTTCTTTATTATGATCAATAGACCTTAGTTCCATCTTCCTGATCCTCTGTACCACTGCCCTATTGCCTCTGAATATTCCTGTTAGCCTCTTATCAAAACTGAGTTGACTTGTAGAGTTTCCATCAAGGACAATACTTATATCATAATGCCAAAAATCTCCCCCTTTGGACTTGATGGCAACCATGATGGTGTTGAATACTGCAAGCTGTAAAGACTATTAGAGATACCATTCAACACCAAAATACCAAAATACTCTCCCCCTTTCACATCAAGGGAAAAGGGCAGACCACTATACTCTCCTCCTTTGCATGATGCTATCGATACTCCCCCTAAGTACATGCCAAGTCTGCAGAGAGATGATTCAATATAATAACATGACACTATAACTCAACAAAGTGAGTATGACCTCCCTATGACCACCAACTCATATATATATCAATACCCAACCAAGTGGGGATACACCATTTTGCACTCATCTGCCCAACCAAGTGGGGATATACTAAAGTTTATGCATGACATAAATACAACAATTATTACATATCCATCCAAAGGATATTGGGGAAATAAATTACATCATATGACCAATAGAACTCATTGAAATATAGACCATGACAGAGGAAGTTATATCACACTAATGACTGATGCAACTAAGAAATAGCTGAGTTCAGTAACCATAATGCCAACAATGTGGAATGTGAACGCTCCCCCTGAACCTGTGCTACCACTATTTTTTTATTTGTTAGAAAAACATATACGCGCTTTCAGCCAAGGCAACTTGCGTGTACTCGCGCATATACTTTCCTCTGAAAAACTAGATTTAACAGCAGGATGATGCAACAACAAATCCCAGCTTTTGTCTGATATATTCAATGTTTCTTTGGGCAGTGGTTTAGTCAATATATCAACAACCTGTTTTTTGGAGGGGACATACTCCAATTTGACCTTTTTTTCAAGCACTTGTTCTTGTAGAAAATGGTACTTGATGGGTATGTGCTTGGTCTTGGAGTGCATGACTGGATTCTTTGAAATACTGATGGCACTTGTATTATCACATAGAATGGAGATGGGTGGAGTACATGTGATTTGAATGTCTTGCAAAGTTTGCATCATCCAAAGTAGTTGTGTGCAGCAAGATGCAGTAGCCACATATTCTACTTCAGTTGTAGATAAAGAAATTGAACTTTGTTTCTTGCTGAACCAAGACACTAACCTGGAACCCATATAGAATGCACCACCACTAGTGATTTTTCTATCATCAACACTTCCTGCCCAATCTTCATATGTATATGCATGAAGAGTAAGATCTACATGTCTAGGATACCATAGTCCAAAGTATTGAGTTCCTTGAAGATATTTGAAAATTATTTTGACTGCCTGAAGGTGTGATTCCTTTGGATTTTCTTGGAATCTTCCAACTATTCCTACTGCATGCATGATGTCAGGTTGGGTACCTGTTAGATAAAGCAGACTGCCAATCATGGATCTGTAAGTTGGTTGATGTACTGCTGCTGATTCATCATTTGAGCTGAGACTGCATCCTGTTACCATTGGAGTACATATAGGTTTAGAATCTTCCATTCCGTACTTTTTCAAGATCTGCTTGAGATATTTGGTTTGTGAAAGAAAAATACCATCTTTAGTTTGCTGAACTTGTAGACCAAGAAAATAGGTAAGTTCACCAAGCAAGGACATTTCAAATTCTTGCTGCATTACTGAAGCAAAATTATGACTCATGGATTCTTCATTGCTACCAAAAATGATATCATCAACATAAACAATAATAATTAGCAATTTATCATTTTCAATCTTTGTATATAAATTGCTATCTGTAGAACCTTTTGTAAAACCTTGTTGGTGTAGATATTTGTCAAGGTGGTAATACCAAGCCCTTGGAGCTTGTTTCAGACCATAGAAAGCCTTTTTGAGTCTACATACAAGTTTTGCATCATTTCCAAGAATGAATCCTTATGGCTGTTCAATATAAACTTCTTCTTCTAAATCTCCATTAAGGAAGGCCGATTTTACATCCATTTGGTATACTTTGAATTTCCGAAAACTGGAAAGAGCAAGAAACATTCTTATGGCTTCAAGTCTGGCAATAGGTGCAAAAGTTTCTTCAAAATCTATACCTTCTTGTTGAGCATACCCTTTACAAACAAGTCTGGCCTTTCTTCTAATGAATTCTCCATTTTCATTCAGCTTGTTCTTGAATATCCATTTAGTTCCTATAATATTTTTATCATGAGGTCTAGGAACTAATTCCCAAGTGTCATTCTTTTCAATTTGCTCAAGTTCTTCATCCATGGCCTTGACCCAACATTCATCTTTGCATGCTTCATTTACATTTTGAGGTTCGATGGAGGATAGTAATGCTAGATAGCTTGAGGCCCCTGTAATAGTTCTTCTTGTTTGTACACCAGCCTCCCTGTCTCCAAAAATTTGAGTTTTTGGATGATTTTTCTGAACATACTTGGACAGAGTCTTTTCTTCTACCATTATGTATTCTTCTGGTGCTTCATTGGTTTCTTCTTCAATATAATTTTGATTTGATGTGGGAAAGTAATCCCCATCTTCCTCATTGTCATAATCTTCTGTTGATTTTATTTGTTTTGGATTTCTGCATGCTTCATCAAATACAACATCAATGCTTTCAATAATTTTCTTAAGTCTTTTATTATAACACTTATATCCTTTACTTCTGGAAGAATAACCAAGAAGAATCCCTTCATCTGCTCTGGGTTCAAACTTACCATGTTTTTCATCAGTCCTTTTGATAAAATATTTGCTTCCAAAAACTTTAAAGTATTTTATAGTAGGAGTCTTACCATACCAAAGTTCATGTGGAGTTTGAGTGCTATTTACCCGAACATTTGCTTTGTTGAGAATAGTCACGACAACGAATGCAGCTTCACCCCAGAAGGTTGCAGGAGTTCCATATTCATCTAGCATGGCTCGAGCCATTTTTTGAACTGTTCTGTTCATCCTTTCTACTACACCATTTTGCTGAGGTGTTCTTGCAGTGGAGAATTCCCTTTTTATTCCATGTTGTTCACAAAAGTCAAAGAATTCATCCGATATAAATTCCCCTCCTTGATTAGATCCGAGGCATTTGATTTTTTGGTCTAATTCATTTTCAACCAAAGCTTTGAAGGCTTGGAACTTTTCAAATGCTTCATCTTTATGCTTTAGAAGACCTATCCAACACATTATGGAAAAATCATCAATGAAAAAAATAAAGTATTCTTCTCCACGAGGTGACTTTTTCCTTGTTGGTCCACATAAATTAGTATGGATAAGTTCAAGAGGCTTACTAGCTGACCCTTCTTTTTCCATGAAGTGAACTCTGGTTTGCTTACCAATTTGACATGGTTTGCATATTGTATTTTTTGGGATGCTAATATCTGGAAGATCATGAACAACCTTGAGTCTGCATGCTTTTCTTATTTGAGAAAAGCTTAGATGTCCCAATCTTCTATGCCACAGCCAGTTTTCATCATTTTTGCTTAGATAACACTGTTGTTGTCCTCCTTTGAGTATGTATAAGTTGTTTGGAGTTCTTTTACCTTTGATCACGGTCTCTCTTGTATCAAGCTCACGAACAATACATCCGTTTGATTGAAACACCACTTAATTTCCTTGATCACACATTTGACTGACACTCAACAGGTTATGCTTTAAACCATCTACATACATTACATTTCCAGCTTTAACCTTTTCTTTCAAGAAAATAAAACCTTTACCTTTTATGACAGCTGGAGTGTCATTTCCAAATGAGACATTCTTTTCCTTTTCTAAGGCATTATATGAGTGAAGTTTCTCTTTGTCACCTGTCATATGTTTGGAGCATCCACTGTCGATGTACCATTGATTTTCTTGTCCTTCTGCATACAAGGCTCTACCACATCTTTCTGTTTGAGATTATTTCCTTCTCCATATTTGGGATTTAATGGCGTTTTCTCCTTTTGAGGTGTTTGCGACATTTTCTCCTGCATTCAGATTCTTCATGACCAAAGTTTTTACAAATTGAGCATTCTATTTCATTTTCAAGAGGAGAAAAGTTATTATAGGAACTTCTCTTGATCCCTGTTACATTCCTTTGATTTCATGCTTCTCTAGTCATGATGGTTTTGTAAGCAATGCATTGAGCAGCTTTATGCCCAAAATTATGACATGAAAAACATTTTCCATTAAAGAAGTTTCTATGACTATCGAATCTATTTACATGTTGATTGTAGTTTCTATTGATATTCATCTTTGGAGAAAATTGAGTATGATTTACCTGAGGTTGGTTGTGACTTCTATTGATATTCATCCTTGGAACAAATTGAGTATGATTTACCTGGTGATTAGCTTTATGCCTTTGTTGACAATTGTCATACTATTCACTAGTCTTTGCTCCATCAAGATAGCTTTTGGTGGAGGCTGACGACTTCTGTGATTGAGATGCTTCTTCAGTTTATCCAATACCTATCTTTATCAGAGGAGAACGCTGAACTTTGATAATTTCATTTAAAGTTTCTGATCCTTTAGCAAATCTATGATTGAGAGATTTTGTTTTCTCAAGATCTTTTCTTAGACCCACATTTTCACATTCTAGTTTTTCATTGTGTTTTTCTTTTTCAACAAGTTAGTATGTCAAGATATCTATGATCATATTATTTTATTCTAAACAGATTTTGAGTTTAGATATTTCTTCATGAAAGTTTTCCTCTTCTAAAGCATCCCAAAAATCATCATTGTCATAAGCCATGAGAAGTCTATAATCATCACTATTAGATAAACCATCACTATCCTCTTCTAAACTATCCCAAAAATCATCGCTACATAAGCCATGAGAATTCTGTAACCTTGACTAGTTTCATCTTCATCACTATTAGATAAACCATCGTTATCTTCATGAGTATAGTAACTCCTTCTATTCACAACTTGTTTCCTATTCCCTTTTGCATATTCCTTCCCTTTTTCATATTTATCTTTATGAGGACATCTGGCAACATAATGACCAACTCTACCACAAGCAAAGCATTTGAAAGGTAGCTTACCTTTGAAACTTCCAGAACCCTGTTGAAGATTCTTGACAAAATTTACCTCATCTTCTTCTTCTGAAATGTTTCCTGATTCATTGTGTTCTTCCTTTTCTTTTCCTTTTGCTGAAGCTTTAAATGCGACTTCTCTCATATCTGATGGACCTCCTTTTCTCATCTCAAAAGTAGTTAGGATTCCGTGAAGCTGTGTCATAGTGATATTTTGCAAATCCTGTTTTTCTTCTATGGCAGACACTTTTGATTCAAATTTAGCAGACAAGGATCTCAAAATTTTCTCAACTAAGGTAACTTCCTTTATTTCTTCACCCAAATTCTTCATACAATTAACAACCTCATCTATATGTAAGAAGTAACTAGCTATATTCTCATCACTATGCATCTTAAGAGTTTCATACTGAATTCTGAGAGTTTGAATCTTAGCACATTTTACCTGAGAGTCTCCTTCGTAGCTCTGAATGATTTTGTCCCATATCTCTTTGGCTGATTTGAGCTGCATGACTTTGACAAACTCTGATTGTGACAAACTTCCCAATAAAGTATTGACAACTTTGGCATTGGTTTCATATTTCTTTTTACCTGTCGTGTTTGTAGGAATTGCTATTGGAAATTTATATCCTCCTTCCACAATTTCCCAGACATCTGTTCCAAGAGATAGATAGGACGTGGTTCTTATTTTCCAATAAACAAAGTTGCTCCCATCAAAGATTGGCGGTCTGATGGATCCCATGCTTTTGTGATTATTCATCTTAATTGTTCTTACTTCAAGCGATCAAGCTTCTTCTGAAGAACTTGGCTCTGATACCAATTGTTGGAAATAATACTGAGAGGGTGGGGGGGGGTGAATCAATATTATCAGATCAAGAATTTTTCTTTTTCATAATCAGATTTATATACGCTACTTCAAAGAGGGGAACTAGTGTGTACAGGCAACTGTCTTTTAGGCAACCAACGTTATGCAGTAAACTTATGATTTAGTTAATGCATCATATGTTGATCTTTAATCAGTGCATCAATACTTCATCAATCATTAAATAGTAACCATGTGCAGTATAAACATAATAAACCATTACACATAAGCAACACACATGAACACCAAGATTTAAGGTGGAAACCCAATGTGGGTGAAAACCACCTGCTGTTGTCGTCTTTGTCTTCTTTTAATAATAAGAAAATCTGTTTACAATCTTGTACTGGTACAGACTCATACCAGTACGCATGCTTCTACCTGCAGAAGGTTACAACCTTCTCTCATTCTCCAGCTTCTACTGGAAGGGAGCTACAACCCCCTAGCTCTTGTACTAGCCAATATGTTTACTAGTACGTAGGTGCCAGCCTACAGAAAACTCTACGCTTCCACCGAGGACCACGTTTCATGAATTTTTAGACTGGATGCTCCTGGCACATATCAAGACATATGAAGACCTTGACTCATAAATAACCCACCAGAAATTTAGAAACTCAAACTTCATCAACCAACATGCGGTTAATCTGAAACAATCAAATCACTGTCATCAGAACACTGTGCTGAACCCAGAAACCTGTATCAACATTCAGAACCAATTGAAACCTCCAAAATTCACGTGTCAGATTGTATACACTACTTCAATGAAGACAAACCTATGTGTATATGCTACTTCCTTCAGCCCAACCTACGTATACCTCTAAAGATTATGAATCATAAAATCTCTGAATCACAAACAATACCAACTAGCAGTGTACTGAAAATCTACTGTCAACTTACAAAACTTTACATAGGCAGGCAACATAAACACTTCTTCTCACTTATACAATCAATCAAATATCAACCTCCTTATGCATTTAGATTTCCATTCAGATCTAAGAAGACTTCATTGACAGACAACAGTAAAATAGAAGCAACAATAAATCAGCAATACTAATCTAATAGATCAGTCATCTCTGAACATCAAGCCTTTCTTTTGTATATGCTACTTGAAAGAACAAAACCTGCGTGTATATGCTCTTTTGCTGAGACGAACCTACATACAAATTTGCAAATATTGACTTAGAACTTTGCTGCAATTCCAGACTTCAGACAAACCAAGATCATGATAGATAACGAAAAATATCAAATCTAGCCTCAACCAATATCAAATCATTCAAGAATAAGTCATTTCAGGTCTCATGATCCTGATCTAATATTGAACTCAAGGTGCACATAAATATTTCAGATCTAGTCCCAAACATAACCCTGCAACATAAAATATACTTCAGATAGAAGTATTCCTTTGAATCTTATTCACTTGCACTTATAGCCTTATGATCCTCTCTTCTTTATATAGTTTTTGGCCTTTCTCAATACCATGGACCGAATCCACTTAGGACCAATACCTTGGATCAAATGCCACGGACCAAATACCTCGGACTAAATACCTAGGGTCAATATGATGGTCCAAAGATACCTTGGATCAAATACCTCAGACCAAAATCATGGTTTTCAACATGTACGCGCTTTGCCTTCTGTGGGAGTGCGTGTGTATGTTATACGCTATTTCTGTTCTGAGTACCTGCGTGTATATGCTGCTTGGACTAAGTGAACCTACGTGTATCTCTTAAACTACTCTTACATCATCTTCTTCCTTCAACTTCTTTATTCTGATCAATATAACTTAGTTCCATCTTCCTGATCCTCTGTACCAGTACCCTATTGCCTCTGAATGTTCCTATTAGCCTCTTATCAAAACTGAATTGACCTGTAGAGTTGCCATCGAGGAAAATGCTTGTATCATAATGCCAACAATATGCTCAAGAGTTAGTCCTTCTGCAGTTACACTTACTCCTGATTCTCTGTATCATCTGAAATCATTGCATCCCTTTGTCTCGTCTCGATGATGTGGGATAAATCATGGCCCTCCTTCGACACGGTTGCTTCTTGTCGAATTTACCTCATTATCCAGGAAGCTGGCCAAGAGACTCCCTTCGAGTACCTTAGAGCTTGCATGCCCTAATGGAAAGTTCTTCGCACTTGACGATAAGTTCACATCATTGGCTTTTGATTAGGTGATTTCACGGGTGTTCGACTTTAGTTCATTTATTCACATTCCATGGATTGTGCTGCTGGTATCTTAAGAGCCATTGTTATTATTGGTGGTTTCTCTCGTGCTTGTTAACGGTTCAGATCATTCACCGGTAATCAAGTGACTTTCTAGCATATTCGACTTCAACACATTTATTCACATGTTAGAATTTGTACTTTGATCGGGTCATTTTGGAGCACAAGACCATGGGCTCAGATTACAAAAGTCCAGGTTGTAAGGCGATGTGACATGATCATGTCGGTATACATGTCTCTTTTAGATGGATGGATGCGACCATACCATGAGTTGTCATATGTGATCCTTCTCATTATTAGATGGCTGCGACCATACCTTGGTTTTGATATGATCCTCCTTACTGGATGGCTGCGCCCATGCCTTGGATCTAATTACATGATCATTCTCTAGATGGTTGTGTCTATACCACGATTCATGTATCATTTGTCAGAGTTTTCAGTGAGTATATGTATCTATTCTTGCTTGCAGGTTTTCCGACGATGGACTCCGGTTCCCTACATCAACTTGTAAAGCATTTCACCCCCCACTCTAGTTCGACCTTCACGCTTTAGGGGGGCATCTGCTACACAACATTTTTTCACTCATTAGGGGATTTCTAAGGTCTAAAATAGGCCTCCTAAGGAAATTATAAAATAATAGTGGAAATAATAAAATAAGATTAGATTACATCATCAAATTTTAGAGGAAAAAAAGACAAAACTATTTTTTCAACTCGTATTTTCAACTTATCTCCATATGGGTTTACTCAAATTTCGAGTGGAAACACTCGTTGGATGCATAATTTGATTCCTCATCCAAGGAGTACCCATGTTGCATAATTTCGATGGACCCTACTATGCGAAAAATGAGAAATACATGAAAAACGTGATTGCAATCACGTTTTTTCATGTATTTCTCATTTTTCTTGTCATAGGGTCCATTAAAAGTATGAAACATGGGTACTCCTTGGATGAGGAATTAAATTTTTCATCCAACGAGTACTCCCGCTCGAAATTTGAGTAAAAACTTAGGGAGATAAGTTGAAAATACGAGTTGAAAAAGTAGTTTTATTATTTTATTATTTTTTAATCTTTGTACTTTTTTACTCCAAAAATGGTGAATCATCCCCCATGGTTGACATCATCATCTTGAATCCTATTGGTTCTTATAAAGTTTATTTTGGTTGTACATTTTTCTTAGGAGGCCCATTTTAGACCTCAAAAATCCCCTAATGGTCCCTGTACTCCCCGTTCCATGATCCTAGAGGACCTCTACAGTGAACCCTACATGCTTCCCCATCATGAAGAAACTCCCATTATGTCCCTCTTCATGAGAAGAACAATTCCCTTTTGCATTATTTCCCAAGAATCTTCCTTTTACCCTAGTTTACAATACTGGCTCTAATGACCCATTTCTTCCTCGCGTTGATTTGCAGAGATTAAAACCAGGACTATCACTGTACGATGCTACTGAGCCTTTTTTCATTCGCGCCGATCCTCTTTTGGCAAGTTTTTTAAATATGGAGTCGAAGCTTCCAGGTCTAGAAGCTTCGTAACGAAAGTCTGGTAAATGGTTGGGCTGGATGGAGCCAAGGAAGTCAGTTTGGGCTCATTTCCCCTATTGGGATGGAACAAACCCAAGAGATAAAGCCTTATCCCATGATAAGAGGAACCATCTCCTCTCCATCCAAGCTATATAAACCCCTCCTTTGACAAGCTAAACTAGTTTCAGTCTTAGTATTTTTGGAGCTTGAATAATCAACAAGACATTTATAGCTTGTAGCTCTCTAGTTTATGTTTGAGGGAGAATAATGTGTTTGGTTTGGTTTGAGACTAAAGGGAAGAAGCCTTAAAACTTCCATTTTTGGGGCTATCCATGAGATGCTAGCAGAAGTGTGGGAACCTAGATACATCGGAGGAGACCAACAACATCAAGGCATTGGTTATAATCTCTTTTTGAACTTATATGAATACAACTATTGATTGATTTCCTACATTGAAGTGTTATCTTACATTTGATGGCTTAATGTTCCTTGACCTATTAAGTAGGCTGGATGCAATTTGTATGCTATCACGTTTGTTGTTGATGTTTGTTTTCTTGTTTCAGGTATTCGAAGGAATGAAATGAAAAGTAGTTGGAGTAAGGAAGTAGGATCATCACCAAGCGGAATAGCGTTCTAAGAGATAGGTCCCCTTATTTGATTCTAGCTTAAGGAAGTTTTACATAGATTGTTTGTTTGTGGCTAGACTCGCTCCCTCGGGCTAGAGGAATTGTTTGTGTCCGCACTGAAAATTTAACTGCACCACAGTGCCATTATTTACTATGTCTCAATTATCATGCTAGAAATTAAATTATTTGTAAATAGCTATATTTTATTCACATGAACAATGAAATTCATCTCTAACATACTAAATTATATGATTTAAAAAACATTTACATACTCCAAATAACCAAATTAATTATAAAAACAGTCTTGGAACACCATTTAAAATAAAACGATGAATAATTGAGAAAACAACCTTGAACATTAATTATAGAACATTATGGCTTGGAAAATTATACATATGTTCAAAATGTACAATTCCTTTCAGAAAGGAATTTACCGAAACTAAGTATTCAAATTACAGAGTCCCAAAATATCTTCTCGAGCTATGAAACATATTAATTAGATATAATGATGGCATCTTCGAGAGAGTTGTTTGTGTCCACCTGAAAATTATCACCCTGGCTTGCTGTGGGATGCATGTCATAGACAAGTTGACAAATCCCTTGTAAAACAAAGAGTTTCTCTTCTACTCAAGTTAATTGCAATTTAAACTCTTCTATCTCCTCTAATATTTTTCCAACTTCGCATGAAGCATTTCATCACACAAGATTTTGGCTCTAGAAGCTTCCCCCACCCATCATTATGTTTGCCTCAACAGGCTTGTTCTAGCTCATAGTTTATGAATGATGAAATATGAAATAAAAATGAAAAAACATCCCAAGTGGTTATTCATATTGAGTCCTATCAACTTTATATATTATATCACCAATCACTTCAAAATCCTTTTGCATCGATGACCAATACAGTGCATCTAGTTTGCGTTCTTATCACTTCGTAACGAAGTGGTATTCCCAATCAGAGCCAAATGTTGTAGCCATATTTGAACCTTAACTTCGCCTTTAAAATATTTGGGGACTTTTGTTTATATTCTTTATCACCATTAAACATTAACAGAATGTGCATACATTTTTCAATTTTATATCAAGTATTTTGTTCATTTAAATTCATATCCCACATTAAGATCCATTTGATTTAGTTCCTACGGAAATCATAAGTTGATTAAAGCATTCACAATCTATAGATATGTCGTATTAGATGACATCATCAGAAAAAGTTATTGCCTTTCCTTCTATCCAAAACAATCTAACGATCATGGATGATTCAATCTGATGGTTATATTTCACCATTGGGTGGTAACTAAGTGTTACGTTAACACAACTCTCTCCATCTAACAAGATATGACGGTTGGCACACACTTCATCCAACGATCACCAAGACATATCGAGTAGTGACTTGCATGAAATTTAACAGGGCTTTCACGATCTGATAGGATCGAACAGAGCACATGTATTTGATTTGATGGCTGCTATTACATATCAGATGGGAATACATGACCTTGATAATGCCTCCCTCACCATCCAAGACGATTTAACGTTGGAGAATTAAAGATCTTGATGGCCTGTGAGCTATATCAAATTGCAACATCCACAAAAATTAAAGGTCACGACCAGACCTGAAATGTTGTATCAATGCAGTGTGAATTTCATTCACCCGCATTCAAATGAAGACCATTCGTTAATTAAAACCTAATAAATTTTGGGTAAGGTTGCGTATTGTGAAATTAGTACACAATATGCATAACTTTAATAAGAATTAAACCATAATTTAAACCCCTCATTTACATTCTACACAATTATTTTACTCACATTGCCACCATATCCTTTTATTTCTCTGGATTTTGGCGAAGAACTAGGAAAATCAGGTTCAAAAAATTGGTAAGTACTTTGAATTCTACCATTAAAAAGTCGTATTATTTTTGTGAGGCAGTATTTATTGAAATTCTTATAAACAAAAATGGCTGTCGAAACTATAGAAGAAGTTCTTGTAAATCCTTTAGCTCAGATTAGGGACACTCAAATAGAAAACATTGATATTTGTTAGGTATGGAGCCTGATTATCTTCTGTATTCAAAGGTTTCAGCCGGATGTATACCCCAGGAAGACTATACACCCCTCCACGCGGGGGGGCTAATCCCCCTGGTTGGGGGGTCCAGGGGCAGCACCCCCAAAGCTAAAAATAGATGTAAAATTGCCTTGTAAAAGTCTAGTAATTTCTAGTCAATCTGGGCCGTTCATTAGGTGGATGATCTGATGGTAGAAGTTATGTTTAATTTAGGGTTTTTTTCCCTAGAAGGCAACTCCTCACTATATATGAGGGAATTGTATTGCGTCTATGTATATCTATATTCTAAGCGAGGAGGAGATAGGAGATTGAGAGCGAAGAGGGTGTTACAGCGGATCTATTGTAGGTTGTATCTCTTCAGTTTGCTGGATAATATAATAAAAGAAGGACTGGCTGTTTCTCCGTGGACATAGCCCAAACTGGGTGAACCACGTATATCTGTGTCTCTCTTGTTTTATGCATTTTCTGTGTTTATATTTCTGCAATATTTTATGTGTTCCATTGCTCTGTAATATATAATTTTCTAACAACTGGTATCAGAGCCGAAGGTCTATTTGGCTGATAAACTCGTAGGAGAGAAGGGTTCCTGGTTCGAGTGGGAGCAATGGCAGAAGATGGTAGGTTTAGGGTCGAAAAATTCAACAGCCAAAACTACCAGCTGTGGAAGATGCAGATGGAAGATTATCTGTATCAGAGAGATCTGTACCTACCATTGAGCGGAAAGAAAAAGAAGCCGATGAGTATGACAGACACAGAATGGGATATTCTGGACAGAAAGGCACTTGGAACAATACGGCTGTACATAGCAGCGTCAGTAACATTTAATATTTCAAAGGAAACGACAACATAGGGTTTAATGTCGGCATTGGCTGAACTATATGAAAAACCCTCGGCCTCAAATAAGGTATTTCTTATGAAGTGCTTATTTAATATGAAGATGTCAGAAGGTGGATCTGTTGCAGATCATTTAAATGATTTTAATACAGTTACAAGTCAGTTAAGTTCTGTAGGGGTAAATTTTGATGATGAAGTTACGGCTCTGTTATTTCTGTACTCATTTCCAGAAAGTTGGAATGGTTTAGTCATGGCCATTTGTAACTCTGTCTCTGGATCTAGTACTTTAAAGTTTGATGATGTTGTCGGTGCACTCCTTAGCGAGGAAATGCGACGGAAAAGCTCTGGTGAGACATCAGGTAATGCTTTGACTGCAGAGACTAGGGGAAGAAAAATGGAAAGAGGAAAGAGCCCAGGATATCGCAGTAAGTCAAGAAAAGGCAGATCCAAGTCTAGATCAGGGATAGTGTGCTGGAAATGCAAGAAGAAAGGACACCTGAAGAAAGATTGCAAGTCTCGGAAGGGAAAAGAAGGAGATGCGCAACAAGAAACTAATCATGAAGTGAATGTAACAGGTGATGTGTTGCAAGATGCTTTGATTCTTTCATTAGAAAATATTATTGATGCCTGAGTGGTAGATTCAGGGGTCTCATTCCATGCCACACCTCATAAGAAACATTTTCATGATTATGTTCAAGGAGATTTTGGACAAGTTTGATTGGGTGATGATAAACCCTATAAAATTGTTGGAATGGGTACAGTTTTCATAAAACAGCAAAATGGAAATCAGTGGCTATTGAAGAAGGTAAGCCATGTTCCAGATCTGAAGAAAAATCTGATTTCAACAGGGCAGTTGGGAGGTGAAGGTTGTGTAACTACCTTCACAGATAAAACCTGGAAGGTCACTAAAGGATCCCTGGTAATAGCGAAAGGAGAAAAGGTTGGTACATTGTATTTATGCAATGGTATTTATAATTCTGTTAATGCTTTAACCTCTACAGGAGAAGATACGACATTGTGGCATCATAGGCTTGGGCGCATGAGTGAGAAGGGGATGTAGATTCTTCACTCAAGAAATTTGTTGCCAGGTTTGAAGCATGTTGATTTAAAATTCTGTGAGAATTGTGTTTATGGAAAATAGAAGAGAGTCAGATTCCTTAGAGTTGGGAAAGAAAAGAAGATCGAAAAATTAGAGCTTGTGCATACAGATGTATGGGGACCTGCTCAGGTATCATCTCTTGGTGGCTCTCGTTATTATGTTACTTTTATTGATGATGCAACCAGAAAAACCTGGATTTATTGTATTCGAAATAAATCTGATGTATCTGATGTATTTGGTTGAAAATGAGACAGGGAAAAGGTTGAAGTGTCTCAGATCAGATAATGGAGGTGAATATTGCAGCAAAGATTTTGATAGGTACTGTTCAAAGAATGGAATTCGCAGAGAGAAGACAGTTCCAGGAACACCACAAGAAAATGGTGTGTCAAAAAGGATGAACAGGACAATCATGGAGCATGCAAGGTGCATGAGATTGCATGCAGGATTGCCTTTACAATTTTGGGCAGATGCTGTAGATACTACTGTTTATCTAATAAATAGAGGGCCTTCAAGTTACTTGGATGGTGGTATTCCAGAGGAGGCAAGGATAGGTAAAAAGATAAAATACTCATTTTTAAAGACTTTTGGTTGTGAAGCTTTTGTCCACATTAACAAAGAAAATAGAACAAAGCTTGAGGCAAAATCAAAGAAATGTACCTTTATTGGATATGATGTTAATTATTTTGGTTATCACTTATATGATTATGAAAATCACAAAATCATTAGGAGCAGAGATGTAATATTCAATGAAAAGGTCTTGTATAAGAATCAGTTGTGGGAAAAGAAACAAGAAAAAGAAAACAGAGAATACATAGTGCTTGATGATATCACAGGAAAAGTGATGGTGCCTGAAAATCATAATGATCAACAGCCAGAACAACAACCACAACAGCAACAAGCACTTCAAACACCTGAAAGTGGTGTTAGAAGATCTACCAGGATAAGTAGACCCCCTGAACAATACTCTCCTTCATTATATTATGTATTGTTGACTGATTTTGGTGAACCAGAATGTTATGAAGAAGCAGTGCAGGTAGAAACCAGGAAGAAGTGGGAGCAAGCCATGAAAGAATAGATGGACTCTTTAGCACATAACCAGACTTGGGACTTAGTCAGGTTGCCTGCAGGTAAAACATCATT